>CAWUFW010003967.1:522500-1122500 GCA_963921515.1 Calotriton arnoldi
GAGGGAGAGGTAGAGGGAGAGGGAGAGGTAGAGGTAGAGGGAGAGGGAGAGGGAGAGGGAGAGGGAGAGGTAGAGAGAGAGGTAGAGGGAGAGGTAGAGGGAGAGGTAGAGGGAGAGGTAGGTAGAGAGAGGTAGGTAGAGAGAGGTAGGTAGAGAGAGGTAGGTAGAGAGAGGTAGAGAGGGAGAGAGGGAGAGAGGTAGAGGGAGAGAGGTAGAGAGAGGGAGAGAGGTAGAGAGAGGGAGAGAGGTAGAGAGAGGGAGAGAGAGGTAGAGAGAGGGAGAGAGGTAGAGGGAGAGAGGTAGAGGGAGAGATGTAGAGGGAGAGATGTAGAGAGAGAGATGTAGAGGGAGAGGGTAGAGGGAGAGGGTAGAGGGAGAGAGGTAGAGGGAGAGAGGTAGAGGGAGAGAGGTAGAGGGAGAGAGGTAGAGGGAGAGAGGGAGAGGGGGAGAGGGAGAGGGAGAGGTGTAGAGGGAGAGGTGTAGAGGGAGAGGTGTAGAGGGAGAGGTGTAGAGGGAGATAGAGAGACGTAGAAAGAGAGAGGTAGAGAGACGTAGAAAGAGAGAGGTAGAGAGACGTAGAGAGAGAGAGGTAGAGAGACGTAGAGAGAGAGAGGTAGAGAGAGAGGTAGAGAGACGTAGAGAGGGAGAGAGGTACAGAGGTAGAGAGAGGTAGAGGTAGAGAGAGAGGTAGAGAGACGTAGAGAGGTAGAGAGAGAGGTAGAGAGACGTAGAGAGGGAGAGAGAGAGGTAGAGAGACGTGGAGAGGGAGAGAGAGAGGTAGAGAGACGTGGAGAGAGGTAGAGAGAGGTAGAGGGAGAGAAGTACAGAGAAGTACAGAGGTAGAGAGAGAGGTAGAGAGAGAGGTAGAGAGAGGTAGAGAGAGGTGAGAGAGAGGTAGAGAGAGGTGAGAGAGAGGTAGAGAGAGGTGAGAGAGAGGTAGAGAGAGAGGTAGGTAGAGAGAGGTAGGTAGAGAGAGGTAGGTAGAGAGGTGTAGAGAGAGGTGTAGAGAGAGGTGTAGAGAGAGGTGTAGAGAGAGGTGTAGAGAGAGGTGTAGAGAGGGGTAGAGAGAGGGGTAGAGAGGTAGAGAGAGGGGTAGAGAGGTAGAGAGAGGGGTAGAGAGGTAGAGAGAGGTAGAGAGGTAGAGAGAGGTAGAGAGGTAGAGAGAGGTAGAGAGGTAGAGAGAGAGGTAGAGAGAGAGGTAGAGAGAGAGAGGTGTAGAGGTAGAGAGAGAGGTAGAGAGACGTAGAGAGAGAGGGGTAGAGAGACGTAGAGAGAGAGGGGTAGAGAGACGTGGAGAGAGAGGGGTAGAGAGACGTGTAGAGAGACGTGTAGAGAGACGTGTAGAGAGACGTGTAGAGAGACGTGTAGAGAGACGTGTAGAGAGAGGGGTAGAGAGAGGGGTAGAGAGCGGGGTAGAGAGCGGGAGGTAGAGCGGGAGGTAGAGCGGGAGGTAGAGCGGGAGGTAGAGCGGGAGGTAGAGCGGGAGGTAGAGCGGGAGGTAGAGCGGGAGGTAGAGCGGGAGGTAGAGCGGGAGGTAGAGCGGGAGGTAGAGCGGGAGGTAGAGCGGGAGGTAGAGCGGGAGGTAGAGCGGGAGGTAGAGCGGGAGAGAGGTAGAGAGAGAGAGAGAGAGGTGTAGAGAGAGAGAGAGAGAGAGAGGTAGAGAGAGAGAGAGAGAGAGAGAGAGAGAGAGAGAGAGAGAGAGAGAGAGAGAGAGGTAGAGAGAGAGAGAGAGAGGTAGAGAGAGAGAGAGAGAGGTAGAGAGAGAGAGAGAGAGGTAGAGAGAGAGAGAGAGAGGTAGAGAGAGGTAGAGAGAGGTAGAGAGAGGTAGAGAGAGGTAGAGACGTAGAGAGAGGTAGAGGGACGTAGAGAGAGGTAGAGGGACGTAGAGAGAGGTAGAGGGACGTAGAGAGAGGTAGAGGGACGTAGAGAGAGGTAGAGGGACGTAGAGAGAGGTAGAGAGACGTAGAGAGAGGTAGAGAGAGGTAGAGAGAGGTAGAGATAGAGAGAGGTAGAGATAGAGAGAGGTAGAGATAGAGAGAGGTAGAGATGGAGAGAGGTAGGGAGAGAGGTACAGAGAGGTAGAGAGAGAGGTACAGAGCGGTAGAGAGGTACAGAGAGCTAGAGATAGAGAGAGGTAGAGATAGAGAGGGGTGGAGAGAGGGGTGGAGAGAGAGGTAGAGAGAGAGAGGTGGAGAGAGAGAGGTGGAGAGAGAGAGGTGGAGAGAGAGAGGTGGAGAGAGAGGGGTAGAGAGAGAGGGGTAGAGAGAGGGGTAGAGAGAGAGGGGTAGAGAGAGAGGGGTAGAGAGAGAGGGGTAGAGAGAGGGGTAGAGAGAGGGGTAGAGAGAGGGGTAGAGAGAGAGGTAGAGAGGTAGAGAGAGAGAGGTAGAGAGAGAGGGGTAGAGAGAGGGGTAGAGAGAGGGGTAGAGAGAGGGGTAGAGAGAGGGGTAGAGAGAGGGGTAGAGAGAGGGGTAGAGAGAGGGGTAGAGAGAGGGGTAGAGAGAGGGGTAGAGAGAGGGGTAGAGAGAGGGGTAGAGAGGTACAGAGAGGTCGAGATAGAGAGAGGTAGAGATAGAGAGAGGTAGAGATAGAGAGAGGTAGAGATAGAGAGAGGTGGAGAGAGAGATAGAGAGAGGTGGAGAGAGAGGTAGAGATAGAGAGGTGGAGAGAGAGGTAGAGAGAGAGAGGTGGAGAGAGAGAGGTAGGGAGAGAGAGGTGGAGAGAGAGGTAGAGAGAGAGGTGGAGAGAGTAGAGAGAGAGAGGTAGAGAGAGAGAGGTAGAGAGAGAGAGGTAGAGAGAGAGAGGTGGAGAGAGAGAGAGAGAGAGAGGTAGGGAGAGAGAGGTAGAGAGAGAGAGAGGTAGAGAGAGAGAGAGAGGTAGAGAGAGAGGGGGGTGGAGAGAGAGGGGTGGAGAGAGAGAGGTAGAGAGAGAGGGGTAGAGAGAGGGGTAGAGAGAGGGGTAGAGAGAGGGGTAGAGAGCGGTACAGAGCGGTAGAGATAGAGAGAGGTAGAGATAGAGAGAGGTAGAGATAGAGAGAGGTAGAGATAGAGAGAGGTAGAGATAGAGAGAGGTGGAGAGAGGTAGGGAGAGAGGTACAGAGAGGTAGAGAGAGAGGTACAGAGCGGTAGAGAGGTACAGAGAGCTAGAGATAGAGAGGGGTGGAGAGAGGGGTGGAGAGAGAGGTAGAGAGAGAGAGGTGGAGAGAGAGAGAGGTGGAGAGAGAGAGAGGTGGAGAGAGAGAGGTGGAGAGAGAGAGGTGGAGAGAGAGAGAGAGAGAGGTAGGGAGAGAGAGGTAGGGAGAGAGAGGTAGGGAGAGAGAGGTAGAGAGAGAGCGAGGTAGAGAGAGAGCGAGGTAGAGAGAGAGAGGGGTGGAGAGAGCGAGGTAGAGAGAGCGAGGTAGAGAGAGAGGGGTAGAGAGAGAGGGGTAGAGAGAGGGGTAGAGAGAGGGGTAGAGAGAGGGGTAGAGAGAGGTACAGAGCGGTACAGAGCGGTAGAGATAGAGAGAGGTAGAGATAGAGAGAGGTAGAGATAGAGAGAGGTAGAGATAGAGAGAGGTAGAGATAGAGAGAGGTAGAGATAGAGAGAGGTGGAGAGAGGTAGGGAGAGAGGTACAGAGAGGTAGAGAGAGAGGTACAGAGCGGTAGAGAGGTACAGAGAGCTAGAGATAGAGAGAGGTAGAGATAGAGAGGGGTGGAGAGAGGGGTGGAGAGAGAGGTAGAGAGAGAGAGGTAGAGAGAGAGAGGTAGAGAGAGAGAGGTGGAGAGAGAGAGGTGGAGAGAGAGAGGTGGAGAGAGAGAGGTGGAGAGAGAGAGGTGGAGAGAGAGAGGTGGAGAGAGAGAGGTGGAGAGAGAGAGGTAGGGAGGGAGGTAGGGAGAGAGGTAGAGAGAGAGAGGTAGAGAGTGTTAGAAATGGGATTTTTGGTAGGCTAGGGCGTGGGCCAAAGCCAGGCAAAAACCACCACTCTAGTCAGGATAAGGGAGTTACACTTCTAAAATAACCCCTGCTCACCCTCTTGGGAGCTTGGCACGAGCAGCCAGGCTTATCTTAGAGGCAGTGTGTAAAGCATTTGCACATAACCCACAGTAATACAGTGTACGCACTACAAAAGGATACCACACCAGTTTAGAAAAATATCCAATATTTTTATATAATTAAAACATGACCAAAAACGATAAGAATCCACAATACTATACTTAAAAGTTCACAGTTCCAAAAATACGCTGATTAAAAAGAGTTCCTTGTGTGGATAGCTCCGTCCGGGCTACCACGGCGTCGTGAACACCAAATCCAACAGTTCTGGCTGGTCGCGGGCCAGCTACGGTGTCGGGAAGACCCGCAAACAGTACCTGTGAGAGATGCAGGGCGTTGAGGCCCTTGAAGTCACTCGCGTTGCAGATCGAGCTCCTCTCTGATGGAATCAGGAGCGCTGGCGCCGGCAGACGTCTGGTGCTGCGGTGCGAAGCGCAGCGGTGCAGCGTGCGGTGCCCCCAGGTCGCAGTGCGAGCATTGGTTCGGTGACGGCGTCAGATGGCGTCGGTGAGACCAGGGTCGCGGTGCGAGATGAAGGCGGTGCTCGCCACGGTGCTAGCAGGTCACGGTGCAAGCAGCGTCGTCGTCGTTTGCTGAAGCGCTGTCGGCGGCTGACGAACTGGAGTCGATGGCGTCGGTAGGCCAAGGTTGTGGTGCAGGATGAGGGCGGTGCGTCGTGTGACTTACGAGCGGTGCCCTCGAACCACGGTGCAAGCAGCGGCGTCGATTTCGGCGGGAAGTGGCGGCGTCAGGAAGGCCAAGGCGTCCTCGTGAAGCAAGGCGGTGCGGAGTACGGTGCCCACAGGTCGCGGTGCGAGCAGCGGCTCGGTGGCGGCGTCAACAGGCGTCGTCGGTGAGACCAGGGTTGCGGTGCGGCGGTGCCCTTTGCGGCGCCAAAGCTTCGGCGTGAAGCGAGGCAGTGCGGAGTGCGGTGCCCACAGGTCGCGGTGCGAGCAGCGGCTCGGTGGCGGCGTCAACAGGCGGCGTCGGTGAGACCAGGGTTGCGTTGCGGCGGTGCCCTCTGCGGCGCCAAAGCTTCGGCGTGAAGCGAGGCGGTGCGGAGTGCGGTGCCCACAGGTCGCGGTGCAAGCAGCGGCTCGATGGCGGCGTCAACAGGCGTCGTCGGTGAGACCAGGGTTGCGTTGCGGCGGTGCTCTCTGCGGTGCCAAAGCTTCGGCGTGAAGCAAGGCGGTGCGGAGTGCTGTGCCCACAGGTCGCGGTGCAAGCTTCGGCTCGGTGTCGGCGTCAACAGGCGTCGTCGGTGAGACCAAGGTTGCAGTGCGGCAGTGCCCTCTGCGGTGCCTTCAGGACACGGAGTCGGCAGCGCGTCATAGACGCCGTTGAGTTGGCGTTCTTCTTGCTGCAGCACAAAACACACAGTCCCCAGTGCTGCGGGTCGAAGAACTTGAAGTCTTTGCTGTTCCTGAGACTTCGTGAACAGGGGGCAAGCTCTACCTCAAGCCCTTGGAGAGACTCACAAATTAGGTTGCAGAAAGTCCAGTCCAGGCCTTTCACTGCCCAAGACAGAAGCAGCCACTGCAGGTCAGCCCAGCAAAGCACCCAGCAAAGCAGTCGTTCCTTTTCGCAGCTTCTCCGGCTCTTCTTCTTGGCAGTCTTTTTGTCCAGATGAGTTCTAAAGTTCAGGGGTCTGGGACCCAGCATTTATGTCCAAAAATCCTTTGATCTCTTAGGCAGAGAGGGCCTGTGCCCGTCAGGACCAGTTCTGCCTTCTCTGGTGTGAATTCCTGGCAGGAGGTGGAGACTGCATTTGTCAGAGGCAGAGCAGGCCCTTTGAGGTGCAAGGAAATCTCCTCCCCCTTCCCCCATCGTAACCCAGGTCTCTTCAGCCCTTTCCTGACCTACCTAGACCATCTGGCGCCCCTCCTGCTCCCCCAGCCTTCTGTCATCCAAAACCCAGACAGGCAATCCACATTCCAGCAGAGGCACACGGGATGACTGAGCAAAAAAATACCCACTTTCTAAAAGTGGTATTTTCAAACACAGAATGTAAAAATCACCTTCACTAAAAGATGCATCTTTAGATTCTGAGTTCAGGCATACTAAATTCTATTTTCTTACCGAATTCCCTGGGCCAGTTATGTTTATAAGATGTTATAAACAAACCTCCCATTCTATCCTATGGGGAACTGGTAGCCTTGCAATAGTGAAAAACGAAATTGGCTGTAATTCCCTATCAGGACATGCCACACACACCAGGGCATGTCCCACCTTTCACATACACTGCACCCTGCCCACAGGGGTACCTTGGGCCTACCTGAGGGGTGTCTGACATGTAAGAAAAGGGAAGGTTAGGGACCGGCCAGTGTGTGCACTGGCCAAGTCGACATGGCAGTTACAAACTGCGCGCAGACTTCTGCAATGGCAGGTCTGAGTTACCGTTTTCAGGGCTACTCACGGGGGTGGCACAACCAGTGCTGCAGGCCCCGAGTAGCATTCGATTCACCAGCCCTGGCACACGCAGTGCACTTTACTAGGGGCTAACAGGTAAATCAAATATCCAATCAATGAAACACCCATCCATAACACAATTTACACAGAGAGCATATGCACTTTAGCAATGATTAGCAGTGGTAAAGTGCCCAGAGTCCTAAAACCAACACAAACGGGTCAGGGGAAAATGGGAGGAAAAAGCAAAAAATTTGGGGATAACCCTGCAAAAAGGGCCATTTCCAACAGAGAGGTAGAGAGAGAGGTAGAGAGAGAGGTAGAGAGAGAGGTAGAGAGAGAGGTAGAGAGAGAGGTAGAGAGAGAGGTAGAGAGAGAGGTAGAGAGAGAGGTAGAGAGAGAGGTAGAGAGAGGTAGAGAGAGAGGTAGAGAGAGAGGTAGAGAGAGAGGTAGAGAGAGAGGTAGAGAGAGAGGTAGAGAGAGAGGTAGAGAGAGAGGTAGAGAGAGAGGTAGAGAGAGAGGTAGAGAGAGAGAGAGAGAGAGGTAGAGAGAGAGGTAGAGAGAGAGGTGGAGGTAGAGAGAGAGGTGGAGAGAGAGAGGTGGAGGTAGAGAGAGAGGTGGAGGTAGAGAGAGAGGTGGAGGTAGAGAGAGAGGGAGGTAGAGAGAGAGGGAGGTAGAGAGAGAGGGAGGTAGAGAGAGAGGGAGGTAGAGAGAGAGGGAGGTAGAGAGAGAGGGAGGTAGAGAGAGAGGGAGGTAGAGAGAGGGGGAGGTAGAGAGAGGGGGAGGTAGAGAGAGAGGGGGAGGTAGAGAGAGAGGGGGAGGTAGAGAGAGAGGGAGAGGTAGAGAGAGGGAGGTAGGTAGAGAGAGGGAGGTAGGTAGAGAGAGGGAGGTAGGTAGAGAGAGGGAGGTAGGTAGAGAGAGGGAGGTAGAGAGGTAGAGGGTTGCAAAACATGTGCTTTTTACCACCAAATCCAATTTGGTGGTAACCCATTCGTAAACAGAAAGGGGTCCCCAGGTTAACCTCTTCCCCTTTGTGAATGCATGCGAAAACATTTTTAAGAGAAGGCAGTGGTCCAACGGAACACTGACTACTCTAAAAGAATGAAACTGAAAAGTTTCTTTTTTTTTTTAAATGCATCCCGTTTTCCATTAAGGAAAACAAGATGCATATAAAAAATGTAGCTTTATTTAGAATCAAATCTCTTTTTTATTGGCAGTTAAATCAGAAGCACAATTACACAGCAAGACGCCTACAACCCAAGCCAGGCCGGCCGCAAAGTCTGTCGGTGTGTGTCATATACAAGTAGTACCATATCGATCTGCACATATACCTTACTCCAGTAGATGTTGTACGAAACACACTCAGTAAGGAATAACCTACAATATCGGGGCAAGAGCTGACAGTGACTACTCTGTGTGAGAAATCTTTGGGATGGTGGTTACACAGCATGCCTCGTATAACCTGCAATGGGCAGGCCGTGTCTCAGGGTAGGGTGCTTAAAACTGAATAGATAACAATGTACATGCTTATTAATGTCCAGAGCTAGGGTTCTGACCTGGATTCACTTCAGTGAAGTGCTACTAAACACGAAAAAGTGCAAATGCAGCCAATTTAAAGCATTCAAACCACAAGAACAAAGATGTAGCTTTATTAAAGCAAACACAGTCATGGTGGTCTGCTGTCCCCAGCAGGCCACCATCCATCCCTGTGTTTTTAGCGATTCCCAATAGGCCGCAAATTGCGACTTGCCTCATGAATATTAATGAGGTAGATCTATTTGCGACCCACTGGGAGTCGCTAAAAACTCTAATGAGTTTCATACATTTGAAATTGCGATTTTCTAATTGCGATTGGCATGGAAGCGCAATTAGAACTCGCAACTTCAAACCTTCGTACATGTGGCCCTAAATCATTCTCAAATAACACTTATTAGCACTTACAATGAGAGCTCCCACAAATATGAAATTTTTAAAAGATTGCAAATCCCTACACCATGCAAAAAAGAACTTGAATTCTAAAACAAAAGAGAAACAAATTGAAGACTTAGAGACAAACTAAAATAATTGAACACAAAGAAATACAAAGGTTAGGAAGCAATTCTAAGAGGGCTGATGGTACTAGAGGCCAGTATGCTGAAGTGAACTTTGGGATTTCTTATTCCATAACCTCAAAGTTATTAACACTGAAACAAGACATAAAGAGCAATAACCAAACGCTGGAGTGTGTTAATGAAGAGGTGAAACCTTGAAGAAAACAGTGAATTATGTGACTATTGGATAAAACACTGATGATTCCTTCACTGAAGAGCAGCAACTAAGATAGTGAGAGGGCACAAACACAAATATTAAACAATATTAATAATAATATTAAACGATTTAAATTAACAGCAGGGACAGTGAACATAACCCCACGATCAGATAGCTTCAGAACAGGTTTTTGGGAAGGCTCCGGAGTAGCACGAAAAGTTTTTTTGTTGCAGAAAGTGAGGTGAATGCATTTAACTACCTTCCAGAGGAGCGGTGTGTGGCTAAAACAAAAAAAATCAGTACCAGTAATGAAGAAGTCCTAAGAGAGGTCTTGTTGCAAGTAACATCACATCACCTTTTGAGTGTTTGATGTAACGATCTAAGTGGGCAAGGGTAATTCCAGATATGGGTCCCTTGCAACTGGAACCAAGCTACACCCGGCTTATTATGCTATGCTGTGTTTTGTTGTGTTTTGTTATGCTATGTATGTTTTGCTATGCTATGTTTTGTTATGCTATGCTATGTTTTGTTATGCTATATTATGCTATGTTTTGTTTTGTTATGCTATGTTTTGTTGTGTTTTGTTATGCTATGTTTTGTTATGCTATGCTATGCTATGTTTTGTTATGCTATGCTATGTTTTGTTATGCTATGTTTTGTTATGCTATGTTTTGTTATGCTATGCTTTGTTTCGCTATGTTTTGTTTTATGCTATGCCATGTTTTGTTGTTTTGTTATGCTATGTTTTGCTGTTTTGTTGTGTTTTGCTATGCTATGCTTTGTTTTGTTATGCTATGATATGTTTTGCTATGCTATGTTTTGTTTTGTTATGCTATGTTTTGTTGTGCTATGCTATGTTTTGCTATGCTATGTTTTGTTGTGTTTTGTTATGCTATGCTATGTTTTGTTGTTTTGTTATGCTAGGTTTTGTTTTGTTATACTATGTTTTGTTTTGCTATGCTATGCTTTGCTTTGTTATGCTATGCTATGTTTTGTTTTGTTATGCTAGGTTTTGTTTTGTTATGCTATGCTATGCTATGTTTTGTTATGCTATGCTATGTTTTGCTATGCTATGCTTTGCTATGCTATGTTTTGTTATGTTATGCTATGCTTTGTTATGCTATGCCATGTTTTGTTATGCTATGCCATGTTTTGTTATGCTATGCCATGTTTGTTATGTTTTGTTGTGTTTTGTTATGCTATGTTTTGTTGTGTTTTGGTATGCTATGCTATGTTTTCTTATGCTATGTTATGCTATGTTTTGTTATGCTATGCTATGTTTTGTTATGCTATGCTATGTTTTGTTATGCTATGCTATGTTTTGTTTTGTTATGTTTTGTTTTGTTATGCTATGTTTTGTTATGGTATGTTTTGTTGTGTTTTGTTATGCTATGTTTTGTTATGCTATTCTATGTTTTGTTGTGTTTTGCTATGCTATGTTTTGTTATGCTATGCTATGTTTTGTTGTGTTTTGTTATGCTATGCTATGTTTTGTCTTTTTATGCTATGTTTTGTTGTGTTTTGTTATGCTATGTTTTGTTTTGTTATGCTATGTTCTGTTTTGCTATGCTATGTTTTGTTGTTTTGTTATGCTATGTTTTGTTGTGTTTTGTTATGCTATGTTTTGTGTTTTGTTATGCTTTGCTATGTTTTGTTGTGTTTTGTTATGCTCTGTTTTGTTTTGTTATGCTATGCTATGTTTTGTTTTGTTATGCTATGCTATGTTTTGTTTTGTTATGCTATGCTATGTTTTGTTATGCTATGCTATGTTTTGTTATGCTACGCTATTTTGTTTTGTAATGCTATGCTATGCTTTGTTATGCTATGCTTTGTTATGCTATGCTTTGTTATGCTATGCTTTGTTATGCTATGCTTTGTTATGCTATGCTTTGTTATGCTATGCTTTGTTGTGTTTTGTTATGCAATGTTTTGTTATGCTATGCTATGTTTTGTGGTGTTAGGCTAGGCTATGTTATGTTAGGCTATGTTATGTTAGGCTAGGCTGTGTTATGTTAGGCTAGGCTGTGTTATGTTAGGCTAGGCTGTGTTATGTTGTGTTAGGCTGTGTTGTGCTGTGTTGTGTTGTTTTATGTTTTATGTTATACTATGTTTTGTTATGTTATACTATGTTTTGTTATGTTATACTATGTTTTGTTATACTATGTTATACTATGTTATGTTATGCTATACTATGTTATGCTATACTATGTTATGCTATACTATGTTATGCTATACTATGTTATGCTATACTATGTTTTGTTGTGTTTTGTTATGCTAGGTTTTGTTTTGTTATACTATGTTTTGTTTTGCTATGCTATGCTTTGTTATGCTATGCTATGTTTTGTTTTGTTATGCTAGGTTTTGTTTTGTTATGCTATGCTATGTTTTGTTATGCTATGCTATGTTTTGCTATGCTATGCTTTGCTATGCTATGCTTTGTTATGCTATGCTATGCTTTGTTATGTTATGCTATGCTTTGTTATGCTATGCCATGTTTTGTTATGCTATGCTATGCCATGTTTTGTTTTGTTATGTTTTGTTGTGTTTTGTTATGCTATGTTTTGTTGTGTTTTGGTATGCTATGCTATGTTTTCTTATGCTATGTTATGCTATGTTTTGTTATGCTATGCTATGTTTTGTTATGCTATGCTATGTTTTGTTATGCTATGCTATGTTTTGTTTTGTTATGCTATGTTTTGTTATGGTATGTTTTGTTGTGTTTTGTTATGCTATGTTTTGTTATGCTATTCTATGTTTTGTTGTGTTTTGCTATGCTATGTTTTGTTATGCTATGCTATGTTTTGTTGTGTTTTGTTATGCTATGCTATGTTTTGTCTTTTTATGCTATGTTTTGTTGTGTTTTGTTATGCTATGCTATGTTTTGTTTTGTTATGCTATGTTCTGTTTTGCTATGCTATGTTTTGTTGTTTTGTTATGCTATGTTTTGTTGTGTTTTGTTATGCTATGTTTTGTGTTTTGTTATGCTTTGCTATGTTTTGTTGTGTTTTGTTATGCTCTGTTTTGTTTTGTTATGCTATGCTATGTTTTGTTTTGTTATGCTATGCTATGTTTTGTTTTGTTATGCTATGCTATGTTTTGTTATGCTATGCTATGTTTTGTTATGCTACGCTATTTTGTTTTGTAATGCTATGCTATGCTTTGTTATGCTATGCTTTGTTATGCTATGCTTTGTTATGCTATGCTTTGTTATGCTATGCTTTGTTATGCTATGCTTTGTTGTGTTTTGTTATGCAATGTTTTGTTATGCTATGCTATGTTTTGTGGTGTTAGGCTAGGCTGTGTTATGTTAGGCTAGGCTGTGTTATGTTAGGCTAGGCTGTGTTATGTTGTGTTAGGCTGTGTTGTGCTGTGTTGTGTTGTTTTATGTTTTATGTTATACTATGTTTTGTTATGTTATACTATGTTTTGTTATACTATGTTATACTATGTTATGTTATGCTATACTATGTTATGCTATACTGTGTTATGCTATACTGTGTTATGCTATACTATGTTATGCTATACTATGTTATGCTATACTATGTTATGCTATACTATGTTATGCTATACTATGTTATGCTATACTATGTTATGCTATACTATGTTATGCTCTACTATGTTATGTTATACTATGTTATGTTATGCTATACTATGTTATGCTATACTATGTTATGCTATACTATGTTATGCTATACTATGTTATGCTATACTATGTTATGTTATGCTATACTATGTTATGCTATACTATGTTATGCTATACTATGTTATGCTATACTATGTTATGCTATACTATGTTATGCTATACTATGTTATGCTCTACTATGTTATGTTATACTATGTTATGTTATGTTATGCTATACTATGTTATGCTATACTATGTTATGCTATACTATGTTATGCTATACTATGTTATGCTATACTATGTTATGCTATACTATGTTATGCTATGCTATACTATGTTATGCTATACTATGTTATGCTATACTATGTTATGTTTTGTTAGGCTATGTTTTGTTAAGTTTTGTTAAGTTTTGTTAAGTTTTGTTAAGTTTTGTTAAGTTTTGTTAAGTTTTGTTAAGTTTTGTTAAGTTTTGTTAAGTTTTGTTAAGTTTTGTTAAGTTTTGTTAAGTTTTGTTAAGTTATGTTGTATTAGGCTAGGTTATGTGAAATGCTTTTGTAAAGTATGCCCACACCCACGGGGCCTCATGGCACCAAACGGCAGAAACTGCAGTGTTATTGTATTTTAAAAGTATGCACATTGGGTTGATCTCTTGAAAATAGCCATTTCTTGAGTTACTTTAGAAATGAATTCTCACTTGTCAGTGGAAGAGTGTTCTAAGGGTTGGGGCAGGAGTGGGCTAAGGCAGAACAGGACTAATACTAAGGAGATCAACCTGCCTATATAGGAGATATATATAGTGCCCTTATAGGGTCACCAAATAATAGACAAAACTGGGCTAATATAGGAGCATTTATCATAGAAAATCCAAGAACACAATTTTAGCAAAATTTCTATATATTTATTTTAATCATTACCAATTCATTTTGTTTATCAAAATTCACAGGTGGAAAAAACAGATGTGAAATACATATCAAACATATAACGATAAAATAGGTCCCACACAGACATACTCATGAACAACACTCATTCAGGGTTCCAAAGATGCATACACACTCATACATCACTCTAAAAATCATACTTCTCCGTGAGATTAAACACACAATCAGGGTTTCTATACAGCCAAATGATGTAGGTATCAAAGGCTCTTGTGTATCCTTCCAATAATGGATAGTAGTTAGATCCAAATACACGAGGTCGTTTCAGCGCCAACGCGCGTTTCGGTGTTTGGCCCAGAGTGGGCTACACCTTCATCAGGGCGGCACAGATATATAGGGTGTGGGACACACAAGAAACAGCTGCATTTTTAAATGTGCGCGGGAATTCCAGATATCTTCTACTGAAACCTGAGCCAAACGATCGTCTGAAACTGTAGTAGTGGATTGAGGAGACTGTCAGAATTGCACATTGTGTTCGAGTTCAGTTTTGTTCTGTCGTGGGCCCTGTGACCCCGCAGTGACGCTTGTGAATTAAATTTTGTAACTTTATGGGCGCCCTCTGAGATTCAGTTTCTCTGCCAGCTGATTCCTTCGTGCCACCCATCCGAATTGTCTGTTTGTTGGTACTTTGAGAAAGAGAGCATCATAAAGGATGCATGTAATAGTCGAACAGCCAAAAAGGCGTGCCCTGCATGTAAAGCTTTACCTTTTAACAACATACCGTAAAGTAGACATTTTTTTTACAAGACAAACAGGCGATTCCCGGATGCTGATACAGACATCCCAAAAGCTTTCTTTAGAATTTGTTTTTTTAATTCTTAGCACAGAAAAATGATCCTCCGATTGTAATCTGCGTGACAGAAAGGCAACGTGATCCGCATGATGGTAACAGTGAGGAAATGGAGATACAATACAGTGAAACAGATCCAGTGATTTACCAGAGATACCCTCGGCTGCCTCTCAAGGGCAGTACATAGAAATGTGAATGCAAAAGCTGCATTTTACTGTGTACACAGCACTAAAGCTAGAACCAACATAAAAGTACATCGTAGCCTGCCATTTTATAAGAAATACACATGAAAGCAGGCCTCTAGCTTTTAGCAGTACATAAGATTTCAAGTTAAAAAAAGGTTATTAATTTTGAACAAGATGGCATCCAGAAAAGTGAAATGCAATATCAACAGGGAGACTAAAGTAGACAAGCGCGCGCGGCTCGCGCTGAAAGTTTAAAAAAAAAAAAAAGGCGTGCAGGCTGCAGCAGTAGGGACGTCAGAGAGGGAGAGAGAGGCGGAGGGGTGCACCCGCGAGTGGTGCACGCGCGCGCGCTTGGAAGAGCAGTCTGCTCATTTTCAAGCACTGCACTCGTGCTTGTGGCGCGCCCCTGCTCGCTCCCGCAAGGTGGATGCCGCCACAAGCACGAGTGTGTGCTTGAAAATGACCAGAGCGACGGCTAAAGGTCCTCCTAGGCAGCGCATGCGTGCTACGTAGGCAAGACCTAAAAAGGGATGGGTGGAAATGTTTGAATTCATCTAGGCCACGTGCAATGTCCGTATCTAGGAGCAAGAAAGTGATGGGTGGAAATGTTTGAATTCATCTAGGCCACGTGCAATGTCCGTATCTAGGAGCAAGAAAGGGATGGGTGGAAATGTTTGAATTCATCTAGGCCACGTGCAATGTCCATATCTAGGAGCAAACAAGCATTGGCATAGCCAATAGGTCTCGCTTTTGGGACCTTATAAGTATTTAGATATGCAACACAATATCCTTGGTGCAACAACATCAACTGTTGCATAACTAAACACTTATAAGGTCCCAAAGGCGAGACCTATTGGCTATGCCAATGCTTGTTCTAAATTGATGGCGAGGGCGGTTTCTCAAGCATCTCTGAGGAAGGACTGGCTGCTTTAAGTGGTTTTTCTTATAGGTGATAGCAGGCTGGCGAGAGGCACTTATGCCCTCGTGTTGCAAACTCCGAGTCCTTCCCTCAGAGATGCTTGAGAAACCGCCCTCTCGCCAGCAATTTTGAAAAATAGTGCTATGATGTAGCTAGCGCTTGCCGCGTTATAGCACTTATTTTTTAACTTCCAGCCATGCTACACAGCAGCTTCACTGCTGTGCAACATGGCTAAAACATTGACAAAGGCAATAACTCGAATAGGCGAGATTTGTTGGCTTTGCCAATGCTTGTTTGTCTCATTGCTCCCAGCCAAGCCGAAAAAAATAGAGGGAGACATTTTTACTCCAAGCTTACCTTTTGTTGAGCTTCTGTACACACAATAGCAAATGTTTGATCACTTTTCTCCGCAAGCTTACTTGTTGCTAAGCTTGTCTACGCACTAACCCTGTTTTGAGTGACGAAATACCTTATGCAGAATCATTTAGCAGCAACTTTGCACACCCCTGTCTAGGAAAAAACAATACTAAGCGACCGCCTAGGGAGCCACTAGCAGCTGGCATTGTACTGGCTTCACAAGCATAAAATCTCATCTAATTCGCATTGGGGGTCTTAAAATATCAATTTACAGTGAGACGTTAAATGTAGTGCACAGACCACGGTCCCAGCCTTTAGCCTACCTCACAGCGCATGCGTTCTCCTCCTACGAACAAAGTTAGGGCCGGTCACTGAGAGCATGCATTTTTCTCATCAGGCTCAAAACGCTATTATCAGAAAATAAAATAATATAAACCCTGTTAACACCTGTGCTCGGCTGTGCGACTCCTAATAACTGTAGTTCACGGCAAAGCACACCAACCTCTGAAACCATGGCTGACCCAGAAGGAACTCTCCTAAATTGCAAAGCAAAATAAAAAAAACAACAAAAAAACTGGGAAATGCGAAGCATGTCAAGTGTGAGCAATTGAAAGGCGAGTGGGTCTGAAGGGATCGCGGCCACTCTGTCAGCAACTCACTCAAAGAATGAGGCCCGGAAGCTCAGTAACCACCTATTAAAAACACAAGCCACCAGCGGCGCCAGGAGACAAAACACATAAGTTGCATTGTATGCCTTTTTTATTCGAAATCATGTTCGATCGTTAGCCACGAGGCCGCAAATAGCGCTGTCGCGTGCAGGTTTCAAGCCAGTGCTCTTCCTGTAACAGACATATACAATACATGTCTGGAGACTTTTGAAAAAATAAAAAAAGATACACATTTCCTGGCATTGGCCGTGCCAGTTCGATTTTTGCAGCAAAGAAGCGTGTTGACCAGTAGGCATAATGCAACACTTTCCATTGCCAGCAGATGTCAGTGCTGCACAAACTTGAGGCTTCTTCCACTGGGTTGGTTATTTTATATAGCCACTAACCAGGCTCTGTGATTTTCGAAGGCTGTTGCATCCGAATCTGTCTCTGGACTGTGTCACGCTGCTGTCTTTTACCGCTGAATAATGAAACGAGCGAGCGCGGCAGCCTGGGCTTTTGAAAGCTGACCAGACGCTCGTGCGTCATGGCCTTTTCCCCGCACGGCCAGCATGTGTTTCCAATTATCGCGCCCGCGTCTGGGCACGATAATTGGAAACAGATGTCTGCCGCGCGCGTAACCGCAGGGAAAAGGCCATGACGCACGAGCGTCTGGTCAGCTTTCAAAAGCCCTAACTTAAAGTCTCGAGGAGCAACGCTTGCGCGCTACTCGAGGCTCGACCTAAAAAGGGATGGGTGGAAATGCTTGAATTCATCTGGGCCACGTGCAATGTCCGTATGTAGGAGCGAAAAAGGGATAGGTGGAAATGTTTGAGTTCATCGGGCCATTGGTAATTCCTTTGGGTGCACTGAACAGCATCACTTTTTAGCTTGTTTTGCCATTACTGGAACGTTCCAACAATATGCATAGAAGTTTTGCTCTGCTTCCCAAAAACAATGCAGCACGAGCTGCAAGGCTGTATTTCCCTCAGATCTGGATTGTGTAGCTAGGGAGGTATGCTGGCAGTTCCCAGTCACCTAATCCCGACTCTGCTTAGCAACATGCAGCAGCACCAAAAGTGCTCCTGCGTGACCTTGCTAAATCTACTTCAGGAGCTTCGCCGCATCGCCTCCATTCGTGAGCAAGACTTGCTCACTCACTTTATTAAACCTTCAGCGTTCACTTTTGGGGTGGTTGAGGAGGCGCTTGTTGGACTATTGAATTGTACTGAAATAAACATTAAACAATGTATGTGTGATAACAGTACTAAATGCAATATTTGTTTTTAACTGAAAAATGTGCACTCAAATAAATTAAATGCAATGGTGGATGCACAAGCAGGAAAAATGTGAAAAATTACATCACCGATCCAGGCCTCCAGTGCTGTTGAAGCATGGACCCTTTGATGACTATCAGACAACAATATATATCTGTGGTCCAGGTTGAGTACCACTCTCAGGACTATTTTTCCAGTTTTCCTAATTCTCGCATTTGTAGCAGTGAATTAGCATGTCAAGACCAGAGGCTTCAAAGCCTCTGCTGCCTTTGATATGCGACCCATTTGGCACAAGGACTGGTGAGAAACTTAGTCAGGAGGTGTGTTGCACTGCCAGGCTGGAGACACCTCTTGGGTGGACAGCCTGAAGTGAACACCAAAGAAAGAATGCCACCATCTTGTGTGCGGTGGAACTTGAATTCTGAGACCAGGTGATACCCACTCCCCATAGGAAGTGGTCATCTAGGAGTGTTGTGACCCCAGGGATAAGTAGCCCATTGGTTACCATCCCTCACTCCCCTTAATGCCCATAAATTGAGTATTTAGGTGGCCTCCTGACACCAGGAAATCAGATTAGATTACTGGAAACCGAGGAAGAAAGGAAAAGAACCAAAGAGAGCGAAGACTGAAGACCGGCACCAAAGATTGGCGCAAAACCCTGCCAGGCTGCTTGCACTTCGACCATTGCTGGCACCGACTTCGCAAAGAGCTGGACATCCTCCCCAAAACCGTTGGAGGAGTGCCCAATACCTCAACCACCAAAAAAGATCTCCCTTGGAGCAGAGGAGCAGCTCCCCTGCATCTGCAGGCACCCAAAAGCATCCCACCATGTTGCCATCGGGCCCATGAAGAAGCAGCACTACAGGAGAAGGTCTTTGTGCTCCAGGAGGTCAGCTCCATCTCCTTGCCAAGTTTGGAGGCGCCAGGACCCCTAGGAGCCACCCAGCACCAGTAACCTTGTACCGGAGCAGTTGCAGCAACCAAGGCTTGTTGGTGGTCCAATCCGGACTCCCAACAGCACAAAGACAGACCTACCGTCAAGGGGCGTCAGGATCCACAAAGCCACCATAGAGAGTGGCCCTGCTGCCCTGTTTTCCCCTCTCAGGCTCTGACCACTGGAGTACGACACCGTAAAGCACAACTGCACCAGAGACCCCCCCAGCCCAGAGTCTAAGTGAACCAACGGTGCCAACGCGGTCCAGAGACCCTCTAGAGCTGTGCCTCCCTTTGGGTGAGGCTGGACTGGCCCCCAGTCCTGGCCTTCAGCCTCTTTCTGCAGGAAATTGAGAACCATGAGACTCTTGCAGCGTGACCTCGCCGGACAAAGCCCCACTGCACACGAGCCCCCCAGCCGGAGTACCAGTGAACCGACGGTGTCCTTGGGTGCCAGAGACCCTTGAGATCCGAGCCCCCTTGTGGGGTCAACCGAACTGGCCCCCCAGTCCCTGCTTGCAGCCTCTTTTCCACAGGACCATTTCCCATTGAAGTGAACAGGGCACCCAATGCCATAACTCACCTCTGCACCTTGATGCCCCAGTGCTGTCCGAAGTGACCTGTTGGTGCTGCCTTGTTCCTTGCCCCATACTCACCTTAAGTCCAGGAGAACAGTCCTGCAAGTCGTTGCTAAGTGACCCTATGCATTATATGTTTATTCCCAATAGGATAACATTACCACTTGAAGTCCACAGTATAAGTGTATTTTATTGTGACTTAAAAACTGATAACTCGAAACATACATATCCGATTGCGATGAGCTTGGTGAATAAAATCTGTTATTTTTTTTAATTGCTGTTGGATTTCTTTACTGAGTGTGTGTCTCGCTTACTGACTCTGTGTGTGCAATAAATGCTCAACAGTATCCTCTGATAAGCTTAAACTGCTCGCCCACACTACCACACAAGAGAGCATTTCGGATTATTATTATAGCCCCTGTAAACCAATAAGGCCACTTGGACTCTGCACAGTGTACCTCATTTGGGTGCACTGTATAGAGAGCCAGCTCCCTGCAGTGAGCTTCAGAGAGCTCTGTCGCTCTTCAAGCTAGGGCTGGATGTCGCTGGTTAAACGTTATACAGTTCTTACATTTAAACAGCTAGATTTAGCACTGTATTCAGCTATCACTGTGCCTTGTTGAAGTTAGGTCCAGCTGTGTAGTGCTTAAATCTAAAATGTATGTTATGTCTACACTTGAATTTACAAAGAATAAACAGTGCCAAATGCTGTGGTTCCAATGAGGTTGCAGCGGCTTGCACACTTTTCAGTCTGTGCAGCTTTCAGTAAGCTACTTCAGTTAGGAGATGGTTAGACCTCATTCTCATGGCACGTGAGTAATAAATACTAATAAATAGACCCATTGAGGTTTTATTTTGTGTGCTGCAGTGGTGAAATTTATGGGGTTGTCTTTTCTGCTCATTTTGTCCTAGGCTCGTCCTGCGCAGCCTGTCACCAGCTCTGCATCCGAGAGCGCAGTGAATCAGTGGAAGGAATCAAACCCTGTGCTTGTCGGGATTGGGGAAGAGGTGAGGAAAACATGCAAGAAGTGTATTTGTGCTCTTCCTGTATTACACTGGCATCTGTTTACTGGTGTACTTCTTTGTGCTTCATAATTCACACTGGGAACTTGCTGTCCCTGTACCTCCCTAAAGAAGGCTTTATTGAAAGAATCTCCATCTATGGTTCTTCACTTTCATTGTCCGTCACATTAATTGGATATTGCATTATGTATGTGTAGCAGAATTTTGGTCCAAATGGCTTTATCCTCTGGTGAGTCCTGTTTTCTGTAGAACAGGGGAAATGACTTGCCTATTGCTGGGAACACCTGAACTGTGGTGTTTTATGTAGGCTAAACTCTGATTGAATGTGAAACTATACGAGGCAGGATCTTTCCATAATATTTTATAAAGTCCCTCTAAGCTTCAAATCGATGCAAGACTGTGAAGTGAGCCAGCAAGTAAAACCCCCTATGCTCTTTAAAGAATATACGTTTCAGCCCACCCGTTGGGGGAACGGAGAATGACTTGAGGTCTCCTGTCTGCAGATCCTCACTCTGCTCTCGCTTCTGAGGGGAAACAACCCCTTGGCAAAAGTCTGTAGCAGGTAGGATAGTAAATCCCATTCACTAGAAGTTTAATGAGAAGATGCCCGTCGGAAAGGTTGAAAGATATGCAAGCTTGACTGACCACTTTCTGGGATGATCTCTGCCCACCAGTGGCCCACAGCGAACACTACTCCTTCCCAGTTTTGAGCTCTTCGGCCTGAGGTTTGCCAAAAAAGAGGCTATATTGCCAGGCATGGAGCGTATTAAATCAAAGGTAGCAGCAACAGCCCAGTCAGTCTTTGGCAAGAAAGGTTAAACGAGCTGTACTCCCATATGGATGAAGAACTTGCATCCACTGAGCTCTTCTGCTTGCAGAAGCTTGTGGCCTAATGCCAGCCATTCACCTCTCACATATACAACACTGGCACACACATGTATGACTTAACCATGCATGCCATTACCACACATACCTTTACAACGCATACCTTTACAACGCCGTCATTACAATGCATGCGCCTTTACCACGCATGCGCCTTTACCATGAAAGTCTTTACCACGCATATGCCTTTACCATGAAAATGTAAGTATTTGACAGGTAAGTATAAACCCTTTATGTGCATATATAAAGGGTTTATACTTACTACTTGTTAAATATTTTCGTGGTACAGGCAAGCATGGTAAAGGCATATGCATGGTAAATATTTTACAGGAAAGAACCCTATTTTTATCTGTCTAGCTAGCTAACTATCTAGCTAGCTATATATTCACTGAAAAAACCAAAGGTTACAGGGATGTTATAGTTAGGTTGACATTTCACTTGTACAAAACCAGAGAAATTCAGCAGTTATAGTTAGCTGAACTAACTATAACTTACGCCCGCAATGCACAACTTATGAACTCGCATATTACATCACTCATTGCATGGTCAGTGACATCACTCATGAGATCTCAAATGACAGCATCCAGTGATTGTAACTATTTTCTAAAAGAAACTGGGTGTCAAACATATATACTAAGGTAAGTGGCTGTGGAAGTGTCTGTATGGGTGACTAAGTGGGTGTATAAGTGGTGTATAGAAGAATGAGTGGGCACGTGACAAACTATACATAAGTGAGTGGGTGTGTAAGTTTTTGTATGGGTGAGCAAGCGGGTGAGTCTTTGAGTGTATTAGTAATAAGTGGCTATGTGACTATCTCTATGGGTGAGTGAGTGGGTGTGTAAGTGGCTGTAAGGGTGAATGAGTGGCTGTATGGCTGAGTGTGCGGGTGTGTCAGTAGCAGTAAATGCTGAATGAGCTGGTGCATGAGTGGCTGAATGGGTGACTGAACGGGTATATAAGTATATTTATGGGTGACTGAAAGAATAAATGAGTGCTGGTATGGGTATATAAATGGGTGTGCAAGTGGGTGTATGGGTAAGTGGCTGTGTGAGTGGCTGTATGAGTGAGTGAATGGGTGTGCGAGTAGCTGTATGGGTAAGTGAGTGTGAGCCAGGTTGTATGGGAAAGTATGTGCTTGTGTCAGTCACTGTATAGGTGAGTCAGTACATGTTAGTATATTTATTTATTTTTATTTATTTACTTGAGTTTTATATAGCTCTGGCTAGACCCGGAGGTATCAGAGCGCTTTACATGAGGAGAGTTACATCGCTTACAAATTATACTTTGTTACATAAAGTACAACAGTTACAAGTTACATTTTTAGGTTAATGGCGTGTAGAGGGGTAAGGGGGTAATGTAAAAGGGTGAGGGGAGGGAGAATTTAGCGGAGCAAAGGCATAGGGATAGACAAAGCAGGCAGGTGGAGAGGAATTCAGGGGAGAGAGGAAGGGAAAAGGGGAGGTAGCCAAAGAATGAAGGAGGGAAGCGGAGGTGGAGGGGGTAGGGGACACAGCGTGGAGACGGGGAAGTAACTGTGTCTGACGTCCGGCTGGGTGGGACAGGGATCATTCTCAGTCCTCAGTTGTGTGATTCCCATTTTCACGGTGGACTCTCTCAGCGGGGTCGCTGAGACTCCAGGGCATAAGATGCAGGATCCCTCCCCAACAAGGGGAGAGGGGTGCTTTGGTCACGGGCACAGTCTGAGGAATGAAGGAGGGAAGAGGTGGGAGAGAGGGTGGGAAACCCAGCAGGAACACAGTGTCCGACGTCCGGCAGGGTAGGAGACGGCTCCCAGTGGTAAGGGGATCAGTCCCAGTCCTCCACTATGTGTGTCACCCTTGTCACTGTGGACTCTCTCAGAGGGGTCTCTGAGACTCCAGGGCAAAGAAGCTGGATCCATCCCCAACAAGGGGAGTAGGAGTGCTTTGGACAAGGGCATAGTTGTGGGGGCCATTTAAGGGAGACAAGCTGGTAGAGAAAGGCACTCCCTGTAAAAGGGACTAATGGTATTGCCTCTTCCCACTTGGCTAGCGCCACATTGACAAAGCACCAAATCGCCAGGCTGGAAGGAGGAGCTCCGTGTTGCTCGTACAGTCGCCATTTTAAGGACAGGCAACACGCTTTAAACGTACAGCCGCAGAGCCCCTAATGAAGTCAAAAAAATGCGGTAAATACCTCATCGGGTGTGCGTCCGGTTGGATTAAGATTAGTTCCTTGTGTGGTTCCAGTGTTATACTTTGATGGTGCCGCCTTCGACCGCAGCCGCCATCTTAGGGTCAGGCATTGAGCTTTTGTTGTCTCTCTCCCCTCTGGAGCGTGCTGCCAGCCGCAGGCCCGGTATCAACACACGGGCAGTCATCGGGGGGCCCGCCACTCCGGCACGCATCAGTCAAAACGTTCACGGTCAGGCTACAGCACTCCCAGGCAGTAACTATCGTCCGGGGCCTCCCTCGCAGGTTCACGTCACTGTGTGTGTGCATTATTCCCCTTACTTGGTTCCCGGTGGATTCCGCTACATTCTCGCTCCTCTGGGTCCCCAAGTCGCCGCCACACACTACCTTCTCCAGTAGGGCGCTGCATGTCCCGGCACTCGAAAACCTCCGTCTGTTGCGCCGCTCCTCCCGTGTCTCTACTCATCTAATCCGCTCAGTGCCAGCAGGGAGGTCAAACCTTGCATCTAGAAGCGGGCGGCAGGGGGGGGGGGGTGGATGAGGCCGCTATCGGATGATTAAAGCAGCAACCGGCGATATCGCAGTCAACTTCTCTCGGGTGGTTTTTCACAATTCCCCGTATGAGTAAATGAATGGGTGAGTGAGTAACTGTATGGGTGAGTGAGTAGGTGTGTGAGTAGATATATGGGTGTATGATTTAGTGTGTGAGTGACTGTATTGGTGTGTAAATGTTTGTATATCTGTATGACTAGATGTATGAGTGTCTATGCTGGTCAGTGTGAGTAGGTGCACGAGTGGCTGTATATGTGAGTTACTGGTTGCTTTAGTGGCTGTATGGATGAGTTGATGTGTAAGTGGGTCTATGGATCAGTGAGTTGGTGTGTGAGCATTTGTATGGGTCTGTGAAAGTATGTGAGTGGCTGTGAGAGTGGGTGTATGACATGTATTGGGGTGTAAGTGGATGTGTGAGTGGTTCTGTGGCTGATGTCATGAGTGATGTCACTGAGCATGTCATGAGTGATGTAATATGTGAGGTCAAGGAAAGCTTTATTCGACTGCTGTTTTAACAATCATAAAAGCACATAAAAAGAAAAAGATACATATTATCACAAAGTTACACACATTATAAAAACAGCAATCCTATAATGATATTAAAATGTCAGTTAATATTGAAGCTACAGTAATAAAACTATAAAAATATCAAGTGCCCGTTCTGCTACGATTCGTCCGTCATAATGGATTTCCTTTGGAGGAGTGCCTTCTTAAAGAACATAGCTAAACACCAGGCAGTTTGTTCGTCCTCCAAGAACTGTAGCCTAATTAATGCAGGGCGGCATCGCCGCAATCCCTGTTGTTTTAGAAGCGGTAAAATCCACGCTTTCCTCAACACTGAATAAAATTTGCAAAATAAAACCAAGTGAATGGTGGACTGTGTAGAATAATTGTCACACGGACATAAAGGCAATTCCCATGACCAGTCATTAATTTTTGGGAAGGTCACGAGTCTATGGACGATGTCCAACCTAAACCAAGTTAATAGCCGCCTGTCAAAACCGCCAGGTACAAATGTAAGGTAAGGTTCCATATAAGAGGTGGTTATAATTAACTGATGTTGCCTTACACTGGGTTTTAAAATTTCTCCTGTCATTCTTATTGTAACCAATAGCTGAAGACCCTCCTTTCTTAGGGCCTTTCTAGAGATTGCCTGTATAGACCTAGGGTCAGTAAAGTATTCTGGGTGCCCAATATCGTTCATAAAATCACACACATACTTTACCCTGGGAATCTTTAGAACCCCTTCCAGTTTTAGGCAGTCCTGTAAGATCTCCCTGTTTAGCTTAGGGCTGGTCCTTTGACCAGATCCTGTGCCACAGGAGAATTGGTTCTAATTTAATAAGATCGGAGATAAAAGGAAGACCCAGCTCATCGTGACAGGCATAAGAAGGTGAGCTGGCTGGCACCGATAAAATATATCTTAAAAAAGAGTTTTCCACAATTTGTATAGGGAGAGTATTAACAAAACCCCATACTCCCGCCCCATACATTACATTAGCGGTGCATTTGGCCCTTGTAGATTTGGATGAGCTCACCTGGCGGCTTCCTTCCTAGCTTTCTTGAAAAAGATGCCAGGGCGGCTGTTGTCTTAATAAATGCCAGTTTTTTTGCAAGAATAGCTTGAGCCCACGAATCACCTTGATTGAATAAAATACCGAGGTAGGAAAAACTCTTTGTCTGTACTAATTTTTGCCTGTCCACAAACATGCTTTTCATCCTCTGAGCCCGTCGGCCACAGCTCATTGTAAAAGTCTTAGAGATATTAATAGTAAGGCCAAGGTCCTTCATAAAATCAGTAAAACTATCTAAAACCCTCTGGAGACCTATTTGAGTTCTTGACATTAATACTGCGTCATCCGCGTAGAGGAGAGCAGGTATAGGACGTCCATTAACAGAGGGAAAATCTTGATTGTTCCTAAGTAGTGCTTGGCACAATCCATTAATATACAAGTTAAAAAGGAAGGGGGCCAGCACACAACCTTGCCGAACCCCCCTCTTAACGGAAAAGGCAGGTGTGAGCTCGCCACCCAAACCAAAGCGCACACTCGCCAATGCACCACTATACAGGCGCCTTAAAAAGAGAGTAATATGAGGATCAACCCCAACAACCCCGAGAAATTCCCACAGCCTATCATGTCTTACAGAGTCGAAGGCCGCAGTAAGGTCAACAAATGCCAAATAAAAACGGCCTTTCTTGACTCATATATTTACCCACCAGTAAGGCCAAATTTAAACTCTGCTCAATCGTCCCCAATCCTTCTCTGAAGCCATACTGTATATCAGATAGGACCGAGTTCTCTTCTGCCCAGGCTTGCAGGCGTTCCAAGATAACCCGTCCCGCTACCTTGACCATAGAATCTAATAAGGAGATAGGCCTGTAACACCCGGGATCATCTCGGTCCCCTTTTTTAAAGATTGGGACGATGATGGATTCCGCCCATGTCTTTGGCATAGGGGCCATACAACTGGCATTAATAACTTGTGTTATAATGGGCCCCCAAAGGACGATATTTGACTTAATCAGATCCACAGGTACTCCATCAGGGCCAGGCGCCTTACCGCCCTGGCTCGCTGACAGAGCTCTTTCCACTTCCTCCAAAGTGAACTGTAGATCTGCATAATCAGCGGGCACCACTGTCGTATCACTGACTGGAAGATAAGAGTTCGCCTGCCCATTATACACCTTTGAAAAGTGTTTGATCCATAACTCCTCGGGTATATCAATTTCTATTGTAGGACCACCCGTGGATTGTAAAAACGGGGTTTTCACCGCTCTCCAAAAGGCAGCACTGTCTTTCAATTGTGCCGCACTATGAAGGGATTCCCATGCTTCCCTTCTCTGGGCACATCTTCTTTCCTTAAGGGCCAATCTATAGTCTGATCTTGCCTGTCTGACCTTAGTGAGGTTTCTGGGCTGCCTGCACAACTCCTGCTTTAGGTTGGTAAGTGCACGTGTACATTTTGTAGTGAACCACCCCTGTTTTTTAACCTTATTGCGGAATTGCACAAATAATAGCTCCCTAACCCCAGCTGCTATTTGCTGAAAAGACAATAAAATTCCATCATGTGGGGCTAATTCACTCAGGCAGTTTTACATTTTATTACTAGCTGTTTTGTAACAGCATCTGGATCGACCTTTGTCCACCACAGGGTGTACCCATTGGTTCTATTAAGTATTACTTTTCCCATCATGTCTGTAACATTAAAGGCCCTAACAAGCCTATGTGATGGCAAATTGACCTCTAGGCATAGGGGAAAATGGTCACTCATGGGATTGTCACCCACCATAAAAGAATGCAACCTGGGTGCATAATTGAGACCAGTATATAATCTATTGTTGAGGATAAACCTCTTCCGTTGAATGTATAAGGCATAGAAAAAGGTCTAGCCAATAAACCGTTCACGAAACCAAGCTCAGTACTCACAATCAGCTCATTAAACATCTCCCCCATCGGTGTGTGACAAAAATGGGTGCTACATACACCCTCTTCATCAGTATTACCACAAATCCTACTATCCTCGTGTGGACATAAAGCACAATTAAAATCACCCACAAAGATTATCATTGTCTCTTTTGCACTGGCATAAATAAATGAGTTGAGGTCGCTACCAAGGTTTCGTACGACATTACCAAAATTAACTGGCAAGATGTTATTATAAAAATTGACCAAGATAGTACAATGGGTCAAACTTTGATGTAATTTTGCCAGCTGATAGTAGCTATTCCCCAACTTTAAATCTATTTTATCCAATGCAAGCTTATTTGAAATATACATACAAAGCCCACCCTTCGCTCTACCCCCTTGTTCCTTCACTGCAGGCGTATGGAGTGTTTTAAATCCGTTTATATGAATTGGTTCTCTGACCCATGTTTCCTGGAAACATAATATGTCCTGATCAGAGATAAAATCACACCATATTTGATTATTTGTCTTATTGCGCAACCCTGCGATATTCCAGGAAATAACCTTACATGGCAAACAATCACCGCTGAGCGTAGTTCTCGGGGGAGCCAGACTCAGAGGGGGGGGGACTACCAATACGGGGTAGTGCTTGAACCTGTGTTGGTGAATCGCATGGTTCCAAATGGGTGGCAAAAGTTCTACTCATGGTACCTCTCTCCGTGGATTCCCTTTCATTTGTCACATAAGGTGACCAGAGAACTGAGGCCTCTTGTTCTGCAGTGCAGTCATTTAATGGTGCTACAACCTCACATTCCCTGGAAAGGCCCACATCATCATTTAGACCCCCAATTAATGGTGCCAGTCAGTCATTATCCTCTAAGGTATTGAGGACATCAAAGTAGTTGCTGACTGGAATAGCATACCTAGGCTGTCTCAACCCCCAATCTCTATCTACCGCTGGTATGTACTGTGGAAGTCCATGTGGTATATAGAAAAAACCCAGGGGTAGAATATTAATCCCCGTAGTTCTAACTGGCCAGTTGCCCACCCTATCTAATATGGTTCGAACCAAGTCTGGTGACCCAAATGTTAAAACTACACAGTCGCCCTCTAGTGACTTTTTAGAGCTTCCTACCCAACCAATCCGCCGTACCATCTTAAACTCAGCGAAAAGCTGGTTTGATAGTCCCGTCCTTGCGCTCAATAAGTGCAGCGATTTATTTCTTAGTGTTGACCAATGTTCCATAGCTCCGCATGGCAAAGAAGGGACATTGGCCAACACGATGGTATAAGGCGTTGCTTCTGGAGGGAGATGCAGAGTATTTGAACAGGGCAAGTTACCCAGGGACTGTTTTTGCTGTTTTGGGTCACTTAAAGACTGGGCTCCCTCTCTACGCACGTGGTTATACCTAGTAGGGGGGGGCTCTTTTTGAATGTTCACCAGTCGCTCTTGGATACTAGGTGTACTCTGTACTGTATCTACTTGCTTACAAATAAGAGGTGCTTCTCCTGTGTGCGGCGTTCCAAGGCCGACCAAGTTGTGGGATTTGGGTGGAGGGTCCAAAGAAACAGTTTGGGGTGTTTTCCTATTTCCATGCCCAGAAGCATCAGACTGAATAGTCATAGCACCCACGTTCCTGTTAGGCAGAACAGACTTGGTTCTACATTGGCATGTATCAGTCAGATAAGGGAGGGTACTACCCGCGAGCTTTTCCAGTTTATCTATGCTCGCTTCCAATAGTGATAACTTGAGTATCAACGGGTTCAACAAAGCTGAAACAACCAGACCCAATTTTGGCCAAAACTCCCCGTTGTCATTATCCTGAGGCGGGGTTAAAATTATCGGAGTGGAATCCTTGTGAGCCAGATTAGGTTCCAAACTAGGCTCCTCCTCCGCGGTTTTAGTTTCACGGCCTCTCTTTGGAAGGGGGTGAGTTTGCCTATTGGGACCCTGCCCCTTTCTTTTCTTGGACGGGGGTACGGGACTACTCCCCTGGCTAATTTTAACTTTTTGACCCCTAGTTGTTACCTTTGGCCTGGTTGAAATGTCACTTGCCTTAGGGGCATCAATGATCTCTGACTCGGATACCAAAATATGCAGCTCGTTAGTCGGTGGAAAATTAGGTTGAGAATTAATATGCTCTACATGGCCAGACATTACGGGCTGACTTCGGGGGCGTTGTGGCTCCAAAGACAGTCTGCGCTCAGTGAGTGCAATTTCATGAATAAGGGCTGACTCAGCCCTCAATAAAAATGCGTCCAAAGTCCCCACAACTCCCTGACCTGTTAGTGATTTACGTTTACTCATTATTTTCTGTACCATTTACCAGTATTAACACTTGTTGTAAATAAAAGCGTTATACCCTCATACCTTGCTGTTACAGTCCAAACAAAGGTCCATAAAAGAGTCCGCTAGGTCAGGAGATAATAACGTGGCCCAGCCCGGCCTCCTCCGGACTCAGATGGACCCGCCCTTGGCCCGGGCTTGGCCCGGCACGCGCCTCGCGCGCGTCCCGCGCTGCGGGAGCACTCAGGCGTTCTTATGCGCCTCCGGGCGCGGGAAGATCGCGGTGCTGCCTCCTGGCGCAAAGCTTGGTGGGGTATGGAGTCCCCGGGAGAAAAGTGCGGCGTGCGTTGGCCCCAAAGTGCGGCGTGCTGTTATGGGCTCCCGCGCTGCGGGAGCACTCGGGTTCTTATGCGCCTCCGGGCACGGGAAGATCGCGGTGGCGCCTCCTGGCGCAAAGCTTGGTGGGGGATGGAGTCCCCGGGAGAAAAGTGTGACGTGCGTTGGCCCCAAAGTGCGGCGTGCTGTTATGGTCTCCCGCGCTGCGGGAGCACTCGGGGGTTCTTATGTGCCTCCTGGCGCGGGAAGATCGCGGTGGCGCCTCCTGGCGCAAAGATTGGTGGGGGATGGAGTCCCCGGGAGAAAAGTGCGGCGTGCTGTTATGTGAGGTCATAAGCAGTATCGTGGGGTGGTAAGTTATAGTTAGCTCATTTAGCTATAACTGCTGAATTTCCCTGATTTTGTACAAGTGAAATGTCAGCCTAACTATAATGTCGCTGTAACCTTTGGTTTTTCCTGTGAATTTCAAAGGTTTTTAAAATTCTATTTCCTAATTATAACGTCCCTGTAACCTTTGATTTTTTGATGTGAATTTCTGTTTTTTAACTAGTAGTCTCGTTTGCAGAGTGGTGGAGAAAGGGGGCATGGCCTCCGAAGACCTCTCAGCAATCCCGCTGTGTGGGATTTACTGAAGGTAACAGGAGGGCTTGTTGGCCCCCAAGGACCCTCAGCAGCCAAGGGGACTTCATCCCCCCACCAGTAGTGCATCAGGAAGTACTTGTGCAGGGTGGTGGAGAAAGGGGGCATGGCCTCTGATGACCTTTTAACAATCCAGCTGTGCGGGACTTACTGGAGGTAACAGGAGCGGAAGTTGGCCCCCAAGGACCCTCAGGACACAAGGGGACTTTTTCCCCAACTAGTAGTGCTGCAGGAGGTGCGATTGCAGAGTGGTGGTGAAAGGGGCGGGGCCGCAGGTTGCCGGGGGCTTTTTTTTTTTTTTGGCGGGGGCCGCGTGCCCCCCCCCCCCCCCTTCCCTGGGCTGATTTCGGCCCTGGGGGCCCTTATACCCCGGGGCAAGCCTTTTTGGAATGGGGAAGGGGGGCGCGTGCCCCCCTCCCCTGGCCGATTTAGGCCCCTGGAACCTAACTCACAGGTCCTGCCCTGGGTGGATTTCAGCCTCAGAGACCCCATCCCCCGAGGCCTGGCTATTTAGAGATGGGGGAGTGGGGCTGCTCGGCCCCTCTCTCCAGGCCGAATTCGGCCCTGTAGACCCATCTTCCAGGGCCTGGCCATCTTTAAAGTGGGTACCCCAGGGCACCCACTCTCCACGGAGACCGAGGGGGAGCCTGAAGGCCCTCGCAGTCCCTTCCGGCTCCCTGTCTCCAGACAGAGCCTGGCATTGCTTTCACAGACAGGGAGTTGCTGTAAAGGCAGCTCTCTGTGAAAGCAATTCTGCTCCACTTCCAGCAAGAGAGCGCATTAGTAATGCTCTCGCTTGCTGGAAGCGGAGCGTTTGCTATGGCTTGGCGGGAGCGGTAAAACTTCCGCCACAAGAAACAGTTATGTCCCAGGGATGGGCACCCCTGGACATAGCAGAAGCCGGCCCTGGGAGGGGGGTGGCGGTCCCCAGGGCCATCATTGGCACCAGTTTTAGGGGGTCAGGGTAGTCCTATATGGCCCCTTCATTTTTGACGTTTTGTTTTATGGGACTCCGCTCAAGCAGAGTCCCCAGATGACTCCCAACACTTCCTAATTGAAGTGTTGGCAGCCAATCCGATTACAGCACGTGGACTGTTGGATCCGCAAGTAATCTGTGCCCCTAGATATACTAATTTTATTACAAGATCGGAGGCTACCATTCTGCATTATTCCTTTAATGCCACTCCACACAGCACTTGAAAGTATTACACATCACAAAGAAAACGTTCTAGAATATAATAGTCAGCACATATAAGAAGTCCATGCAGTGAGTATTCTGCCTCTTTTAAATGCTGCTCCTCGCAGATCAGTAACCTCCATTTGTTATTGCTCTGTTTACTATTTCTTCATAAATGTTTTCTGTTTAAGTATTTGGGCTAGCATGGCGTACTAGTAGAAGCGCTGCCTGCCTTCTTAATTTCCTTTGCCATCACTTTTTCCAATTTACAGAAACACCTTGTTTTCTTTTATTTACTGGGGCTTTAAGGGTTTTTAATGACAGTAATTAGGCAAGCGCGCTTTGTGTATCAATAAGAATAATAAGGCATGCTCGCTTCATTGTCTGAAGCGCAGCCTACCTGCTCTCGCTGCGGTGCTACGCCCTGATTTTCAAAACCGACCCACATGGTCCAGCTGCCCCGCATTCACATTACTGAGCTTGGGGATGAAAGCCCCATTGAGGAGTATTTTCTAGATTTAGATCAAGACGGTCTTGAAGACGACCTCTTTAGGGAGTCTGATTCCCCCTCTACTTCCAAAGCTACCATTAAGGACCCATTAGGAGGAGAAATGTTCTCCCCGCATAATATCAGGCACCTGCGCAGTGCTGACTGGTGGCCGCAAGACCACATAGCTAAATTTATAAAACGATGGATACGGAATCCACTTGATAAAGGGGCATGAAATGTTTTGAGGATCGAGTCGATGGATATGGAATTCTCTTGATAAAGGGGCATGACATGTTTTGAGGGCCGAGTGTTCAAGGCCAGTTATTCAGGACAAGGTTTGTCTTACCCCTAACCTTGATCCAGAGTTAATAATGATTTTGTTTAAACTGGGTTGGGACCCTAGAAAGGGTCTGGAGAAGTCCCTGAAGTCATGCCAGGACCGCCTGCTCAATGTTATCGGGCCCCTGGAACTTGGTAGAAAAGAAGGACAAAGGCTGAAGACCAGTAATAAATCTAAGAGACCTAAACTGGTTCCTAACATATAGACATTTCAAGATGAAAGGTATCCATCTTTTGAGGGATATGCTGTTGAGCAAAGATTGGTTAGTGAAATTAGACCTGAAAGACACCTATTTCACAAATCAATGGCCAGGGAATCCCAAGCTCACCTTCAGTTCAGCTGGCAGGGTCGTCTCTAACAGTTCCGTGCTCTACCCTTTGGCCTCTCTTCGGCACTGTGGTGTTTCACCAAGGTAATGAGAGCTGTAGTCTCTTACCTCAGGGAGAGAGGATGATTGTTCATCTGGATGAAAAACTCATTATGACTCAATGCCCAGTGCAGATTTTTCTGGACTTGTCCTTGGTCATGTCACTCTTGGAAGATTTGGGATTCATTGTCAACAGCGAGAAATCGGTCTTAATTCCTTCCAGGTCCCTAGAATTCTTAGGTTTCACTATAGATACTGTGAAAATAATGCTGCTTTTACCTCTGAAGAAGACTGTCAAGATCCGGAAAGAGATGAGCGTTGTCCTCAAACAGGAGCATTTAGCATTGCGGGAATTGGCCAGACTACTAGGTCTTCTTTCATCATATATACAGGCATTTTTTCCGGGCCCGTTGCTTTATCGAGCTTTGCAGAGAGTAAAAGCCAAGGCCCTTCAGGAAGCCCTATGGTATGGAGACAAAGTATGCCTGGACGAGGAAGCCACATCAGAATTGTCTGGGTGGTTGGAGAATCTGGACTACTGGAATGGCAGGGCGATATTTGGATGTTCTCCAGACTTTATCCTCAAATTGGATGCCAGCTTGACAGGCTGGGGTGCAAGCTTGGGTGTTGAAGATACTGGTGGCTTTTGGTCACACTTGGAGAGAGTGCATCACATATATTATCTAGAGTTGACAGCAGTTCTTTATGCCCTTATGAGCTTCGGGCATTGTTTGCAAGGCAGCGCAGTTTTGTTAAAGATGTACAATGTTTCTGCAGTAGCGTATATAAATCCTTTAGGCGGTAAGAGATCCACAGAACCATCAGACTTAGCAAAGCAGCTTTGGCTTTTTTGCTTAGAACACAGAAGCGTATGTTCTCTTCCTCCAACTTGGCGCTGCGGTCCGTGAATACCGCATGGCTCTTGGGCCGCTATACCCCTACAGTCTGGGATACGGTTGCGCAGGTGCTGCCTCAGTGTCCGGAGGAGGCCCGGGCCATTCTCTCCCAGGCAGTGGCGGATGGGAGAGATGCAGCGAAATTCACAATCCGCTGTAGACTGGACACTGCCGATTCTCTGGGCAGAACGATTGCCACGTCGGTAGCCCTTTGGAGCTACGCCTGGCTGAGGACGTCTGGTTTTTCGGGGGATATCTAGGCAACTTTGCTGGACATGCCCTTCGATGGCCGTCACCTTTTTGTTGACAAGGCGGACTCTGCACTCAAGCGTTTTAAGGATTCTCAGTCTACGGCCAGATCCTTCGGCCCCGCTGCGTCCTCCCGTCCCCCACAGTCTGCCTTTCGTCCCTTTCGTGGCTATGGAAGGGGCATCCCACCATGTCCGACCCAGTCCAGCCACCGGCCCACGCAAGCTGCCCAGCCTCTGTGTGGCCGCGGACGTGAGACCCAGCGACGCAGGTCTGGGAACCAGCGGGCGGGCCAGTCCCCCCCCCTCCCGCAGCAGCCTCCAAACCCTCCTAGTCTGACCTTTCAGGGCCATCAGCGACCATTGGGTGGCAGGATTCGCCATCACCTCCCCACTGTCAATCCATCACATCAGACAGGTGGGTTTTGCAGATAGTCCGGAGGGGCTACTCCCTCCCCTTCAACACTACCCCTCCCTCCATGCTACCGTCTTTCGATCGCATGTCTGAGGATCATTTGGTGCTTCTCCGCCAGGAAGTCTCAGCTCTCTTGGCCAAGGGAGCTATCGAGAGGGTACCTGCGCCAGAAGGAGGTCGTGGTTGCTATTCCTGCTACTTTCTGATGCCCAAGAAGGACAAATGCCTGCGTCCTGTCTTAGACCTCAGGGCCCTAAACTGCTTCCTCCGGAAGGTAAAGTTCAAAATGCTAATCCTGGCTCAGGTCCTGTCTGCCCTGGACCCTGGAGACTGGATGATAGCATTGGACTTGCAGGACACTTATTTTCACATCCCATTCCTGCCAGCCCACAGGCGTTACCTATGGTTCACGGTAGGCCACGAGCATTTTCAGTTCACCGTGCTCCCCTTCGGCCTTACCAGTGCCCCTCGGGTGTTCACGAAAGTGATGGCGGTGGTCGCAGCTCATCTGCGCAGATCGGGGGTTCCGGTCTTCCCCTATCTCGACGACTGGCTGTTGAAGGCGGGCTCTCCCCAGGTGGTCGTCTCCCACCTCCAGACTACGGCGGACCTCCTGCATTCGCTGGGGTTCACTATCAATGTGTGAAGTCACACCTGACTCCCTCTGTCTCTCCCTTTCATCGGAGCTGTTCTGGACACAGTGCAGTTTCGAGCTTATCCTCTCGAGCAGCGAGGCTGGGATATTCAGGCTATGATACCGATGTTTCAGCCTCTATCCCGGATTTCGGAGACAATGACCCTGAGTCTGCTGGGCCTCATGGCCTCCTGCATCCTGCTGGTAGATCAAGCCAGATGGCATATGCGGGCTCTGCAGTGGGACCTGAAGTTCCAGTGGGCACAGCATCAGGGGAATCTTTCCGACTACATCCAGATCTCGGAGGGGACTGCACAGCAACTGCAGTGGTGGTTAACGAACCAGGATTGGGTCAGAGGCAGATCCCTCTCCCTTCCCCAACCAGACCTCACGGTGGTGACCGATGCATCACTTCTGGGATGGGGCGGCCACCTGGGGGAGGCGGAGATCAGAGGAGTCTGGTCTCCGGCAGAGTCCGGTCTCCATATTAACCTGTTGGAGCTCCAGGCGATTCGCTTGGCACTGAAGGCATTCCTTCCCTCCCTCAAGGGGAAGGCAGTGCAGGTGTTAACGGACAACACCACCGCCATGTGGTACTGCAACAAACAAGGCGGGTGGGGTCGTGGACCCTTTGCCTTTGGACATGGCTGGAACATCAGGGCATTATCCTGGTGGTTCAACACCTGGCAGGTTCTCTGAATGCCAGGGCGGACGAACTCGGCTGTCGGTGCCTGGTGGATCACGAATGGCGTCTTCACTCAGAGGTGGTGCAAGGTCTCTTTCAGCAGTGGGGAGAGCCTTGGTTAGATATGTTCGCCACCGAAGAGAACGCGCAATGTCAGCAGTTCTGCACGTCGGAGTTTCTAAGGAGGCACTCGCTCGGTGATGCTTTTTGTCACGAGTGAAGCTGCAGCCTCATGTACGCCTTTCCGCCTGTACCACTTCTGCCCCGAGTGCTGAAGAAGATCAGGCGCGACCAGGCCCAAGTCATTCTTGTGGCTCCAGACTGGGCACGAAGAGTCTGGTATCCAGAACTCCTGAGCATGGCCATCGATCCTCCGATCAGACTGCCCCTTCGGGAGGATCTTCTGTCGCAGCAGCAGGGGACTGTCCTCCACCAGAACCTGTCCAGCCTCCACCTCCTTGCGTGGAGATTGAGCGGCTACAATTGACTGCTTTTTACCTTCCTCTTGAAGTCTGTAACACCATCTTGGCAGCCAGGCGTTCCTCCACTAAGACGGTATACGCCTGTCGATGGAATAAGTTTGTGGCATGGTGCACAGCAAAGGCTGTGGATCCCCTTTCTGCCCCTTTTCTGAGGTTCTTTTATTCCTTCTTTCTTTGGCCCAGCAGGGCTCTGCTCTGGGCACTCTCAAAGGCTACCTGGCAGCCATTTTTGCTTTTCTTCGGCTACAAGATCAGCCCTCTTTGTTCAAGTCCCCTATTGTAAGTCGCTTCTTTAAAGGCATTATTCACCTCTTTCCTCCATCTCCTTTCATAATGCCTCAGTGGGACTTGAACCTTGTCTTGACTTATCTTATGTGCGCTCCCTTCGAGCCTCTTCGCAACTGTCCTCTCCGGCTTCTCACTCTGAAGACTGCCTTTCTTGTTGCCATCACCTCTGCTCTCAGAGTGAGTGAGCTTCAGGCCCTTTCTTCTAAGCCTCCTTTCCTTTCAGTCCATCCGGACAAGGTGGTGCTGTGACCCTCATTCTTGCCTAAAGTAGTCACTCCCTTTCACATTGGGCAGACTATTACTCTGCCCACCTTTTTTCCCGCCTCCGCACCCTTCCAAGGAGGAGGAGAGACTCCTCCGTCTGGACCCAAAACATGCGTTGTCTTTCTACCTTGACCGCACAAAGGAGTTCCAGGTGGACGATCACCTCTTTGTTGGCTATGTGGGTGTCAAAAAAGGTCGGGCTGTGCAGAAGCGTACCATCTCCCGAAGGGTTGTCCTTTGTATCAAGATCTATTACGCTTTCGCTAAAAAGGAACCTCCAGTGGGGCTGCACGCTCATTCCACTAGCTACAGCAGCAACCACTGCTTTGTCACGGAGAGTTCCACTCATCGATATCTGCCATGCGGCCACGTTGGCTTCTATGCACACCTTTACCAGACATTACTGCCTGGATAGTACAGTCCGGAGGGACGGCTACTTTGCCCGTTCTGTCCTCCAGGAATTTGTGGTGTGAACTTGGTTTGCAGACCCTCCTCCGGGGATGGTATTGCTGGGATATCTATTCTAAGGTAAGGAATCTATAACTAATAGTCTCTTTCAGATGAACAAGTTACTTACCTTCGGTAACAATGTATCTGTAAGAGAGATATATTAGTTATAGACTCCTTACCGCCCCACCCAACCTCCCCGCTCTGTGAACTGACTTCTAGGGTTAGGGGCACCCTTATAGGGCCCTAGTGTGGCACACCAGTGGTCAGTGTCTTTCATGGCTCTGCGCTTCTGGCGTGGAAAGTCGTGTCAGAACTGACGTCAGCGCGCAGGGGCATTGTCTAAGTAGGCACAGCGACGTCATCCCGGCGACCACGACGACGGATGCGGAGTCGATCGACGCCACCTATCGACGCGCAGGGGTATTGCTGAAGAAAAATTCTCCGGATCCAGTCTGACGCCTGGTGGTAATTCTATGGTAAGGAATCTATAACTAATATATGTCTCTTACAGATACATCGTTACTGAAGGTAAGTAACTTGTTCTTCGTTGTAAAGGCATGTGTGGTAGGGGCATAAACATTGTAAAAGTCTGTGGGGTGAAGGCATGCGTCCTACAGACACATGCATTGTAAAGCCTGCGTGGTACCAGCCGAATTGTAAAGTCTGTCCTCTCGGCATACATGTGTTAACAAACACCACAACCAGTCACGCCGAGTACCTTCAGACATCAGTGTCACACACATCTCCTGCAAATCCACACACAACAGTTGATGACATCACTCACTGACTCAATCCATAAACTGGGTATACAGGCTGCTCATGCACTCTGAAACCACTGTGTGATACTCGGGAGCTCCATTCAGCACTTGTAGCATGCCTTGTAGCATGAGATGCTGCCTTTCAACTGACAGACTGCTGCCCCCTGCAGAATAATGTTAAGAAAAAACTCACGAAATGCTAACCTTGTAGCACACTGTCCATAAACATCAAAGCCTCTTATTCTGGTCAGGTGACTGGCTACAATCTGTTCTATACCTCCGACTCGCAATGGGTTCCAAGTTGTTCTTTGTGACCTCTTCGGTGCACTGGGTCATGACTGTGATTTGATAGTTTGCACACTGCTTCTCCCACAGATCACCCACTTTCAGAAGGAGATGGAAGAGCTGAAAGGGAGGACGGCCAAAGCCTGCTTCCAGGTGGGCACTGAGGAGGAGAAGAAACTGCTGCGGACAGAGGCTGACAAACTGCACACCTTCCTGCTGGAGATTAAGGAGACCACTGAGGTGAGCGAACAGGAGCCATGAGGATCTAATTGGCCTTAGCAAGGCTACCGTGTTCTGAAGTGCAATACAAGACCGTCTGTGCGATGCACAGTAAACTGAGGGTACTCCCTCATGAAGAGGTGCAGGGTGCGTGTAACCTCATGCTTGTGCCTTACGGGGCTCCCTATAGTCCATACTGAAGCGAAGACTTGGCACTCGCTTCACATTGAGGCCCCATTCTGGTTTCCCTGTTATCTCCACCGGGAGATGCAGCAGTTTCTCCCTGTTAACTGAGAGCTCAAGTTGACCTCCATCCGAATGGGGGGATCATTCGTCCGACCTGGAATTACTGGGTCCTTTCACAGAGCTTTCCCCCTAGTGTGGAGAGTTCAGTGCAGATATTTACCACCTGCTGTGACCAGGCGGTGAACGGGGTTGTTGAAAAGGGGGGAGGTTAACAGCGACCACTTGATGTTGCCTGCAATGGCCCCCGCAGGGATACTGACAGGGCATCTTGTAATGGGGCCAGAGTGAAGTTGACCCCAGTCCTTACGCTTGTGGGCGGGTGGGGGGGGAGTTAATTACAATTTCCACTTCTTTGTCCAGACCGTATATTGTGCTTTATGCTCAGTGAATTGTTTGACATTTATTGCAGCACAGCATAGCCTACTGTGCACTGCATGTTCATTGGTGTTTACCGCACGTGACCCTTATTGGATAGTTGATAACACTCGCCACACTTTTACTAAAAATTCAGCAGAGCACTTACTGCATGCGTTCTGCTCCATTAATGGCTTGGTGTAGATCTTTTTCTTTGAGGATAATTTGCCACACACTTCTCAACCATTCAACAGTTGGTATACTCAGTGCATCATTTCCTAAACATTCTTCACTCTGAATGGCTGGCCATGGACTCCATGCTCACTGAATAGCTGCCATGTATTCCATGCTCACTGAATAGCTGGCCATGTACTCTGTGCTCACTGAATAGCTGGCCATGTACTCCGTGCTCACTGAATAGCTGGCCATGTACTCCGTGCTCACTGAATATCTGGCCATGTATTCCATGCTCACTGAATAGCTGCCATGTATTCCATGCTCACTGAATAGCTGGCCATGTATTCCGTGCTCACTGAATAGCTGCCATGTACTCCGTGCTCACTGAATAGCTGGCCATGTACTCCGTGCTCACTGAATAGCTGGCCATGTACTCCGTGCTCACTGAATAGCTGGCCATGTACTCCGTGCTCACTGAATAGCTGGCCATGTACTCCGTGCTCACTGAATAGCTGGCCATGTACTCCGTGCTCACTGAATAGCTGGCCATGTACTCCGTGCACACTGAATAGCTGGCCATGTACTCCGTACTCACTGAATAGCTGGCCATGTATTCCATGATCACTGAATAGCTGGCCATGTACTCCGTGCTCACTGAATAGCTGCCATGTATTCCATTCTCACTGAATAGCTGGCCATGTACTCTGTGCTCACTGACTAGCTGGCCATGTATTCCATGATCACTGAATAGCTGGCCATGTACTCCGTGCTCACTGAATAGCTGCCATGTATTCCATTCTCACTGAATAGCTGGCCATGTACTCCGTGCTCACTGACTAGCTGGCCATGTACTCCATGTTCAATGAATAGCTGGCCATGTACTCCGTGCTCACTGACTAGCTGGCCATGTACTCCATGTTCAATGACTAGCTGACCATGTACTCCATGCTCCCTGAATAGCTGCCAAGTACTCCATGCTCACTGGATAGCTGGTCATGTACTCCGTGCTCAGTGAATAGCTGACCATGTACTCCATGCTCAGTGAATAGCTGACCATGTACTCCATGCTCAGTGAATAGCTGACCATGTACTCCATGCTCACTGAACAGTTGGACATGTACTCTATGCTCACTGTATAGCTGTCATGTACTCTGTGTTCACTGAACAGTTAACCATGGATGCCATGTTCACACATAAGTTGGCCCTGGACTTCATGATGATGGAATAGTTTGCCATTGATCCCTGCTCTCAGCGTGCTTTGCCAGATACTGTCTTCTGTGTCTAGGTTATCATACACCGTGTGTTAATTCGGTAGTTAAACACTTAAATCATGTTCCCCGGATAGTTTACTAGCTGATGATGATCATACCACAACCATTGATTGCTGCCTCCAACCTTCTCTAACCTCCTGTATCTCTGCGACAGTCCCTCCACGGTGACATAGGCACCCTGAAGACTGTGCTGCTGGAAGGCTTCGCTGGACTGGAGGATGCAAAGGAGCAGAATGAACGTGGACGGGACCCTGCGTACATGCACTTGCTCTATAAGAAACCGTTGGACCCCAAAAGCGAGGCTCAGGTGCAGGTACTGTGGATTATTGTAGGGCATTAGTGAACAGAGATGCAACCCACCCTTGTTTATTAAAGTTGAATGTTTGAAGCACCTTCTTACTAGGAGCTGATCGCCGTACTCTCCCTAAGGGGAGCTGTGCGTTCACACACTCTCAGTACCATAAATGGATTTTATTTCAGCTGCTAGATTTTGGATAAGAGTGTCGTATTGAGGTAAATCATGTCTGCTAGTGCATTTTTGATAAGAGGTTCACCATCACAATTCCTTTCCTTGTGGTTAGTGATAAGGACATCATTGGTAGTTGAGGGATGGTGGTAGGGAAGAGGGCTTTGCTGTGGTCTACAGATCTTTCTATGCACTGTGGTAACAAGCAGGAGGTGAGATTCTGGGGTGAAATTTACAGTATTTCTCTTCAAATCTGTGGCAGGAAATCCGACGTTTGCACCAGTACGTGAAGTTTGCTGTCCAGGATGTGAGTGACGTGCTGGACCTTGAGTGGGAGCGGCACCTAGAGAAGAAGAAGAAACAAAAGTGAGTCTTTAAAGGATCCCATGGTTTCATGTATGGGGAGGTGCAAGGGGACTTTGGCCTTCTTTGTGCACCTCAAAGAGGGGGCAGGTGGGTGAATGTTCTTGCTTGAAGGGGCAGGGTGCTTGCTTAATGTAGGCGACAGAGCTGCTTGTGTGGGCAAGGGGACTTTGGGACCTGACGAGTGTGATTATTTTAATTTTAGTATGCATGTTTGGTGATAGTGAACACTTTCTACCTGATGATGGAACTCTTCACTTGAAGACAGGTGTTCACACACAGTTTATATATTCTCTGATCTTGTCAGGCTAGGCTGGACTTAGTTTCACTTTGTTGTATTAGCACAAGTGGCCTACTGGGTGAATGTTTTTGATTTATAAAGTGCTGAGATACCCTCACACCTGTAGATGTGCTGCCACAGTATGTGGTTCTAAAGTTCTCCCTGTCAGTGTCAAAGCTTCCTTCCTGTGTACTAACTGACCCATGCCTCCTTTGCAGACGCCTGATTGTCCCCGAGCGGGAAACGTTGTTCAACACACTGTCCAACAACCGTGAGATCATCAACCAAGAGCGGCAGAGACTGAACCGGCTGGTGGACAGCCTGCAGCAGCTGAGGCTGTACAACCAGACCTCGCAGTGGTGTATGCCCAGTGAGAACTCTTCCACCAGCAGCGTGCAGAGGTCAGTCACTAACAAGCACAGCAGGGAAAGTTTACACCAAGACCTATATGGTACTACGCCTCTCTTTGCAGAGACTGTATTGCACACATCTTTGGAGTCAGCAGTCTGCAGTAACAGTCTGTCAACTGCTTTGTTTCGCTTCTATGTTAACTCAGATTTTAATTGGAATAAAATAGACTGGGCATTTGTTGGAAAATCTGCATGTGATGTTACTGCTGAATGTAGACGCATTGCATTTGCTGCATTCTCGAAGTGTTTGGACTGAATAAAAAAAATGGGCGAGTGCTGATGTTATGAATGTTCAGCATCTTTCGCCTGTGCCATTCTATAAATGTGTTCCCATTGCGGAGTTTCTTTGAGCCGTCCAGGAAGAAGTGGGTGAATATGCACCTGAGCGTCTTCCGAATGTTTTAGACATTGGTTGTGGACCTGACATAGAATAGTGCCTGAATATTTAATTAATTGCAGAATGATTTATCTGTTGGACAAAGAGAAATGCCTCATGTTTGCGGTTCAGGCAATGTTACAAATAGTGTTTGCCTGTTCCTCGAATAAAAAATGTCCACCAAGTGGGAAGGGAAGACTTGTGACTGTTATTGGAAGCCGTCTCATGGCGGTGCTTTACTGTCCATGTGAATACAAAGAATTGCCAAGCACATAGCTCTATACTCTGCCGCTTCATTAGATAGCCCTGTTCATTTCCTGTGCTCTCCCTCGCATCCACCCAGCTCCCTGCATTCAAAATGCAAAGCATGTTGTGAGTTTAGGGAAAGAGAATACATTTTTCAGATGTAAAACTTTCAAAGGCAATGCAAGGGCTCATTTTCAACTTTAATTACATTTCAATGATCATTGCATCTCTCTTTGAGACAGGACAGAAGCATAGATTTTGGATCTGAGGGATTGTATATTGTTGTTTGGCCCGGATGGAGCGACTTTTCACCTGAAACATTTGTGGGTCTGGTGTATTTTCAAATGCCATGAATTGCTTTATGTTGTTACCAGTGTTTATTACACCAAGCAGAGATGGCCTTTTCTATATTGACTGTGTTTCCTCTCTTTCTCTCTCCAGCCTTGACATGGAGCTTGAAAGCCTGCGTGATGCTTTGACCAAAACCACATTGGATTCTCCAGCTAAGCCTTTGCCGAAACTACCTGGTAATGTTTTTGCAGTATGTGGTACTGTCATGGTAATATATGTGCTGCATGTAGTACCATTTTAGTGACACTACCTGCAGCTTGTGCTACTGTCCTTCCTGCTACAAGACACAGTCCAGATACTACAAGCTCCTTGTAATGGACTGTCATGGTATCGCTTTCTGCTGAAGGGGATACTGTTGTGTTTTTTTCTTGTGCTTGTAATATCCTGATCCCCGTGGCTAGTGCCTGGCCTTCAGATCTTGGGAAGGGCATGTGAGGAGAGGTGGGAGAGAGCAATATCGGTGTGGGGTGGGGTGATGAAGTAGTCACTGGACTTTTGTGAGAGGGGAAAGTGGAGTTCACCAGAACCTTGAGGGAGGGGGGGGGCAGGAGGGATGGGGGGGACTGAAAGGACAGCAGGGGGCCACCAAACCCCTGTTGCAGGTAGGTTTGCAGTCCCCATGACCTCTGTGGAAAGGAAATGGCGGCTACATCTCTGGGGAGGAAGGGGTAATTAGGCACCTGACAATTAGGGATCAGTGCACTGGGGATGACCTACATCCTGTGGGGTGGGAATGGTAACCTGATTCCTATGAATGGTACCCAGACCACAGTGGGGGTGAGGTAGGTGGTTTTGGGGGATCAGCCCTACATGGGTGTGGGAAGGTATTGTGACAGTTTAGCCCTCTTCCACTTTTCTACACATTTTTGAATCGTAACCTTCCGGGGCCCTATTACACATAGGGTACATTTTCCCTGTTTGTGCCACGGCACACCATAAAACAGTAGCGCTGAGCACAAACTGGGGAAGTGCACCCTATTACTTTGACGTGACGTTCTGCTGCTCTGGGGGCAGCGCATTCAAGTGAAAAATTGAGTCGATTTGAAGCAGTCGCTCCATGTTTCGCTGTGCAGGCGACAACCCGCCTGCATTTTTAAAAGGAGAGAGAGATACCCTTGCAGGTGGGTGCAATGAGTGATTGCACCTGCCTGCAAGGGCATGTCCGGGGGGGAGGGGGTCCGGGCTCCGGGGCTCCTTAGCCCCCTTCAGAAGGCTGCCATCAGGGGCGCACTGTCAATGCACCATGCCGAGCAGAGGGCTAAGCAGCAGAGCAAAATGATCACAGTCCGAGGTTGCTGCTCGTCATGGTGGAAAATTAATGGCAAAGCTTTCAAAGAACCTGGGCAACTGTGATAGATAATTATGTGAGGCAAATCAGAGCTCCAGTTATCTGTGTCACTATATAAGCCAGGTGACAACCTGCAGAAATTGCGACTCACAAATTATGAAATCCTGTATCTGACGATCACAATCAAAACATAGGTTTGTACTTATTCCATTTCACACCTTCGTCCCTTGGTCTTTTAGCCAATAGTTGTTTGTATTCCGTGGCTTGTAGTTCGTTTTTTACCAGTAAGTGTAGGAAGCTGGAATTTTGTTGCAGTTGTCCCCCCACTTTTTGCCCCATTTTTGACTACTAGATGCTAGTTTTAAACTCCGACAGTGCACTGAGGCCTGCTAACCAGATCTCGGTGCCAGTGCTCTTATCCCTAAAACAAGTAAAGTCCAATTGTAACCCAATTGGCTTGGACTTTAGCACCCTGTAAGTTCCTAGTAAATGTTGCCCCTCGTACTTAGGGCATGGGTACTAAAGAGGGTCCCGAAGGGCTGCGGTATATTTTATGCCACCCTAAGGGACCCACACTACCAAATTGCAAGCAGGCTGCGTGTCGTGGTGCAAACCATGAGTGAAAGCACGACATGGCACATTCATTGTGTGCCATGCCAAAGTCACTGCTTGTAATATATGTAAGTCACCCCTACAGCAGGCCGTGTAGCCCTAAGGCAGGGTACATTATATTATATGAGCAGATATGCCCCTGTGCGGTTTAGTTCAATTACTAGATGGTGCAAGTGAACAGGGAAGCCATCTTAAGTATATGTACTGGGCACTGGTCATTACGAGATCCGCAGCTACATGACGGCTTCACTGAAAACACTGGTGTTTAGTATCAAACACATAGTCTTAATAAATCTGTACTGATGCCAGTACTAGATGTATTATGACCTGCCCACAGAAGGCACCTTAGAGGTGCCCTCTGAAACCTTACTAGTCTTCTAGTGTGCTGGCCGACTGGATCCTTCCAGCCTGCCACCATATATGCGATTCTAACCCCCTGCATATGAGAGCCCACGCTCTCGGGAGGTCAGGAACAATGCCTGCTCTAGCAGGAGGTGTCATCACCTCCTCCACCAGGAGGTTTAGTGAATCTGCATACCAAGGCCAGAGGCTTCAAAGCCTCTACTGCCTTTAATATGCGACCCCGGCTTCTCCCAGACGTGGGAGATGCCACCCCTACCCTGTGGCCCATTTGGCACTAGGACAGGCAGGAAATTAGCTATGCATGTGTGTTGCACCACCAGGCTAGTCACCCCTGCTAAGGTGGGCTGCCTGATGTGCTCCACGATTTTGGTGGAATTAGGAACTCTGGGACAGGGTTAGGCCCCTTGACCACAGGAAGTGGTCATATAGGGGGTGAAGTGACCCCATGGGTAAGTAGCCCATTGGCTACTACCCTTCTCTCCCCTTAATGGCCCTAAATTCAGTATTTAGGTGGCCCCCTGGCCCCAGGAAGCAGATTTGTCTGATTAAAGTAGAAGAGGACAAAGAAGAGCCGAAGAAGTGAGAACTGTTGACTACCTGTGGACTTTGGTGCCAAACCCTGACTGCTCCTCTCCCTAAAATCGCGTAGAACCCAACTCGTCCTACTGCTGTGCATCCTTCAAAAGCCTCGGAGGGCTGCCAGCACTTCACCAACCAGCCAGCATCTGGAAGAGTCACTTCCCTGCAACCTGCAGGCACCGTCCGCAACGTCCGGTTCACCGTTCTGCTGACCACCTAGTCCACCGACGCAGCAGGCACCCAGGAGGAGGAGGTCACCATACTCCAGAGGGTCAGATCCGTCTCCCCACCAAGTTTGGAGACACCAAGACCCTCAGGAGTCGCCCTGCATTAAAACCTGGGGTACCGGACCCCTTGCAGCAACTAAAGCTTGTTTGAAGTCCAATCCAGACTCCAACACTGCAAAAACCGACCAGCCGACGAGGGACCTCCGCATCACAGAGGTCAGCACTGAGTGACCCAGCTGTCCTGTTTTGTCCCCCTCTGCCTCCCTGACTCCAGGTGTAGTCCTGCTCTTCATCAAACTGGGTTTTTGAAGAGCAAGGGCAGTCCTATGATGAAGCATGACACCTAGTGGTGTGTGAGGACATCCTGTCACATTTTTTGTATGCCCAGAAGTATATGGTTATGAGGTGGAGTATTGGTCGATATACAGGAATAAATTGAATCTCGGCTGGCTTTGTTGTGTTAAAATAACTTAAATTTCGCGCAGGCCTAATTCAGAATACAACTTAAAGTTGTGTGAGGAGTATACCCTCATGAGTCGGAAAGCGATCCGGAAATGGGATTCGAAGATGTACATTGGTGAACGCCAGAAAAAACAACACAAGTCCTGCTCGAATTTAAGAGTGTGGACTCGTTCCTGCTGCTATGGTCAATCCGGCAACGGGCTTACCCAAAGACCTCGACTAGGACTCAAGTCGAAGTGAAAACACATGCAAGCCAAGCAGGACTCTCATCCATTCCGCCACTCTGTATTTTAAGAGAAGTTGCAATGCCAGGCCCCTACCGCCTACAGCAGGCACTCCAGTTTTGCAGCGTGAATCTTTCTGGATTCACTATGCTGTGCATTATTCCGCCATCTCGTGGTTGGGTCCGGATTCGTAGTCTTTTCTTTGTTTTTGTGGGGTTTTTTTTGTTGTTTTTTTTTGTTGGCCCAGGTGGGCGGCGACGCCCCACCATTTGGTGTCTTCGGTGACGTCGTCGCGCTTCCTGCGGAAGCTCCCACCCTTGGTAGCCATCTTCAGATTCTTTTTTCTGCCGTGGGGTCTGGATCGTTGCCGAGAAGTTCCAGAAACTTTGGACGAGGAATCTCAAAGTCGAATATCACCACAGAGGATCGTTTCCCGAGACACCGGACGACGACACAAGTAAACAGGAGACAACAAGAAGGACGACGAGGTAGAAGGTCCACGACCGAAATCTCGACACCTACAGAGAATGCGCTCACAGGGGGCTTCCTGAGAGCGGTTATGGACAAAACACCGTTTAAGTTTTGCCAGAACTGTCACAACAAGTACGCCCAGAAGGACCAGCACCCAGTCTGTAACCTCTGCTTGCCGCTCGAACACATCAGTGAAGACTGCAACGCGTGTTCGGCGTTCACCCCGAAGACCCTCCGGGTAAGAGAGAGACAGAGAAGGGCGAACTACAACATGCAGGGCCAGGGACCAGCACCATCGCTCCGAGACCTGGGCCTCTCGAGCGGAGAGGAAGACAACATCGCAGAGGGACCGGAGGACTGCTCTGTCGTCGAGGTCCATAAGAAAACGTCGAAGGAGGTAAGGGAGTCGTCGACCCCAAGGCACCCAAGCGACGCTCGAAAGAGTGAAGCCAGAACCCCGAGCGACACTCTTAGAAGTGTAGAAAAGTCCTCAAAGGGAGCGTTGCCGCCGAAACCCTCGACGAAAGCAACAGCATCCAAGGACAAGCAACCGAGCGGATCCTTCGAAAAGGACTCCCAATCGGCGAAAGCCTCCGAAAAAACAAAGGCGTCGAAGGTCACCTCCGAAAAGGAAGCCTCGACACCGAGAAAGGAAGGCCCGGCGTCATCTTCGACGACCGCGACCACAAAGAGAGGCGCTGCACCACTCGACGCCGAAAAGGCCCACGAGATGGCGAAAAAGAAGAGAAGGCTCGAGGCAGAGATGGCGAGCATCCTGCAACGTAAAAAGACTTCGACGAGAAGATGAAGCAATACGCTATTCCATCGGAGCCAGCACTCGAGGAGTTCGACGCCGAATACATCGAGCCCCCGAAAACACCCGAACCGCTCGAAGACCAGGACGAAGAAGACTACGACTTCGAAGCCGAAGGCGAAGAAGAGATGCAGTCTTACCGGGACTCAGAGCCCTCGGAGGCACAAGACTTGGACTGGCAAGACCTCGACGCAGAGTCACCAGAAGAGGGGGTAGACTCTTACCCCTCGAGGCCTTCGCCGCCAGACGACATCGGAGTCTACAATGGAGTCGTCCAGAAGGCTGCAAAGACATATGGGGTCGAAATGCAGGAGGAAAAGACAAAAGCGGGTTTCCTCTTCGAAACCCTGCTCCCTCAACAAACAAAGAGCCAATTCCTACCCATGTTGCCCGGCGTCCTGGACCAGGGAAGGGAGGCCTTCAGAGAACCTGCAGTCTGCAAGGCGGTTACACCTAGAAGCGAAAAGAAATATAAGCATTCCACAAAAGACCCTGCGTACATCCAAGGGTCAGTGCCAGCAGACTCCATTATCGCCGCAACGGCCAGGAAAAGGGCCGGTGTGCCCACCAACACAGGCCCACCTCCAGACAAGGAGAGCAAGCGAATAGACCTCACAGGACGAAAGGTGGAGAGGAACGCAGCCATACACTGGTGCATCGCCAACTCCAACGCCCTCATCAGCAGGCATGCATACCAGCATTGGGATGAAATGAGCCAGCTCATTACACACCTGCCAGAAGAATACCAACAAAGGGCTAATTACCTAGCGGAGGAGGGCAAGGCTATCGCGAACACTTGCCTAAAGTCAGCCTTGGACGCAGCAGAGAACTCCAGCAGGCAAATGATGATAGGGGTGACTGAAAGGAGACACGCATGGCTCAGGATCTCGGGCTTCAAGCCGGAGGTACAGAGTAACATCCTCAACACACCTTTCGACGGGGAGAAACTGTTTGGAGCACCGGTCGACGACAAGTTGACGCAACTAAAAAGGACAACGAAACTGCGAGGTCCATGGGAGCACTGCAGTTCAGGGGGATGAGAAGAGGAAACCCCTCAAGGCGGCCCAGTGGTAGAGGGGGCAATGCACCCACCACTTCACACCAGTCCCCCCAGCAAGGATACCAGGGGAACAACCAGGGCCAAAGCCAACAGGGACAACAGCAGCAAAATTGGCAGTACCAACCCAGAGGACGGTCCTTTCGAGGGTGCGGTTACGGACGGGGACAGGCCCGAAGAGGGGGACAGCAGCCCACCTCAAAGTGACTCCACAAACAAACCAAACCCTCCCCTATTAACACCAAGGGAGAGGAGTAGTCAACAAAAGGACAAAATAAAAAACACACACAGCCAAAAAATAACCACCGAGCATACAACCCCAGTTGGGGGCAGAATAGGAAAGTTCCTCACACAATGGAGGAACATTACCACGGACAAGTGGATACTGAACATCATACAGCACGGGTACTGCATAGAACTCCAAAAACACCCCCAGGCAAAAAACCAAGACACCGGGCAATTCCCGCAAGGGAGCTCGCCCTCCTACGTCTAGAAGCAGAGGAGCTGCTACAAAAAAGAGCAATAGAACCAGTTCCAATAAACGAAAGGAACAAGGGAGTATACTCAACGTACTTCCTAGTGCCAAAGGTAGACGAGACACTAAGACCAATACTGGACCTCAGATTCCTGAACAAGTTCGTAGAAACTCAAAAATTCAAAATGACTTCACTTCAGGAAGTAATACCCCAAATCCAACAAGGGGATTACATGGCGACCATAGACTTGAAAGATGCATATCTGCACATACCCGTCAACCACAAACACAAACGTCTACTAAGATTCGTGATAGGCCACAATCACTACCAGTTCACAGTGCTAGCCTTCGGACTAAAGTCCGCACCAAGGGTGTTCACAAAATGCCTAGCAGCAGCTGCAGCGCACCTTCGGAGGAAGGGCATACATGTATACCCCTACCTCGACGACTGGCTTGTGAAAGCAGGATCATACAGACACTGCAAGGATCACATCAATCAAGTCATACAAACACTGTCCAGACTAGGTTTCTCAATACATTGGGAGAAATCGTCAACAAAACCGCAGCAGATCAAAATATTCTTAGGGGCACAAATAGACAGCACACAGTCCAAGGTGTTCCCCAGCGACAAGAGAACTATAGCGCTCCTGAGGGAAACACGTCATTACCGCAAGGGGCAAGTTCTGACAGTGAGGACGGTGAGCAGAATAATGGGGATGATGGCATCGTGCATCCACCTAGTCCCACATATCAGGCTGCACATGAGACCGTTCCAAGAATGGATACAGCAGCAGTGGTCACAAGCGACAGGGAGTTGGGAAGATCTAGTGGTTGTCACACACGCAGTGCAGCAAGAAATAGCGTGGTGGAAGGAAGAGAACATATTACAGGGGAAGCCATTCACACAGCCAACTCCAACAGTGACCATCACAACAGACGCCTCACAGCAGGGCTGGGGCGCGCACATGCACAGACTCCGCGTCAGGGGGCTGTGGTCACAACAAGATGCAGTGAAACACATCAACTACCTAGAACTAAAAACTGTGTTCCTAGCCTTAAAAGCCTTTCAAAAGCAGCTTTACGGACAGAAAGTGCTGATACAAACAGACAACACAACCACCATGTTCTACATCAACAAACAAGGTGGTACACAGTCAGCACCGCTATCAAACCTAGCACAGGAAATTTGGAGATGGGCCATCCCTCTAAGGATAGACCTACTGGCAATACACCTCCCAGGAATAGACAATGTAGAGGCAGACCGACTCAGCAGACAGACGTCGGCATCCCACGAATGGGAGCTCAACCAACAGGAGGTGCAGCGGCTGTTCCAAAAGTGGGGTACACCACGGATAGACCTGTTTGCAACACTCCAGAATGCAAAATGCCAACATTACGCATCCAGACAACCGGACCAAAGGTCCCTAGGGAATGCGCTATGGATAAGTTGGTCGAACGAATTTGCATACGCTTTTCCCCCGATACCACTGTTACACAAGGTACTCAGCAAATGCAGGAGCAGCAGCATGACACTCATACTGGTGGCACCTCAGTGGGCCAGACAGTCATGGTTCTCACAAATAATGGAAATGGCACAGGAACCAGCACACAGGTTCAGCAGAAGGAATGACCTCCTGACAATGCAAGACGGAAAAGTGCTCCACCCAGAACCAGAGAGCCTCAGCCTAGCAGCATGGCTCCTGAGGACCTAGAATTCGCACACCTCAAGCTACCACCAAGCACCATGGCAGTTCTCAGAGAAGCAAGGAGACCCACTACAAGAAAATGTTACATTGCAAAGTGGAAAAGGTTCTCGCAATGGTGCATTAAAGAGGGACTGCAACGAAAGGTCACAAAAGAATCAACGGTACTACAATACTTAACGCACCTACTACACAGCGGGCTGAGTTACTCGTCACTAAGGGTTCACTTAGCAACCATAGTGGCCTACACCAGGGGAGAAGCGGGGAAAAGCTTCTTCACCTCCCAGGTGGTCAAAAGATTCCTGGAAGGGGCTAAAAGAATAGCCCCCCCTAAAAGAATGCCAGCCCCAAGCTGGAACCTCAACACTGTGCTAACACAGTTGATGAAACCACCATTTGAGCCCATACACAAGATCACACTGCACATGCTCACACTAAAAACGGCATTCTTAGTGGCTATCACGTCACTGCGAAGGGTCAGTGAACTGCAGGCTCTTACACTACAATTGCCCTACTTGCAAATACACAAGGACAGAATTGTCTTGAGAACAGACCCACACTTCCTGCCAAAGGTGGTGTCGCGGTTCCATATTAACCAGACAATACAGATACCAAGTTTCTTCCAGAAACCATCAACGCCCACAGAAAAGGCGCTACACACGCTGGACGCCAGAAGGGCAGTGATGCACTACATAGAAAGGACGAAGGAATGCAGGAAAACAAAACAACTCTTTGTTTCCTTCGCAAGCAGTTTCCTGGGACGGCCAGTAACAAAAAATACCATAGCACGATGGATTGCACAAGCAATACAACTCTGCCACAAGCAGGCAGGACAGGAATTAGAGGGAGCCGCCCAGGCTCACTCAACCAGGAAGAAGGGAGCAACGGTTGCGTTTCTAGCGAACACACCTATACAAGACATTTGCCAAGCGGCAACATGGTCTTCCGTGCACACGTTCACCAAACACTACTGTGTGGATATCCAGATGAACAAAGAGGCACAAGTAGGACAGAAGGTCTTACAGCACATTTTCAGCAACCAATGCTCATCTTCCACCCAACCACCGCAATAACAGAAAACCGCTACAAAGTCTATGCACAGCATAGTGAATCCAGAAAGATTCACGCTGCAAAACGAATAGTTTCTTACCTGTCGGTGTAGTTTTGCAGCTTGAAGACTTTCTGGATTCACTAGCGATCCCACCCGCCTCCGCCAGGAAGATAACATAGGAGGTTAAGGGTACAACTAGATTACATACAGAGTTTAGAGGGATCAAAAGGAAAATTGAAAGATAAAAGAGAAAGACATAGACGACAAAAACTGTAAGAGGAAAAGAAAAAAGAATCCGAAGATGGCTACCAAGGGTGGGAGCTTCCGCAGGAAGCGCGACGACGTCACCGAAGACACCAAATGGTGGGGCGTCGCCGCCCATCTGGGCCAACAAAAAAAACAAAACAAAGAAAAGACTACGAATCCGGACCCAACCACGAGATGGCGGAATAATGCACAGCATAGTGAATCCAGAAAGTCTTCAAGCTGCAAAACTACACCGATCGGTAAGAAACTATTCGTTCTTTCAGGGATGAGGCTTGGGCAGACAGTGTGCAGGTACCAGGGACAGCACTCATTTGAGTCCCCCAACACTGTAGCATCAGCCTCAAAGCTGCTTTAGTTTGCCCTTATTAGCAACCAACTATTCTGTAGGAGGCTGGATTCAACACTTTTCGCAAGGGTGGCAAAGGATCACATCCAAGAAATGGGTCCTCCAGATCATTCAATGGGGCTATGCCCTTCTATTCCGTTCTTACCCGCCGCATCTTCCACCCACATCAGTTCAACTTTCAGTGAAGCACTTAGCCATTTTGTTGCAGGAGGTGCAGGTACTCTTGTCCAAAGGGGCCATAGAGAGGGTACTGGCCTTGGAAATAGGGACTGGTTGTTACCACCACTATTTTCTCATGCTGAAGAAGTATGGAGGTCTTTGTCCTATTTTAGATCTCCCGACTCAACACCTTCTTGTTTAAAGACAGATTCAGGATGCTCAAACTGGCACAGATGCTGTCTGCCCTGGATCCATGCAACTGGATGGTAGCCTTGGATCTGCAGGATGTGCATTTCATATACCTGTTCTGCAGTTCCACAGACGTTACCTGCGGTTCAAGATAGGCCAGAAACATTTTCAGTGTACTTAGCTCTCTTTCGTTCTAACTAGCAACCCCTAGGTGTTCACGAAAGTGATAGTGGTGGTCGTGGTACACCTTTGGAGGATACCATTTTCCCCTACCTTGACTGGCTGTTGAAGATGGGCTTGCCACAGGCAGTCATAGACCATCTCCAGACGATGATGACCCTCCTGACATCGTTGGGGTTCACTATCAACGAGCCAAAGTCTCACCTGACTCCTTCACAGAGGCTACCGTTGATTGGACCTGACTTGGAGACAGTGCAGTTCTGGGCTTTCCCCTCCCCCAGCAACAAGTCCAGGACCTTTGGGCTATGATACCAATGTTTCAGCCTCGGTCCTGAATCACAGTGAGAGTAGATGTCCTACTTCTTGGCCTCTTAACCTCCTGGATCCTCTTTGTCTGCTTCAACAGGTAACATACGAGGGTTCTGCAACGGAATCTAAAGCTCAGTGGGCCCAGCATCAAGAAAATCTGACTAACGTCATCCCAATTTCAGAGGAGACGTCTCACAATCTGCAGTGGTGTCTGCTTGAACAAAACTGGTCTAACGTCCCTTCTTAGGGAAGCTATCTGCGGGATGAGGAGATCACAGGACGTTGACAAAATTACAACTCTACATTAGTCTTTTGGAGTAGAGGACCATTTACCTGCCTCTGAAAGCCTTCCTGCCATCCATCAATGGGAGGCTGGTGTAGGTTCTCATTGACAGCATCACCACCATGTGCTATTGCAACAAACCGAGCAGAGTAAGGTCCTGTGCCAGGAGACTATGTGCATTTGTAGTTGGTTGGCGCTAGGGCATTTCTCTGATAGTGACCTACCTGGCAGGGTCCCTGAATGGCAGGGTCCCTGAATTCGAGTGCAGATGAGCTGGGCAGATGGAGTCTGCCTGATCACAAGTGGAGTATACATCCTGTTGAGGTGCAGGTCAACATCCGGGGTGGTTCGCAGCCAATGCGGAGCCGCACGGTGCCATCTAGCGGTGCACAGGAGCACTGCTGAAGAAAGGTTTCTTGATCCAGTCTAGCGCCTGAGGAGTATTCGAAGGTAAGTGATCTCGGGTTGGATAGTGTATCCACCAGAAAAAGCGTTAACAAAGGTAAGCATCTTGTTCTTTTGCACTACACAGTGACATGAGACAGAATGCCCTTTCTCGCATTTTGTTCACCTTAGTGGCTGAGCCTTTAGCTATCGATATCGGAGAGTGCGAATAGATGGAGGGCTTCCTCTGTGGAGGCACTGAACAGAAGGTTTGCCTATTTGCAGATGATGTCCCTCTCACACTTACAGAGCCCGCTTGCTCACTTCTGGTGGTTAACAGAACTAGAGCTCTTTGAAAAGGTGTCAGGTTTCAAAGTATGCAAAAGTTGGTTATTCTAAACATGTTAGACCCACAGGCAAAGGTCTAATCCCTAGAGTCATAAACTCCCTTTTCTTGAGTGGAACACTCCATAAAATATTTGGTCTCAATCTGCCCAACCGCCTCAATACATGGACTTAATTATTCTGAGACCGGGCGTCGTAGAGGATCTTAGAAAGTGGCACCCCCTGGATGTTTCATGACTGGGTCGCATAAACAGAATAAAAATGATATTTGTTTCAGACTTCCCATTATCCATCCCTTCGGATGAAATAAAGCCATTTCAAAAGAATGTGATGGATTTTATCTCGAAAGGATGGAGACAGCGTATTTCTGCAAAATTAGTGATGGCCCAGCTAGAGAGGGGGACCTGTTCACCTACTACAGGGCAGTTCACCTGCGGCATGTGTCAGAATGGCCAACCAGAGACCATTAAAAGAAAGGGATCTTATTAGATGAAGTGGTTGCAAGGCGATCACTGTGGGGCCTGGCCTAGTTAAACAGGTCTTGGCACATTAGAAATGCCTATCTGGACACTCCAGTGAAAACTGTGCTGAAAATATGGGACCAACTAGCAATTAAAGTTGTCCTCACTTCACTCACCATACACCCTAATAGCGTACAACACAGCCTTCACTTAAGCTACAAAAGGAGAACCCTTTACCGACTGGACGAGTGGTGAATGTAGTACCTTGTGTGACTTGTTTGAGAAAAACGAGCCATTAAAATCCTTTCAGGACTGAAAACAAGTCTTCCAGGTTCCAGAACCAGCTGCATGTATTATAGCCAACTCGGACATTGGGCATTACACTCTCAAAACGAAATGGCCACCGCTAGGGCCTTTGCACCATTTAACAAATCTAGTATTTTGTTTTTCAGGCTCAAAAGGCCTGATATCAAAGACATACTGGACAGTACTCGATAGCGTGCCCCAGGACAAATATCCCTCCCAATTTAGATGGGGAAATGGGCCTACAAGAACATATAGTGGAAACTAGATTGGACAGACTGTGTAAAGACACACATGTTTAGAAATGTCCAGTTAGGAGAGGCAGCATATAAACAAAACTATGCATGGTATCGCACACCAGTGTATCTCCATCTAATCTCTCCACGGGTGTCTGATTGAGGTTTGAGATGTGGTACAGCAGATGCTACCTACACACACATCTGGAGGTTTGCACAATTATAAAAATCTTTTAGAATGCAATCTTGAGGCACATTAAAAATACAATAGGCTACCCACTACCAGAAGACTCTGCATGCACAATTTTGGGGTTCAGGTCAATTGACGTAGCAGACATGACAAACAGCGGATCAGCCCTAGTGCAATACGTGACTGGAGCAGCTAAACAATGAATAACTCTATTCTGGAAGAAGAAAGACTCCCCCCTTCATTGCACTTTGGTTTGGTAGGCTATGGCACGTTGTGGCCATGGAACAACTTGCACACTCGCTGATGATGTGTCACCTCAAGTTGAGATAACGCTAGCACCCCTTAGTGCAAGACTTCACTAAGCAGACATTTTTGTTATTCAACCCTGTAAGAAACTGGCTCTATATATACTACACCAAAATGAGGTATAGTGTGTATAGAGTCCAAGTGACCCCAGAGGTAGGCAGAGGTTAAAGTTAGATAGAACCTTACTCTCTTTTTGTGGTAGAGTGGTCGAGCAGTAAGGCAGTATCAGAGGACAGTGTTAAGCATTTGATGTACACTCAGTCAGCAAATGAATTCACACACTCAAGAACTGAACTCTAGGCCAATTGTTTTTGTATAAAAATATACTGTTTTATTTTCGAACCAAGCAAGCCTGGCACAGGTAAGTATAAAATACTTTCCAGTAATAAGTTACTGAATGTCGAACAGTTTGAAAATGCAATAGAAATTGTACTTTGTTTGATTTACAGGGGAGCAGTAGTATGCAACACTTAGCAAATACAGTACATTGAAATGAATAGGCTTTTTCAGTAAATTACAGGTAAGTTACTTTTTACGTTACTTTTCTAACTCAGTGCTGGATACTTAGATTCAGCACTGGGACATTTCCTGCAAACAGGTGAGTAAACACGTTTTGGTTATTCGTGCGATTTGTAAAGAATATTTTTAGATTTCAAAACTTAAATCTTAGAAACTTTTTGGAGAAAAAGTGTCAATGTTATCCTATGGAGGAAAAACAGGTTATCGGTTTGTAGGTAAGTTATCGACTGTGGGAGTTAAGGTTCTGGGGTTAGACTCCGGGGTCCCCCAGGGTCAGTGATGCACTTTTGTTTCACCCTCAGCGACACTAGGGCGGCCGGGTGCAGAGTGTTGAGGCCCAATGTTATCCTATGGGAGGATAGGGGGTCTCCGATTGGTGGCTGCTGGCAAGCAGGCCACTGGGTTGTGGGAGCAAAGCTCCTAGGGTTTAGGTCAGGGCAGATAGGGAACCAAATTAGCACCAAAGGTGCACCCTCAGCGGCACTAGGGCGGCCGGGTGCAGGGTGCTGTTTTGAGGTCTGGTGCCCTGTTGTTTTCAATGGAGCGCCTCCGGTTGGAAGAAACGCTGCAGGCTCGGGGACGAGGATCTTCTGGGTGCGACCACCACTTCGAGGGGTAAGTTGGGATGTCTTGGGTTGGTTAGGCACCGTTGGTTTGGGCACACAAGGCCGTGGGGCGTCGGGTGCAGGGGTGCCTTGGGACGTCGGAAAGTCTTACCCGCTCTGGTCGCGGTAGAGGGGATCCTCTGGATTGAGGCTGCAGGCGTCGACTGGAGGCTTGAGGCAGGTCAGGAGTCGCCGGATCTCGGGTCAGGATCGCTGGGGTGACCTCCTTGTGGTGTTTTTCCACTCGGGCCGGGTTCGGCGGGTGCAGAGTGGGCTGGATTCGCGGTGTCCGGCTGGAGCCAGAAGCTGCAGTTTGAACAAGTCCGGTGTTCACGGGAGAAGCAGGCTTGGAAGTGAAGGCAGGCAGGTCCTCTGGGGTTTTTGAGGTTGCTGGCTGCAGGACACACCGGGATTTCGCAGGAGCAGGTTCGAGGGGAGACAGGCCTGTAGGGCTGGGGCCAAGTCAGTGGGCGTCGTCCTCTTGTTAGCTCTGCACGGCTCTTCGTCCTTCTTTTCTTCTTGTTTCTTGTCTGGATCTGAGGAAGCAAGGTTCAGGGTGCCCCCTAAATACTAGATTTAGGGGCGTTACAGATAGGTAAGGGCAGGGACCAATGGGTCCCTTCCCAGGGGTGGGTACACCCCCTATCATGCCACCCTCCAGTGGGAGGGGGGCAGGAGCCTGTCCCTGGTTGGTTGGGTCCCCCCATCCTCAAGATGGCGGGGACTCCGAGTTGTGCTTCACCTCGCCTCCCCCACCTGAGGGGTGGAGTTGGTAGAGGTGGGCACACCTCTTTCCCTCACTTGTTTTTCCCGCCGGTTCTCCCGCCCAAAGTGGGGGGTAGAACCAGTGGGGACCAGTTGCTGAAAGCAGCAAATGGTCTGGGGTGGCTCACAAAGGCGGCGTGCCTTTGAAGCTTCTCCTTCGTGAACCCTGCCCATCCTGGGGGAGGAGGCTTGGCACCTCGTCCCAGGATGTGCATTGTTTCAGGCCCCTGAGAGCAGCAGGCTCTCGACCCAGGGGTCCAGAAACATGTCTGGTGGTGGCAGCTGAAGCAGCCACTCAGCCTGGATACTAGAGGTGGGTTAGGTTTCAGGGGGCATCTTCTAAGATGTCCTCTGTGTGCATTTTTCATTAAATCCCACACTGGCACCAGTGTGGGTTTAATGTGCTGAGAAGTTTGATACCAAACTTCCCAGTTTCCAGTGCAGCCATTATGGTGCTGTGGAGTTCGTAATGACAAACTCCCAGCACCATATACTCTTAATGGCAGCACTGCACTTACAATGTCTAAGAATGGACTTAGACACTGTAGGGGTACAGGGCTCATGCACCTGAACCCTCACCACTGGTATAGTGCACCCAGCTAGAGGGGTGACTGACCTATGCCAGGGCAGTGGGTTGTAGGCATGGCACACAGAGGTGTGTGCCATGTCGACTCTTCACTTTGTTCTGCACCAAAACACGCAGCCTGCAAAGGCAGTGTATGTGTGTAAAGTGCAGGGCCTCTAAGGGTGGCACAATAAGTGCTGCAGCCCTTAGAGGTCTTCCCTGGTCACAGTGCCCTGGGTACCTGTGGTACCATTTACCAGGGGCTGACCTGTGGCCAGAGATGCCAATTGGGTACAGTTTTGGGGAAAAAACACAGGCCCTGGGAACCTGATTGGCAGGGACCCAGGGCACATCAAGTCAAAGTGCATCAGTCGGCTGGCAAAAAGTGGGGGGGTTACTGCAACAGAAACGCACTTCCTTACAAACCCTCCACACCTTGGAGCTTTACAACTCTTTTAGTAGATACGCAACCAGAAAGTCCAACGTCATAGCAGCCATCTTTTTATGGAGTTACACGGCATCCGTACACTTTGCCAACTTGAGTGGAAAATCAATATAAACCTTTGAGCAAAGACGCACACACCCATATGAATGCTAGATGCTGCACATAATGTAAGACTAGCACAAAACTAGGACCCCGAACTCACTGTGCCCAGAGTTAGTTTTTTGGGGGGCTGGTGGGTATAGGGAGAGTTTGGAATGGGTTTTACTGGGGGACATTTTGTTTTGGGGCTATGCTTAATTACGTCACACACAGTGGATTCAACAATAATCTACTGACTGGGATATTTATGCTCTTTTGTACAACAAAAGGATCTTACAAAACAAAAGCCACGCTCCAGGGAAACAACAAAAGGAAAGAAAGCCATTGAATAAGAAGCACACAAATGAGTGACCAGACCAGTGCCAAGCAGTGGGCTGTCTCTAAACCCACTGTATGTTTGCTGTATGGTCCACAATAGGTGCTATGACAATAGACTGCTAGCTATCTGCTAGTGAGACCTAAAAATATGCAGTGCATCAGCACTGCTTATGTGTGGAGGCCTCAGTGCTGGAGCAGGTAAGATGACCCCTGTGGAAGACCGGCAATGACTGTGTGCATAGCCGAAAAGAGGCCATGGAAGAATAGGTACTGTAACAATGAAGGAAAAACATACAATGGAGAAAGGGCAAGGAAGAGAAACATTACAGAGGGAGGAAGAGACCCTGCCGAAAGGAGGAAGATGCTGGAGGAGATAGATAACTCTTGCTTGTCAGATGGTTATGATGTACCGCTAACACACTAGACCTGTGCTTCCTAAACGTTTTAGATCCACAACCAACTGCTGATGTGTACTGTTCATTTACAGGTATTTACATTGTGTTGTGTGTTACACAAAAATTACTTTCTACAGCTTTTCCTTCCCCACTCCCTGTACCTCAGCAAGATTGTCACATAATTCGCTTTACTTGTCTTTCTCGGACTGCAAAGTTTGAGGAGTTTGTAAACCCAAATCCTCATATTAAAAAAAAGATAAGCAGGTGTTTGTCAGACGACACAGCATGACATTTAACCTCTGAAGTTGAAGCACAGCAAATGTGACAATCTAAATGCAGAATTTAAAGGCATCTTTATTAATTGTTTGGACTTGCTCGACCCACCAAACATCTGCTCGCGACCCACAGTATGGGAAACACTGCAATAGACCATGCATCAACTACAAGCTAAATAACCTCTGTAATCTAACGGCCCACTTGAGCTCAAAGCTAGACTATAATTTAACGGCCATACATGCCAGAGTAAGTACGCTGCTACGAAGATTTGTTAACAAATCTATCCTAAATAATGGTGTGAAAGGAAAGGGAGAATGAACGTTTCTAAATTCATGTTTGAAAACTATCACTTTTTGGAAAAAAATACTTCTCAATGAACAGACTTTATCATATTTTTACACTTTTGCTCCAAGATGTCTTTAAAAATAAGTGTTGCCGCCGAAACCCTCGACGAAAGCAACAGCATCCAAGGACAAGCAACCGAGCGGATCCTTCGAAAAAGACTCCCAATCGGCGAAAGCCTCCGAAAAAACAAAGGCGTCGAAGGTCACCTCCGAAAAGGAAGCCTCGACACCGAGAAAGGAAGGCCCGGCGTCATCTTCGACGACCGCGACCACAAAGAGAGGCGCTGCACCACTCGACGCCGAAAAGGCCCACGAGATGGCGAAAAAGAAGAGAAGGCTCGAGGCAGAGATGGCGAGCATCCTGCAACGTAAAAAAGACTTCGACGAGAAGATGAAGCAATACGCTATTCCATCGGAGCCAGCACTCGAGGAGTTCGACGCCGAATACATCGAGCCCCCGAAAACACCCGAACCGCTCGAAGACCAGGACGAAGAAGACTACGACTTCGAAGCCGAAGGCGAAGAAGAGATGCAGTCTTACCGGGACTCCGAGCCCTCGGAGGCACAAGACTTGGACTGGCAAGACCTCGACGCAGAGTCACCAGAAGAGGGGGTAGACTCTTACCCCTCGAGGCCTTCGCCGCCAGACGACATCGGAGTCTACAATGGAGTCGTCCAGAAGGCTGCAAAGACATATGGGGTCGAAATGCAGGAGGAAAAGACAAAAGCAGGTTTCCTCTTCGAAACCCTGCTCCCTCAACAAACAAAGAGCCAATTTCTACCCATGTTGCCCGGCGTCCTGGACCAGGGAAGGGAGGCCTTCAGAGAACCTGCAGTCTGCAAGGCGGTTACACCTAGAAGCGAAAAGAAATATAAGCATTCCACAAAAGACCCTGCGTACATCCAAGGGTCAGTGCCAGCAGACTCCATTATCGCCGCAACGGCCAGGAAAAGGACCGGTGTGCCCACCGACACAGGCCCACCTCCAGACAAGGAGAGCAAGCGAATAGACCTCACAGGACGAAAGGTGGAGAGGAACGCAGCCATACACTGGCGCATCGCCAACTCCAACGCCCTCATCAGCAGGCATGCATACCAGCATTGGGATGAAATGAGCCAGCTCATTACACACCTGCCAGAAGAATACCAACAAAGGGCTAATTACCTAGCGGAGGAGGGCAAGGCTATCGCGAACACTTGCCTAAAGTCAGCCTTGGACGCAGCAGAGAACTCCAGCAGGCAAATGATGATAGGGGTGACTGAAAGGAGACACGCATGGCTCAGGATCTCGGGCTTCAAGCCGGAGGTACAGAGTAACATCCTCAACACACCTTTCGACGGGGAGAAACTGTTTGGAGCACCGGTCGACGACAAGTTGACGCAACTAAAAAGGACAACGAAACTGCGAGGTCCATGGGAGCACTGCAGTTCAGGGGGATGAGAAGAGGAAACCCCTCAAGGCGGCCCAGTGGTAGAGGGGGCAATGCACCCACCACTTCACACCAGTCCCCCCAGCAAGGATACCAGGGGAACAACCAGGGCCAAAGCCAACAGGGACAACAGCAGCAAAATTGGCAGTACCAACCCAGAGGACGGTCCTTTCGAGGGCGCGGTTACGGACGGGGACAGGCCCGAAGAGGGGGACAGCAGCCCACCTCAAAGTGACTCCACAAACAAACCAAACCCTCCCCTATTAACACCAAGGGAGAGGAGTAGTCAACAAAAGGACAAAATAAAAAACACACACAGCCAAAAAATAACCACCGAGCATACAACCCCAGTTGGGGGCAGAATAGGAAAGTTCCTCACACAATGGAGGAACATTACCACGGACAAGTGGATACTGAACATCATACAGCACGGGTACTGCATAGAACTCCAAAAACACCCCCAGGCAAAAACCAAGACACCGGGCAATTCCCGCAAGGGAGCTCGCCCTCCTACGTCTAGAAGCAGAGGAGCTGCTACAAAAAGAGCAATAGAACCAGTTCCAATAAACGAAAGGAACAAGGGAGTATACTCAACGTACTTCCTAGTGCCAAAGGTAGACGAGACACTAAGACCAATACTGGACCTCAGATTCCTGAACAAGTTCGTAAAAACTCAAAAATTCAAAATGACTTCACTTCAGGAAGTAATACCCCAAATCCAACAAGGGGATTACATGGCGACCATAGACTTGAAAGATGCATATCTGCACATACCCATCAACCACAAACACAAACGTCTACTAAGATTCGTGATAGGCCACAATCACTACCAGTTCACAGTGCTAGCCTTCGGACTAAAGTCCGCACCAAGGGTGTTCACAAAATGCCTAGCAGCAGCTGCAGCGCACCTTCGGAGGAAGGGCATACATGTATACCCCTACCTCGACGACTGGCTTGTGAAAGCAGGATCATACAGACACTGCAAGGATCACATCAATCAAGTCATACAAACACTGTCCAGACTAGGTTTCTCAATACATTGGGAGAAATCGTCAACAAAACCGCAGCAGATCAAAATATTCTTAGGGGCACAAATAGACAGCACACAGTCCAAGGTGTTCCCCAGCGACAAGAGAACTATAGCGCTCCTGAGGGAAACACGTCATTACCGCAAGGGGCAAGTTCTGACAGTGAGGACGGTGAGCAGAATAATGGGGATGATGGCATCGTGCATCCACCTAGTCCCACATATCAGGCTGCACATGAGACCATTCCAAGAATGGATACAGCAGCAGTGGTCACAAGCGACAGGGAGTTGGGAAGATCTAGTGGTTGTCACACACGCAGTGCAGCAAGAAATAGCGTGGTGGAAGGAAGAGAACATATTACAGGGGAAGCCATTCACACAGCCAACTCCAACAGTGACCATCACAACAGACGCCTCACAGCAGGGCTGGGGCGCGCACATGCACAGACTCCGCGTCAGGGGGCTGTGGTCACAACAACATGCAGTGAAACACATCAACTACCTAGAACTAAAAACTGTGTTCCTAGCCTTAAAAGCCTTTCAAAAGCAGCTTTACGGACAGAAAGTGCTGATACAAACAGACAACACAACCACCATGTTCTACATCAACAAACAAGGTGGTACACAGTCAGCACCGCTATCAAACCTAGCACAGGAAATTTGGAGATGGGCCATCCCTCTAAGGATAGACCTACTGGCAATACACCTCCCAGGAATAGACAATGTAGAGGCAGACCGACTCAGCAGACAGACGTCGGCATCCCACGAATGGGAGCTCAACCAACAGGAGGTGCAGCGGCTGTTCCAAAAGTGGGGTACACCACGGATAGACCTGTTTGCAACACTCCAGAATGCAAAATGCCAACATTACGCATCCAGACAACCGGACCAAAGGTCCCTAGGGAATGCGCTATGGATAAGTTGGTCGAACGAATTTGCATACGCTTTTCCCCCGATACCACTGTTACACAAGGTACTCAGCAAATGCAGGAGCAGCAGCATGACACTCATACTGGTGGCACCTCAGTGGGCCAGACAGTCATGGTTCTCACAAATAATGGAAATGGCACAGGAACCAGCACACAGGTTCAGCAGAAGGAATGACCTCCTGACAATGCAAGACGGAAAAGTGCTCCACCCAGAACCAGAGAGCCTCAGCCTAGCAGCATGGCTCCTGAGGACCTAGAATTCGCACACCTCAAGCTACCACCAAGCACCATGGCAGTTCTCAGAGAAGCAAGGAGACCCACTACAAGAAAATGTTACATTGCAAAGTGGAAAAGGTTCTCGCAATGGTGCATTAAAGAGGGACTGCAACGAAAGGTCACAAAAGAATCAACGGTACTACAATACTTAACGCACCTACTACACAGCGGGCTGAGTTACTCGTCACTAAGGGTTCACTTAGCAACCATAGTGGCCTACACCAGGGAGAAGCGGGGAAAAGCTTCTTCACCTCCCAGGTGGTCAAAAGATTCCTGGAAGGGGCTAAAAGAATAGCCCCCTAAAAGAATGCCAGCCCCAAGCTGGAACCTCAACACTGTGCTAACACAGTTGATGAAACCACCATTTGAGCCCATACACAAGATCACACTGCACATGCTCACACTAAAAACGGCATTCTTAGTGGCTATCACGTCACTGCGAAGGGTCAGTGAACTGCAGGCTCTTACACTACAATTGCCCTACTTGCAAATACACAAGGACAGAATTGTCTTGAGAACAGACCCACACTTCCTGCCAAAGGTGGTGTCGCGGTTCCATATTAACCAGACAATACAGATACCAAGTTTCTTCCAGAAACCATCAACGCCCACAGAAAAGGCGCTACACACGCTGGACGCCAGAAGGGCAGTGATGCACTACATAGAAAGGACGAAGGAATGCAGGAAAACAAAACAACTCTTTGTTTCCTTCGCAAGCAGTTTCCTGGGACGGCCAGTAACAAAAAATACCATAGCACGATGGATTGCACAAGCAATACAACTCTGCCACAAGCAGGCAGGACAGGAATTAGAGGGAGCCGCCCAGGCTCACTCAACCAGGAAGAAGGGAGCAACGGTTGCGTTCCTAGCGAACACACCTATACAAGACATTTGCCAAGCGGCAACATGGTCTTCCGTGCACACGTTCACCAAACACTACTGTGTGGATATCCAGATGAACAAAGAGGCACAAGTAGGACAGAAGGTCTTACAGCACATTTTCAGCAACCAATGCTCATCTTCCACCCAACCACCGCAATAACAGAAAACCGCTACAAAGTCTATGCACAGCATAGTGAATCCAGAAAGATTCACGCTGCAAAACGAATAGTTTCTTACCTGTCGGTGTAGTTTTGCAGCTTGAAGACTTTCTGGATTCACTAGCGATCCCACCCGCCTCCGCCAGGAAGATAACATAGGAGGTTAAGGGTACAACTAGATTACATACAGAGTCTAGAGGGATCAAAAGGAAAATTGAAAGATAAAAGAGAAAGACATAGACGACAAAAACTGTAAGAGAAAAAGAAAAAAGAATCCGAAGATGGCTACCAAGGGTGGGAGCTTCCGCAGGAAGCGCGACGACGTCACCGAAGACACCAAATGGTGGGGCGTCGCCGCCCATCTGGGCCAACAAAAAAAAAAAACAAAGAAAAGACTACGAATCCGGACCCAACCACGAGATGGAGGAATAATGCACAGCATAGTGAATCCAGAAAGTCTTCAAGCTGCAAAACTACACCGATCGGTAAGAAACTATTCGTTCTTTCAGGGATGAGGCTTGGGCAGACAGTGTGCAGGTACCAGGGACAGCACTCATTTGAGTCCCCCAACACTGTAGCATCAGCCTCAAAGCTGCTTTAGCTTGCCCTTATTAGCAACCAACTATTCTGTAGGAGGCTGGATTCAACACTTTTCGCAAGGGTGGCAAAGGATCACATCCAAGAAATGGGTCCTCCAGATCATTCAATGGGGCTATGCCCTTCTATTCCGTTCTTACCCGCCGCATCTTCCACCCACATCAGTTCAACTTTCAGTGAAGCACTTAGCCATTTTGTTGCAGGAGGTGCAGGTACTCTTGTCCAAAGGGGCCATAGAGAGGGTACTGGCCTTGGAAATAGGGACTGGTTGTTACTACCACTATTTTCTCATGCTGAAGAAGTATGGAGGTCTTTGTCCTATTTTAGATCTCCCGACTCAACACCTTCTTGTTTAAAGACAGATTCAGGATGCTCAAACTGGCACAGATGCTGTCTGCCCTGGATCCATGCAACTGGATGGTAGCCTTGGATCTGCAGGATGTGCATTTCATATACCTGTTCTGCAGTTCCACAGACGTTACCTGCGGTTCAAGATAGGCCAGAAACATTTTCAGTGTACTTAGCTCTCTTTCGTTCTAACTAGCAACCCCTAGGTGTTCACGAAAGTGATAGTGGTGGTCGTGGTACACCTTTGGAGGATACCATTTTCCCCTACCTTGACTGGCTGTTGAAGATGGGCTTGCCACAGGCAGTCATAGACCATCTCCAGACGATGATGACCCTCCTGACATCGTTGGGGTTCACTATCAACGAGCCAAAGTCTCACCTGACTCCTTCACAGAGGCTACCGTTGATTGGACCTGACTTGGAGACAGTGCAGTTCTGGGCTTTCCCCCTCCCCCAGCAACAAGTCCAGGACCTTTGGGCTATGATACCAATGTTTCAGCCTCGGTCCTGAATCACAGTGAGAGTAGATGTCCTACTTCTTGGCCTCTTAACCTCCTGGATCCTCTTTGTCTGCTTCAACAGGTAACATACGAGGGTTCTGCAACGGAATCTAAAGCTCAGTGGGCCCAGCATCAAGAAAATCTGACTAACGTCATCCCAATTTCAGAGGAGACGTCTCACAATCTGCAGTGGTGTCTGCTTGAACAAAACTGGTCTAACGTCCCTTCTTAGGGAAGCTATCTGCGGGATGAGGAGATCACAGGACGTTGACAAAATTACAACTCTACATTAGTCTTTTGGAGTAGAGGACCATTTACCTGCCTCTGAAAGCCTTCCTGCCATCCATCAATGGGAGGCTGGTGTAGGTTCTCATTGACAGCATCACCACCATGTGCTATTGCAACAAACCGAGCAGAGTAAGGTCCTGTGCCAGGAGACTATGTGCATTTGTAGTTGGTTGGCGCTAGGGCATTTCTCTGATAGTGACCTACCTGGCAGGGTCCCTGAATGGCAGGGTCCCTGAATTCGAGTGCAGATGAGCTGGGCAGATGGAGTCTGCCTGATCACAAGTGGAGTATACATCCTGTTGAGGTGCAGGTCAACATCCGGGGTGGTTCGCAGCCAATGCGGAGCCGCACGGTGCCATCTAGCGGTGCACAGGAGCACTGCTGAAGAAAGGTTTCTTGATCCAGTCTAGCGCCTGAGGAGTATTCGAAGGTAAGTGATCTCGGGTTGGATAGTGTATCCACCAGAAAAAGCGTTAACAAAGGTAAGCATCTTGTTCTTTTGCACTACACAGTGACATGAGACAGAATGCCCTTTCTCGCATTTTGTTCACCTTAGTGGCTGAGCCTTTAGCTATCGATATCGGAGAGTGCGAATAGATGGAGGGCTTCCTCTGTGGAGGCACTGAACAGAAGGTTTGCCTATTTGCAGATGATGTCCCTCTCACACTTACAGAGCCCGCTTGCTCACTTCTGGTGGTTAACAGAACTAGAGCTCTTTGAAAAGGTGTCAGGTTTCAAAGTATGCAAAAGTTGGTTATTCTAAACATGTTAGACCCACAGGCAAAGGTCTAATCCCTAGAGTCATAAACTCCCTTTTCTTGAGTGGAACACTCCATAAAATATTTGGTCTCAATCTGCCCAACCGCCTCAATACATGGACTTAATTATTCTGAGACCGGGCGTCGTAGAGGATCTTAGAAAGTGGCACCCCCTGGATGTTTCATGACTGGGTCGCATAAACAGAATAAAAATGATATTTGTTTCAGACTTCCCATTATCCATCCCTTCGGATGAAATAAAGCCATTTCAAAAGAATGTGATGGATTTTATCTCGAAAGGATGGAGGCAGCGTATTTCTGCAAAATTAGTGATGGCCCAGCTAGAGAGGGGGACCTGTTCACCTACTACAGGGCAGTTCACCTGCGGCATGTGTCAGAATGGCCAACCAGAGACCATTAAAAGAAAGGGATCTTATTAGATGAAGTGGTTGCAAGGCGATCACTGTGGGGCCTGGCCTAGTTAAACAGGTCTTGGCACATTAGAAATGCCTATCTGGACACTCCAGTGAAAACTGTGCTGAAAATATGGGACCAACTAGCAATTAAAGTTGTCCTCACTTCACTCACCATACACCCTAATAGCGTACAACACAGCCTTCACTCAAGCTACAAAAGGAGAACCCTTTACCGACTGGACGAGTGGTGAATGTAGTACCTTGTGTGACTTGTTTGAGAAAAACGAGCCATTAAAATCCTTTCAGGACTGAAAACAAGTCTTCCAGGTTCCATAACCAGCTGCATGTATTATAGCCAACTCGGACATTGGGCATTACACTCTCAAAACGAAATGGCCACCGCTAGGGCCTTTGCACCATTTAACAAATCTAGTATTTTGTTTTTCAGGCTCAATAGGCCTGATATCAAAGACATACTGGACAGTACTCGATAGCGTGCCCCAGGACAAATATCCCTCCCAATTTAGATGGGGAAATGGGCCTACAAGAACATATAGTGGAAACTAGATTGGACAGACTGTGTAAAGACACACATGTTTAGAAATGTCCAGTTAGGAGAGGCAGCATATAAACAAAACTATGCATGGTATCGCACACCAGTGTATCTCCATCTAATCTCTCCACGGGTGTCTGATTGAGGTTTGAGATGTGGTACAGCAGATGCTACCTACACACACATCTGGAGGTTTGCACAATTATAAAAATCTTTTAGAATGCAATCTTGAGGCACATTAAAAATACAATAGGCTACCCACTACCAGAAGACTCTGCATGCACAATTTTGGGGTTCAGGTCAATTGACGTAGCAGACATGACAAACAACGGATCAGCCCTAGTGCAATACGTGACTGGAGCAGCTAAACAATGAATAACTCTATTCTGGAAGAAGAAAGACTCCCCCCTTCATTGCACTGTGGTTTGGTAGGCTATGGCACGTTGTGGCCATGGAACAACTTGCACACTCGCTGATGATGTGTCACCTCAAGTTGAGATAACGCTAGCACCCCTTAGTGCAAGACTTCACTAAGCAGACATTTTTGTTATTCAACCCTGTAAGAAACTGGCTCTATATATACTACACCAAAATGAGGTATAGTGTGTATAGAGTCCAAGTGACCCCAGAGGTAGGCAGAGGTTAAAGTTAGATAGAACCTTACTCTCTTTTTGTGGTAGAGTGGTCGAGCAGTAAGGCAGTATCAGAGGACAGTGTTAAGCATTTGATGTACACTCAGTCAGCAAATGAATTCACACACTCAAGAACTGAACTCTAGGCCAATTGTTTTTGTATAAAAATATACTGTTTTATTTTCGAACCAAGCAAGCCTGGCACAGGTAAGCATAAAATACTTTCCAGTAATAAGTTACTGAATGTCGAACAGTTTGAAAATGCAATAGAAATTGTACTTTGTTTGATTTACAGGGGAGCAGTAGTATGCAACACTTAGCAAATACAGTACATTGAAATGAATAGGCTTTTTCAGTAAATTACAGGTAAGTTAATTTTTACGTTACTTTTCTAACTCTGTGCTGGATACCTAGATTCAGCACTGGGACATTTCCTGCAAACAGGTAAGTAAATACGTTTTGGTTATTCGTGCGATTTTTAAAGAATATTTTCAGATTTCAAAACTCCACACTTAGAAACTTTTTGGAGCAGTACATTGAAATGAATAGGCTTTTCCAGTAAATTGCAGGTGTTACTTTTCACGTTACTTTTCTAACTCAGTGCTGGATACTTAGATTCAGCACTGGGACATTTCCTGCAAACAGGTGAGTAAACACGTTTTGGTTATTTGTGCGATTTGTAAAGAATATTTTTAGATTTCAAAACTTAAATCTTAGAAACTTTTTGGAGAAAAAGTGTCAATGTTATCCTATGGAGGAAAAACAGGTTATCGGTTTGTAGGTAAGTTATCGACTGTGGGAGTTAAGGTTCTGGGGTTAGACTCCGGGGTCCCCCAGGGTCAGTGATGCACTTTTGTTTCACCCTCAGCGACACTAGGGCGGCCGGGTGCAGAGTGTTGAGGCCCAATGTTATCCTATGGGAGGATAGGGGTCTCCGATTGGTGGCTGCTGGCAAGCAGGCCACTGGGTTGTGGGAGCAAAGCTCCTAGGGTTTAGGTCAGGGCAGATAGGGAACCAAATTAGCACCAAGGTGCACCCTCAGCGGCACTAGGGCGGCCGGGTGCAGGGTGCTGTTTTGAGGTCTGGTGCCCTGTTGTTTTCAATGGAGCGCCTCCGGTTGGAAGAAACGCTGCAGGCTCGGGGACGAGGATCTTCTGGGTGCGACCACCACTTCGAGGGGTAAGTTGGGATGTCTTGGGTTGGTTAGGCACCGTTGGTTTGGGCACACAAGGCCGTGGGGCGTCGGGTGCAGGGGTGCCTTGGGACGTCGGAAAGTCTTACCCGCTCTGGTCGCGGTAGAGGGGATCCTCTGGATTGAGGCTGCAGGCGTCGACTGGAGGCTTGAGGCAGGTCAGGAGTCGCCGGATCTCGGGTCAGGATCGCCGGGGTGACCTCCTTGTGGTGTTTTTCCACTCGGGCCGGGTTTGGCGGGTGCAGAGTGGGCTGGATTCGCGGTGTCCGGCCGGAGCCAGAAGCTGCAGTTTGAACAAGTCCGGTGTTCACGGGAGAAGCAGGCTTGGAAGTGAAGGCAGGCAGGTCCTCTGGGGTTTTTGAGGTTGCTGGCTGCAGGACACACCGGGATTTCGCAGGAGCAGGTTCGAGGGGAGACAGGCCTGTAGGGCTGGGGCCAAGTCAGTGGGCGTCGTCCTCTTGTTAGCTCTGCACGGCTCTTCGTCCTTCTTTTCTTCTTGTTTCTTGTCTGGATCTGAGGAAGCAAGGTTCAGGGTGCCCCCTAAATACTAGATTTAGGGGCGTTACAGATAGGTAAGGGCAGGGACCAATGGGTCCCTTCCCAGGGGTGGGTACACCCCCTATCATGCCACCCTCCAGTGGGAGGGGGGCAGGAGCCTGTCCCTGGTTGGTTGGGTCCCCCCATCCTCAAGATGGCGGGGACTCCGAGTTGTGCTTCACCTCGCCTCCCCCACCTGAGGGGTGGAGTTGGCAGAGGTGGGCACACCTCTTTCCCTCACTTGTTTTTCCCGCCGGTTCTCCCGCCCAAAGTGGGGGGTAGAACCAGTGGGGACCAGTTGCTGAAAGCAGCAAATGGTCTGGGGTGGCTCACAAAGGCGGCGTGCCTTTGAAGCTTCTCCTTCGTGAACCCTGCCCATCCTGGGGGAGGAGGCTTGGCACCTCGTCCCAGGATCTGCATTGTTTCAGGCCCCCGAGAGCAGCAGGCTCTCGACCCAGGGGTCCAGAAACATGTCTGGTGGTGGCAGCTGAAGCAGCCACTCAGCCTGGATACTAGAGGTGGGTTAGGTTTCAGGGGGCATCTTCTAAGATGTCCTCTGTGTGCATTTTTCATTAAATCCCACACTGGCACCAGTGTGGGTTTAATGTGCTGAGAAGTTTGATACCAAACTTCCCAGTTTCCAGTGCAGCCATTATGGTGCTGTGGAGTTCGTAATGACAAACTCCCAGCACCATATACTCTTAATGGCAGCACTGCACTTACAATGTCTAAGAATGGACTTAGACACTGTAGGGGTACAGGGCTCATGCACCTGAACCCTCACCACTGGTATAGTGCACCCAGCTAGAGGGGTGACTGACCTATGCCAGGGCAGTGGGTTGTAGGCATGGCACACAGAGGTGTGTGCCATGTCGACTCTTCACTTTGTTCTGCACCAAAACACGCAGCCTGCAAAGGCAGTGTATGTGTGTAAGTGCAGGGCCTCTAAGGGTGGCACAATAAGTGCTGCAGCCCTTAGAGGTCTTCCCTGGTCACAGTGCCCTGGGTACCTGTGGTACCATTTACCAGGGGCTGACCTGTGGCCAGAGATGCCAATTGGGTACAGTTTTGGGGAAAAAACACAGGCCCTGGGAACCTGATTGGCAGGGACCCAGGGCACATCAAGTCAAAGTGCATCAGTCGGCTGGCAAAAAGTGGGGGGTTACTGCAACAGAAACGCACTTCCTTACAAACCCTCCACACCTTGGAGCTTTACAACTCTTTTAGTAGATACGCAACCAGAAAGTCCAACGTCATAGCAGCCATCTTTTTATGGAGTTACACGGCATCCGTACACTTTGCCAACTTGAGTGGAAAATCAATATAAACCTTTGAGCAAAGACGCACACACCCATATGAATGCTAGATGCTGCACATAATGTAAGACTAGCACAAAACTAGGACCCCGAACTCACTGTGCCCAGAGTTAGTTTTTTGGGGGGCTGGTGGGTATAGGGAGAGTTTGGAATGGGTTTTACTGGGGGACATTTTGTTTTGGGGCTATGCTTAATTACGTCACACACAGTGGATTCAACAATAATCTACTGACTGGGATATTTATGCTCTTTTGTACAACAAAAGGATCTTACAAAACAAAAGCCACGCTCCAGGGAAACAACAAAAGGAAAGAAAGCCATTGAATAAGAAGCACACAAATGAGTGACCAGACCAGTGCCAAGCAGTGGGCTGTCTCTAAACCCACTGTATGTTTGCTGTATGGTCCACAATAGGTGCTATGACAATAGACTGCTAGCTATCTGCTAGTGAGACCTAAAAATATGCAGTGCATCAGCACTGCTTATGTGTGGAGGCCTCAGTGCTGGAGCAGGTAAGATGACCCCTGTGGAAGACCGGCAATGACTGTGTGCATAGCCGAAAAGAGGCCATGGAAGAATAGGTACTGTAACAATGAAGGAAAAACATACAATGGAGAAAGGGCAAGGAAGAGAAACATTACAGAGGGAGGAAGAGACCCTGCCGAAAGGAGAAAGATGCTGGAGGAGATAGATAACTCTTGCTTGTCAGATGGTTATGATGTACCGCTAACACACTAGACCTGTGCTTCCTAAACGTTTTAGATCCACAACCAACTGCTGATGTGTACTGTTCATTTACAGGTATTTACATTGTGTTGTGTGTTACACAAAAATTACTTTCTACAGCTTTTCCTTCCCCACTCCCTGTACCTCAGCAAGATTGTCACATAATTCGCTTTACTTGTCTTTCTCGGACTGCAAAGTTTGAGGAGTTTGTAAACCCAAATCCTCATATTAAAAAAAGATAAGCAGGTGTTTGTCAGACGACACAGCATGACATTTAACCTCTGAAGTTGAAGCACAGCAAATGTGACAATCTAAATGCAGAATTTAAAGGCATCTTTATTAATTGTTTGGACTTGCTCGACCCACCAAACATCTGCTCGCGACCCACAGTATGGGAAACACTGCAATAGACCATGCATCAACTACAAGCTAAATAACCTCTGTAATCTAACGGCCCACTTGAGCTCAAAGCTAGACTATAATTTAACGGCCATACATGCCAGAGTAAGTACGCTGCTACGAAGATTTGTTAACAAATCTATCCTAAATAATGGTGTGAAAGGAAAGGGAGAATGAACGTTTCTAAATTCATGTTTGAAAACTATCACTTTTTGGAAAAAAATACTTCTCAATGAACAGACTTTATCATATTTTTACACTTTTGCTCCAAGATGTCTTTAAAAATAAGTGTTTCTAAATTTTAGCCGTGCAGAACACCCTAGTTACTGCCTTTTTAGGTCTCGCCTAGCGAACGCAGCGCATACGCTGCTTCGCCTTGGCGAGACTATTGTTGTCGGTTTTGCTAGCGAAGGGAGACAAACCATGTGCGCGCCCGGTCAGCCGATGTGCACGCGCATGGCGTCTGCATCAGCTTGGGCCCGGACAGCACATGCGCACGGCGTGTCTTTCAGCTTGTTAGGTCTCGCCTGCGAATGCAGCGCATGCGCTGCATCGCCTCGGCGAGATCTATTGTCGTTGCTTCTGTGTCCGGGGCCTGTGGAAGCGGGGTTGGTGTCCGCCCTGTCGGCATTAGGCCCCGCCCTGCCTGCATATTTTGCAAGCGTTGCTGCTCAGCAACCTGCAAGGCCTGACTGCCCCGAACCTCCACCCCCAACTGCTCCCCCTCCAACCGAGGCGCCGTAGCCCCTCCCGCCTTCCCCTCGCGCTGGCTCACTCTCTCGGCACCCCTCGGGGCCGCTCTCCTCACATAGGAGCGGCCCCTTTCAGCCTGCGACCTCAGCGGGGAGACGCGAGACGCGCTCCCCCGCCGGGCATTCCCGCTCAACCTTGCCAAAGTATAGGGGGCCTCCCGCTCCCTGGACGTGCCTCCTCATGCACTGGGGCAGCGCTTTCCACACCCACGCTGCCCCACTGCCGACCATCGCGCTCTGCACACGGGGCCGCTCCTCTCACATATGAGCGGCCCCCATCCACAAGCGACCCCGGCGGGGAGACGCGAGACGCGCTCCCCCGCCGGGTGACCCTGCCTACAAGACGCCTTGCTCGCATCTACCACTTTTTTTGTGGTTCTTTTGCATACTAAAAACAAATCACAACATGCAGCCAACAGCTTTTATACATTGTGCATGTTTTAACATATACACAGCGCTTCCATTAACAGAATCACACTCTACTTTTTAGTACGTACCTATTAAAACCATCTTAAAACATATACTTTATCAACACGCACGTTATATTTTCAGTAAGCGGTTTTGGGCGTATTTATAATATTTTGGTACTTTCAGCAAGCCGCATTGTTTCAAACTTACTCATAGTCTAATTAGAGCTTAATTATGTTGTCGATGTGCGCATAAGCCGCATCTTAAAATTACTCAGCATATCCGCACCTGTGGGAGCAGGGTCAGTAAGGGGTGGGGATACCGTTAAAAACAACTGTAATCGTGAGGTTGAGCACAAGCCCCTGTAGCGGATGCATTAGCCCATTTAGCTACCAAACTATCTGTCTGTGTGTCTGTATCTGTGTGTCTGTGTATCTCTGTGTGTCTGTGTATCTCAGTCTGTGTGTGTCTCTGTTTCTATGTGTGCGTCTGTCTCTGTGTGTGCGTCTCTATGTATACGCCTCTGTCTCTGTGTGTGCGTTTGTGTCTGTGTGCATGTCTCTGTCTTGTGTGCATATCTCTGTCTGCGTGTGTTTTTTTGCTGTGTGTGCGTTTGTCTCTCTGTGTCTGTGTGTGCATCTCTATGTGCGTGTTTCTGTCTCTCTGTGCACGTCTCTGTGTGCGTCTCTATCTGCGTGTATTTTTCTGTGTGTGCGTCTGTCTCTGTGTGTGTCTCTGTCTCTGTGTGTGCGTCTCTGTGTGCATCTGTCTCTGTAAGTACGTCTCTGTCTGTGGGTCTCTTCTCTGTGTGTGCATCTTTGTTTCTATGTGTGTCTCTGCCTCTGTGTATGCTTCTCTATACGTGTCAGTCTCTATGTGTGCGTGTCTGTCTGTGCGTCTCTGTGTGTATGTTTCTCTGTTTCTATGTGCGTGTCTGTCTCTGTGTGTGCGTTTGTGTGTGTTTGTCTCTGTGTGTATCGGTGCATGTGTCTCTGTATGTTTGTCTCTGTGTATGTGTCACTATATTTGTGTCTGTCTCTGTATGTGCGTCTCTGTCTGTGCATCTGTCTATGTATGTGTCTCTGTCTCTAGATACGTGTCTGTCTCTGTATATGTGTTTGTGTTTGTTTGTCTCTGTATGTGTATCTGTGTGTGTGACTCTGTGTGTCTGTCTCTGTGTGTCTGTATCTCTGTGTGTGTCTGTATGTCTCTGTGTGTGTCTCTGTATCTTTATATGTGTGTTCATGTGTCTGTCTCTGTATCACTGTCTGTGTGTCTCTGTGTTTTTGTCTCTGTGTGCGTGTCTGTCTCTCTGTGTGCGTCCTATGTGTCGATCGCAGAGGCCTTCAATAAACACAAAACATAGCTGCAAGAACATACGTAGTGAATACGTATTCACTACGTGTACTGCCGCGGTCACCTTCTGGGTTTACTGTTAGCCTCACTGGCAATGTAAACATGGCATGGGAAGGTCCGCCAGTCGCCAATAAAGGCCTGCAGGTCCGCTAGTAATCCGCGGACTGTACTATAAGTAGCACCGGTATAGTCCATCTAAACACAATAACTGTTGTATTATTCCTAGATCTACAGATAAACATCATCTTACAACCCAACACAATGCAGAAACAAACAAAAGACAAAATTACTAATATTTTGTATTACCTTTATTACCTTTCCTTAGTGCATTGCGTTGCGCTTACTTAAAACAAATACAAAAATGCATCTAACCTATAAAGCTGTTCACTAAATAATGTAATATAAATATGCTTACGTTTGCATGCACACGATATGCTAAATTACAGATACACGTGCGCATATAAAGGCATTTTCACATATTGCCTTTTATAATGCTAATTGTATGTTACTACCCTACCGTAGTCAGTTAGTAGCATTTAAATCAATTATATATTACAAAGTCGCAATATTAAGACATCTTAATTCTACAAATAACAATATATTTAAGGTGCCTACACTATTAAAAGCATACGTGTTTGATGCTATTTTTTTACAATGTGTTTACACACATCTTTTTAGCTTATTCAGATAATAGTTTTTATTAAAACTAACAAACACTCTTTCACACGCAATACAATTCACTTTTGCATATCCCTTTCATGTTTACCTAAAACTTTTACGCGTCCTTTGAAAACAGCCACACATTTCACACTATCTCTAGACATTCTAGGCCCCACATACCATGACCTTTTATTACTCCTACAAGATAACTATCTTTTATTGTTTAGTCTGTAAGCACTATTTTCTTAATGAGTTTCTCCTTCTGCAGGCACGACATGCTTTCCTACAACATTCAGCGCGCCATGCGCACTTTCACTTTCCGAGCAGCCCGGGACAATGGTGGCGTCTTCTTTGAATAGGTCTCCCATTTACAAGAGTTTGAGCTATTGGCATTGTAAATGACAATGCCTTTCATTTATGTGTTAATTATCAAAACAGATAAATAAAAGGCATTGTCGTTTACAATGCCAATAGCTTAAACTCTTACAAATGCGAGACCTATTGCATTGCAAATGCTTGTTTTAACTTAAATTAACCGTTAAATAAATGCCTGCCTGTTTATTTAACATCTTTTAATGCTAGTCGAGTCCAGTGCTGCTTCTGACCAGGGGGCCGCATGTAAAGCTCAGGAGGGCTGCAAAGGGCCCCCAGGCCGTACTTTGAGTATCACTTCTCCATAGCAAATCTATCCCACAACGAATGGCTTGGAAAGCTGCTTGAACTGCATCACAAGGCCAGATTGCAAGCAGCAGATAACAGTAGTATCCATTTCCATGACTATATTACTAATATTTTGAAACACCTCAAGCGCACAAAATCAACATCCATATCTGGATTTCACACAATTTGTCTACAGTCCATATGCATACGACTGAATGCATTAAGGTTAATCTTATGTTTGACTAAATCCCAAACAAAGTGTAGTGTGCTACCCATCCACAAAATGCTTCAGATTCTCAATAGTGATAGTAAGCAGTGTATCTGTGTAAGTATTTGGCATTTATTTTATTTTCAACCTTATATTAAGTTTTGTTGGAAATAAAGACGCACTTTGGCATCACAATACATCTTCACAGTTGGCATGTAACATTTAATATTTGCAGGGTAAAATTAAAAACCTGGGAGTCCTTATTGATAACTCCTTATATATGCAAGATTGAGTGAAGGCCACCTGTGGCAAATGTTTTGCCACTTTAAAACTACTAAGGATACTTTTTAAATCAGTCCCAGTCAATTGAAGGAAAACGATAGTCCAGGACCTCATAACAAGTAGGCTGGATTACGGGAATGCTCTGTATGTGGGCGTGGCAGATAATCTGTTTGCCTGGCTTCAAGTAACGCAAAATGCAGCAGCCACACTGACATGTAACAAAGACAGTTACAGTTCTGCATCTGCTTGTCTAGCGAGGCTACATTGGTTGCCCATGCGCCAAAGAGCGAATTTCAAATTACTTTGCCATGCGCACAAAGCGCTGTATAAGATGGGCCCAGTAACCCTGCAAACCAGACTGGATTTCTCCACTCGTCATCTGAGATCTCGCAATCTTGCATTGGCCAAATCAAAACTGATAAAAAAAAAGTTAGAGCTGGAGGCCGCTCCTCTTCTCCTCTAGCGGCTGTTCAGTGGAACAAGCTACCATTTGGATCTGCATCTTACGGAAGAACATTTCAGATTCAGGAAGAAATTAAAATCTTGGCTGTTTACAACATAGAGATGAGGTTTCTGTGCCATCTAATGTCTTTACAAATGACAGCTCGCTGTATCAGCGCCGTGATATCCTCCAGGGGATTCTTGATGCGCTGTACAAAACTAAATAAAATATTGCCGTACAATACAAGCAGTTATAGTATTAGGCGACCCAAGCCCAGGCCCAGTATGTGGCATTTCTATAGCGCAAACCTAGACAAAAGGCAGCAGAGTGCTATATGGGGTCAAAGACGAGCATAAAGGCAACGAGCGACATGGAAGGTATCTGATTTGTCGGCTGTTGATGTGTTGTGTCTTTTAAAAAGGTTTGCCTTCCATGCTTTCCAACATTGGAGCAGCTTTGGGACGATCCTGATTGATATGGGGATGTATTTCTGGATCTTTGGTGTAAAGATGGAAAAGACCTGCTGCCTTGTTTGTAATTTTTTACACTTAGTCTGCAGTCTGATGATGTCCTGACTGCAAGTGTGCAGGGAACCACCAGAGACGGTGAGCTTGTCTGTCAGATTTAGCACGGGTGCTGGTTGTGATGGCTTTGTAAATGATGCAGCTGGTTTTGAAGATGGTGTTTGCTGCCACGGGCGCCAGTTGAGTTCCATCAAGATGGGGTGATGCGATCATATTCTTTCATGCACTAGATCACACATGCTGTAATGTGTAGGGTACGCTTATGGGGTACCGTTGTGGGGTTTGGGAGGTGGTGGAGCAGAGCATTACCACCATCCAGATATGAAAGTACCAGGGCCTGACCAGCAAGTCTGAAGTCACTTTCTGGAAAGAAACTAAACTGTTTCACTTTCTTTAGATGAGAGAGAGAGGTGGTTCTAGGCTGTTTGCTTTTTTTTGGCAATGTGTTCCTTGTGTTTGAGGGTGGTGTCCAGAGTGAATCCAAGTGACTTGGCATTCAGTAAAAGTTGTTCTTTGAAGCTGTCAAGATGCATGTCATTGAGCCGGGTTTGTACTGTTTTTCGTTTGTTGTTCTTTGCAAATAACGAATTCTGTTTTGGTTGTGTTGAGCGTCACATAGGCGCTGGCCATCCAGATCTGGATAATGTGAAGGCGGTGTTTGAGGCATTGGATGTCTGAAGCAGAGAAGACTTTCCCATAGAGTTGTTCATTAACAGCATATTGTTGAATCTTGATGCTGTTATCTGTGACTATAACACCAAGTGGCTCCATGTCGAGGTTGAAGATGACAGGGGCAGTATGGAGCCCTAGAGTCTCTGCAGGTGATAGGGATCTTTTGGTACCTGGAGCTGCCTATGTGAACAAACCACTTTCGAAAAAGTTGAAGGAGAACCAGTGCAAGACATTGCAGATGATCCCATTGAAGACTCCAGGGTGTGGGTGGGACGCTCAGCTGTGTCAAAAGCAGCTGAGAGGTCCAGCAGTATCAGGATGCAGGGGTCAACTTCCTCTTTGGCCAGGAGGACATAGTCTACGATGTGTGCAGTGCAGTCTCTGTGCTGCATCATGACCTAAAACCAGCGTTCTGGAGATGGCTAGCATTAACGTTATCTTGGAGTTGAACATAAACTGCTTTTTCAGTTCCCTTGTCGGTGAATAGTGATGGGCCAGCAGTTGGCGAGGTCATCTGAGTCTAGGGTAGGTTTCTTCAGGAGTGGGAGGATCTAGACTGTCTTGAGAGCTTCTGGGAAGATTCCTTGAGTGAGTGAGGGAGGTATTGACAGTTTTGGGGGGGGTGGGGGAAGGCGTATTCCCAGAGATAGCTTTGAGGAAAGATGAGAGTAAGACCTCTTCATAAGAAATGGTTTTGAGAGAGAGGAGTAGATCGGCAAGATATGCAACGGATAGTACTTTTAAGCATGCCAATTACAGGATTCTGCAGGAAGTAATGAAACGGGCGATGCCCTTGTCTGTGTCTGCCCTTTGCTGGGGATACCTCGGTGATAGGATGCCCTGAAGAGTTGACTGAAGTAGGAAGAAGGCAGGAAGTGATGCCCCTTTCTGTTCAGATGGGATTTCTGCAGTTTTCCATCCTACGATCCAGAGATCTCAGAAGTTTGTGATCATGTTCTGTTTTTAAGAGTGTTCCATAGTGTGCTCTTGCTTTTATGAATGCTCTACAAAAACAGCATTTCAGTTTTATCACACACAGACATATAAGAGAAAGTTAGTTTACCTATTGTAAATTTATCACATGTATGTCTTTGAGAAAATGGGGGTACTTCAGATTTTAAGATTCAAAGCGTCATTTTTAAATTGAAGTAGAGGTAAGATGGGTTGGTATATTTGACACAATCTGCTTCCACCAGATAAAAGACCTATTTTGACACATTTCTTTCAAGTAATAGTGCTAGTGAGATGCTTTTTAATTGCAGCCATATCTGTCTCCCCCTACAGCCTTTTGGCATTCTAATGCAACTAACATCTATTGAAGTCCTTTTAAGCAAGCAGGTAACTCTTAATAGTGAGAAGAGCTGGAGACGAAAGGCCTTCGAAGAGTGTTGCGTGCATTAGTATCTACACAATGCATATAACTTCAGCATGGAAACAAGTGGTGTTGGAAACACTGCCACCCTCGAGCGGTCCGCATCAGGGTAGTTTTGGAGAAAGTAAATTCTCTTCCCAGAAGCAGATCGTGAAGGCACTGCTTCTTCTCCACTGGATTCCTTTCTTTTGCTGCACCATGCACATCAAGAGCAAGCTTCCTTTATTCAACTGTTTTTTGTTGTTCTTTTGGGTTTAAAAAAAAAAAAAAACAACAGTTGGGAAAGTTTTTCTTTTGATGTGTACTCTTGGAGAGACCCCAGGTACTGGGAATAGGTGGCAATTTGCAGTTTGCTCAATGAGAGTCCTAAGCGGAGTCCTCTGTATGGCGAGTCCAGTCCTCTGCGTCGCTATGGCAAAATATCCTCTGAGCAGTGAGCACAGGGAGAGATTAGAAGCCCAATTCTGTCTGGAGCCTTAGCCCAATTGGTGATGTCTAACTACGTCACCTATATCCATCCCTGACCGGCACTAAATTCTTTTTTTTTATTAATCTTTTTATTGAAGCATAGAACATACATACAACAGAAAGACATTACCGGTACAATCACAGGCATTCTTGCTGATTCGCTAAAAACCCCATCTTCTACCCCCATGTGTGGTGGTTAATAATACAATTGGGTCGAGTGGTCCCTACTATTCTTTTTGAATTTCCTCCTTCATAGAGGCACTACATTCTTTCCCACGCTTGAAGCCTGTGCTCAGGGATATGACACAGAGTATTTAATAATATGGCATTGCGCGGGCAGCTGGCTTCCCCCCCCCGCGCGGGCAGCTGGCTTCCCCCCCCGCGCGGGCAGCTGGCTTCCCCCCCCCGCGCGGGCAGCTGGCTTCCCCCCCCGCGCGGGCAGCTGGCTTCCCGCGCGGGCAGCTGGCGTCCCCCCCCCGCGCGGGCAGCTGGCTTCCCCCCCCGCGCGGGCAGCTGGCTTCCCCCCCCGCGCGGGCAGCTGGCTTCCCCCCCATCCCCCTGGCAGCTGGCTTCCCCTACCCCACCCCCGGCAGCTGGCTCCCCCCCCCCTCTGTCGTCGCATGGGCAGCTGGCTCCCCCCCCCCCTTCTGTCGTCGCGCGGGCAGCTGGCTCCCCCTCTCTGTCGTCGCGCGGGCAGCTGGCTTCCCAACCCCCCCCTGTCGTCGCGCGGGCAGCTGGCTTCCCCCTCTGTCATCGCGCGGGCAGCTGGCTCCCCCTTCTGTCGACCCCCCTCCTCTGTCGCGCGGGCAGCTGGCTCCCCCCCTCTCTGTCGTCGCGCGGGCAGCTGGCTTCCCCCCTCTCTGTCGTCGCGCGGGCAGCTGGCTTCCCCCTCTGTCGTGCCGCGCGGGCAGCTGGCTCCCCCCTCCCCCTGTCGTCGCGCGGGCAGCTGGCTCCCCCTCCCCCTGTCATCGCGCGGGCAGCTGGCTCTCCCTCCCCCTGTCATCGCGCGGGCAGCTGGCTCCCCCTCCCCCTGTCATCGCGCGGGCAGCTGGCTCCCCTCCCCCTGTCATCGCGCGGGCAGCTATTGCTCCCCCTGTCATCGCGCGGGCAGCTATTGCTCCCCTGTCATCGCGCGGGCAGCTATTGCTCCCCCCCGTCGCGCGGGCAGCTATTGCTCCCCCCGTCGCGCGGGCAGCTATTGCTCCCCCCCGTCGCGCGGGCAGCTATTGCTCCCCCGTCGCGCGGGCAGCTATTGCTCCCCCCGTCGCGCGGGCAGCTATTGCTCCCCCCGTCGCGCGGGCAGCTATTGCTCCCCCGTCGCGCGGGCAGCTATTGCTCCCCCCGTCGCGCGGGCAGCTATTGCTCCCCCCCCGTCGCGCGGGCAGCTATTGCTCCTCCCCGTCGCGCGGGCAGCTATTGCTCCCCCCGTCGCGCGGGCAGCTATTGCTCCCCCGCCGCGCGGGCAGCTATTGCTCCCCCGTCGCGCGGGCAGCTATTGCTCCCCCCGTCGCGCGGGCAGCTATTGCTCCCCCCGCCGCGCGGGCAGCTATTGCTCCCGCCGTCGCGCGGGCAGCTATTGCTCCCCCCCGTCGCGCGGGCAGCTATTGCTCCCCCCGTCGCGCGGGCAGCTATTGCTCCCCCCGTCGCGCGGGCAGCTATTGCTCCCCCCGTCGCGCGGGCAGCTATTGCTCCCCCCGTCGCGCGGGCAGCTATTGCTCCCCCCCGTCGCGCGGGCAGCTATTGCTCCCCCCCGTCGCGCGGGCAGCTATTGCTCCCCCCGTCGCGCGGGCAGCTATTGCTCCCCCCGTCGCGCGGGCAGCTATTGCTCCCCCCGTCGCGCGGGCAGCCATTGCTCCCCCCCCGTCCGCGCGGGCAGCTATTGCTCCCCCCGTCGCGCGGGCAGCTATTGCTCCCCCCGTCGCGCGGGCAGCTATTGCTCTCCCCGTCGCGGGCAGCTATTGCCTCCCCCCCGTCGCGCGGGCAGCTATTGCTCCCCCCCGTCGCGCGGGCAGCTATTGCTCCCCCCGTCGCGCGGGCAGCTATTGCTCCCCCCCGTCGCGCGGGCAGCTATTGCTCCCCCGCCGCGCGGGCAGCTATTGCTCCCCCCGTCGCGCGGGCAGCTATTGCTCCCCCCGTCGCGCGGGCAGCTATTGCTCCCCCCGTCCGCGCGGGCAGCTATTGCTCCCCCCCGTCGCGCGGGCAGCTATTGCTCCCCCCGCCGCGCGGGCAGCTATTGCTCCCCCCGTCGCGCGGGCAGCTATTGCTCCCCCCCGTCGCGCGGGCAGCTATTGCTCCCCGCCGCGCGCGGGCAGCTATTGCTCCCCCGTCGCGCGGGCAGCTATTGCTCCCCCGCCGCGCGGGCAGCTATTGCTCCCCCGTCGCGCGGGCAGCTATTGCCCTCCCCCGTCGCGCGGGCAGCTATTGCCCCCCCGTCGCGCGGGCAGCTATTGCCCCCCCGTCGCCGCGGGCAGCTGTTGCCCCCCCCCGCCGCGCGGGCAGCTACTGCCCCCCCCGCCGTCGCGCGGGCAGCTATTGCCCCCCCGTCGCGCGGGCAGCTACTGCCCCCCCCGTCGCGCGGGCAGCTATTGCCCCCGTCGCGCGGGCAGCTATTGCCCCGTCGCGCGGGCAGCTATTGCCCCCCGTCGCGCGGGCAGCTATTGCCCCCCCCGTCGCGCGGGCAGCTATTGCCCCCCCGTCGCGCGGGCAGCTATTGCCCCCCCGCCGCGCGGGCAGCTATTGCCCCCCCGTCGCGCGGGCAGCTATGCCCCCCCCGTCGCGCGGGCAGCTATTGCCCCCCGTCGCGCGGGCAGCTATTGCCCCCCGCCGCGCGGGCAGCTATTGCCCCCCGTCGCGCGGGCAGCTGCTGCCCCCGTCCGCGCGGGCAGCTATTGCCCCCCGTCGCGCGGGCAGCTATTGCTCCCCCCCGTCGCGCGGGCAGCTATTGCTCCCCCCCCCCCGCCGTCGCGCGGGCAGCTGCCCCCCCCGCCAGCCCCCCCCCCGTCGTCGCGCGGGCAGCTGGCCCCCCCATCGTCGCGTGGGCAGCTGGGCCCCCCTGTCGTCGTGCGCCCCTCTGTCGCGCGGGCCTCTGGCCTTACTGTCCCCCCCGTCGTCGCGCGTGCCGCTGGCCCCCCTCCCCCTGTCGTCGCGCCTGCCGCTGGCCCCCACCCCTTGTCGCGCGGGCAGTTGCCTTGCCCCCTTTGTCGTTGCGCCGGGCAGCTGGCTTCCCCCCGCTCCCCCTGTCGTCGCACGGCCAGCTTCCTCCCCCCCACCCCCCGTCGCGAGCATGAGCAGGAAACTTGTTTCATTTTTTTATTTTTTTATTATAAAAGCTTGATTGGCCCTAAAGAAAAGCGTGCTGTATAGAGATTAAACCTGTTGTGTCTTAGGTCATTGTCTTCCACACATGGGCTGCAGACCGCTTTGGAAGAGCGGATGGGGTACTAACCTTCGTTGAGATTTGAAAAAGGACCAAGTCCCCTTATGTAAGGTAGTGGGGGGGTTGATGACCATGCTTGTGATTTCTCTGCACAAAAAAATGGTGGGAGGTACTTTGGGTGGAGCGGAATGCATGAAAAAGAAGGCCCGCTGTAGTGTTTAGTGTCCCTCCGCTTTACGAATGGGTTAACACCGATAGATCAAGATCTTCTAGTGAGGTTGCAGCTGTGTTCTCAGATAATCCTCTGCAAATCTTTAGCCTCCTTATTTTTCTGTACCCTCTTTTGCGGTGATCTGTACTACAGTTCCCACGGCTTTTCACAAAACCTGCGATTTGTGTGCAGCAGCAAGGAGCAAAGAAAACAAAATGCGTCTTCAACTGCAGTGTCCAGAGCCACTTATGCCCATCCTGCTGGTGGGGCTCCATGAAAGAGACACTATTATTTGTCTGTGTGTATTCCACACTAAAGATTGTGATAAATAAATATTATTTTCCACAGGAAAGCTTTCCCCTGCAAAGCAGGCCCAACTGAGAAATTTTCTGTCCAAGAGAAAGACTCCTCCTGTGCGATCCACAGCTCCAGGTACCTTCCACATCACTATGCACAGGTTGTGTAAGATATGCATTGCATGCATCCAGTGGTGTAATTCAAGTGTGACACTTCGTGCATGCTCCCTTTGTCTTTTTTTCTTTTTCGCAATATGCAGAAAATGTGCAGAATAGATGACATTTTCACTGATATAGACGTTTTTTGCTGAATTTCACTGAATTGTTGTAAACTGATCAAAGAATTATTTTAAAAATGCACATGGAATTATCACCGTAGCATATTAGGTGCAGCCCTTTGACGGAGAAAGAAACTTTCAGTTTGGCTTTTTCTCACTGTTCGGTATTTCTAATAACATTTTTGACTGGAAGGTGTGGTTCTGACAGGCCCTTTTGAACATTGCAAGGGTTCTGCATGTTGAAGTGAGAATGCAGGATCCTATAATTCCTGTTCATTGTCCTCCCATCTGCTTAAGAGATAACCAAACATGAGGTGACGTCAGTGGTGGGTCACTAACTGGCTCCACCCCTGAACTCACCCTCCCATTCCGAAGGAACCTCTTGCTGAAGGAATGTCTCTGCCGACCCTCTTTTCTCATTTACAAATTGATGTGAGATTTATAAATTTGGAGGAAAGGTGCAGTATGATCTGTCGATACATTACATAGTAGGGGTTTCATCTGTACCTATTGCAGGAAAAAATAACTGACTACTACTACTGTGAGACATGGTGACAGAGAGGGGCCTGGTCTGAGTGAACACTGGAAAGGACTGGCTCTGCCTAATGTAAATGTAGAGAAGTGAAGTTTGACTGTTGTTCAGGTGGAGGCTTCTGCATAAATGTGTACAGTTGAGGAGGATGATGAGCGAAATGACTGTACGGACTCTGGTGAATGTTAATGGGGTTTAGGCTTGTGCGGTAGGTACGTTCAGAGAGATTGAGGAGTCTGAGTGTGCATAATGTTGGAAGTGTTTTATTTTGTACATGCTGTGGCTGTTGAATGGAAAAGGTCTGATATGTTTGGGCAGACCATTCGTGAATTGTTGTTTGGTTCAATTGCATAATTCATTGATCTATTAATCAATTTTTTATTTGAACAGCCAATCTGTCCCGCTCAGCTTTCCTGTCCCCAAGGTTTTCCGATGACTTTGATGAAGTTAGTTCCACTTCGTCCATCTCACAAGCTCCAGATCCTGAGGAGGTCCAAGAGGAGGAGGAACAGGAGGAAGAACATGAGGAAGTGGTACCCATCCGACTCCCACGGCATGCACCGGTGGTCCGGACCCCCTCTGTTCAGCCAGGCCTAGTTTCTCAGCCTCCTGTTTTTGGGAAGAGCCAGCTTGGCATGGGCCCTACCGTGACCCAAGGTGAGTGTATTGTGAACTCTGCTCTGACTGACCCATCTCTAGCCTGAGAGTGATTCTGCTTATGGAACGCAGGTTTTCCCTACTGGGATTAAAGGGGCTATGGATGGGCAAAAGAGGGAACAGAATTTTCGGATAGAGGAAGGGGTGGAGAGAGAGAGAGAGAGAGGGGTCTTGCAGCTTCTCTGATGAGAGGAAAACTGGGTTGGCAGGAGACGCAGCAAGGGCAGAGCGGATGGAGCGTAAAGGGAGAGGGGATATCGTTTTTGAGAATCTGAGCAGGAGAGAGCACGCTATGCGCTGATAATGGACAGATGTCGTATGGCGAAGGTTGGCTGTGCTGCTGGAGGCGTCTGTGCTTGACCTTGAAAAGGGTGATGCAGAGGAAGTTGTAGAGCCTTGGTTAGTTCAGGTGCAGTGTCGCGGGAGAGAGTACTGGCCCTTGTTAAGAATAGAGTGGGTGTGCATGTATTTGAGCATTGGCACCTTGTTAAGGAGTGTGCAGTGTTTGAAAGACACAGAGGTCCTTAGTGAGTGGAGGAACATATGCTAGAGGAGTGTGCGGCCTCTTGCTTCGAGACTTGTACTGTTCAGGCTGTCTGTAGAGGGTGGTGGGAAGGAAGTCATGCATGGCTTTGGAAAAGCTCTGTTGGCCTACCCTGTAAGTCTTTTTCAGATGTGTCTTGTGTTTTCTCTCCACTGAATGTGACCATATGTGAGTCCACGTTTTAAAATTGCTATTAGCAGCAGATCTAGGGTCTGGCGATTAAGGGTTCACAAAAAGTGTCTCATCATGAGGGAGAATGACTACCTTCTCTTCTGCGCTGACCGGTGGTAGAACTCTATGCTCAAAAGGTGTGGTATAGCACGAACAGCCACAGTGTAAGCTTCTCCACACAGTGTCTGTGTGCTATTTCTCCTGCATGAAGAGTCGCAGCTCGCATTGCACGGGGCATCAACTCCCGGTTAGGTCTGACTTTCACCTCCTATAAAGCATGTATTTGGAAGTGAATTACACCAGTACCTTAAGCCCCTTACCAAACAAGGTTTGAATGTTGGCTGCTGACAGCAGGTATCCTTGAGGGAACTGTGCCTCTCATGGGGCTTTGCCATGTCTTGGTAAGTCCTGGGTAAAACAGTACATTGGACTTGCATTAAACTGGCCCAGTGGATTCCTCACACCTGTTCCATTGCAGCTCCTGTTTGAGGAGTGCATGGAATGTTTCTGCGCTGCAAGCATCACTCTGCTGCAGATTTAATCTGTGTACTCCCTGTACTTTGCACTATATGTACATTCTTGTGTTTAAATCTCAGCTAATTTGTGTATAAACTTGTTTTTATTTGTTCCCCTCTCATGTTAGTTCCTGCTTCAAACCGCGCTGTCCCGACTGGAGCGGACAGCACTAAGCTGGCAACCAGAACTGTCAAACATGGCGCTCCTTTGCCCAGCACCACAGTACCTGCTCAGCAGGCTGCCGCGGCAGCAGCCCTCCGGAGGCAGATGGGCAGCCAGCCTCTGGGTAAGCTCACACAAGCCCACAGTCTGTGTGCAGAACACCTCAAAGGCCACTGGGTCTCACTAAGAAGTTTAGACAACAACATTTGGTGGATGGAAATGTTTGAATTAATCTGAACCATTGATAATTATTCTGGGCATTAACCTGCCCAACCATGCTGAAACCGTTCTGCGTTTCTCGTATTCCTGGTCAGAGGGAAGATGGCCAGCAGTTCAGGTTTCACTGTGTTACTATTGGAGCTGGCTGAAGGCTAATGTGTAGCACAGTTGTTTCCTGTTTGGAGCAGACACCAGTGGCTGAGATTCATGCATCAGTCCACCCATCATTTCTTTGTTTCTCCCATTAAGAAGGTGCTTTGTTTCCTGAGTGATGTGCCAGACTGTGTGTGCTGATGAAATGGCTTGTGCCATTTCATAAGCACACACAGTGATACCAAGGCATCCCATGCCCTCTGATTATGATACAAGCCCATCCTCTCTGTCCCAAAGCACTGCTTGGCTTCTCTGCGCCCCACAAATGTTCTTATTACCAAACATACAACACCCCTATTCTTCCTGAAAGTCCCACGTTCTGATCTCATTACCACAAAAGCAAATGAAGACACCGTTTTCTGCCTGAGCCACTGTTAGTTTGTAATATTCTGTGTGTGTTGCATATTCTCTTGTATCATAGTCAACTACTCTCTGCTGCAGGCTGCTTCCTAGTGGACATGCATTAAAGGCTGTATGGAAGACGGGTACACCTGTTAAAATTAACCAATCTGCCAACTCTAAATAGACTTGATGATGCATTCAAGTCTTGAGTATCTTAGCAATATGTTTGTTTTTTGAGGATGGATCTAGAATTTCTGTAGTTCCTAAATGTATTGCCTTTTGTGTTTCTGTGAGCATTCATTTGCTCCTTTACTGCGTGAGGGGCCATCAGCAGACTTCTGATGTTGATTACACACACTTCTCTTCGGGACATGTCACTTTTTTCCTTGTTAGAGTTCTGCCCACTCCCTTGCCTCTGTGGAGGAGAGCAAGCCTCTGTCCCTTCTCTCTTGATAAGAAATGGGAGTGTTTTTACCCTGACTACATTGGTGGGGGAGGTGTCTTGTCCGTTCTTTGCACATCGGCGGGTGGCACCATCTCGCCTCTCTAGCATGGAGTGCTGGTGCTAAATTCCATTCCCATTCCTCTGCATTGAAACTGGTATGCTCTGCCCCTTACTTCTACACCGAAGGGGAGGTGCCAACCAACCTCTTTGCATTTAATGGGGCTGCTGGCTCCCCTTTTCTCAGAGCTATGTGGTAGGTGGCCCATCCTTTTCCTCTACATTGTCCTGCCCTTTGTCTCTTCACATGTAGGTGGTATGTCACTTTTCTGTGCCACGTGTGAGGAGCCTGGTTCAGTAGCAGTGTGCAGTGTTTAACCTGTAGTTTTCTTTATAAAAATGGGTTTAACCTTCCCTTGTATTTAACTGCAGTGAACCCCTCCCTCACTGAATCGACTTTGAAAGCGGTACCACAGGTGGTGAATGTAATGGAGCTGAGGAGCAGTGGCCCACCCATCAGCAGCCCTGCGGTGATCGGGTGAGTGCAGTTTCTGTTCTTAGTGCTTACATAGCGCCCAGCTGAGTGTAACCAGGTACTGGGCTTCAGTTTCTTTAGGAAGGCTTGGACGGCTGCTCTGCAGCCCTGCACTGAGCGTGAATAATTGCATGACTAGTCTTTAATTTTATTACACTTTGCTAAACTTGTTCTTGTGCGTGTTGATGAAATTTAACACACTGGCCTCACTTAATACTTATGCTAGTAGTACTGATTTTGTGGCCTTACTTTCCATGCCCCTTGTTATGAACCACTATGTGTGCCGTGCTTGGGGGAGTGGAAGCGTCTCCTTGTTACCAGTGAGCGCCCACAGATCCTATTCTTGTCTTTGACTCTCCTCTACCATGCTATTTTACTGAGCATTTTCATAGCCCAAGGGTCTTGCGAAGACCTTGTTTGCATTGTGTCTCATCTGGCACACCATGTGTAGGAAGCTGGCTCTTTATGTGATATATCAAAAACGTGAAATACCGTTTAAAGAGTGCACGCGTTCCCTTATGAGTGGACAGGGGCTTGCTATGCAATACCAAAGTGCTCTGTTAGGAGGTAGTGTGGTCGAGCAGCCTTAGGCTTAACACAGAGGAGTACAAGACATTTGCAAATACACACAATGATCAATGAATTACACAACACTCAAGAAGGAGATTCACACCAATTTATAAAAAAAATAGCCAGTATCTTTATAGGTTTAGGCATCAGAGAAAAATCATTCCGGTAAGCAAATTTTTCAATATAAATTCTTTTCACTTTAAAAAGTGGACACTGCAATTTCTGAGTACTGCAATGTTATCCTATGAAAGGAAGAACAAGTTTTGCAAACGGGTACAGTACAGCGACTTACAAGACCAATCTCCAGGAGTTGAGGTGAGTGGTGAGCAAGGTCCAAGGCAGCACCAACAGAACACCACCAGCGGCACGAGGGCGGCCGGGTGCAGGGTGCAAAACAGCGTGGGAGCCCAATAGGTTTCTATGGAGATCAGTCACTGCGAAAACAGGCTGCAGTCTCGGGCTGGACGGCCAGTCTGGGTGAACCAACAAGGGGGTTCAAGACTTGTGATCCTCAGGGACGTAGGGACACTTGGGGTCCTTGTCTCCACGGCACGGGGGCAACGGATGCAGAGGTGTTTTTAGGCATCAGGTTTTCTTACCGGGAACAGTCGTGGTATGGGTGGAGCCTGCGTGCAGAGGCTGCAGGCGACGTCTGGGAGTCCATAAGGTGTGAAACCACAATGGACTAGAACTCTGGATGGCTGGGGGACCTTGTTGACACTGTTGACCCACTTCAACTCGGGCCGGAGGTGACTGGTGCAGTGGTGGCTTCATGTGTTGGATTTTGGCGGTTTCAGAGGCCTCAGAGTCTTTTCTTTTTGGAGTTCCTGCAGAATGCAGGGAACAGTTCCGCTGTTCTTCAGGAGGTCTTGGTCTTTATAAAGGCAATCAGTTCTCCCAGATTTTGGAGGCCCACAGCTGCAGGACGAGTCTTCTTTGGCGCAGGTTCGAAAGAGAACGGCAACCAGGACAGCAGGGCAGGGGCCAAGTGAGGTGCTCCCTTCAGTCTTCTGCTTTTGTGGCTCTTCATGTCCTTCTTCATAGGTCGTAAGGATCTGCTTTTCTGGTGCCACGGGCTCCCCTAAATACTGAATTTAGGGACGTTGGGGGGTGTAGGGTGGTAGTCAATGGGCTTGGGATCACTATGCCGCCTATATGACCAATTCCTGTGAGAAGTGGGCATTACCCTGTCCCAGAATTCCTAAGTATGTCATCGCAAAGATGGCTACTTCTGAAAAATCGTGTCCACCTCACAGTAGCCTACCATAGGGGTGGTACTAGCCTGGAGGTGGCACACCAACCTGACTAGCTAATTTTCCCACCTGTCCAGGTGCCAAGGGGGTCCTGGACAAAGGATGTTGGCTTCCTCTCCTGTGAGGGGAGCCAGATCCGCATTTCAAAGGCAGCAGCTCTTTGGGGCTTGCCGCCCAAGGAAGGCTAATCATCAGGTCATCCTGTAGGAGGGGGTGTGATACCCTCTTCCCGGACAGGCTTTTGTTCTGGGTCTCCTGAGAGCAGAGGCTCTCACCCTAGGAGGTCAGAACAGCGTCTTGGGTGGCAGACTGGAAGAAACCAGTCAGCGAGCACAGCAGAGGCTGGTAGGGTTTCAGAAGGCACCACTAAGGTGCCCTCTGGGTACATGTATTGGTAAATCCATCACTGGTATCGGTGTGGGTTTACCAATACGAGATGGTTGATACCAAACATCGCTGTCTTCAGTGAAGCCATCATGTAGCTGGGAACTCGTTTTCACCAGTGTCCAGCACATGTCTTAAGATGTCTTCCCTGGTCACTTGTACTGGCAGTAATAGGACTGACCAGCATAGGGGGATATCTGCTAGTGCAGGTATGCCCTCACGTGTAATATTCAGCACCCTGCCTTATGGCTGTCAGGCCTGCTGTAGGGATGACTGACAAATAATATATGCAGTGGTCGGAACATGGCACTCCAGGATTTTTTTCAAATGTGTATATATTGCGCACACCTATTTTGAATATTCAATTAGGTTAACAAAATAATTGAAGTGCTTAGCGTGCTGATCAGGAATGTGTTGCTGACTGGCAAACATAAAATTATATCTCTGAAACTTCAAGTGTCACTAATCACTTGAAATCTGAGCGCACAGCAATTGAATTTATCAACTATTCTTACATACAAATTTCCTCCATATTGTTATAACCAACTCAACTTGTCGTAATCATCAATGTTTTTAATTTTAAAAATTTTCAAATCTCTCATTTGTTCACAGTTTTAGATTTACACATCAAAACTCTGTTATTTCATGTGCTCATGGAAAATTTGGCTTATTTCACAATCAAATTTATGATGCCCAATCGAGTTTCTGATGCATAATGCATTTCGGGACCGCATTCCCTTCTTTAAGGGCCACTGTAGAAAAACAAAACTAACAACAACAGGGAGGATCATGTCACAAAACCATTGCAATTTGGTCAAAATAATATGCTATTTAACCCCTTCGATGCTCATGACGGATTGGTTCCGTCATGAGCATCGGTGCTCCTGTGCTCATGACGGAACCATTCCGTCATGAGGACAGGGGCAGGAAATCCCTCTGCTGTAAACAGCAGAGGGATTTCCATTTTTTTTGCCTCGGGAGGTGGGGAAGAGCTTCCCCAACCTCCCGAGGCCCTCCCCTGGTTTTCTGTGTAATGACGATCGCGCGCATGGCGCGCTGTCGTCATTACATTGAAAACGAAACTGAAACTGAGTTTCAGTTTGTGTTTCAGTGCTCGTGGGGCTATCTCAGCCCCCGAGCACCGAAGCTACTTGGGAGAGGTATCGTTGGAAAGGGAGAATCTCCCTTTCCAATGGTACCTTTCCTAGTGGATCCCTGCTTGGGGATCACCCCAGGAGGGCGATCCCCAAGCAGGGATCCACCCACTAGCGCCAGGGAGGGGGGAGCGGCCCCTTGGGCAAGGGCCTTTGCTCCCCCCATTGTGTTTTGGGCATACCAGTGGGGGCAGAAAGCCCACTAGCACCAGGGATTTTTTCCCCCGCAATTTTACTTAGGGTGGGGGCTGCCCAAAACGGGCATGCCAATGCCCCCACCCCACCAAAATTACAGCCTTTCTGCCCCCCCCCTGGGGGCAGATGGGGGCAGTAGCCACCAATCTGCCCCGCCGGGGGGGCAAAAAGCCCACTAGACGCCAGGGATTTATTTTGGGCAATTGAAATTAGGGCGGGGGCTGCCCAAAACGGGCATGTCAATGCCCCCACCCCTGCCCAAAAATTAGTCTTTCTGCTCCCCCCCCCATCCCCCCCGGAAGCAGAAAGCCCACTAGAAAACAGGGATTTTTTTTTTGTATTCATGTAGGGGTGGGGGCTACCCAAAATGGGCAGGACAATACCCCATCCCCCCCCCCCCCCCAGAAATTCCAGTCTTTCTGCCCCACCGGGGGGGCAGATGGGGGCAGTGGCCCTTGATCTGCCCCCCGGGGGGGCAGAAAGCCCACTAGGCACCAGCGATTACGCTGGCTTTTTTATGCGTGGGGGTGGGGGCTGCCCAGAATGGGCATACCAATGCCCCCACCCCCAAAAAAATAGCCACAGTCTTTCTGCCCCCTTGGGGCCATATCGGGGCAAACTCCCCCGATTCCCCCAGGGCGGCAGAAAGCCCACAAGGCACAGACATATTTTTAGCAATGTGCCTACCTGTGGATTTTGGGCCCTAGCGAAGCCGGAACATAGGGAAACCTAGCAAACCTGTACATTTTTGAAAACTAGACACCCAGGGGAATGCAGAATGGGGTGACTTGTCTGGCTCTCACCAGGTTCTGTTACCCAGAATCCCTTGCAAACCTAAAAATGTGTCCAAAAAAAACACATTTTCCTCACATTTCTGTGGTGGAAAGTTCTGAAATCTGTGTGGATCCACAAAATTCCACAAAGCCCGCATTCCCCAAAGTGTTCCGAGAAAAATGGTACCTCACTTGTGTGGGTGGGTCAAGTACCCGCGACAGGCAAGGGCCCAAAACCTATTCAAGCGACTTCAAAATTACCTATCACAAAACAACCTGGTTTTGCAAGGGGGGGTCCCATGAGTTTTTGGCCCCGGGCTCTGCGGCCACCTAGGGAAACCTACAAAACCCACACATTTCTGAAAACTAGACACCCTGGGGAGTCCAGCAAGGTATGGCTTGCGTGCGTCCCCCAACATTTCCCTACCGAGAATCCACTGCAAACCTCAAATTTAGATGAAAAAATCACTTTTTTCTCAAATTTCTGTGTGGGATAGTTCTGGAATCTGCGTGGATCCACAAATTTCCTTCTACACAGCATTCCCCCAGGTCTCCCGATAAAAATGGTACCTCACTCGCGTGGGTGGGTCAAGTACCTGCGACAGGCAAGGGCCCAAAACCTAGTGAGGCGATATCAAAATTACCTATCACAAACCAACCTGGTTTTCAAGTGGGGTCCCATGAGTTTTTGGCCCCGGGCTTGGCGGCCATCTAGGGAAACCTACCAAACCCACACATTTCTGAAAACTGGACACCCGGGGGATTTCAGGGAGGTATGGCTTGCGTGGATCCCCCAACGTTTTCTTACCCGGAATACCCTGCAAACCTCAAATTTAGCTGAAAAAATCACTTTTTCCACGCATTTTTGTGTGGGAAAGCTGTGGCATCACTGGGCTGACACAAATTTCCTACCACCCAGCGTTCCCCCAGGTCTCCCGATAAAAATGGTGCCTCACTCGTGTGGGAGGCCCAAGTACCCGCGACAGGCAAGGGCCCAAAACGTATTGAGGCGACATCAAAATTGCCTATCACAAAACGACCTGGATTTGCAAGGGGGTGTTGGACTTGGCCCTTTTTGCAGGGTCATCCCTGAACTTTTTGCCTTCCTCATGTATTTTTTCTGACCTGTTTTTGTTGGTTTTATGACTCTGGGCACTTTACCACTGCTGATCAGTGCTAAAGTGCATATGCTCTCTGTTATAAATTGATGTATGGATTAGTGACTCCATGTTTGGCCTATTTGATTCACTGTCAGACCCTAGTACAGTGCACTGGTTGTGCCCAGGGCTTGTGACTCAAATGCTGCTGGTGGGCTTGCAGCACTGGTTGTGCCACCCACCGGAGCAGCTTGTAAAGTGTGTCTCAGGCCTGCCATTGTAGAGCCTGTGTGCAGTCTTTGACTGTCATGTTAACTGGACAAGTGCACCCACTTGCCAGTCCCTAAACCTTCCCTTTTCTTCATATCAGACACCCCTATGGTAGGCCCAAGGGCAGGGTGCATTGTAAGTATAAGGTAGGACATGCCCTGGTGTGTGTGGCATGTCCTAATAGTGAATTACAGCCATTTTCGCTTTTCACTATTGCAAGGCTACCTGTTCCCCATAGGCCAGAATGGGCAGTTTGATTATAACATCTTATAATCCTAACTGACCCAGGGAACATGGTAGAAAAAGAATTTAGTATGCCTGAACTCAGAATGATAAAATACATCTTTTAGTGAAGTTGGTTTTAACATTCTGTGTTTGAAAATACCACTTTTAGAAAGTAGGTATTTTCTTGCCTAACTGTCCAATCCTGCCTCTGCTAGGTTGTGTATTCCATGTCTGGTTTGTGAGTGACAGGGGCTGGGGGATTCCAGGAGACAGGGTGAGTCAGCACAGGGCTGAATAGACCTATCTGCATGTAGAGTGGTGGGAGGAGTTGCACCTGGGACCTGAATAGGGCTGTGCCTTCCCTCCACAATGCTGGCTCCACCTCCTGTGGTGCGTCTGATGTCCCTGGCCCACACTGTCAAAGGAAAGAAGGAGTCCTGTAAACAAAGTGCTCCAGGACTGACCAGAACTGGTTTGGACTAGGCAAAGGCCTCTCTGCCTTCAGAGAACAAAGGGAAAATGAGTATAAAAGAGGGGACCCAAACCCCAGAACTTTAGATCACTTTTGGGAAACAAGAAGAACCTTTGCTGAGGAGAGGAACCAGAGAGAGAGACTGCAGGAGGAGACTATCCCTAAGCTGAGGGCTGTTTGGGGGATTGGCCTGCAGTGGTTGCCTGACTGCCAAAGAAAGGAGAAAGGACTTTGTGCTACTTTCAATTCAACTTGTAAAGGATCTCCAAGGGCTTGAGATAGAGCTTGCCTCCTGCTGAAGTCTCAGGGACAACAGACTTCACCCACCAGCTCCCCAAGAGTTCTTCTGAAGTGCCTGCTGTTGTGTTGGGCCTTCTGAGGAACTGCGTGTCGCAAGGAGCTGGAAGCGCGACTCACGAAGAAGAAGCGTGTCGCAGCCGCTGTCGTCGCATCACTGAAGAAGGGTGTCGCCGCTGCGCCTCGCAGAAGCGCCTCGCATCACCGGAGAAGAGTGTCGCCGTCGCATCAGACGCCGTCGCATCATCGAAGAAGCGTGTCGCAGCCGCTGTCGTCGCATCCCTGAAGAAGGGTGTCGCCGCTGTCGCATCGCCGAAGCGCCTTGCATCACCGGAGAAGAGTGTCGCCGTCGCATCAGACGCCGTCGCATCACCGGAGAAGCGTGTCGCAGGGCCTGGTCGTGGCTCAGAAGAATCGTTGAGTCGCCGCACGGCCATCGGGCGTGCACGCATCGTGTCGCATCAAGAAGAAGACGCCATTTCTGTTTCATTGCACCGGATCTTCATCGCATCACGGCGCTGCTGGTCGCATCGCCACGGAAGCGCAGTAGGGAACCGACGCATCACCGTTCTTGCGTGTAAGGAACCGACGTATCACCTTCCCTGCAACACTTTCGTTGTATAGCGTTACGCATCCAAAGGTACATTGAACTCAAAGTGTCGCATTTTACATCTAAAGAGAACTAAGCTATTTCTACCATTTTTGAAGTACAGTATTGTGGATTTTTGTCGTTTGTGGTCTTGTGTTAAATCTATATAAAAATACTTATTTTTGATATACAACCTGTGTGGTGTCCATCTGTAGTGTTGTCACTATATTACTGTATGTGTTCACAAATGCTTTACACACTGCCTCTGAGATGAGCCTGCCTGCTCGTGCCAAGCTACCAAGGGGGTGAGCAGGGGTTATTTTAGGAGTGTACCCCCTTACCCTGACTAGAAGCAAGGGTCCCTATTTGGTCAAAGGTACCTACCTCTGCCAACTAGAGACCCCCAGTTCTAACAGGGGGTCACCTGGGTTTTTGGCCCCGTGCTCGGCGGCCAGCTAGGGAAACCTACCAAACCCACACATTTCTGAAAACTGGACACCCGGGGGATTCCAGGGAGGTATGGCTTGCGTGGATCCCCCAACGTTTTCTTACCCAGAATCGCCTGCAAACCTCAAATTTAGCTGAAAAAAATCACTTTTTCCACACATTTTTGTGTGGGAAAGTTGTGGCATCACTGGGCTGACACAAATTTCCTACCACCCAGCGTTCCCCAGGTCTCCCGATAAAAATGGTGCCTCACTCGTTTGGGAGGCCCAAGTACCAGCGACAGGCAAAGGCCAAAAACATTTTGTGATCGGCAATTTTGATGTCGCCTCAATACGTTTTGGGCCCTTGCCTGTCGCGGGTACTTGGGCCTCCCACACGAGTGAGGCACCATTTTTAGAATCAATCGTTTTTATTATGTGGATAACCAAGAGTTCGTACACAGCTTACTGCCTACATCTCGAGGCCGGCAGAGCGGGATATGAGTGCAATTACACAGCGTTAAGGCCTACATCCCGGAGGTCGGCCCCCGAAACACCATTCGTATCTGGCAGCTGATTCGGTCGTCCTGGAAAAGTCCTCCACAATTTTATATCATAATTCAAACAAAACCCCATAACAAACCCACTGCCCTTGCCCTCCTCCCACCTCCCCCGTCTCCGCATCAGAGCTAACAACACTATGAAGAGCCCTCCGCCGGGGCCAACCCAATGTATTAGTATTGCTCCACTCAGCAGTCCTGAACCGGAACCAACGGCTCCAGCGGCAGCAGCCGGAGGATCTGCAGAAATTTAGGGCATGTCACCTCCCGCATATCCTTTGTGAGGATTTGTAAGTAGGGGAGGCACCATTTTTATCGGGAGACCTGGGGGAACGCTGGGTGGTAGGAAATTTGTGTCAGCCCCGTGATGCCACAACTTTCCCACACAAAAATGTGTGAAAAAAGTGATTTTTTTTCAGCTAAATTTCAGGTTTGCAGGGGATTCTGGGTAAGAAAACGTTGGGGGATCCACGCAAGCCATACCTCCCTGGAATCCCCTGGGTGTCTAGTTTTCAGAAATGTGTGGGTTTGGTAGGTTTCCCTAGGTGGCCGCCGAGCCCCGGGCCAAAAAGTCATTGAACCCCCCTTGCAAAACCAGGTTGGTTTGTGATAGGTAATTTTGATGTCGCCTCAATAGGTTTTGGGCCCTTGCCTGTCGCGGGTACTTGACCCACCCACACAAGTGAGGTACCGTTTTTCTCGAAAGACTTTGGGGAACGCGGGGTGGGTGGGTGGAATTTTGTGGATCCACGTAGATTCCAGAACTTTCCACCACAGAAATGTGAGGAAAATGTGTTTTTTTGGACTATTTTTTAGGTTTGCAAGGGATTCTGGGTTACAGAACCTGGTGAGAGCCAGTCAAGTCACCCCATTCTGGATTCCCCTGGGTGTCTAGTTTTCAAAAATGTATAGGTTTGCTAGGTTTCCCTAGGTGCCGGCAGAGCTAGGGTTGAAAAACTACAGCTAGGCACTTTGCAAAAAAAGGGTCATTTTTCACTGTGAAAATGTGGTGTGTCTACGTTGCGTTTTGAGCCGTTTCCTTTCGCGGGCACTAGGCCTACCCACACAAGTGAGGTACCGTTTTTCTCGAAAGACTTTGGGGAACGCGGGGTGGGTAGAATTTTGTGGATCCACGCAGATTCCAGAACTTTCCACCACAAAAATGTGAGGAAAATGTGTTTTTTAAAAATATTTTTTAGGTTTGCAAGGGATTCTGGGTAACAGAACCTGGTGAGAGCCAGTCAAGTCACCCCATCCTGGATTCCCCTGGGTGTCTAGTTTTCAAAAATGTATAGGTTTGCTAGGTTTCCCTAGGTGCCGGCAGAGCTAGGGTTGAAAAACTACAGCTAGGCACTTTGCAAAAAAAGGGTCATTTTTCACTGTGAAAATGTGGTGTGTCTACGTTGCGTTTTGAGCCGTTTCCTGTCGCGGGCACTAGGCCTACCCACACAAGTGAGGTACCATTTTTATCGGGAGACTTAGGGTAACACAGATTTGTAGAGCAACTGTTATTACCTATTGACTTTTGATGCATTTCTGCCTTCCAAATGAAAGACAATGTGTAAAAAAGAAGTCATTTTGAAAAATGACCTATAATTCTCATGCTAGTATGGGTACTCCCAATTTCGGAAATGTGCAAATATCTACTGTTTCTAAACTCTATTTTGTTCCCATTTCAGAAATACATAGGTGTCTTTCATACCGATTTTTCCATGTATAAATTTTCCCAGAATAATTGCTATATACCCGGTACATAATAAAAAAACATTGCAAGACGCTGCTCAGTTATTGGCTCTGGGTTCGTCGGGTTCTTGGTGAACCTACAAGTCCTATATATCGCCACAACCAGAAAGGTCCAGCGGATGTAATGGTATATTGCTTTCAAATAGCTGTCATAATTAGAAGAAGTTACAGGTGAAAACGTTGACACACATGGCTGTTTTTTTCAACTAATTTTCAATTTTTCCTATATTTAACTGTTTGTTTCTATAAAGAAAACTTGAAGGATCTACACAAATGACCCCTTGCTGAATTCAGAATTTTGTCTACTTTTCAGAAATGTATAGCTTTCCAGGATCCATTATTGATTTCATACCCATTTCTACCATTAACTGGAAGGAGGTTGAAAGCACAAAAAATAGCAAAAATAGGCTATGTCCCAGAAAAATGCAAAAACTGTGTAAAAAATGTTGGTTTTCTGACAAAAGTCTGCTCGTCCCTGAAAGCTGGGAAGATTGTGATTTCAGCACCACAATCACTTTTTTGATACCATTTGCAGGGAAAAAACCAGACGCTTTCATCTGTTGACTGTCTTTTCCTAAAACAATAACCGTTCCATTGTGATGCTTAATGACGGATGAAACACCCATGCTCTAAAGAGTGAACTCGGTAAGATATGTGCAAAAATAAAGAAAACGTGGGGAACATTCTAAGCCCACGTGAAATGCAAATTTATGAAGAAAGAGTTTCCCCTTTAAAATTCTAGTACTCTGCTTCAGGCCTACATTAAGAAGAAATAAAATCAGAGGGTTTCCAACCGTGCTGAGTTAAAAACAAATTGGTGCCTGTCAGTGCTTGATGAATACTCATGGAAACAAGTTCTGATGTGGCAAGACTACTCGTATTGAATTTACCTTGAATCTGGATTACACCAGATGGAGATGCTAAAAATCATTAAAAAACGCAAGGAATGGCGCCTGCTTGTAGCTGTACTGTAGCAATACATGATCCCTACGTGTGCATACCTTAAATCAAGACCCTTTGAACCCAATGATATGGGACGATCAACAAGGCATAAAACAAGCATTGGCATAGCCAATAGGTCTCGCCTTTGGGACCTTATAAGTGTTTAGCCATGCAACAGTTGATGTTGTTGCACCAAGGATATTATGCTGCATAACTAAATACTTATAAGGTCCCAAAAGCGAGACCTATTGGCTATGCCAATGCTTGTTGTAATTCTGAAGTGAGATGGAAACATACAGTTCGAGGCATGTGAGCTGCAGAGCTCACACTGTGCATTAGATCGCCATCTGGTGTTGGGCTTGGATGCTTGCACTTTGTTATCTTCGAAGAAGTCTTTTGTAGTCATGTGATAGGTGACTCCTCCTTTGGACAATAGTGCGCATGGGCATCGACTCCATCCTCAGATTGTTTTTTTCCGCCATCGGGTTCGGATGCAACTTTCGACACTCCGGTTCGAAACTTTACTTCTACTGTTTTTTCATACTTCAAAACTTCTACAACTTCTATCGATATCCACATCTCGACGCGTCTCTTCTTCCATCCCCTTTCCAGCCGTCGACGCGGGCCGCTGGGCCCATCGACGCCGTAAGGCCTACAGCTAATGGAAAGGACGCCCTTCCGGAAATGCCCCCAGTGTGGAGCAAAGTTCCCCCACAGTGACAATCACGAGGTCTGTAACCTGTGCCTCTCGCTCGACCACAACGAGGCCACCTGCCCAGCTTGCGCCTCCTTCCGCTCGAAGAAGACTATTCGGGATCGTCGAGCTCGAAGACACGTTATGGCGCAGCGGTCTGCTCCAGAACCTGTCGACATCTTCAACGAGGGCCCCGATGTCCCGGAGGAAGATTCCGAGGAACTAACCATCGTGTCGGAGGCAGAGGACTCAGACGGTTCCATCACTCCTGGGGAACGAGTGAGTACTACTGCCCCTGCCCCAACCCCCATCAAAACAGAAGGCACCGGTCAAGACTTCGCCTGCTGGCCCCAGTCGCGACCGAAAACATGCTTTGGACGCCCGCCTTCCGGCTCGGCACCGAAGAAAAGACTAAAGCCTTCCAGTTCCTCGGCACCGACCAAGCCGCATGTATCAGTTCCACCGGCACCTTCGGCGCCGAAGCCAAAGGAACACTCAGCTCCGAAATCCACCTCGGTCCCAAAACCCGCCTCCAAGCATGCGGATAAGTCGGCGTCGAAACCAAGGCTCCACGACACAGCCCCTAAGCCAAAGCTGTCGGTGCAGATTGCCAAGCCGAAGGACTCTTCCACGCCTTCTAAGGCCAAAGAGCACACAAAGCAGCCATCACCGCGCTCGGAACCGATAAAGTCAGCACCGAAGCCAAATCTCCAGGAGGAGGAACTGTTTCAACCGGATCCTATCGATCCTAAACAACAAACTCTACATTAACCCTAAAACTGGACATGCCACTACTGTGCCACGCCACGAGCCCGTCCCTGTCAAAAGAAGGACTCTGCTACTTCCCTATGCCTCCTTCTTCCCCTGTCCTTCCACCTAACACCCCTCCTCTCTACATCCCTGTTACACCGCCTCAGCCTGTAACATCTCCACCACATGACTATCAGGACGACATGGGGGATGGTGGTGACCCTGATGACGTATTCCCAGACCCAGATGACCCACCATAGGAAGATTGGGGCTACAATGATCCCATAGATCTTCCAGACCTCCCAAGCCCTCCACCATATCCCACAAAACCATCTCCCCCAGATGATAACATTGGTTTTGGGCAACTTATTCACAGGGCTGCTGTCTTTCATGGGGTACATATACACACCAACCCACCAGAGGAAGATTTCCTCTTAGATACCTTCGAACAGTCTCAAAGAACTGTACAGACTTTGCCCGTGATTAAAGGAGTCATCAAACATGCTCCTGAAATATTTAAAGATCCTGTACGGGCCAGGATTCTTAACCCTAGGATCGACAAAAAATATAGACCTGCCCCTGATGACCCTGCCTACATCAAAGCCCAGCTCCTCTTGACTCCTTGGTCGTCTCCAATGCTCGTAAACGGGCTAATTCTCAGACTTCAGGGGACGCTCCGCCCCTGATAAGGAGTCAAAATTGTTGGATGCCTCTGGCAAACGAGTGGCTGCGCAGGCCACCAATCACTGGCGCATAGCCAACACCCAGGCACTGCTGGCAAGATACGATAGGGCCCACAATGACCAGCTAGAAACCCTATTGCAACACCTACCTGACCAGTACAAGACGCAGGCAAATGATCTCATTCAGGAGGGCAAATTAATCTCCAATGCGTCCATTAAGTGTGCCCTTGATGCGGCCGACACCGCCGCCAGGTCTGTCAACACCAGCGTACTCATTAGAAGGCATGCCTGGTTACGCATTTCAGGCTTCAAGCCAGAAGTTCAAACCACCATTTTAAACCAGCCGTTTAATCAGAACCAACTCTTTGGTCCGGCTGTAGACACGGCACTTGAAAAAATGAAGAAGGACACTGACACTGCCAAATCAATGGGAGCATTGCAGTCTCCACAACAACGTGGCTCCTTTCGCCGCTCCTTCTACAGAGGAGGCTCTAGTAACACCAACACAGACAATTCCTCTTCTTACAGAAACACCACCCAAACATCTCCCAATAGAGGATACTTTAGAGGTGGTTACCGAGGCAAGAACAGTAAGGGCAGAGGCCGAGGTAGTACCAACACCCGTACCTCCCCCACTCCTAAACAGTGACTTCCCTCCACTTCCCCCCGACCATTCCACTCCTGTCGGGGGACGACTAGCACAGTTCCTACCTGTCTGGAACTCCATTACAACAGACAAGTGGGTGACACAAATTATCCAACATGGTTACTGCCTAGAACTTACAGCTGCCCCCCCAACATACCACCCAAGCAGCGTCCAATGTCCGCAGACCATCTTATACTTTTAAAGCAAGAAGTTCTTTCCCTGCTTCAAAAGCACGCCATAGAGCCAGTCCCTCTACTACACCAGGGCACAGGGGTTTACTCCCTGTATTTCCTAATCCCCAAAAAAGATGGGACTCTAAGGCCTATTCTAGACCTCAGACCCCTCAATCAGTATATACATTCGGATCATTATCACATGATCACTCTCCAGCAAGTGCTTCCCTTACTACAACAACAAGACTTCCTTGCCACACTAGACCTCAAGGACGCCTACTTCCACATTCCCATACATCCTGCTCACAGGAAGTATCTAAGGTTCGTACTCGATGGACAGCACTACCAGTTCAAAGTACTTCCATTCGGAGTCACCACTGCTCCAAGAGTGTTTACCAAATGCCTTGCAGTAGTAGCAGCACACCTACAAAGACAGCAAATACATGTCTTCCCATACCTGGACGACTGGCTCATCAAAGCCAGATCATTCAACCAGTGTGTCCAACACACTCATCAGACTATACAAACACTACACAACTTGGGGTTCACAATAAACTACACCAAGTCGCACCTCCAACCATCCCATATACATCAATATCTAGGAGCCACAATAAACACTTCCACAGCTCTAGCTTATCCCAGCCCAGCCAGGATAGCCAGTATACAAACCCTCATCACCAGGTTTCAAATACAACACTCTCTCCCAGCCAGAGTGTTCATGCAACTAATCGGCATGATGGCATCTTGCATTTTCATCGTCCCTCATGCAAAACTTCAAATGCGTCCCCTACAAGAGTGTCTAGCGCACCAATGGAACCAGGCTCACGGACAACTTACAGATCTGGTGTTGGTGGACAGCCGCACACATCGCTCTCTGCAGTGGTGGAACACAAAAATGTGTCCAAAGGGCGGCCGTTCCTAGAGCCTGTTCCACAAATAGTACTGACAACGGACGCATCACTCACAGCATGGGGAGCACACCTGTTACGTCATACAACACAAGGCAAGTGGACCACTCAACAAAAGCTGCTCCACATCAATCATCTGGAGTTACTAGCTATATTCCTAGCTCTCAAATCCTTTCAACTCCACGTACAAAACAAGGCTGTCCTGATCCGAACAGACAACATCACAGCCATGTACTACATACAAAAACAGGGGGGACACACACTCTCCACAACTGTCCCAACTGGCACAGGACATTTGGAGGTGGGCCATTCCACAGAACATATACCTTCTAGCAGAACACCTACCAGGAGTTCACAATCAGATTGCCGATCTGTTAAGTCGACAGACACAACAGAGTCACGAATGGGAACTACATCCACAAGTTCTTCTACCTTTTTTCCAGCTGTGGGGCCAGCCAGACATAGATCTGTTTGCCACACACCAAAACGCAAAATGCCCAACCTTCGCCGCCAGGTTTCCACACCCGCAGTCCAAGGGCAATGCGATATGGATGAACTGGTCCGGCAGATTTGCGTACGCTTTTCCACCACTACCACTCATTCCACTTGTGGTACGCAAGCTCCGACAACAGTCTCTAAAAATAATCCTAGTAGCTCCCACATGGGCACGCCAACCGTGGTTCACCACACTGCTGGAACTATCAGTAGTCCCATATCAAAAACTACACCTCTCCCCATCAATGCTAACGCAGAGCCATGGAGAGATAAGGCACCCAGATCCATCCCAACTGAACCTTGCGATCTGGCTCCTGAAGTCCTAGAATTCGGTTACCTTAACCTACCGCCAGACTGTATGAACATTATTAAAGAGGCTAGACGCCCTACTACCAGAGCTTGCTATGCAGCAAAATGGAAAAGATTCGCTATTTACTGCACTAACAATAATATCCAGCCATTACAGGCCTCCACGCAAAACATCATTTGCTACTTACTACATTTGCAAAGATGTAATCTTGCATACTCATCCATACGTCTGCATCTAGCAGCCCTTGCTGCTTACCTACAGAACAGGCAACACTTATCACTCTTTAGAGTCCCAGCCATTAAAGCCTTTATGGAAGGCCTTAAACGGATCATACCTCCCAGATTACCACCTTCCCCAGTGTGGAATCTTAACATAGTACTTACTAGGCTCATGGGACCACCATTTGAACCCCTGCATAAATGTGAACTTCAATTCCTTACATGGAAAGTCGCGTTCCAAATTGCAATCACCTCTCCCAGGAGAGTGAGTGAGATCCAGGCTTTAACTATACAAGAGCCCTTCTTACAAATAGATCTTAACAAAATAGTTCTCAGGACAAACCCAAAATTCCTTCCTAAAGTCATTTCGCCTTTCCACCTTAACCAATCTGTAGAACTACCCGTGTTTTTCAAAACCCAGATTCTGTAGCAGAAAGAGCTCTCCATACCCTGGATGTCAAAAGAGCCCTAATGTATTACATTGACAGAACCAAGTCATTTCGCAAAACAATTGTTTGTAGCTTTCTCTCCACCACATAAGGGTAACCCCATCTCAAAAGCTGGGATTGCAAGGTGGATCGTTAAATGTATCCAAATATGCTACCAAAAAGCCAAACGCACATTATCAATTCCCCCTAGAGCGCACTCAACACGCAAACTAGGGGCTTCCATGGCATTCTAGAAGACATATGTAAGGCAGCCACATGGTCTACAACACACACCTTCACTAAACACTATTGTGTTGATGTGCAAGCCAAGCAACAAGCTTCTGTGGGCCAAGCTGTCCTTAGAACACTTTTTCAAACTACTGCAACACATACAGGTGACCACCGCTAGGGGAGATACAGCTGTACAGTCTATGCACAGTGTGAGCTCTGCAGCTCACATGCCTCGAACGGAAAATGCTACTTACCAGTATGCATCTGTGCTTGGCATGTAGAGCTGCAGATCCTCACACGTTGCAGTGACCAGGCATAGATAAGGGTATTGCACAGCGAATGAGGGATCATCTTTTTGTATTAGTTCATTGTTGCTCTCGGTGAAATAAAGTGAATTTTGTCAGAAACTTTTTTACGGTTCTTGAACCTTTTCATGTTCGCACTGGCCTATAGGGCATCTGACAGTGCCAGAAGGGCTGGTCTGCTGAGTGAGTGTGTGGGCTGTTTTTAGGTCTCGCCTAGCGATGCAGTGCAAAGCGCTGCTCGCTATGCGAGATCTATTGTTGCCGACTTTTGGTCGGAAGCGGGACAGGAGATGTGCACGCGCATGGTGCGAGCAGGAGTTGTAATAACGCCGCAAGCCGTACGCGTGCACATCAACTGTCTGTGCCGAAGCTTAACAGACAGGAGATGTGCACGCGTACGGCTCGCGGCGTTATCACAACTCCTGCTCGCACCATACGTGTGCACATCTCCTGTCCAGGCGCGGCAGGGCCTGCAAGCAGCCATTCAAGTTTTAAATAAATGACATCTATCCTACATTTGAGTGTACCCGATGTGTTAGCTTGTTCCCCACAGTTATAGCAACAGACGCCTAAAATATAAAAAGAAAACAACGTGGGGCGACGTACCTTTTATTGAATATGTGGACTTGCTCGAGTTGTTACGAATTTATGGTTTACGATAGTATTCTATTTTCCTGCGGAGTAGCCCCCAGAGGAAAGAAATGTATTTCCGCATGTGCCTCGTCTTAAATGTGCTCGGTATGTCCCCAGGGTGTCTTGCAGAACAAGGCCAGGCCAATCGACTGCTTCAGTTAACAAAGATGATGCCTTGTAGCAGCTGTAAAGTAAAGTTTTGCGTTTAGGCACAAACCTTATGTATATTCAAATAATCACCATGTCGACCGTTTATTTTTAATTTGAGTACTTTTTTGCCCCAATGGCAGACTGAGCTACTTGCTGATTATTGTAAAGTCGTTGGCGGTGGTAAAAGAGCTTTATTCGTCACTCTCTTCCGATGTGCTGGCTGTAGTAAACTGTCACATGAAGCAATTGATGCTTTCTTGTGCATCAGCCTGCATGATTGTCTGTCCGGGTCTAACACCCTCAGTGGGTGAAAATCAACTGCAACTGGGAAGCGGTTGACCTTAATTGGTACTGACCGGTCACCAACGCAACATGTTATGGATTATAGTTGGAGGCGAAGGGGTTTCAGTTGTTTAAAAAAAGAAAAACTAAGGCGCCTCAGATAAAGTGCACAAAATAGCTTGTTCCTTGAAACGTACACATAAAACGTTTAATGAGACAACTTACCGTGGAGCTTGTACACCCCAAAGGTCGTTCTCCTTATCCTCAGGTCGTTGGCGGTTTATTTTGGGGCAGCATCGTCCATGTGTTCTTTTTCTGTACTGGCACAGCAAGTTGCGCTGTGCTCGTGCTTGCTAAAGGTCGCGAGAGCTGTTATTTTCCGTCCCAGTTATCTAGTCTCCTCTTATTAATACGAACAGCAGGCAGGACGAGCGGAACAGCATCCTCCTTCGGCCTCCGCGTTGCTGCGAATTTCGCTTTGGAGGTTTCCTTTCGTTTTTAGGTCTCGCTGCTCGAGATGTGCACGCGTACGGCTCGCAGCGTTATCACAACTCCTGCTCGCACCATACGCGTGCACATCTCCTGTCCAGGCACGGCAGGGCCGCGCCCTCCCGGTGTGTCAGGCGTCTTGGCACACACCGGCCGGCTCTGGAGTGCTCGAGTCGGGCGCTGTTCCGGTCTGAGAAGCCCACAGAAAGGTAACAGGGCGTCTCCATGACCACAGCGAGCTCCGTGTGCGGCGCAGCCCCCCAGGCCTTCAGCGTAGCGTCTGCGGCCCTGGGCTCCGAGGCGCGCGCTCTTTTCTTGTTTTATAATGGGGGGGGGGGTAATTTTTGAATCAACACGTGTTAAATGATCAAAATAGCTGGATAATGTTTCCACTTATATCCGACTGGTGCGAGAGCCCTGACCCATCGGGCGAGACGCATCTTTAACAGAAGCATAGCGCCTTGAGGCGAGCTGCGCTTCAGAGTTTTGTGAGCAAACGTCGGGTGACTGTATCAGATCCTCGCAGGGCTGAGTCAGCAGTTCATGCTTCAGATGTCGATTTAAAAGCTTTCCCGTTAACAACCCAGCTCGAGTCTCCTGGTAACCTGGGGCTAACACTCTGAAACCTTCGCTGCCCGGCCCTCGGGTTGGCACCGAGTGGACTTGCCTTTCAGAACCCCTGGTTGAGGTTTGGTTGTAGGTGGCTGAATACATAGATCTGTGATGTACTAAACCGTTCCATCGACGGGTGCATGTGCTCGGAGCGAAGTTTTGTTTATAGATCTTTATTCATAGTTTGCCTAGTGCCTCAGCGAGGGTTAAGTAAAAGGTAGCGCTGGCTTACACAGAACGCACAGAGCCCGATCACTAAAGAGATCTTTGGGGGCGTGTGCCCCTCAGGATTCAGGGGGCTCCCTCAGGACCCCGGGTATCCCAGAGGAGTCAGAGGACTTCTGTGAACCAGTCTGCTGCTTCCCAAAGTCTGGACTACCTGAAGGTGTTGCTAAGCAACGCGCCACTTGGCAGCCGTGCCCAGACTCGGCCTTCAGGCTAGCACATCTCACGCACGAGCTTGGGCGGATATATATCAGCACCGAGATCTGCTCCGAGCGCTGAATTACTTCTACTTCCTCGAGTGAGCGCACCGACCTGAATATCCCGTCCAGCCGGCTGCCCCACCCTCCGTTTCAAACAAAATCCTGGCCAGAGAGTCGCCCAACGAGACCGGTGTGTCCGCAGTGCACCAGGGCTTCAAGGTGTTAAACTGAGGGCGTCTCATGTTCCTGGTGCACTGCGCTCGCAGCACTGCTTCTCAGCCTTCACTGGTCCCAAACACAATGTGCTCCTCCGCTCCGTCTGATTGGATGTACAATTGAACATTATCAACAGGGGGTAAAAGACATTGTCATTTACAACGCCATTATTTGATTAATGCTTCACGAAGGGGGAAAAAAAAAACTAACATTTTCAATGCCAATAGCTCAAAACAATGTCATTGCGAGACCTATTGCATTGTAAATGCTTGTTTGGTCTTGGTGGACCTGTTTTATGTTCTGGTGACATGGTTTTCACTGTTGAGTTACTGATGTTACCAAAAACATTGCATGCAGTTTCCCATTCCTTGCAAAATGCTTATACAGCATTTCTTCAAGTTGAAAACTGCATGACTTACAAATGTGAGCGACTTTTATCTTGGTGCCCAAGCCTGTTTTCTGTCCCAGGCCGACCCTGGACCTTTTACCTGGACACCTCTTATTGCCCTGCTCTGTACCTAGCGTATAATCATTCTATGTCTATGGGAAAATGCTTTAATACATATGAGCCTTAGAGTTTAGTAAAGGTGTAAAACCGTGTTTCCTGAGGACGTGCAGTTTGCTTTCTTTATATTTCAGCATAATCTAGGCCATGAGGTTTTTGGTGCAGGTGCATACCAGTTAAAACTCCCTGAAAGGTTGTCATATAGACTTCTTAGCTTTACCATGTTTACCCCAATTAATGGGAGTTACAGCCAATGTTGGTTTATTTTACAAGAAACACTGGCATCTGGTTTTCTATATTGGTTCATAGTTAAAGAACTGCTTCTCTCATTTAATTTCGGCTTCCTCTACCACAACCCGCTCACTTTCATTCCAGCCAACTGACTAAACCACGTTTTGGGTAGCTTTGCAGGTGCACAATCATTGGGGAGAGGATGTGGTCTCACGGCAGTGGCTAGACGGCCGACCTTGGAGCTGGGAAACCAAGGTTCCAGCCTCGGGGTCGACTCCACGTCCTGTGATTCTGGGCAAATCACGTAATCTCCTGTGCCTAACCGAAACTCGCTATATAAATCTGCAACAAAATAAATCATGTTCTAAGTCGATAACCTAGAGCGGCGCAACATTTCTAACTTAGGATGACTCTTCTGCACCGACTTGCATGTATATGCATACCTTTTTTTGGTAAAGGGGTTTGTAGGAGAATGCAGTCCTTTTGTATGATGGCTTGGTTGTGTTTTAACTGAACGTGTGCATTGTTTGCAGGAGGATTAGCTCAGTCCATCATTACACAGGCCCCTGCTGACAGGGGGACTGAGGGAGCCGAGGGGATCATTCGGTGCAACCACCGCTTCCCAGACAGCAGCTACGATTCTTTATACTGGTACCGGCAAAAGTCCGGCCGGATGCCGGCGTTCATCCACCGTGTGTACGAGGGCACAGAGTTGGCTGGACGACACACCATCCTCGCGGATCGGAGAGAGGGCTCCAGCACCCTTGTCATTTCTGCCTTGCGTCCCGGGGATGGTGCCGTGTATTACTGTGCCATAGAGCCACGGTAGTCTGGGGTAACACGTGTGCTGCACAATAACTGCAGCGGATAAGCAAGCTCCCCCCAAAGCATGAGTCTTCTTGCCAGATTTCTGCTCTTAAAAATCAAAACAGTTATTCTGATTTTCAAGAAACTATCTACAGAGAATTCTAGGAGTTCGCCCCAAGGAAAGTTTGAAAACTGCATTTTGAGACATACTTTTCAATTTGTTTGGTTAAAGGCAGCAGGTTTTGCAGGAAGTTCTGAAGGAGTATGCATAGAATATTAAAATACTTTCATGCGGAGTCACATTGATGGTTGGAAGGGAGCAGAACCTAAGAACAATCAGAGAACAAGCGCCCGCCTTTGTCTCAGCTGCGCACGTTGTCCTGCCTGCAGTAAGAAAAGAGTGGGGGCGAGCGAGCGCGGCAGCCTGCTAAGCTGACCACACGCTCGTGCACAATAGCCATGTGTTTTCAATTATCGCGCACGCGTCAGGGCACGATAATTGGAAACAGATGGCGGCCGTGCGGGTAACCGCAGGGAAAAGGCCATTGTGCACGAGCGTGTGGTCAGCTTTCAAATGCCCACTACATAAAGTCTTTGCCAGAAGCAGCGCTTGCGCGCTACTCTAGGCTCGACCTAAAAAGCTCTGAACTTCATTGAAAACGAGAAAATAAAAACCGACCGCTTCAATGCAACTCGTCTGCCATAAATATATCTCGATGCGTGAACACTAAATCTCTCAATAACCAAATGCTCATACCTCAATCTCCCAAGTATGTGTGTTCACTGTCGGTACCTTTACAGGTCTATTAGTTGGTTGATCCCGTTGCTCAAACCTAGAAATACTGCGTTCAACCAGCGTCTTCCACCATCAGTATACTAACCCGTTGAAATCATGCACCGGCCAACAAGGTCACCATTTCATCACTGTAAATGGCCGAATAATCTACCGGATAAGTTTTAATGTTGTAACTACAAGCTGTGCTTATAATATTGTGTTTGTCAAGTGTAAACAAAACTGAAACATTACTCACACTGTACGTGAGTGTGCCACGAAAGAACCTCGATGCTAACTGCCGTTAGCAAAACGCAAACAGGCTGATTTGTTTATGTATCCTCGAGCTAAAAGAGCTCTCAAGACCTATGCATGAATTTATCAGTACAACCTGTTAGATGGCCCAAGTGCTCATGTGCATGAAAATAGAACAGAAATCAAGCAACCCCCTCCTAATTGCGTATATGAACACGGACGCACGCGTATGAAAGTTCATGTGTGTTTCTTGAAAACCTGTTCTCCAAATCTGTCAACCGTTAAAAAAAACAAATAGCCTTTACAATATAATTTCAAAACCTATTTATGTTTGAATCACACATATCTAAAACATATTACCGGCACTGTCCAGTTACCATGTTGAACAGCCGCATGGCTCTCAGGGTCTCTCCACTGCTGAACACTGTAACCCAACTTCATAACATTTCATGTGTCACAAATAAAATTCAGGTTCTGAGGATACATCGTTGTGCCGGTTTCTCACCTCTTAAATCGCCCTTTCAGGCACCAGACTGAATCCATAAAAGGTGAAATAGCTCTTCCATGCCGGTAGGTGGCGTCACCCCTTTTATGTTGCTGTGTTGCATCCGTGGATCTGACCTCACAGAGCCTTTTGTAGTGTTTTCCCGGCGCTTTGACTTTCATTCTGTTTTTTGTGCCTTTTGATGTGGATCCGAGGTTGCAATCCATTTTAAAACACAATTTTCCTTACTATATCATCTGACTCCAGCGTTTTGACACTTGAGTGAAGTTGTACATTTGACCCGCTATGTCCCACCTAGAAAGGACAATATCTGGGAAAGAAGAAGCTTCTAGCCCCGTGGTACTCCTAGTACGGCCCGGCCCCCTTCCTTGGCGGCCCGCGGACCTTGCAGGCAATGTACCGCTCCTTGCTCTGTGGGGGCCGGGCTCCGAGTTCTGCACGGCCGTGTGGCAGGACGGCTCAGACTGGGACTGGATGTGCAGTGACTAGAGCCCTTGGCCCGGGAGGTGGGCCGGAGCCTTTACACTGAGGGCGCTTCTAGCCTTAAATATGCTAAATTCTCCAGGCACTGCCACCTCCACCCACCCCCGGCCGCACCCAGTCAGTGTCACTGCTGGTGCTGTGCTCTGCTCCGCTGTGTGTTATTGAGCGCACATGTGCAAATCTGCCTTTTAAAGCTATTCATTTTAGCAGCTGAGTCCAGCTGCCGCCCAGCTCGCCGCTGCCTGTCCTAAAGAACTCTGCTGTCAGTGTTTGTTTGAAGGCGGTGCAGCCCAGCTCGCCGCTGCCTGTCCTAAAGAACTCTGCTGTCAGTGTTTGTTTGAAGGCGGTGCAGCACTGCAGCCCAGCTCGCCGCTGCCTGTCCTAAAGATCTCTGCTGTCAGTGTTTGTTTGAAGGCGGTGCAGCCCAGCTCGCCGCTGCCTGTCCTGAAGAACTCTGCTGTCAGTGTTTGTTTGAAGGCGGTGCAGCACTGCTGCCCAGCTCGCCGCTGCCTGTCCTAAAGAATTCTGCTGTCAGTGTTTGTTTGAAGGCGGTGCAGCGCTGCTGGCGTTGCAAAGGATGCATTTTGCTGTGCTCTGCCCTTTTTCCTGGGCCCCAGAAACTCCTCACACCAGACATTTCACATTTGTGAGCCAGATGGCGATTTATTAATTAGAATGTTGACACTGGAATGTGTCAACAACTTGCGAGTAAGCCTACCCTCCCCTCGCGCAATGTACAGTGGGTCTGGGCTGGCGTGGGCCAAACTTACAAGTGCAGGACTACACACGTCTGCCAGTAGGACTTCCACCTTTCCAAAAGAAAAACGCTATTTGTTGCGGTTTTAATAGTCTGCAAAGGCCCGATTGTGAAGCTTAATAGGACTGTAAACAAAATCGTATGTATTCCTCTGATATTTATAGGTTTCATTTTGCTTGATTTTGCCCGCGAGAATGTGTCATTCATAGTTCATAGTTGTTGAATGTCACTCATAATTACACTGAAATTATGAAGATGTCACACATAGCAATCTGAAACCTTGGCAGCTATGTGCACATGACTAATGGGAAGGTTCTGTGTCCGAAGAGCATGTGACTACGGATTCTACAGGAAAAATAGGAATCGACGAGGTACTTTCTGCTTGTGCAACATTGATGCCCAGTGCTGCATGTACTCATGATTGCTTACAGTGCTAGATTTATGTGTTTCATTGACATTACATGTGAAGGTAATTACGCAATAACAACTGTGTGGTATTAACAATTAATAGAATATCTACCTACAATTGAATAGTTAGTAGGCCCTGAGAAAAATATTTTATTATATTTTTAGGGAAGTAGTTAAATGACAAAACTCTACTGCAGTATTTCGTAAACAGTTGCATAAACTGCTGCAGGCAGCTGTGATCATTCTAGCAAGCAATTGAAGATGCACTAAATTAGTAGGCACGTCCCAACAGCAGACAATTAACAGGGGCACACCTCAGGCTGGCTTGGCACCTAAACCCCACAAACCTTGTGGTTGAAGGGAGATGGGTGGGAAGAGGTAAAGAGCGGAGTGCTGCTGAGGTTATGAGGATATTGGCTACTGTTGGCTCAACCTGGCCTGCGCTGGTCAGCTGCAATAAAAAGGGAAAGCATAGCTTTGGTCAGTAGTAACGAAGCACTATCATCTCCCAGTTCTGTTGGGTATAACAAAACGTTCCTCGTTCACCATTAGCCAGATGGCCAGGGAATGGTCTCCAAGGCAGCTGATTCCTTTAGAATGGGTAACTTTGACATGACTTGGGTCAACTCTGGAATACCTGTTGTTGCTGTGTAAAAAATAACATTGGGTACCTCTTTCACATCACCCTTGTTACCTCCCTGGGGCCTCCGAGGCCATCAGGATTGCAACAGGGACCTCTCTGGATCGGGCCAGACTGCTTCCCTCCTCTCTGCCCACAGAACCGCTTGTGGTCCATATCTGAAAGAAACACATAGTGATAGATTCCTTACCTTAGAATATCCCCAGGCGTCAGACTGGATCCGGAAAGTTTTCGTCAGCAGTACCCCTGCGCATCGGTAGGTGGCGTCGTGCGGCTCCGCGTCCGTCGTTGGCGTCGTGGTCGCCGAGATGACGTCGCAGGCGCTACTTAGACGCCGCCCACGCGCGCTGACGTCAGCTCTTTCTTTTTCCGCGCCAGCAAGCGCAGATCCGGGAAGAGCAGGAACCCCCAGTCCATTTTTGACTGACTTTTTTGAGGTTTTTGTCTCTATTTTTCTTCGAGTCATCGACTCCTGGTGCAGTAGGATGCCCGGTTTCAAGTCGTGCGGGGATTGTCACCGCATGATGTCGGTGACGGACCCGGACTGTGTGTGTCTTTTCTGCTTGGGGCGCGACCACGACCCCAAGTCGTGCCCCGACTGCCGGGCCATGGCGCCGAAGCCTTTGCGGGAGCGGTCCCGAAAGTTGCTGGAAGCCCGGCAGTCGGCTCTGCGCCGTTAGAAGTCCCGGTCCAGAGGGAGGTCGAGGGACCGTGTGCGGAGTCATCATCATCATCATCATCGGTCTTCGGGATCCAAGTCTTCGCACTCGGGGTCAGGTAAGACGAAGCACAAGAAGTCGAAGAAACGCCATCATTCTTCGACTTCCCCTCGCCGGTCGCGCGACGCGGCTGAGGGTGTGGGTGGTGCCACCCCCGCGGCTCCGGCGGAGCCTATGCAGTCGCTGCCCGACTACCCGCCCTTCCCGGGGTCGTCGGCGACTCCAGCCCAGATACAGGAGTTCCTGTCGGCCATGGCTCGCCTCTTTGGGCCGTTGGGTCCCGCCGGTCCAACATGGGTGTCCTCGCGTTTCCTCGCCGGCGGCTCCGGCCCCGGCGTCACTGTCGGCTCCGGCCCCAGCGCCGCAGGACACCCTTGGATCCAGGCCTGGAGCCCGGTCGACGCCGGTTGACCTTGTTACGCCTCCACCGACGTCGACTCCACCGGCACCAGTTCTGACGCCGCCCGCTCCTCGGGACGACGTCGACCTCAGTTTGAGCCCCGAAGTGGACGCGGCGTCGATCGATGCCGTTCTCGACGTTGCTTGGGGATTTATATCCCCATGTCCCTGCTCCTTATTTTAGACCTGTTGAACAGCCTGAGGAGCAAGGGGAGGACTGGGAGGGGTCTGAGGACCCTCTCGCTGCAGCCTGTGAGTCTGAACAGGACTGGGCTGAGGAATTGGGGGACGCCAGTGGTCTAGATACCTCACCAGACCTTGGCATGCTGTCTCCTCCTAACGTGGCTACGGAGGAGGGTGCTAGTTATGCTGTGGTGTTGCGTAGGGCAGCCAAGGCCCTACACCTCGAGTTCCCTACTGTGGCCGTCAGGACTAACCTCCTGACAGAGGTGCTTCAGCCAGCAGCAACTTCTGCGGAGCCGCTGCTTCCTTTCAATGAAGCCCTTTCTGACGTTCTTTTGGGCACTTGGTCCAGGCCCACCACAGGGGCTCCTGTGAATAGGAACGTGGCCCGACGCCATCGCCCGGCTCCGGGTGACCCCATTTTCCTCTCCCAACACCCCACCCCCGAGAGCTTGGTTGTCCAAGCCTTTGCTTTCCCAACCGCCTTCCCTTCCGAACCACCGGATAGGGAATCCAAGAAGCTGGATCAGTTTGGGAAGAAGATTTTTTCTTCCACCAGCTCTGCGCTGCGGTTCGTGAACACTGCATGCCTCTTGGGCCATTATTCCCACTCTCTGTGGGATACAGTGGCGAACGTGCTGCCCCAGTGTCCGGAGGAGGCCCGGCCTGCTCTCTCCCAGGCTGTTGCAGAGGGGAGAGACGCAGCAAAGTTCATGATTCGTTGTGGCCTAGACACCGCCGACTCAATGGGCAGATCGATTGCAACGACGGTGGCGGTTCGCCGTCACGCCTGGTTGAGGACCACTGGATTTTCGGGGGATGTCCAAAACACCCTTATGGACATGCCCTTTGATGGCCTTCGCCTTTTCGGCGACAAAGCGGACAGCGCGTTGGAGAGGTTTAAGGACTCCCGGGCTACGGCCAAGTCCTTGGGACTCTCGGCAGTCCGCCCTCCTCCGCCTTCCGCTTTTCGCTCCTTACGTGGCACAGGAAGGGGCGCCCCGCAGCGTTCGCAACAGAGCCACAGACCGGCGCAGCAAATATCCCAGCGCGGACGCGGGTTCCGCCGTGGCGGACCAAGGGGCCAGCGTGCGGGTCAGTCCACCACCACCCCGGCCACCACTGCCTCCAAACCTTCCTAGTCCGACCTTTCAGGCCCATCAAACGCCAGTGGGCGGCAGGCTTCACCATCACCTCTCCCAGTGGCGCACCATCACTTCGGACAGGTGGGTTTTAGAGATAGTCCAGAGGGGCTACTCCCTCCCCTTCGAGACTACCCCTCTAGCCATGCCACCTCAGTACCACTGCATGTCGGGGGATCACTTGGTGCTTCTTCAGCAGGAAGTTGCGGCCCTCTTGGCCAAGGGGGCCATCGAGCGCGTTCCGACGCCAGAAGTAGGTCGTGGTTGCTATTCCCACTACTTTGTGGTGCCCAAGAAGGACAAAGGCCTGCGTCCTATCTTAGACCTCCGGAACGTCAATCGCTTCCTCCGCAAAGAGAAGTTCAAGATGCTCACTCTAGCTCAGGTCTTGTCTGCTCTCGACCCACAAGACTGGATGGTGGCGCTGGACTTGCAAAACGCCTATTTCCACATCCCCGTCCTGCGAGCCCACCGGCGTTACCTACGGTTCACGGTAGGCCACGAGCACTTTCAGTTCACCGTGCTCCCCCTTTGGCCTTACCGGCGCCCCTCGGGTGTTCACCAAGGTGATGGCGGTGGTCGCAGCTCATCTGCGCAGATCAGGGGTTTCAGTCTTCCCCTATCTCGACGACTGGTTGTTGAAGGCGGGCTCGCCCCAGGCAGTCGTCTCCCACCTCCAGACTACGGCCGACCTCCTGCACTTGCTGGGGTTCTCCATCAATGTGCCGAAGTCGCACCTGATCCCCTCTCAGAAGCTCCTCTTTATCGGAGCGGTTCTGGACACGGCGCAGTTTCGGGTCTATCCTCCCGAGCAGCGAGTCCGGGATATTCGGGCTCTGATTCCCATCTTTCAGCCCTTGTCCCGGGTTTCGGTCAGAGTGACTCTGAGGCTGCTGGGCCTTATGGCCTCCTGCATCCTGCTGGTTGATCATGCCAGATGGCATATGCGGGCTCTGCAGTGGGACCTGAAGTTCCAGTGGGCGCAGCATCAGGGGAACCTGTCCGATCACGTCCAGATCTCGGAGGGCACTGCACGACAGTTGCAGTGGTGGCTCACGAACCAGCATTGGGTCGACGGCAGATCCCTCTCCCTTCCCCAACCGGAGTTTACAGTGGTGACGGATGCGTCCCTCCTGGGATGGGGCGGCCACATGGGAGAGGTGGAGATCAGAGGCCTCTGGTCTCCGGCGGAGTTCCGGCTCCACATCAACCTTCTGGAGCTGCGGGCGATCCGGCTTGCACTGAAGGCATTCCTTCCCTCTGTCAAGGGGAGAGTAGTGTAGGTGTTCACAGACAACACCACCGCCATGTGGTACTGCAACAAACAAGGCGGGGTGGGGTCGTGGACCCTCTGTCAGGAGGCTCTGCGTCTCTGGACATGGCTGGAACATCAGGGCATGTCCCTGGTGGTTCAACACCTGGCAGGTTCTCTGAACGCCATGGCAGACAAACTCAGCCGCAGGTGCATGCTCGATCACGAATGGCGTCTTCACTCGGAGGTGGTGCAACGTCTCTTTCAGCAGTGGGGAGAGCCTTGGTTAGATCTATTCGCCACCGAAGAGAACGCGCAATGTCATCAGTTCTGCGCGTTGGAATTTCCAAAGCGGCACTCGCTAGGCGACGCTTTTCGTCGCGAGTGGAGTTGCGGTCTGTTGTACGCCTTTCCGCCTATACCACTTCTGCCCAGAGTGCTGAAGAAGATCAGGCGCGACCGGGCCCAAGTCATTCTTGTGGCTCCAGTCTGGGCTCGAAGAGTATGGTATCCCGAGCTACTCAGTATGAGCATCGATCCTCCGATCAGACTGCCTCTTCGGGAGGATCTTCTGTCGCAGCAGCAGGGGACGGTCCTCCACCCGAACCTGTCCAGCTTCCACCTCTTTGCGTGGAGATTGAGCGGCGGCAGTTGATTCCTTTCGACTTGCCTCCTGAAGTTTGTGACGTTATTCAGGCGGCCCTCTACTAAAGTGGTATACGCCTGCAGGTGGAACAAGTTTGTGGCATGGTGCACAGCAAAGGTTGTGGATCCCCTTTCTGCCCCTCTTTCTGAGGTCCTACTGTTCCTTCTCTCTTTGACCCGGCAGGGCTCTGCGCTGGGCACTATCAAGGGCTACCTTTCTGCAATTTCTGCCTTTCTCAGGCTACCTGATCAGCCCTCTCTTTTCAAGTCCCCTGTTGTAAATAGATTTCTCAAAGGCATTACACACCTTTTTCCTCCTATTCCTTTCGTGATGCCTCAGTGGGACTTGAATCTGGTTCTTACATACTTGATGTGCGCTCCCTTTGAGCCTCTTCACAACTGTCCTCTTCGTCTCTTGACCTTGAAGACTGCCTTCCTGGTGGCCATCACCTCCGCTAGGCGGGTGAGTGAGCTCCAGGCTCTTTCTTGTAAGCCTCCTTTCCTTTCAGTCCATCCGGACAAGGTTGTGCTCAGGCCCCGTCCTTCCTTTTTGCCAAAAGTAGTTACGGCCTTTCACATTGGGCAGACTATTACCTTGCCCACCTTCTTTCTGCCTCCGCATCCTTCCAGAGAGGAAGAGAGGCTCCACCGTCTGGACCCAAAACGTGCGCTCTCATTTTATCTCAACCGCACACAGCAGTTCCGGGTGGATGACCAGCTCTTTGTTGGCTACGTTGGCACCAAGAAAGGTCGGGCGGTACACAAGAGAACTATCTCCTGCTGGGTTGTCTTGTGCATCAAAGCCTGTTACTCTTTGGCTAAAAAAGAACCTCCGGTGGGGCTGCGTGCTCACTCCACCAGAGCTACTGCAGCCACTACTGCATTGGGACGCGGCGTTCCCCTGCAAGACATCTGTCAGGCAGCCACGTGGGCCTCGCTGCAAACGTTTACCAAGCATTATTGCCTGGACAGCCAAGTCCGGAGAGACGGCTTCTTCGGCCGTTCTGTTCTCCGCGATTTTCTGGTGTGATCTTAGTTCGCAGACCCACCACCGGGGTTGGTATTGCTGGGGTATCTATTCTAAGGTAAGGAATCTATCACTATGTGTTTCTTTCAGATGAACAAGTTACTTACCTTCGGTAACGATATATCTGTAAGAAACATTAGTAGTGATAGATTCCTTACCGCCCCACCCATCCTCCCCGTTCTGCGAACTGATTTCTAGGGTTAAGGTCATCCCTTTCAGGGCCCTAGTTTCAATGCACCAGTGGTCAGTATCTTGCATGGCTCTGCGTTCCTGGCGCGGAAAGTCGTGTACAGAACTGACGTCAGCGCGCGTGGGCGGCGTCTAAGTAGCGCCCGCAACGTCATCTCGGCGACCACAACGCCAATGACGGACGCGGAGCCGCACGACGCCACCTACCGACGCGCAGGGGTACTGCTGACGAAAACTTTCCGGATCCAGTCTGACGCCTGGGGATATTCTAAGGTAAGGAATCTATCACTACTAATGTTTCTTACAGATATATCGTTACCGAAGGTAAGTAACTTGTTCTTTAGGTTCGAAGAGTGCTTTCTGCTTGTTCTTCCTTCCTTTTTTCACTGCTTTCACCTTCCTTCCTTCCCGTTTTCTGAGTGCTTTCTTTGCTTTTTCCTCCCTTTCACTGTTTCTCCCTACGTTCCTCCCGTTTTCTTGGGGCATGCCACTATCGTAGTAAAAGGGCCACATTTGTCATTGTCAGTAAGGCCGTGAGGACTGCGGTTTCTACTCCGCTCCCATGCTCCTAGTCCTGATAATCACTGGTAACTAGACAAATGTGATTGGTGTTGGCCCTGCGACTGGTCCCTCGACCTCCTCCGCGACCGGGACCTCGAGCGGCGCGGAGCCGACAGCCAGGCCTCGAGGAGCTTTCGGGACCGCTCCCGCAAAGACTTCGGGCCATGGTCCGGCAGTCGATGCACGACTTGGGGTAGTGGTCGCGCTCCAGGCAGTAGAGGCACACGCGATGCGGATCCGTCACCGACATGAGTCGGTTACAGGAACCGCAAGCCTTAAAGCTTGGCATCCCTCGTGCACCAGGAGTCGAAGGACTCAAACAACAACGAAGTCGACAAAAGTCGAGAAAAAGTTCAGTCAAAAATTGACTGGGGGTACCGCTCTCTCCGGATCTGTGCTTGCTGCCGCGGAAAAAGAAAGAACTGACGTCAGCGCGCGAGGGCGGCGTCTATGTAGCTACCGCGACGTCATCCCGGCGACCACGATGCCGACGACGAACGCGGAGTCGACCGACGCCACCTTCCGACGTGCAGGGGTACTGCTGACGAAAAACTTTCCGGATCCAGTCTGACGCCTGGGGGTAATTCTACAGTAAGGAATCTATAACTTACTGTTTCTTTCAGATAATAACATGCAGTTTGCAATCCCTTCAATGTGCTAGGTGGTAAATTTGGTCCACAGCTCTGCTGCATCGTATTGCAGCACTTATATAGCGGTTATTAGCCATATGAGGGCGCTGAAGAGCTTGCCTACATGGCTGAAAGGATGCGGTCTTTGTTTTGAATGTAGGTGGGAAGTGTTTCCATGTCGTGCGTGATGACCACCAAGGTGCGGTCATTGTATTGTGGGTCGCAGCGCAGTTTATGTTCGTCAGAATGCTGGTAGATTTGAACAGCTTTGCACGCACGTTAATGGTATTTCATATGATATAGTCAAAGCCACTGGAATTATTCGGCCAGGGAACACCAAATTATGCGGCAGGATAGACAAAATTATGCAGCAGGAAAAGGCATTTTTTGATAGGATTACTTCATTATTTTGTCATTTTTACACTTGGTAATTCTATCTGGACAAAGACTTCACCTCATTAGTTACAGTTTAACAATCAAATACAGAAATAAGCATCTGAAAGATGACCATTAAATCTTTGCGACAGGCCTTACACTGCGAGCAAACACGTTGCCATGTTTTTAGTAACTTTTGATCTGTTTGACCAAGAAACCTTTTTTTTGTTAAAATCTGCAGATTATGCTGCAGATGATTGATTATGAGGCAAATGCGCAAAACCATAATTATGTGTAAAGAGCCGCAGAATCACATAATTCCAGTGGCCCTGGATATAGTCTGCTTAGCTGGTTACTGCACTGGGTTGTCCAATCTGAGATTTTGTGTATAGTTGTGGTCCTCAGCTGGCATGGTTGGAGGAGAGAGAAGTTGAGTGATCTGTTGGGATGGGCATTTTTATTATCATCTAATATCAGAGTGTCTTTGCAAGATGTAAAGAAGCAGTCAGATTGTATAGATATTTGGGCCCTGCAGTGGAAGAATATATTAAAGTCCTCCGAATTAACCAACAATGTGTGACAGATCTCTTCAGTTTTTCCATGCTTGTTCATTGGGTGATGTCTATGCCTTAAAGGAATTTAAGAAGTTAAAGTTATAGTTTGCTGCTGACCGCTGCGTATTATGGTTTTAGCATTATTGTGGGTAAGTATATAACTATATAATGCCAACACGAACCATAGGTCAGCCGTTCTTAGCTTACCTGTATATTGAAAGAGTTTTGCTGGTTGAGTTGTTTGCAATTTGTGGGTTGTAGGCGGAGGATTGCGCTTGAGGGTGCAACTGTTTCCTGGGCTCTGTTGCCAGGATGTGAGAGATGCAGTTATCTAGGAAATAGCCATGTTTTCAACTATCTTTGGAAGTGTATATGTTCTTGAGTGCTTCTAATGTTGGCTGGTAGAGAGTTCCAGAGCTTGGAGGCTTGAACTGAGAAATATTTACTTATGATAAAGTGGAATGATAAGTAGTGCAAGCCTGGAGCTCAGTGCTCTGCTTGGTTTGTAATGCTTGAATCTGACCTATAGGTATAGTGGTCCTTTTTCTTAGAAGGCTTTGTGGAAAATGCAGAGTGCCTTGAACAATGCCCTTCTAGCTATAGGTAGCCAGTGGAGGGATTGCAGGACTAGTCACGTGTTCTCTTAGGTGAAGGTGGAGAATAATCCGTTCTGCAGCGTTTTGGATGAGTTGTATTTTGCGTATGATGAATGCTGGTGTACCAAGGTGTAGGCTGTTGGTATAGCTTGGACATTATGAGTGTGAGTATTGGCTTACAGATTATGTTGGTGTTCAAGATAAAGAGAAGATGTGACGTGGTGTTTTCATTGCGTAGAAGACACTCTTTGTGACATTGTTAGCATTGCTGCATCAAGGATAGGTCTGAATCCATGGTTATTCCTAGATTTCTAACGTCTCTTGATGTTGGAGAGGCTTTGAAGATCCTTAGACCATATGTCGGTAGGCTGGCACTTTTGCCATTGTCTGCAGGTCATAATCTGGGTCTTTGCAATACTGAGCTTTAGATGGTTATTCATAATCCACGTGTTTATGGCACAAAGGCAGTTCATCGAGTTGTGAATTGTAGAGGTCTTCGGGGCTATCCATTTTTAGAATGAGTCAGGTGTCATCTACATAGAGGTCGTATTATTTAATCAAATTAGGTAAGGAGGTTATGGAGATGTTGAATAGAGAGGATATGTGGACCTCTAAGGAACGCCACAGTTGTGTGTGAGAAGGTGATGTGAAAGGTGGTAAGTAGACTACACCTTGTTTGTCTGTGAGATAAGAAGAAATCTATTTTAGAGCATTTTCACGGATTCCGAGATCGTGAAGTCTTTGCAGCAGCGTATGTTGGTGGATAGTGTCAAATAGAGCTGATAAATCCAGAAGCAACAAGGCAGCTGTTGAAACTGGACTGTTAGTCTGACAGAAAGCCATAATGTTTGGTAAAGTTAGAGAGAAAAGTAAACACTGCTCTCACATGTTTTTCCTAAGAATGATCCTTTTGATATGGGCCTGTAGTGTGGAGGGTTGGATGGGTTGAGGTTTTTCTTTTTGAGAGGCGGTCTAGGTTCATTCCAAGTATTCGGGAGGTGAACTATGGCCTATCAAGAGTCAAGCAAATGGGCTGTGCAGTACTTGTTGGACAAAAGCATCATCCAAAGATGAATATGCGGCGGCCCAGTGTGTTTCCGTGCTGCGATTACATGCTTCTGAAAATCCACCAATGTTGCTACTGTCCTGGCTGAATGAGAGCATACAGCAGCTGAGGAGCGGAAATTCAGCATGTTTCAAAACAGAAGACTATCAGCCTAATAACATGCGCTCTGCCCTCTCTGTTGCCAGAGATGATGAACAAAAGATTTGTGGCCTATATACCGGAGCTTCTGCCCCATCTCCGAGGGCTCAACAGAGACAGACTGAGGCTCTAACTAATGCATTCCCAGCAACTGTTATCGCTGGCAAAAGACACCCACAAGGAAAACTCCATCAAAGTTTTACAAAATTATGATTTAGCACTCGCACCTCAATGATTATATGATCTGATAGAGACATCTAGCCGCAGATTCCTTAACTGAGAATATCCCCAGGCGTCAGACTGGATCCGGAAAATTTTGAGCAGCAGCACCTCTGCGCGCCGGGGGGCGGCGCCGCCTGGCTCCGCCCTGACGTCGTCCCCGGACATGACATCAGTGGAGCCACATAGGACCCTCCTGGCGCGCTGACGTCAGTTTCCTTCTTTTCCGCGTCCCAACGCGGATCCGGGATTCAGCTGTTCCTGTGGCCTGTTTCTTCAGGCCTTTTCGACGCCTTCTGCGTCGGGGAACGGTGTGCGATGCCTTCGGGCTTTAAGGTGTGTGAGACTTGTTTGCGACAGATGTCGGCGTCGGACCCGCACACCATTTGCATGTGGTGTCTTGGGTCGCACCACGACTCCGTGGAGTGTGCCGCCTGCCGGCAGATTCGTCCGAAGTCCCTACGGGAGCGCCGAATGAAGCTCCTGGCCGCCCGGATATCCCGCACGGCATCTCCCCGCCGCTCTCAGGCTGGCTCTTCTGTCCGCGTCAGCTCCCGGAGTCGTTCCCGCGACCGTCGTTCACCTACAGGTAAGTCCAAGCACAAGTCACGGAGGGCAGCGACCTCACTTCAACGTGACGATGGGGGTCATGGTTCCCGTTCCACCACGGAGCCGTACCCCCCAGAGTCGGCCTCCATTTACCCGCCCTTTCCGGGTGATGGTGCGACTCGACCCCCAGATGGAAGCCTACTACAAGGCTCTGCACTCCATCTTCGGGTCACCTCCTCTCCCTGGCGCGCCTTCGGGTCCCACAGAGGAGGTAGGCGTTCAGGTCGGATCTTCGCCGGCGGGTTCGCCCTCAGCGCCGGCCGAGTGCCTCGACTCTGGCTCCGGAGTCGTGCCGACGTCGGGACACAACCCGGATGGGCGTCCCAGCCCCACGTCGAGCCCTTCTGCCCTGTCTCCGCATGGCCCCTGGCGGCTCCCTGCGTCGACATCGGCGGCGGCACCATGCCCGTCGACACCTGGTCGTCATACTCCTTCTCCGCACCTATCGGTGGTGGGGACGCCGGCTCGTGCCACAGCCGGGTCGCCTCTCGTGGAGGTCGACGTCGGTTCGGCGTCGTTCGACGCCGGAGCAGCTGCCGGTTCCCGTTGATTCTCCACTTCCGGAGTACACGGATCCGGTATGCCCGGGGTTATCTCCACGCCATTTGGCTCCGATGCCCTGGGGTCAGGGGCCCCTTGCTCCTCCTGCTGCGGGACGTGTCAGCTTGCAACCGTCCCCTACAGATGGCCTATTGTCGCCCTCCAGGATGCCCACTGAAGCTGGTGCTTTGTTTTTAAGGTGTATTCGCAGGGCTGCAGCTGTCTTACACTTGCACCCTCCGTCTGTCTCCTTGTCCTCCGATCCATTATTGGATCTCCTCCACCAGGGTGAGGTGGATATTGAGCCCTTGCTGCCTTTTAGCGGCTTGTTGTTCGACGCGCTTCTCGGAACGTGGGCACGGCCCTCTTCAGGAGATCCTGTCGACCGGGCCATTGCGCATCGGCATCGTCCGGCCCCTGGGGGCCCAGCCTGTTTGTCCCTTCAGCCTGGGGCTCAGGGACTAGTAGTCCAGGTGGCTTTTGCCACGCAGCCTTCCTCTCCGCCTCTATTGCTGCCTCCCACTAGGGAGTCTCGTTGGTTGGAGACATGTGGACGCAGCATTTTTGCGTCCGCTAGTTCAGCCTTACGTGCTCTGAACACGGCTTGCGTCTTTGCCCGGGCTTCTTGTTCTTGTGCCCCTTGGGACTCTGTGAAGTGTCTTTTACCTTCTCTCCCTGAGAGCACTCGTGCTGACATGGCTCGTCTCCTTCATGAAGGCCGAGAGATGGCACGCTTTACCATTCGGTCTGCCATTGACTCCACCGATTTGGTGGGTCAGGCAATGGCCAGGTCCGTTGCTCTGCGTCGGCATGCTTGGCTGCGCGACGGGGGTTTCCCCGAAAATGTTCGTGACAGTCTCCGGGATTTGCCATTTGATGGTGTGTCCCTGTTTAACGAACATGCGGACTCTGCGGTTCACCGCCTTCTTTCTAACCTTCCATAGTTTTTATTCTGTTCTTTTCTTTCATGCAGCTGGTCAGCTGCTTATATTTCTGTTGATCCTCTATCTATGAGCTCACGCTCAAGAGGTGCCCCTTGTTGGGGTTGATACTTACCCTATGTGGGGTATTCGTTGGCTATTGTATAGCTGCCTCCTTCCCACAGCAGTCTTGGTAGGCTATTGTGGGTTCCTCGTCACGAGGTTGTCCTGCGGCTGTGCCTGTAAACTTTCACTGCTGCTGCGGTCCCTCCCGGGACCTTCTTGCGGTCCATTTGTTGGTCTCTCTCATGGTGTCTGCTGCTGGTCTGTGGCACTCCCCTGCATCTCACTGCTCCATTTCTTGAGACCCAGGAGGGCTTTACAGTCCTCGTGTGCCCTCATCCCGGAGGACTTTGAGGTTCTACCTCGTGTCACCTCTTCCAGGTGGGTTTTTTCAGGTTAGCCCTCCTTGGGGGGGTTTGTGCTGCCTTTTCTCGTCAGCCACTTTCCTTGCGGCATCTGGTTCCTAACCGTCTCGTCGTGGTTCTTTCGCTGCGGCCGTCCCATCTGTGGACTGCCTACCAGAGGGACCCTGTCGCTGTCCCAGAGAACGCACAGCTAGCTCGGCACTATTCTTCTCTGTTCTATAAGCGTCCGATAGCTGCTCCCTGGTATGTTCGCTGTCACGGGCTGCTGCGCTTTCCTGCAACATTACGTTGCCTAGTTCTACTCTCCTCTATCCATGCTGCGCAATCCTTTCATGGTTGGACTTCGCTCTCCCTGGTGGGGTTCTGGCCCCAGACGCTGATACTTTACATTGTCTTGTGCCTTGCTTTTCTGGCCACTTCCCCTGCCAGAGCTTCCCATTTCCCTGCTGCATTCCGCGCAGGTGTTGTCGTGCTTTCCTTCGGGCTGCTGTTGCGGCTCTCAGCTGGAGTGTTCTCCTCAGAACATTGTTTGCCTGGTGGGCCCTTGTGCGTACATTCCCTTTTGTTCCTCCTGTACGTTTCGTACTGACTCCTTCCAGTACTGCTCGGCCTCCCTGTCTGTTCCGCGTTGGACGGTGGATCTTCCCTACCGCCTGTGGCTGTTGCGTCTGGCTCTGGGCATTGCTCTGTCCGGTACCGCTTTTTTATTTTTTTATTTATTTTTATTTATTTTATTTTATTTACCGCTGCAACATGGCTGTTGGTGTCTATGGTGCCTTTTCTTTTCTTTCTCAACGCATCCACCGGGCTGCGTCCTGTCTTCTTTTCTCCTGTCCGGCGTACTACACACACCCAGACCTCCCACATGCATGGTCCTTCTTGCGGTGGCCGTGGTCTTGTTCCTCACTTTTCGTGAGCGCAAGTCTTCTACGTGTGTTAGTTTTGCCGGCTCTCTTTCACGCGATACACCCTGGTGATGCGTGTCTCGAATCTCAGCTTTTGCTCGTGGCGCTTCATTGTGCCTTTCCCTTTCCGTGGTGTGGTTCTCGCGGTACATACAGTGTCTCTTGTGTACTTCTGTTCCCCACGTGCGTAGCACTGGTTATTGCCATCATTCTATGCGATTCTGCCTTTTGATGCCCGCCCTTTCACATGTCCGGTGCATGGGCGATGGTGCATTGGCAGGTCTTGTGTTTCCAGTAACACTGACTCATCCTGGGTGTCGTCAGCCTCCTTCCGCTGCTGTTCCCACTTCCACAGTGCTTCTTTCACTGTCATGCATGTCCGTCCTGCATGCTCGGACTCGGTCCATTCTTGTACCCTAGCTGGACCTTTCTCTTTTGCAGGTCCATCGGATCCTGCGGATCCCTCACATCCTACATTTAGCTCCTCTTCTTTTACAGAAGATATCCACTCTCATTCCGCACTGACCTTCTGGTTCTGTGCTCCCTTTCAATACTGTTTAACCGAAAGGGCTTTCCTGCCGCCCTTGGCAGCTTTTGATGCCTTTGCCTCTCATTGTTGGCCACTCCCTACGGAGTATCCTAGTCTAGTGTTGGTCACTCTGGCAGTGCTGCCCCCACTGTGTTTAGTCAACTGGTTGACACTTCTGTTCCCTTGGGAACTTAGTGAGGTTCTGTCGCAGACCCGCCTCCTATGGGGTATGGCTTTGGTATCTATTCTCAGTTAAGGAATCTGCGGCTAGATGTCTCTATCAGATGTACGAGTTACTTACCTTCGGTAACGATGTATCTGGTAGAGACGTTGTCTAGCCGCAGATTCCTTAACGCCGGCCCATCCTCCCCAATCTGCGAGGACCTTTTCAAGTGGGGTTTTCTGCATTCGCCTCCCTCTGGGTGGCTTTGTCTTTCTACGGGGTGGTATCTCTCACCTCCCTCCCCGTCAGGCTTATTCCTTTGGTTTACTTGTTCTGCTCCTCCCAATCTCATGCTTGGGTGGTGAGTTCAGGTGTCCTTCTGCGTTTTTCCACATGGGTTTCCTCCGGTATGGGGCCTACTGGTGTTCTCTACCCTCCCACCCACCTTCTCCATTGACACTCCTCCAGTCACTTGGTTTTGAGGTCGTTTTGGCCTGTGCCTCAGTCCAATGGTTCTCTCACAGGGACAGAGTCTCCCTATTTCTTTCTTTCTCTTCTTTAATCCTGTGGTTTGGGGCTTTCTTGCCTGTCACTGTTGGCTCTTTTCATTGCCGTTTTGCCTCAGGAGAGGGCATTCTCTCGCTTTTGCGGGGTTGCTTCTCAGTGTACTGTTCTGCTCTTTTCATTCACTTCATCTGGTGCAGACGTTCTGTCATCTGCCTTGGTCTTCTTTTTATAGATCGATTTGCCTCAGGGGTGGCATTCACTTCGCTTTTGCAAAACTGCTTCTCAGAGTATTGCTCTGCTCTTTCCTTTTCAACAACTTTCAGTCGACAGTGCTTCTCACTGTCGTTCATGGTGCTTTCTCACCCTTTGGTTCTTTCTCTCTCACCAATTTTCTTTTTTATTCGCACACTGTTCCACTACTCTCACAGTTTTACTGGGGGCTCCGCGTTGTGGCGCGGAAAGGTTCCTCCGAAGAAAACTGACGTCAGCGCGCCGGAAGGGTCCTATATGGCTCCACTGACGTCATGTCCGGGGACGACGTCAGGGCGGTGCCAGGCGGCGCCGCCCCCCCCGGCGCGCAGAGGTGCTGCTGCGCAAAATTTTCCGGATCCAGTCTGACGCCTGGGGATATTCTCAGTTAAGGAATCTGCGGCTAGACAATGTCTCTACCAGATACATCGTTACCGAAGGTAAGTAACTCGTACGTTAGTAATGCCCGAAACTGTGGCAGCAACATTAAGATAGCACAATGCACAGACTCTCAGAATATTTTTTCACAATAAAAGGGTTCTTTATTCAACACATTTTTTCATTAAAACTATTAATTTTTCATCTTTGATTTTCCACTGTAGCCAACTTGTTTCACCACAGGACTTTTTCAGGGCTCATTGATTTTTGTCCTGGCTCTGTTGTACATTGTCCACGAGAGTCAGGAGTACCTAATTTCTGTAAAAATTCCAGAATTTATATATGCACCAAGCGCATTCCTGGACTGCAGGTCAATCCAAGACTAAGGAGAATTGGAAAAGCACAAAATACCCAGACATAAAATTCTAAATTCTCCATTTATGTTTCAAGATGGAGAACGGTAGCCCATAAGTAATTGAATGCATGTTGAAGACCTAAATCACGGTCCAAATGTCAAAACCTGTAAAGTCTTGTATTGACCTGCAGTTCAGGAATGCGTGTGGTGCATATTTTAAATTCGATTTTTACATAATGAGAGCGCCGAAAAAAATGTGTTACCTAGCAGACATTAAACATCTTGCAACAAGTTACTGCAGCCCAAAAAAACAAAAGTATAGACTTGAAAAATGAAAAATATTCAGACGTGGGCTACATTCGGTCAGAATTTCAAAAGCAATAGCACTGCCTCGGTCTTTATTTTTAAAAGCAGTACTTCATTTATCACACAGCCCAAGCCAGTTAACCACTGAAGCTTGCAGCTTCAAACACGGACATGCTTTGCATTAGGAGGTCAATGCCACAAAAAAGTTAATTGTGCCAAGGATCAAATGTGAAAGTAGCCAGGACTAGATGTTCATCCCACTGGACTGCTGGATGCTTAATGCACTGTAAAAGACTAGTAAAAGTTGTTTACCAGCTTTGTTTCAAGGGGGGAAAAAGTCACCCTGTAAATCTAGGTATGAGGTAATTGAAGATGAATAATGTTTGAATCCAGTCAAATTAACGTGCCAACTACAAGGAACATAAAAGGTATGACAGTATTCAAAGCTGCTCAGACTGGTATTTGGATAGCTTTTGGGGGGTAATGCTGCCTATCCTCATCCAAGGACTGGGACAACAAGTAGCAATCCAACAGCACCAGATCTGGTTCCACCTCATCTGCTGAACTCTAGTTCCTCACTTGAAGGACGCAGAATGGACTTGACAACAGCACTATTTAGAGCCCAAATACAAGGAGCACAATGCAACAACCCTGGCTAAACATTAGCCCAACAATAGAACAGGGCAACTTGCCGCTAGTCTGCTTCCAAACGGTCTGTTCTTGCAACACAAATGATGCCAATGGAATTTACAAAATGCCGAGCTGTGTGCAACAAGCTAACATTTTATGAGCCAAGTTCATGAATAGAAGGGGTGTGCGAGTAACTGCTCCCTCAGGACTGCTTGAAGAGCTCTGCAACCAGAGGGAGATCAGGGGAGCTGGTGTTTACCAGGAGAAGGAGTTTTAAGAAGAACGGATGCAGCCAAAACAGGGCTGTCCGTATCGTCCCATCTCGACCGCATGAAGACATGGGGAGTCCATTTCATCAAGAGAGTTAAAGATAAGGCACCCAGGAATATCTACAAATAGGCCCATGGAAGAGCATTACCTTGAGAGGGCTTTCCCCATGTCCCATGCGGGGAGCATATGAAGATTGTTCTCGAGTGAAAAACCTCTATGTTTTGAAAGACAGAATTACATTATTTTGACACATGATACAATCGGCTAGTCTTGGGTACTCACAAACTTTCTCTTGAGGGCCAAAATTACGGTGTGGTTTGTGGCCGAGGGCCGCACCAGTGGGGGTGGGGTTAGTTGGGGGCGGGGTCAGTGGGGGCAGGGCTAGAGAAAAACAATCTAAATCTTTTCAAAACAAATCAAAGTGGTACTGTAACGTTGTGTGTCCCTATAATACCTGCAAGGACACCTGTTATACATACATTCAGAGCACAACCAGAGCACTGAGATAGTCCGTAGTTGAAGTCAACAATAATTGAGAAAAATGTATATCTGACCAGTTAACAGGTAACCTTGCAGTTATTATATGGACATACGAGGTTACAGTACCTTAACCTTGTGTGTCAATATAATAACTGCAAGGTTTCATATATGGATTTTTCTCAATGGTTGTTGACTTCAATGTATGCTGTTTTGCAAAAAGAGTTCCTCCATGCCCTCACCCACACATCCCCCACCCCCTAAAATGCTTCCAAACGCATGGCCCCAGGCCTCAAAATGCTAGTTATCTGCATCTGGACATGTATTTACGCATATATATCATTTGCTGAGTAACAAACTCTGAGGCGCAAGTGCTGCCTCCGTGCCCGGAGGAGGCCCGGGCCTTGCTCTCTCGAGCGGTTGCCGAAGGGAGAGACGCAGCGAAGTCTACCATCCGCTGTGGGCTGGATACCGCCGACGCACTTGGCAGGACGATTTCCACGTCAGTAGCCCTTCGACGCTACGCCTGGTTGCGTTCGACTGGTTTTTCCGGGGATGTCCAATCCACACTTATGGACATGCCCTTTGATGGCCGTCGCCTTTTCGGCGACAAGGCAGACAACGCGCTAGAGCGCTTTAAGGACTCTCTGGATACGGCCAGATCCTTGGGCCTCTCCACCACCCGCCCTTCGCAGTCTGCCTTTCGTGGCTACGGAAGGGGTACCCCGCTACGTCCCGCCCAGAGCCACAGGCCGGCGCAAGCTGTTCAGCCCCAGCGCGGCCGGGGACGTGGAAACCACCGCCGTGGTTCTGGGGGCCAGCGGGAGGGCCAGTCCACCACGGCCCCCTCTGCAGCAGCCTCCAAACCCTCCTAGTCCGACCTTTCAGGGCCACCAAACGCCAGTGGGCGGCAGGATCCGCCATCACCTCCCCCACTGGTGCACCATCACGTCGGACAGGTGGGTTTTGCAAATAGTCCGAAGGGGCTACTCCCTCTCCTTCGAGACTACCCCTCTATCCATGCCACCTCAGTACCATCGCATGTCGGAGGATCACCTGGCCCTTCTCTAACAGGAAGTTTTGCAGCGTGAATCTTTCTGGATTCACTATGCTGTGCATTATTCCGCCATCTTGTGGTTGGGTCCAAAATTGTAGTATTTTTTCTCCTTTTTTTTTTTTTCGTGGCCCAGGTGGGCGGCGACGTCCCACCATTTGGTGTCCTTCGTGACGTCGACGCGCTTCCTGCGGAAGCTCCCACCCTTGGTCGCCATCTTCAGATTCTTTTTTCCGCCGTTGGGTCTGGATCGTCGCCGAAGAGTTCCAGAAGTTTGGAAGAGGAATCAAGGCAAATAGAAGAAAACCGACGAAAATCAGTTTGAAGTACACCGGACTACGAGTCAAGTAGCCGGGACGACGAGGGAGAAGGTTTACGACCGAGATCTCGACGTCCTACAGAGAATGCGCTTGCAGGGGGCTCCCTGAGCGCGGGCATGGACAAGACACCGTTCAAGTTTTGCACCAACTGCCACCACAAGTACGCCCAGAAGGACCAGCATCCAGTCTGCAACCTCTGCTTGCCGCTCGACCACAGCAGCGAGGACTGCAACGCGTGCTCGGCGTTTACACCCAAGACCCTCAGGGTGAGGGAGAGGCAGAGAAGGGCGAACCACAACATGCAGGGGCAAGGACCACCCCCATCGCTCCGAGACCTGGGCCTCTCAAGTGGAGAGGAGGACAACATCGCCGAAGGACCGGAGGACTGCACAGTCTTCGAGGTCCAAAAGAAAATGTCGAAGGAGGTAAGGGAGTCGTCGACCCCTAAGCACTCGAGCGACACTCGAAAGGGTGAAGCCAAAGCCCCAAGCGACACTCGTAGAAGTGAAGCTAAGTCCTCGAAGGTAGCATTGCCGCCGAAACATTCGTCGAAGGCAACAGCGACCAAGGACAGTCAGCCGAGCGGATCCTTCGAAAAGGACTCCCAATCGGCAAAAACCCTCGAAAAACCAAAAGCGTCGAAGGTTGCCCCCGAAAAGCACACCTCGGCGCCGAGAAGGGAGGGGCAATCGTCCACGTCGACGGCCCCGAAGAGAGCCGCTCCAGCCCTCGACGCCGAACAGGCACAAGAGATGGAGAGGAAAAAGAGGAGGCTCGAGGCCGAAATGGCGAGCATCCTACAGCGGAAGAAGGATTTCGACCGCAAAATGAGCGAATACTCCATCCCGTCGAGACCCGCGCTCGAGGTCGAAATAGACTACGAAGACGCCGAACCGCCGAAAACGCCCGAACCGGTCGAGGAACAGGGGGACGAAGACTATTACTTCGAGGGAGAAGGCGATGAAGACCTGCAATCCTACCGGGACTCGACGTCCTCGGAGGCACAAGACCTGGAATGGCAAGACCTCGACGCAGAATCGCCGGAAGAAGGGGTAGACACTTACCCTTCGAGGCCCTCGCCGCCAGACGACATCGGGGTCTACAACACGGTAGTCCTGAAGGCGGCACAAACCTATGGGGTGGAAATGGAAGAAGAGAAGCCCAAGGCATGTTTCCTCCTGGAAACTCTACTGCCTCAACAAACCAGGAGCCTATTCCTTCCCATGCTCCCTAGTGTGCTGGACCAAGGGAGAGATGCCTTCAGGGAACCAGCAGTATGCAGGGCTGTCACTCCAAGAACAGAGAAAAAGTACAAACACTCTTCCCAAGACCCTGCATACATACAAGGATCAGTGCCAGCTGACTCCATAATTACGGCTACGGCCAGGAAAAGGGCCAATGTGCCCACTAATACCGGACCACCTCCAGATACGGAGAGTAAGAGGATGGATCTGACAGGGAGAAAGGTGGAGAGAAATGCGGCAATACAGTGGCATATCGCAAACTCAAACGCCCTGATCAACAGGCACGCATACCATCATTGGGACGAAGTGGGGCAACTCCTCAAGCATCTACCAGATGAGTACCAACAAAGGGCAGCTCACCTGGTGGAAGAAGGCAAAAGCATGGCAAACACATGCTTGAAGTCAGCCTTGGATGCTGCAGAAACATCCAGCAGACTAATGATGATAGGAGTGACCGAGAGGAGACACGCATGGCTGAGGATTTCAGGATTCAAGCCAGAGGTGCAGAGTAACATCCTGAATACGCCCTTCAATGGCGAACAACTGTTTGGCACGCCAGTTGATGAAAAGCTGACGCAGCTCAAAAAGGACAACGAGACAGCAAGGTCCATGGGAGCGCTGTAGTTCAGAGGGATGAGAAGAGGGGCACCCACCAGAAGGCCGGGCGGTAGAGGAGGCAACGTGCCTGCCACATCGCACCAAACGTTCCAGCAAGGCTACCAAAGGAACAACCAAGGCCAGCAGCAGCAAGGACAGCAGCAGCAAAACTGGCAGTACCAGCCCCGGGGCCAGTCCTTTCGAGGGCGCGGAAACGGACGAGGACAAGCTCGTAGAGGAGGCCAACAGCCCACCTCCAAATGACTTCACCATCAAGCCCACAACCACCCTAGCAACACCTCGGGTGGGGGCAACAACAAACAGAGAAACAAAAACCTAACGATCCACAGGAAACAGTCCCTAGAACACACAACACCGGTAGGAGGCAGGATAAAAAACTTCCTCAAGCAGTGGAGGAAGGTCACTATAGACAAGTGGATACTAAACATCATACAATACGGATATTGCATAGAACTGGAAAGACAACCCCCAACAAAAAGACCAAGAAACAAGACCCACTCGGCAAAAGAACTCTCGCTCTTGCAGCTGGAGGCCAAGTGGCTGCTCAGCAAAAAGGCAATAGAGACAGTACCGCACAACCAAAGGAACAAAGGGGTTTACTCAACCTACTTCCTCGTGCCAAAGGTGGACGAAACACTACGACCTATCCTAGATCTGAGATTCTTAAACAAATTCATAAGAACTCAAAGATTCAAAATGACTACCCTACAGGAGGTAATACCACAAATACAACAAGCATTGGCATAGCCAATAGGTCTCGCCTTTGGGGCCTTATAAGTGTTTAGCCAGAGCTATTGACTTTGCCAATGTCTTCAAGCTGTGCTGTAGAGAAGTGTGGCTGCTGTGCAGCATGCTGAAAAGTTATAATAAAAAAGTGTCAGAAGCATTTTTGTTACTTTATATATGACCAAGAAGGCATTATGTAAAACTGAACGACCATATTAAAAAAGTATTTACAATAAAAAAATTCCTCAGTTTTCTTTTGTTCTTGCAATGCTGGCAACTTGTTTCTGCCTATTGCAATGGTTGTTTGTTAAAGCTTTTTTTGAGGGGGCATAAACAATCGGAGGGTGAAGGTTGGGAACTAGTACCTGTATTATAACACTAGCAGCGGCCAGACGCTAGGGGAGAATCAACAGATGCCAGATTCCGAGAGCAGGCTGAGGTGGTGCTGAGTGATGCTGAGGTGGTAGTGGTGGTGGTGGTGACTATTGCGGAGACGATGCTGAGGTGATGCTGAATGATACTCAGGTCTTGCTGAGTGATGCTGTTGTGGTGCTGAGTGATATTGTCTTGGCGCTGAGTGATATTGTCTTGGCGCTGAGTGATGCTGTGGTGGTGCTGAGTGATATTGTCTTGGCGCTGAGTGATGCTGTGGTGGTGCTGAGTGATGCTGTGGTGGTGCTGAGTGATGGTGTGGTGGCCCTGAGTGATGGTGTGGTGGCCCTGAGTGATGCTGTGTTGGCCCTGAGTGATGCTGTGGTGGCCCTGAGTGATGCTGTGGCGGCCCTGAGTGATGCTGTGGCGGCCCTGAGTGATGCTGTGGCGGCCCTGAGTGATGCTGTGGCGGCCCTGAGTGATGCTGTGGCGGCCCTGAGTGATGCTGTGGCGGCGCTGAGTGATGCTGTGGCGGCGCTGAGTGATGCTGTGGCGGCGCTGAGTGATGCTGTGGCGGCACTGAGTGATGCTGTGGCGGCGCTGAGCGATGCTGTGGCGGCGCTGAGCGATGCTGTGGCGGCCCTGAGCGATGCTGTGGCGGCGCTGAGCGATGCAGTGGCGGCGCTGAGCGATGCTGTGGCGGCGCTGAGTCATCCTGTGGCGGCGCTGAGTCATCCTGTGGCGGCGCTGAGTCATCCTGTGGCGGCGCTGAGTCATCCTGTGGCGGCGCTGAGTCATCCTGTGGCGGCGCTGAGTCATCCTGTGGCGGCGCTGAGTCATCCTGTGGCGGCGCTGAGTCATCCTGTGGCGGCGCTGAGTCATCCTGTGGCGGCGCTGAGTCATCCTGTGGCGGCGCTGAGTCATCCTGTGGTGGCGCTGAGTCATCCTGTGGTGGCGCTGAGTCATCCTGTGGTGGCGCTGAGTCATCCTGTGGTGGCGCTGAGTCATCCTGTGGTGGCGCTGAGTCATCCTGTGGTGGCGCTGAGTCATCCTGTGGTGGCGCTGAGTCATCCTGTGGTGGCGCTGAGTCATCCTGTGGTGGCGCTGAGTCATCCTGTGGTGGCGCTGAGTCATCCTGTGGTGGCGCTGAGTCATCCTGTGGTGGCGCTGAGTCATCCTGTGGTGGCGCTGAGTCATCCTGTGGTGGCGCTGAGTCATCCTGTGGTGGCGCTGAGTCATCCTGTGGTGGCGCTGAGTCATCCTGTGGTGGCGCTGAGTCATCCTGTGGTGGCGCTGAGTCATCCTGTGGTGGCGCTGAGTCATCCTGTGGTGGCGCTGAGTCATCCTGTGGTGGCGCTGAGTCATCCTGTGGTGGCGCTGAGTCATCCTGTGGTGGCGCTGAGTCATCCTGTGGTGGCGCTGAGTCATCCTGTGGTGGCGCTGAGTCATCCTGTGGTGGCGCTGAGTCATCCTGTGGTGGCGCTGAGTCATCCTGTGGTGGCGCTGAGTCATCCTGTGGTGGCGCTGAGTCATCCTGTGGTGGCGCTGAGTCATCCTGTGGTGGCGCTGAGTGATGCAGTGTTGGCCCTGAGTGATGATGTGGTGTCGCTGAGTGATGCTGTGGTGGCGCTGAGTGATGCTGTGGTGGCGCTGAGTGATGCTGTGGTGGCGCTGAGTGATGCTGTGGTGGCGCTGAGTGATGCTGTGGTGGCGCTGAGTGATGCTGTGGTGGCGCTGAGTGATGCTGTGGTGGCGCTGAGTGATGCTGTGGTGGCGCTGAGTGATGCTGTGGTGGCGCTGAGTGATGCTGTGGTGGCGCTGAGTGATGCTGTGGTGGCGCTGAGTGATGCTGTGGTGGCGCTGAGTGATGCTGTGGTGGCGCTGAGTGATGCTGTGGTTGCACTGAGTGATGCTGTGGTTGCACTGAGTGATGCTGTGATGGCGTTGAGTGATGCTGTGATGGCGTTGAGTGATGCTGTGATGGCGTTGAGAGATGTTGGGTTGGTGCTGAGTGATGCTGTGCTGGCTCTGAGTGATGCTGTGGTGATGCCGAGTGAGAGAGAGAGTGAAGATATAATGCCCAATTAGAGAGGGTGGTGAGAGAGAAAGCGAGAGAAAGGGTGTACATAGAATAAAGAGTGGAGCGGGATAGAGAGAGAGAAAGAAGGGGAGAGAGAGTGAATGAAGGAGTTTGAAAGAGAAACAGATAAAGGGGTGAGAGAGAATGAAAGGCTAAACAAGATAGAGAGGGGAGAGTTAATTAAGTAGAGCGAGAATTAGAGAGGGGAGAGAGAGAGAAGGAGAGAGACAATAAGAATGGAGGGTGTGGAGTTTAAATAGAGTGAAGAAGTGACGCGGAAAAAGTAACCTTAAATATAGCTTTGTGCTTTGCGCGAATAAATATAAAAAAACAGAGTGAGACAAAAATACTGGTAATTAGGCTGTGACTCCCAATATAAAACAAATAGCGATATAAGGTGAAATCAACCCACCGAAGCAATATTTCTAACTAGACAAAAAAAAGCTTGCATTTCAATGCTAATCGCTGTTGTTTTTCATGTGACTGTAGTCCAGGGCCGTCAGTTGGTAATGTGAGCTGCTGCTGCATTGAAACATCAGAGTCCAGAGAGTTAATGAGCCATGACGAGGAAATGAGGAAGAGATAGGAAACCCAGATGGCAGCTGCGCACGTGCACGCCATCGTGAACGCAAGCTGGTCGCCAGCCGAAAGCCAGTGGGTTTGCACTTCCAAAACCCGCTTACTAAAACTCTCGGCCAGACCAGCGCAAGCGCTGGTGCAGGCCAAGACCTAAAAAGGGGATTACATGGCAACAATAGATCTGAAGGACGCGTACTTACACATCCCCATCAACCACAGGCACAAACAGCTACTACGGTTTGTAATAAACCAGCCTCACTACCAGTTCACAGTACTAGCATTCAGACTCAAATCCACACCAAGGGTGTTTACAAAGTGCCTAGCAGCAGTAGCAGCGCACCTACGAAGGCAAGGAATACACGTATATCCCTACCTCGACGACTGGCTCATAAAGGAAAGCTCTTACAACAAATGTAAAGAACACATCCAGCAGGTCGTGCAAACACTAAGTCAACTGGGTTTCTCAATTCATTGGGAGAAATCGTCAACCGACCCAGAGCAGATAGATATTCTTGGGGGCCGAGATCAACACCATACAGGCCAAAGTGTTCCCCAGCAGGAGGAGTACATTGGCGATACAAAAGGAAACACGTCCTTACCGCAAGGGGCAAGTTCTGACAGTGAGGACGGTGAGCAAGCTAATGGGAATGATGGCGTCATGCATCCACCTAGTCCCAAATATCAGGCTACACATGAGACCATTCCAGGAATGGATTCAGCAGCAATGGTCACAGGCAACAGTGAGTTGGGAAGATCTTGTGGTTGTCACACACGCAGTGCATCAGGAAGTGGCGTGGTGGAACAAGGAAAACATATCAAAGGGGAAGCCATTCACACAACCAACTCCAACAGTGACCATCACAACGGACGCCTCCCAACTGGGGTGGGGCGCACACATGAACAAGCTCAGGGTGAGGGGTCTATGGTCGCAGCAAGATGCGGTCAAACACATCAACTACCTGGAGCTGAAAACTGTGTTCCTAGCCTTAAAAGCCTTTCAGAAACAGCTGTACGGAAACAGGGTATTGATCCAAACAGACAACACAACCACCATGTTCTACATCAACAAACAAGGAGGAACACAATCAGTGGCACTATCAGGGCTAGCACAGGAAATATGGAAATGGGCCATCCCGCTACAAATAGACCTACTGGCAATACATCTCCCGGGGAAGGACAATGTGGAAGCAGACCGACTCAGCAGGCAGGCGTCGGCATCCCACGAGTGGGAGCTCAATCAACAGGAAACACAGAAGCTATTCCAGAAATGGGGTACACTGCAAATAGACCTATTTGCAACACACCAGAATGCAAAATGCCAACACTACGCATCCAGACAACCAGACCATTGGTCACAAGGGAATGCGCTATGGATAGATTGGTCAAAGACATTTGCATACACTTTTCCCCCGATACCACTGATACACAGGGTACTCAGCAAATGCAGAATCAGCAACATGTCGCTGATACTGATATCACCCCAGTGGGCCAGGCAGTCCTGGTTCTCACAGATAGTAGAAATGGCACAGGAACCAGCACACAGGTTCCCAAGAAGAAAAGACCTGTTAGCAATGCAGAACGGAAAGGTGCTACACCCAGAACCGGAGAGCCTCAGCCTAGCAGCGTGGCTCCTGAAGACTTAGAATTTGCACACCTCAAATTACCACCTAGTATCATGGCAGTACTCAGGGAGGCAAGGAGGCCTTCCACAAGGAAGTGCTACATAGCAAAGTGGAAGAGGTTCTCCGAATGGTGCATCAAGGAGAATCTACAACGGAAGATCACAAGGGAATCAACGGTACTAAAATACTTAACGCACCTGCTACAAAGCGGATTAAGTTACACATCCCTGAGGGTGCACTTGGCGGCGGTAGTGGCATACACAAGAGGAGAGACAGGGAGAAGTTTCTTCACCTCCCAAGTTGTGAAGAGATTTCTGGAAGGGGCGAAAAGAATCGCACCCCCAAAAAGGATGCCAGCACCAGCATGGAACCTCAACGTAGTGCTCACTCAGTTGATGAAGGCGCCATTTGAACCTATTCACAAAACTACACTGCACATGCTCACGCTAAAGACGGCCTTCTTAGTGGCTATCACGTCACTACGAAGAGTAAGTGAGTTGCAAGCACTAACACTCCAAGAGCCGTACCTGCAAATACACAAGGACAGGATTGTAATGAGGACGGACCCACACTTCATGCCAAAGGTGGTGTCTCGGTTCCACATTAACCAAACAATCCAAATACCAAGTTTTTTCCAAAACCCTTCCACACAAACCGAAAGGGCGCTGCACACACTAGACGCCAGAAGGGCCGTAATGCACTATATGGAAAGGACAAAGGAGTGCAGGAAAACAAAGCAGTTCTTTGTCTCCTTTGCCAGCAGTTTTCTGGGACGATCAGTCACCAAAAATACCATTGCACGATGGATTGCGCACACAATTAAACTCTGCCACAAACAGGCAGGACAACAATTACAAGGAGCAGCTCAAGCTCACTTAACAAGGAAGAAGAGAGCAACAATTGCGTTTCTAGCGAACACACCTATCCAAGACATTTGCCAAGCCGCAACATGGTCTTCAGTGCACACGTTCACTAAGCACTACTGCGTGGATATCCAAATGAACAAAGAAGCGCAAGTAGGACAAAAGGTCTTACAACATATTTTCAGTAACCAATGCTCATCTTCCACCCAGCCACCGCAATAAGGGAAAACCACTACTAAGTCTATGCACAGCATAGTGAATCCAGAAAGATTCACGCTGCAAAATGTATAGTTTCTTACCTGTCGGTGTAGTTTTGCAGCTTGAAGACTTTCTGGATTCACTAGCGATCCCACCCTCCTCCGCCAGAAAGATGAGGCATAAGGACAAAGGAGGCTAAAATTACATACATAGCTAAAGGGATCAAACAAGCGGACAACAAAACAAGAAAGGAGAAAAAAAGAATCCGAAGATGGCGACCAAGGGTGGGAGCTTCCGCAGGAAGCGCGTCGACGTCACGAAGGACACCAAATGGTGGGACGTCGCCGCCCACCTGGGCCACGAAAAAAAAAAAAAGAGAAAAAATACTACAATTCCGGACCCAACCACAAGATGGCGGAATAATGCACAGCATAGTGAATCCAGAAAGTCTTCAAGCTGCAAGACTACACCGACAGGTAAGAAACTATACGTTTCGGCACTCTTGGCCAAGAGAGCCATCGAGCGCGTTCCTGCCCCAGAAGTAGGTCGTGGTTGCTATTCCCACTACTTTCTGGTGCCCAAGAAGGACAAAGGCCTGCGTCCTATCTTGGATCTCAGGAACGTCAACTGCTTCCTCCGGAAGGAGAAGTTCAAAATGTTGGCGCTCGCTCAGGTCTTGTCTACCCTCGACCCTGGAGACTGGATGGTAGCGTTGGACTTGCAGGACGCCTATTTCCATATCCCCCTCCTGCCGGCCCACAGGCGTTACCCGCGGTTCACGGTAGGCCACGAGCATTTTCAGTTTACCGTGCTCCCCTTTGGCCTTACCAGCGCCCCTCGGGTGTTCACGAAAGTGATGGCGGTGGTCGCAGCTCATCTGCACAGATCAGGGGTTCCAGTCTTCCCCTATCTCGACAAATGGCTGTTGAAGGTGGGCTCGCCCCAGGTGGTCGTCTCCCACCTCCAGACTACGGCGGACCTCCTGCATTCGCTGGGGTTCACTATCAATGTGCCGAAGTCACACCTGACTCCCTCTCAGTCACTTCCTTTCATCGGAGCTGTTCTGGACACAGTGCAGTTTCGAGCTTATCCTCTCGAGCAGCGAGTCTGGGATATTCGGGCTATGATACCGATGTTTCAGCCTCTATCCCGGATTTCGGAGACAATGACCCTGAGTCTGCTGGGCCTCATGGCCTCCTGCATCCTGCTGGTGGATCATGCCAGATGGCATATGCAGGCTCTGCAGTGGGACCTGAAGTTCCAGTGGGCCCAACATCAAGGGAATCTGTCCGATTGCATCCAGATCTCGGAGGGCACTGCACACCAATTGCAGTGGTGGCTTACGAACCAGGATTGGGTCGAAGGCAGATCCCTCTCCCACCCTCAACCAGAGTTTACAGTGGTGACCGATGCATCACTTCTGGGATGAGGCGGCCACATGGGGGAGGCAGAGATCAGAGGCCTCTGGTCTCCAGCGGAGTCCGGGCTCCACATCAACCTTCTGGAGCTTTGGGCGATTCGTCTTGCACTGAAGGCATTCCTTCCCTCTGTCCAGGGAAGAGTAGTGTAGGTGTTCATGGACAACACTACCGCCATGTGGTACTGCAACAAACAAGGCGGGGTGGGGTCGTGGACCCTATGTCAGGAGGCCCTCCGCCTCTGGACATGGCTGGAACATCCAGGCATATCCCTGGTGGTTCAACACCTGGCAGGTTCTCTGAAAGCCAGGGCGGACGAACTCAGCCGCAGGTGCATGATGGATCACGAATGGCGTCTTCACTCGGAGGTGGTGCAAGGTCTCTTTCAGCAGTGGGGAGAGCCTTGGTTAGATCTATTCGCCACCGAAGAGAAAGCGCAATGTCAGCAGTTCTGTGCGTTGGCATTTCCAAGGCGGCACTCGCTAGGGGACGCTTCTCGTTGTGAGTGGAGTTGCGGTCTTCTATATGCCTTTCCGCCTATACCACTTCTGCCCAGAGTGCTGAAGAAGATCAAGCACGACCGGGCCCAAGTCATTCTTGGGACTCCGGATTGGGCACGAAGAGTCTGGTATCCCGAGCTGCTCAACATGGCCATCGATCCTCCGATCAGACTGCTTCTTCGGGAGGATCTTCTGTCGCAGCAGCAGGGGACGGTCCTCCACCCGAACCTGTCCAGCCTCCACCTCCTTGCGTGGAGATTGAGCGGCGGCAGTTGACGTCGTTTGACCTGCCTCCCGAAGTCTGCGATGTTATCTTGGCAGCCAGGCGTCCCTCCACTAAGACGGTATACGCCTGCAGATGGAACAAATTTGTGGCATGGTGAACAGCAAAGGCTTTGGATTCCCTTTCCGCCCCTCTTTCTGAGGTCCTCTTGTTCCTCCTTTCTTTGGCCCAGCAGGGCTCTGCTCTGGGCACTCTAAAGGGCCATTTCAGCCTTCCTTAGGCTTCCTGATCAGCCTTCTCTTTTCTTGTCCCCTGTTGTAAATAGATTCCTTAAGGGCATTACTCATCTTTTTCCTCCTGTTCCCTTCGTAATGCCCCAGTGGGACTTGAACTTAGTTCTTACCTATCTTATGTGCGCTCCCTTTGAGCCACTACATAACTGTCCTCTCAGACTTCTCACCTTGAAAACTGCCTTTCTGGTGGCCATCACCTCTGCACGCAGGGTGAGTGAGCTGCAAGCTCTTTCTTTCAAGCCTCCCTTTCTGGCTATCCATCCGGACAAGGTCGTCCTGAGAAGTAGACCTTCCTTCCTTCCCAAGGTGGTTACTTCTTTCCACATTGGCCAAACCATCACTTTGCCCACCTTCTTTGCGCCTCCGCATCCTTCAAAAGAGGAAGAGAGGCTCCGCCGTCTGGATCCAAAACGTGCGCTTTCCTTCTACTTGGATCGCACCAAACAATTCCGGGTGGATGACCAGCTCTTTGTGGGTTACGTGGGCGCTAAGAAAGGTCTGGCCGTGCTCAAACGAACCATCTCCAGGTGGGTCGTACTGTGTATCAAAGCCTGCTACTCTTTGGCAAAGAAGGAGCCTCCAGTGGGGCTGCGTGCCCATTCCACCAGGGCGACGGCAGCTACCACTGCTTTGGGACGAGGAGTCCCCTTAAATGACATCTGTCTGACAGCTACATGGGCATCGTTGCACACGTTCACTAAACACTACTGCCTAGACAGCCAAGTCCGGAGAGACGGCTTCTTTGGCCGTTCTGTTCTCTAGGACTTTCTGGTGTGAACTTAGTTCACAGACCCACCAGCGGGGTTGGTATTGCTGGGGTATCTATTCTAAGGTAAGGAATCTATCACTGTTTCTTTCAGATGAACAAGTTACTTACCTTCGGTAATGATACATCTGTAAGAAACATAGGGTAGTTATAGATTCCTTACCGCCCCACCCATCCTCCCCTTTCTGCGAACTGACTTCTAGGGTTAAGAACATCCTTTCAGGGCCCTAGTTTTGTGCACCAGTGGTCAGTGTCTTGCATGGCTCTGCGCTTCTGGCGTGGAAAGCCGTGTACAGAACTGACGTCAGCGCGCGAGGGCGGCGTCTATGTAGCTACCGCGACGTCATCCCGGCGACCACGATGCCGACGACGAACGCGGAGTCGACCGACGCCACCTTCCGACGTACAGGGGTACTGCTGACTAAAAACTTTCCGGATCCAGTCTGACGCCTGGGGGTAATTCTAAGGTAAGGAATCTATAACTAACCTATGTTTCCTACAGATATATCGTTACCGAAGGTAAGTAACTTGTTCATCACATACAAGGCTCCATAAAAAAATATATAGGCTCCCCTGTTAGGAGTGTTTTTTTTTTTTATCAAGTACTCAGTCCTTGTTTTCCCTCCTTAACAGCACCTAGTCATCCCATCAGAGCACATACTTTATCCGTTGTTGAAAAAAACGTGTCTGTCATGGATAGGAACAGGTGGTTTTAGACCACTGACAGGTGACAGGACCTGGACGTGTGGAGGGATGCTCGCGCTGGGTCTCACTAAGTTTTCTAGAGTGATCTCTTTGTTTTGGCAAATGTGTTTTTCCTGTCCTGGGTGTGACTGCATGAAATTCCAAACCAGATGTGAATGAGGACGAGCAGCGACTAATAGTATTGCAGTCACGACAGTGGTCCCTCACAGTGTGCTCACTGGAGAATTGAAGGGTTGATAGGGTCGTGTTTGTCGTTTTGATTAATTGTGTGCTTAGTTGTCATACATTGCACTAGTTTATAACACAATTCTATTCTTTCCTCTCTTTCTCAAGGTCGAATGTGCCACATTCTGCAGCCCAAGCCATCCAGCAGGTACTGGCTACCGTGGCGACGAGTCAATCTAAGCAGGTACACCACTAATACATTTGCAGTGTCAAAGTACAGTACATCTGCCAGATTTTTTCTTTCCCAAATCCAGATTTTTGTCATTATCTTGAACCTCTATTACACCTCCATGGGCCCTAATGAAAGCAAGGAAAATGATGGGCTCTGGGGTCCTTTTTTGGTAGAAAAGTCATAAATGGAGTGCCCAAGCCCTTTAATCCCTGGGCCTCATTGCCACTGCACCTTCTGTACAATTGATAGCCCTGCATTTGAGGTGATTTGCTGGGCTCTCGCTTCCACCCCGCACCTACTGTCAAACCTTCTATTCAGTCCTCACCCACTTTGAAGCAGGTTTCTTACATGGTTTCAGATGTAAGTTTTTTCTCTTTAACAGGCTTTTAAAGTTATTTTAAATTGCATTTTTGTGTCACCAAATATGAATTTAGGGAGTTGAGAAAGTTACCAATCTCCAGTGCTTAAGATTTTCCCTTTGCAACTCTCCAGCTGCAAGCTTCCATTTCCAGAGAGAGCCTTACCTGTTTCAAGCTTTTATTTCCACAGAAGGAGCCCTTGGCGGTCGCTAGCGATCCAGAAGCATTTTCTATTTAGGGCCCATATTCTTTGCTAATCACTTTTGGCAACAAAGTGGCCAGAGCACATTTTCTTACACTAATAGTCTCCTGTGTGACAAAGTATTTAGAAATTTGCAATGCCTCAGAAGCTTTATTCTCATTTAGCCAAAACAACAGCAACATTGGTGACCTTTAAGTAGAAAAGCAAGAAGTCAAAGAGGTCTTCGGCGTCACCTTGTCCTTTGGCTGTTGAGACGAGGGAGCGTCGGCATTTGATGAATGGCTCAGCGGTTGAGCCAGCTCCTGGGTGAGCTCTGCGGTTTTCTGAATTACCGGTAGCCGGTGCAAACCCGCTCAGCTTCAAGAGTTTTACTAGGCCATGCGCCTCATATTTGAGCAGCCCGCTCTCGCTGGAACGCCTTCGGGCCCCTTGGGATGGGCCCCTGCTGGATCCACGCCGCCAGCTCCGGCACCATTGGGGCCACTTGGATCCACAGATGGATCCGGACTGGCGCCGTTCGTGCCATCTCGAACTTCCCCGATGCTAATGCTCCCGGCAGCGCCATCCACATTCTGATCCCCGACTCCGACACGGAGCCGGATGAGCCATGCCTTCCAGGCCGCAGTCTTAGCCCTATTCTTATGGGCTAGGACTCGGGGAGGAGTGGGAGAGGCCGCTGGACCCTGAAGAATACTAACCCTTTGACCCTAATGTGGTCTGGTGTGAGGATTTGGCAGAAGCCAGCGGATTGGACATTTCTCCAGATACTGGCATACTTTCTCCTCCTACTGTGGCAATGGAAGAGGGAGCGTCCTTCACAATGTTGGCGAGGAGGGCGGCCGAGGTTCTGGACCCTAACCTGCCCTATGTGGCGATCAAGACTAACAGGGGGGGGTCTGAAGTTGTGCCAATAGTGGTATGGGTTTAGGGAAAGAACACTGACACTGGGAACCTGATTAGCAGGGACCCAGTACTCTACAGTCAGTGTTACATCAAAAGCAGGGCAAACAGCAAGGGGGTTGGGGGGGACTACAATAGAAACCCACTTTCCTACATATGGTCTGCGATATACAGAGCAGCAGCATACTTAAGAGATCACTAAATGTTGTCGCAGTATTTAGTCACCCTATATTTTTACCTCTTGCATCCAAGAAGGATATTCTAATGAGACTCTGCTTTACTACATCTCTGCCATCTATCCTGGGCTGCTGTCTCTCCACTTCCTTTTGCAGTGTAATAGCGTCTTCTATTTTCCAGAGCATCCTGCTGTGCACTATGTATTGTTTTGCAGCTTAGTATCCCCTTTGTTTAATGTTTTAGGGCATGCCAGTGAGTGCAATGCAGGCAAACCAGTTACCTGTGCTGGCAGGCCTGGCCGCCACTGCCCAAGTTCCATCAGTCAACAAAACCACAGGTCAGTAAATCACTTCTAAAGGGTGTTGCGGTACTTACACATGTAACACCAGTCCTCTAGGGCTGTCTGCCCTTGATATAAGTTTATGTGCGTTTGGTTGCACCAGATGAACATTGGTAATTTTTTTGTTTGAGACGTAGTTATAGAGGAAGAATTGGAAGAATTTATAAGCTGATATGATACAGCTGGAAGAGAGATGTGGTCAGGAAAGGAAGAGGTGAGTTGTGCCAAGTTGCTGAAACTGAGATGGTGATTGGACTGAAAAGCGGTAGATGGCAGTGCAGAAATGTGAGACTTGGAGAGATTGACTGTAAGACCGACAGTGTGGTTAAGTGAGTATATGACAGCCAAGATCAGAACAGGTGCAGGAATAGAAACTGTGCGAGTGGAGATAATGAGGACTGAGTGGAAAGGGAGATGGAAATGAGAACCAAAGCGGGGATAAAGATAAAAAAAAAAAAGGAGTGGCGTTCACAAAGATTAGGGAACCATGACATTTACTGATCATTTTATCAGGGTTTGGTTTACTTTGGAAATTTGCCATTTGTTTTTTTTCTCTCTAGGACCTGCAGGGTTGAAGTCTGACACTGTCTCCTCCACGTCTGGCACTGATTCTCAATTGGGCAAGGCCTTTTCTTTCACTCCGTCAGGGTGAGTATCTGTGCCATTCATTATATGCACTTGAGTTTTTCTTTCGTGTCACCTTGTTGATGTTTCGTGGCTTATTATTCTTCTCCACCTGCGCACGCTTCCTATGTGCAAGTGTCTGTTGTTACTGCTAGGTTGTTACTCCGTTACCTTTGCGCTTTTTGCTGATGGACTGGAATTAGCATTCTGTAGCAGAGATCAGTCTATAATGGTCCTTGCCTTTGCTGTGCATGCCAGCCTTTAGGTCTTGATCGTCTGATTGTGATGATGTGTTCATACACCATGTTCTGATGTGCAGTTGTGTTGAGCTGCCAGATTTCCACACCGAGTGTTAAAGTTTCCATGTTGACACTGAATGTCTCTTTCTACTGTCTGTCATCAGGACTGGATTCAGTTTTGATGGAACCTCTACATCTGCAGGAACCCTTTCCAGCGTTGGCTCCAGTGGCCCAGGTACGCAGAAGATGCCAACGTGCAGCACAGTTTCTGAGGCTTTGGTTCCCTTTCAGTATACCCCTCCCACCAACAGCAGGCCTTCTTTCGGCCTTGCAGGCTTTACTACTTTGAAGACTAAGCTTCTGAACAAATGCTTGTTTGATGAAACCAATGTATCCGCTCTTAAGAGGTGGTTTGTCCTGTGCAACTGGGAGGTAGCAGGTTCTTTTCTACCACTGATAGAAAAGAAATTGATTTTAAAAAATTAAAAAAGCATGGATATGTGTTTGCATTGCTCATAACCTCTAGGAACGCATCTTTTTCATTCTGTTCCATTGTTGTTCAGCTTGTCTACACCCTTGGAGAAGGAGACCAACCATATGCACAATCCTCCTTGTTTGAGACTGTTTCAAGGCTGATGAGACTGTACATGGCCAAAAAGGACTTGTGGTTGGTTGTGTCCATTTAAGGGTGGTGTACCCCTGCCATTAGTGTTTCACTGATTTGTGAATGGTTGGCTCTCTTTAATGGTGTAGGGATTTGGAAAAACAACGTAATGAAATGCGGTCTCCAGGTATGCCAACGATTAAGATTTTTCTAGCATCCCCATCACTATAATAGGGAGTGCTGGTTTTGGAGGGTTAAAGAGAGGTTATGGAAATCCCACCCGATTTGTTCTGGAGAGGCTACATCATGTACGCAAGTAAAAAACATGACTCTGCTGTCTAGCAGGATGAGGGGGTGAGTCTGCGGGCACGTTTGTGACCGCCTTACTGGCCACCCACTTCTGATTAAAAGAATCTATGATGGAGATAATACATGATGCGTTGCTGCCGGGCTGGGCCCTTTGTGTTTTCGTATGCTAAGAAGCATCCTGTCTCTGCTGCTTAGGATGGTTTATTTGGAGGGCTGGAAGGAGAGAACAAGGTTCAGGAAGGCATCTGGCTTATTCCTCGAAGGAGGTCACAGACTTGCAGTTGGTACATAAGGATATCCATGGAACATAACACTTTTGTACTCTTGAAGGATAGGGGAAGACATCCATGTGAATCTCTCGTCTAGTGGAGACACCTAGTAGCATTCTCAGGCTCAGTTGGTTCGCTGCTGCAAATGGTAACCCTTCCCATAAGTCGGCACAGGAGCAGCTGTTTATCTTTAGGTCAATGCCTTCTTGAAATGCTCCCTGTGATTATTTCTTTGTTTTTATCCACAGCATCATCTGCTCCTGCTAAAGAGTCAAGTCTGCCTGGCGCCTTCTCCTTTGGCACTGCTGCGACTAAGCCTCTGTTTGGCACAGCCTCCGAAAGTAACTTCAGCTTTGGCGCATTAAAACTCCCCATCAGCTCTACAATTACTACATCTACCAACTCTACCAAGTCTTCTTTAATCTCTGTTTCCAGTTCTACACCAAGCAAACCTGAAGCCCAAACAGCGAAGCCTGGAGAAAGCTTCTTCCAAAATTCATCAGCCGGGGAGACCCTTGGCAGCTTTTCAGGGCTGCGTGTTGGTCAGGCAGATGAGAATACACCATCTGATGTCCTAAAAGCACCACCCCCTATTCTAGCAGCTGAGCAGCCCCTGAAAACACCTGCATTAGCATCTGGATTCTCATTTGGAGGGAGCTTGCAGATGGGGAAGGCAGCTGAAAGCACTTCTACCTCTGTGTCTTCTGTCATAGCACCCACAGTTACTGCCAAAAGTGCTGGCGGCAATCTGTTTGGCAGTGTCCAGCTGACTTCTGGCTCTTCCAATGCTCTCTTCGGTCATGGGGGAGTTACATCAAGCTCAGGCAAGGCAATGCTTGCTTTTGGTATGCCTCAGCTAAGTAGCAACACCGTATCTAGCTCCACCGATGAGACAGTGACTACTTCAACCCCCACACCCCTGTCGTTCAGCAGCCTGTTGAGCTCCGCTCCAGTCATGTTGACAGCGACAAGCACCGGAAACGGGGAACCAGTGTCGTCTGCTGATGTTCCAAGCAGAGCTGAAGCTATTGTGTCCTCTTCCAGTCATTCACTACCTACTCCACTACAAGCTCCTGATGAACAGATTACAGACCCTGCAAGTAGTAATGCATCTGCCACTGCCCAAGATAATAAGCCTCTAGAAACAACCACCACAGTTTCCAGTACCAACTTAGTGGCACCCACAGGAGGGGCAGTTTCTGCAGCCGCGCCACTTACCGACTGCAAGCCAGCGACTGTCCCCTCTGCACCCATGACTGACCAGATCATTCCTTCTCAGAGTACAGTTCCAACTCTTCTCCCCCCTCATACTACTGCAGCTACTTCCCAACCAGAAGTCAGCAGTACCAGTGCCTCTGCAGCAAGCTCAACACTAGGCACTTCGCAGGCTCCTGCAGTTCCCTCAGCTACCACAGTCCCGGCACTTACATCAGATCCCACAGCACCCCCATTAGTCAGCAAAGACACCACCTCAGCAGCAGCACCTGTGTTTGGTCAGGTGGTAACTACCACAGCACCTTCTCTCTTCAGTCCGCCACCAAGCAGCAGTACTACTGTGACCACTTCTGCTACTACGACAACTGGATCTGCATTCGGAGTGCCCGTATTTGGCAGCACAGCAACTAGTGGATTTACCCAGCCAGTGTTTGGCCAGACTCCAGCCTTTGGGCAGCCAGCAAGCAGTTCGGCTAGCAGCTTCTCATTTGGACAGTCTGCGTTTGGGGCAGTGCCAGCCTTTGGGCAACCTACCTCTACAGCAGTGTCAGGCAGCAGCAGTCTCTTTGGGGCTGCCTCAAGCACCAGCAGTGCAGGCTCCTTCTTTGGGCAACCGTCCACTGGCACAAGTGGGGGTGGAAGCCTCTTTGGACAGGCCGGCACGCCAGCCTTTGGCCAGAGTGCCACATTTGGCCAGGGAAGCTCCCTGTTTGGAAATGTTTCGGGGACCACCACTACCACGTGCTCCTCTGGATTCAGCTTTGGGCAGCAATCAGGTGAGTGCAGAACACATTTCTTTGTGCTTTAAAATGCACCTGGGAGTGACTGTGCAGGCGTATGTGTGTGAGAGACACGGATCTTTTTGGCATTCAGGATGGTGCATTTTGGTGGTAGCGGTCAGAAGTCAACTTTCATAGTGCCTCCTATCTTTGTGCAGGGTTGCATTAGCTCCTAAAGGTGCAGTGTTGCACTAGCTTTGCTGTGTGGGGTGCCTTTACTATGAAGATGTCGGTCTTTTACGTTTGTTCAAACTCCCAATGACAAATGGCCGAAAGGACCCAGGAGAGAAGGAATTATGTGCTGCTGAAGTAATCCTGTGCTGCACTCTCTTCTAGCATTAAATATAATCTCTAAACTTTCTATCGTTAGCTGAATGCTAACACTAGCCAAAGGGGTCCAGGAGCTTCCCCTGCACTGTTTTTTTCCATAGCAAAACCAAAGGGGATGATGGACGGAGTGTTGAACATTGCAAGCACTCACCCCCAGTCAACTGATCTGGGTTTAATCCATCATCATTCTTTAGCTCACTCCGCCACCCCAGTTCAGACATGGCCATATGCAAATCAGTCTGACCCTGTGCCCCATGGGAACAGTCCAGCCCGAACTGCCAAGCCATGTCTTCCCTGGACCGGAAACAAGCATCCTGGGACCGGTTTCTGGCTTACAGCCGTCATCAGCCAGGCTATCTTGCATCCAGTGGCAAAGTGAGCAAGGGACCCACGTCTGGGCATACCCTGCCAACTTAGGGCGAACATAGCAAAACCAAAGGGGATGATGGACGAAGTCCACGAACACGGACTGCGCCCCCCTGGTTCCAAGACCCTCACAAACTGAGCCCCTATTGGGAGCTCCTGAACTTATCCCCAAGTGCCCCCTCTGCAGCCTGTTTCTAGGTGCCCCCCGCCCCTTCTTTGTCAACGGTGTAGCAGGCAAGGCTACCAATCCGTCCAGCACCTCTGCACCTGGACACTCCAGGGCAGGTAATGGATCTTGTGACCTTCACTCCCTAACATATTAAGTCCAAAAAGAGATCCCAGAAATACATTGCAAATACCCGTATGCAGCATACGTTTCTTTCTCCGTAGGAAAGCATTATTGTGTAAAAACGCATTTTTGTGACATTTTTGCTTAACTGCAAAAATTGCTAACTCAAAAAATACTTGCCCAATTACAAAGTGCTTGGTGTTAAACATTATATAAAAATACCTCTTATTTTTAGAGCGAGCCTGGGCAGCGCATGCGCTGCTCTGTGAGCCATGCTGTATTGAAGTATGTACTTAAAGCCCCGCCCACTCTCCGCCCATATTTGTCATTGGCATGTGTCATTGTCCTTCGTAAATGCTGGCTTCTGATTCGTTATAAGGCTTGTTAGTCCCTCCTTAGTATCGCCTTGTCTTCATTTGTAACCTCCCATGAGGACTGTTCCTTTTACTTCGGTTGTTACACAGTACGTCGTCTTTAGTCTGTAAGCACTATTTTTTTCTCTTACTGCAGGAGGGTCTCTTGTGTGTAGTTGTGACCACCGGCTTGTTTATTTAACTCGTAGCAAACTGGGAGCTCTTCAGGGGCCATGGTAGACAGAAGGGGGCAACTCAGCTATCCCTTCCAGCATTTGGAATGCAATAGGTCTTGCATTTGCGAGAGTTTAAGCTATTTGCATTGTAAATGACAATGCCTTTTATTTATGTATTAAAAAACAAAACATAAATAAAAGGCATTGTCATTTACACTGCCAATAGCTCAAACTCACGTAAATGCGAGACCTATTGCATTGCAGATGCTTGTTCTAAATTGATCTCGAGTTTCTTCTCGAGTGTGTCTCATTTATTGACTATGTGTGTACAACAAATGCTTAACACTACCCTCTGATGAGCCTAAACTGCTCACCCACAAAGAGAGCATTTGGGATTATTAATTTAAGCCCTGTAAGCCAATAAGGGTCGTCTGGACTTTCTACATAGTGCATCTCATTTTGGTGCACTACACAGAAAGCCAGCTTCCTACAATCAGACATATAAACAGATTCTGAAATATTTCATTAAATTCGCAAAAACAAAATATACAAGATCAGATTTTAATGGGTAGGTTGGAACTTTTCAATATTTGGTTTTATTTTTAAAAGAAATGTCATATGCTATAATCTAGAATATCACTGACTTTTTTGCTCCTAATGCTTGCTCTTTTTGCAGAGCATAATAGGGCTTCAATTGAGGTCAACAATCATCCATATTAAATTTTGTTTCTTGTATGTGCTCTATTCACAAGAATCAAGCTAAATATCTGATTTATTTTTAATTTCGAATTCCTACATGTTCATAGTGTTTTAGAATTTTCAGTTTTGTTTTCTTGAATGTATTTATTTTATGAGTCTGCTAATATTTATTTTCTAAACAATTGTTGACCCCCTTCACAAGGTGTGTGTACCCCCATAGGTCCACGGACCACATAATAAGAACCGCTGGACTAGAGTATCTAAGTACATATAGCCACTTGTGATGGATAGAGTACAAGAAAAGGATGTCCTTAAAGAGACAATTGATTTTTTGCAGTGTCCACACGATTCATTTTTGTACTTGGGAGTGTGTACACTTGCTTGGGGACATTCTACTAATGAAAGTTGTATCCTCTGATTTCTGCAGAGCTGCTGCCAGCAATGGAATATGTAAAATAACTGCCCCATTGACAGAAGTGTATGGGGTGCACTATCTACTTCTTTGAATTTCTTCAACCGTTTCTGCAGCAAATCTTTATCAAATCTAGACACCAGTCCACCAGAAATGCTTTGTCTGAGATCTTGCCTTCATTCAGACCACTTACAGACCACCACCTCATCCCCAGCTCTTGGGTATATTGCAATCAATAGGTTAACCCTCTGAGTGCTGGAGACTGAAGGGGATGGGATTAAGTTTACCTGATTAGGTAGGTAGTTGGATCTCTGAAGGATATACAAAATTTCAAGTAATTAGCCCAAAACCCCCTGCCTCCTTTGTGAATATGAAGAACGTTAGCGTCTTCTGTGACATTACGGAATTGTTCAACATAGCCTGTGATGTGTTTGATGCACTTGCCCACGATGTGAATGAGGGAGACCTGTAGTAGAAACCTGATTCCTTAGGCTATGGGAAAGTGAGGCCTTAGTTTTAATATGAACTGTGACTGAGCTCCCACAAAGCCAGAACCTTCTAGCGCATAGAAGTAAAAAAGTGTTCGTACCATGCAGCTGTAGATACATATTCTCTTTATAGTCCTGTCATCTAATGTTGGGTACAGATATTTACAAGATGTTTTTCTTCAAAGAAATCTTTTGAGTCACAGGGTCTTATGTGACTCCTCCATTGGTGGGCAATGCACATGGGCACCAACTCTGTTAGATTGTCTTTTTTCCGCCATTGGGATCACACGTGCACTGATGGGGCTCCGTGATTCAATGTGACTTCCATGTTTTTTTTGGGGTCTGTGTCGTGAAAGTTTTGACACCAAGTGTTGAAAGAACCTTTTGTCAACCGTGTTTCCCTTCGTCACCACCCTCCCAAGTCAGACACTCTGAGACCAAGTCCTTTATCGCCGGGGCTCCCATGCCCTTCAGGGGCCAAGTGGCCTCTTCAACCTTTGACACCGGAGAATGTGGATTCTTAAAGGATGATGGGACAAATGCTCTCAAGTCTTCCCTCAGTGGCATGCATAGTACTTGTGGTTGAACCATCACAAGGTTTGTAACCTCTATCTCTTCTCAGACCACCACAATGCCTCGTGTAAAGCTTGCTGAGCCTTCCATTCAAAGAAAACATTTTGGTACTTGTAGGAAGCTGGCTCTGTATATGGTATACCACTAGGTGGTTATACCGTACACAGTGTCCGAGGGGTTCCCCAAAATTATACAGAGCTCAATGTAAAACCCAAAGTGCTCTATTAGTGGTAGTGTGGGCGAGCAGCCTTGGAGCTAACACAGAGTAGTGTAAGACATTTATTGCACGACATTGACCAGTAAAGGACACACGACTCAAAAAGGAGATACACACCAATTTTATAAAAATAAGCTTTGTTTGTACTTTAATTTAAGACTAAGATCTTCGCAATAAGGTAAGTACGTTTTTAACTAAAAATTATTTTTACTTACAAAAGTCAACAGTGCAATTTCTGAACAGTTCAATGTTATCCTATGGAGGAAGACAATAATACGGTTAAACAGATAAGTTTGCAACTTACAGTTCCATTCTTCGGGACTTGAAATCAGGATCGCTGGGGAACCTGTTCTGAGTCGGTAGGCCACCTGGGCATGGTGCAGAGTGGGCAGGACTCGCAGTCCTTTGTGTTGTATTCTTGGGGACAGAACCGCTGTCCTCAGGAGTTCTAGTCTTTTTCAAAGTTCAGGCAGTCTTCTTCATGTTTCTGGAAGTCGATGGCTGCAGGACAGGCGTCGCCTTCTCGCAGGATCTTGGAAGCTGGAGCCAAGTCAGTCGTCATCTTCAGGCTTCGCTGCACGGCATCATCTTCATCCTTCTTAGGTTGCTGGTAACTAGTTTCCAGGTCTGGGGGAGCCACCTAAACACTAAATTTAGGGGAGTAGCAAGTAGGGCCAATGGGCACCTAAACTGGGGTGACTACACCCGCTATTATGCCACCCTCCTGTGGAAGGGAGCATGGACCTAGCCCTGTTTGGAGGAGTCCCCTCATCTTCAAGATGGAGGGGACTGAAAAGTGTGCTTAACTTCGTCTTCTCCACCTGAGGGGTGGAGTTGGCAAAGGTGGGCACACCGCCTAGCCTTTCTATGTTTTCCCACCTTTTTCCCACCTTTTTCCCACCCAAAGTGGGGGTGTAACCGGGGGCTGCCATCTGCTGCTAGCAGCAATGGCTGGGGGTCGCATTACAAAGGCTGCAGGCCTTTGAAGCTTCCCCTTCAAGCACTGGGCCCATCCTGGGAGAGGAGGTGTGACACCTCTGCCCAGGATGTGCATTGTTTCTGGTCCCAGAGAGCAGAGGCTTTCCATTCAGGGATCCAGAAACATGTATTTGTGTGGCAGGCTGACTAAAGCCAGTCAGTGGCCAGACCAGGGTCGGTAGGTTTTCAGGGCACCCCTGAGGTGCCCTCGGAGTACATGTTTTATTTAATAAATCTCACACTGGCATCAGTGTGGATTTATTACAAGGCGCTGTTTGGTACCAGACACTTCTGGTTTCAGTGAAGCCATCATGGTGCTGGGGAACACAAGTTGTTGAGTTTCCAGCCCATGTACACCATATGGCTTCCCTTCCACTTAAAATATTTAAGAATTGACTTAAGTATTGTAGGGGCATATCTACTCACCTGTGGTATAGTGTACCCTTCCTTAGGGCTCTAAGGCCTGCTAGAGGAGTGACTTGCCTATACCGTCAGGCAGTGCTGGCTGGCATGGCACTCAGGCAGGGTGCCATGTCGACTTGGTTGTTTTTCATCTCACAGGGGCATGCAAGCTGCAGGGGCCGTGGCATGGTCCTAACGAGGGGGTCTCAGGGGACCGATGTCAGCCTCCAGGCCCTAGGTACCCAGGGTACCACTTACTAGGGACTTACAGGGGGCAAAAGTACCAATTGGGGGTATGTTTTAGGAAAGAAACACTGGCACAGGGGACCTGGTTGGCAGGGACCCTGTGCACTACAATCGAAACCACATCGATACCAGGCAAAAAGTGGGGGGCTGACCATGTCAAAAGAGGCACTTTCTCACAGTACTGAAAAGAGAGACATGGATGCACCTCAAGATCCACTAGCAGTCTGCTGCAGACAGAAACTTTTTGAGACTGAATAATGTGAAGATGCCAGCCTCTCTGGCATTCAGCCAGCCTCTGGCATTCAGCCACGCCAAGTTACCCAGCCCAGGGGCCATCTCCTCTAATGTAGAGGACGAAGAGTCTTTGCTGACCTCCAGAACCAGGGGCCCTTAACTGAAGACCACGCTGAGGGTCGTAAGTATGGTCGACTCGGACACCCATTCCAAGCCTCACAAGATGCCTCACACAGAGGCAGTGCACCCCACCCGGGGGAGTTGGGCGTCGAGTCCTGTGCACAATACATTCTGCCTCCAGGGCCTCCTCCTGCTTTCGGGCTCCAGTTGGCAACAGGTCAGGGCCTTGAGTCAGAGAAAGGACCCGTGCAAGGCAACCGTGTGGACCCCCAACCCAGCCGTGAAGCTCCGTGCGACCTAAGGCCACTAATGCCCAGACCCTCATCAGCAACCCCGAACCCCCCTCCCACCTTGCCCAGAAGGTTATTGAGTGAGTAACTGGCTTCCACTGGGTGGACATGCGTGCCATGCATGAGGAAGAACATTTCCTTGTCGAGACAGTGTTCAAATCAGAGCAGATGTTGCAGTTTCTGCCCTTGCTCAAAGGCATACGTAAATCCACTCCTGAGACATTTAAGGAAACTGTGAAAACTAAGATAGTAACACCCAGTGTGGAGGAAAAAAAATGTGTTACCCCCAACAAGCCTGTTTACACCAGAGACCATGTACAGCCCTGCACCACCTCCCAGATTCCCTAGTCATCCATACTACCCGCAAGCTGACCTTTGCTCAAACCACAGGTAATAACCCATTGCCGAACAAAGAGAAAAAGCTTGACGCAGTATGAAAAAGGCTGGCCATAGGCGCAGTCAATCATTGTTGCGTTGTCAAATCTCAGTGGGAGTAGTTGCAGAAGTTGGTTTCAAAATCTCCCTGAGGATTTCAGGACGACCGAGGAGGAGATATTGTCTGAGAGCAAGACCCTCTACAACGTCAACATTCGTTGTACCGTTGATGCCATGGACACAGCCTCCTGGGAAGCCAACACCAGTATTCTCAGATGACATGCCTGGCTCTGAATGTCTAGGTTTAAGCTGGAGATTCAACAGCATCTCATCAACTTCCCCTTTGATGGGGAACACTTACTTGGTCCACAGGTTGACAAGATGCTGGAAAAGATTAAGAAGGACACCCACATCTCAGAATCGAAGGGTTACCTTCAAACACAGGCTTCTAAGGATTCCTTTGGAGGCAGCAACCCAGAGGAGGGGCTAAGGCCACCACCACCACCACCAGGCCTACTCCGATCAGAGGCAACAGCAGTCCTTCTACCAGCAGGCAGACAGGGCTATAACAGAGGTGCCTAGAGGTGCAATAACAACAAGGGTTGAGGGAGTGGAGGCTCCGGTAAAGAAGTCTCCACCTCCAAATACTTGCTTACCACCGCTTCCGACTCTGATCACATGTTACCTGTCAGGAGAGACTGCTAGATTTCTCCTCCTCTGGGAGGAGGCCTTCATGGCTACTTAACGGAACCTTTCATTAACCTGCTCCATCACCACCAACATTCCACCCTGCATACATATCCTCAGTAGAGAACATCTTCGTCTCCAGGGAGAGGTGCAGGCGTTCCATCTCAAGGGCATAATAGAGAGTGCGCCCCTCACCACCGGCGCAAAGGGATCTACTCTCTTTACTCCCTTAGGCCAATCTTGGACCTGAGGCACCTCAACAAATACATCCTACATGAGGCACTACATGACCGCGTTAGACCTCAAGAGTGGATACTTTCACACACCCATCCACCCCGCCCACTGGCACTTCCTCCAGTTTGTGGTAAGTGGACAGAACTACCAATTCAAGTACTGCCTTTCAGGGTGACCACTGGACCAAGGGTGTTTGCCAAGGGCCTGGTGGTGGTAATGGCTCATCTAAAGAGGGGCAGGAGTCATGATCCTCTATATTGACGATTGGCTGATCAAAAGCACCGGGCGGCAACAATGCCTAGTCCACACTCAAGTTGCTGTCTTCCTGCTACACAACCTGGGCTTCACTATAATTGCCACCCAGTCCCATCTTTAGCCCATCCAGGTCTGGCCCTTTCTTGGGTCCGTCCTCAACGAAATTCCATGCAATCTTTCCTCATACAACAGAGGGTGCAGTCATTTCAGAAGCTACTGCCTCTTCTTCAGCCAAATCATCAGCTTATGGTTAGAATCGACGTACCCCATGCCAGGCCCAAATGCACCTGTCTCAAGAGTGCCTCTCAGTGCAGTGGGCACAAGCAGAAGGTTATTGGGAGATTCTGGTAGGACATCTCCCATCACTGTCTGCAGTGGTGGAACAGCAACACTGTTGCAGGGCAGACCCTTTGCAGACCCCATCTTGTAGGTGACCATTGCCTTGGATGTGCTCTCTCCGGAGTTCATCCAAACAACATGACAGTACAGAGTGCGTGGTCCCCAATGTCATGGGTGTTAGGTCAGCTACCTCAAGCTCCATGTCATACCCCTAGCTCTCAAAGCCTTATTTGAAGTCATTAAGGGCAAAGTAGTCCTCATCAAGACGAACAACATGACTGCCATGTATCACCTTCAAGTGAATGCGTACCGCCTTGCTTCTGCCACAGCATACACTACCTGGTGGTGTACCTTCCAGTTGTGGTCAGTGACTTTGCGGACTTGCGCATCAGGATGTAGCAACAAGCCCCCCACTTTTTGCCTGGAAAATGATTCTTCGACTGTAAGTGCACAGGGTCTCTGCCAACCAGGTCTCCTGTACCATTGCTCTTTCCCTAAAACTGTACCATGATTGGCAACTTCAACTCCCCTTTAAGTCCCTAGTAAATGGTGCCCTCGGTACTGAAAAGGGTCCCCTAGGCACCCCTCACCAAGATCATGCCACTTCAGCTTCCATGCCTTGGTGCTGTGAAAAACGACAAAGTCAACATGGCACACTGCCTGTGTGCCATATCCAGCAGCACTGCCTAAGGTATAGGTAAGTCACCCCTCTAGCAACCATCTGCAAAGAAAAAGAACTCTGCCCGGAGGAACCTTGAACTCTCCTCTGGATCCACCTCTGCACCTGACGCCCCCGGCCTGAGTCAAAGTAGGCCACCGGTCCTGCGAAGGTTCCCCAGCGCTTCTGAGCCCAAGTCCACTGTGGGCTGACCCCTGCCGGACTCCTCTTTGACACCTACAGCCTCAATTTGAAGACTCCCCCTGACCACGACCTGCCCAGTAAGAGTTTTCAGGCTCCTAAGGACACCCCTGCACCCAAAGCCCCTGGGCCTTGGGACCTCAACCTTCAGTGTCCCTACGTCCCCTACCATCTCTACTTACTTGGGCAGCTGTGGGGTTTCTTCGTCCAGCCTCCTGGCCTAAGCCTGTAGCCTTTCTTCTAAACTGATCTCCCTCATTGGTTAACATTGGGCGCCCAACGCTGTATTGCCCCTCTGCACCCGGCCGCCCCTGTGCCGCTGAGGGTGTAAGTTTGGTGCTGTCTTGTGACCCCCCCCCCTTATACTTAACCCCATGAGATCAACGCCTGACACCGCTTTACTCACCTGTGAGCAGAGTGACTTCAAGTACCCCCAGTCTCCATTGGTTAACATTGGGCGTCCGACCTCTAATTTGACCTCTGCACCCGGCTGCCCCTGTGCCTCTGGTGGTGCACTCTTGGAACTGATTTGAACCCTGCCTGGTGCTGACCAAAGACCCCCGAAGACTGAATCTGTAAGTCGAGTACTTACCTGCAAAAACTGCATTCTTGTTTTCCTCCCGTAGGGTAACATTGCAAAGCTTGAAAATTGCATTGTGTTCACTTTTTTCCCTAAAAGATTTGCTTACCTTTTTGCGGACATCTTGGTCTTAAAATAAATCTTGAAAGAAGCTTATTTTTCGAAAATTGGTGCGGATCTCCTTTTCTAGTCGTGTCATTTATTAGTCACTGTCAGCGCCAGGACACCTCCGGGTAATCATGCGCTTTAGAAGTCTCCTTAACATAACATAACTGTGTGCATAACAAATGCCTTACACTCCTCTGTGTTAGGCCTAAGGCTGCTTGCCCACATTACCACAGATAGAGCATTTTGGGTTTACATTGAGCCCTGTACACTCCTGGTGGAATCTCTGGTGAACTCTGTGCACAATAGAACTACTTAGTGGTATATCGTATACAGAGCCAGCTTACTATGCTCGCCTATACCTCTTGACAGCTATAGCCACCTACATACAAAACAGGGAGCATTCCTCCTTATTTAGGATCCCTGTCATCAAAGCATTCAGAGGGCCTCAAGAGGATCAGACTTCCTAAGGATGTCCCCACATAGGACCTTGATGTTGTGCTCACTAGGCTCATGGATCTCTCCCTTCAAATGCCTGCACTCTTGCTTTTACAGTTCCTCTTTTGGAAGATGGCTTTCCTTGTAGTCATAACTTCCTTTAGATGAATCTGTGAGCTGCAGGCACTTAGCCTACAAGAGCCTTTCATTCAGGTTCACAGGGACAGGGTTGTTCTCAAAACTTTAAGACGCTCCTTCCCAAGGTAGTATCTGCTTTCCACCTCACTCAGACTATAGGGCTCCCAGTCTTATTTCTGCCTCCCGACTCGGCTAGAGAGAGCCTTCCAATACTGTAGATGTTAAACCGGCCCTCATATACTATAATTGATAGGACTAAGACCTTACACAGGTCTAGATCAGCTCTTTGTAGCGTTTGCCAAACCCCACAAGGGTCATCCCATCTCAAAGGCTGGCATAGTGAGGTAGATAGTCACGTGCTATCAGACCTACTATCACAAAGCAGAAAGAATCCTACCTCTTCTCCCCTGGGGCACATTCGATCTGCAAAAAAAAAAAAAACAGTACGACCATGGCCTTTTTGAGATTTATCTTGCTAGCTGACATAAGCAAAGCGGCCACCACTCAACCCCATACACCTTCACCAACACTATTTATTGTGTGGATATCCTAGCCTGTCAACAGGTCATGGTTGGTCACAGTACCAAGAACTTTGTTCCATTCACAGGCTAACCACCACTTATAGAGGGTATTGCTTTATTGACAATGCAGAGCATGCGTATCTACACCCACATATGCTACGAACGGAAAATGTTGCTTACCCTGTAAACATCTGTTTTTAGCGTGTTGTGCTGTAGATTCGCATGTACCCACTCTTCTTCCCAGAGCCTGTGCCTGCTGCAGATCTCTCCTCTTAAAACCTATTTCTTACACTCCCAGTATAGATGGCCACCATGCCACGCTCACTTGCCACTCCTGCATGGGCTCACCTGCTGTGCAGCAAACAATACTAAGGGAGGAGTCGCAGTACATCCTGTGAATTGAATGACTTCTTTGAAGAAAAACAACTTGCAAACGTCTGAACCCAACACTAAATGGCAGGAGTATGCAGAGGATGTGAATCAACAGCACTAGGTGCTATGAATAGATGCTTACAGAGTAAGTAACATTTTCCTTCTGGGCCTAATCTTGAGCTTACTACCTTGCCACAAACATTAAGGCCTCCTACCTCTCAGAGCATTGTGTGGTCCCTGAACATCAACACCAAAACAACAATACAATTAGGCAATAAACATGATCAAATTCCCAAACTAGTTTAATTAAAAGGAAAATAATGTTCGAGGCATATGAGCTGTAGATTGTATACTTTAGCATAGATCGCCATCTGGTGTTGGGCTCGGATGTTTTCACTTTGTTTTTGGCGAAGAAATCTTTGTAGTCACGGGATAGGTGACTCCTCCTTATGTTGATAGTGCGCATGGGCATCGACTCCATCTTCAGATTTTTTTTCCGCCATCGGGTTCGGATGTGACTTGCTGCGCTCCGGGTCGGTGTCGTTATCGAAACCCCCTTCGACGCGCAATCACCTACCACTCGACGGTATTGTCTCGATCGCGTTTCCCTTTCTCGACGCGCATCTTCTACAATCGAAAAAAACTTCGATATACTTCGCGGGCCGTTGGGCCTACCCGCGCCGATCCCAACGGAAGTCGATGGAACGGACTCCCGTCAAGAAATGTCCCCAGTGTGGTGCTAAATTCCCACACTCGGACCTACACCCAGTGTGTAATCTTTGCCTCTCTCCAGAACATCGAGAGGATACCTGTGAGGCTTGTCTATCTTTCAAGTCTAAGAAGACCATTCGTGATCGTCGGGCTCGACGCCACAAAATGTCCACAGGAAGCGGCTCCATCCCGGACATCTTCCATCCAGGCCCCGACAGCCTTCAGGAACAAGCCCAGGAGGAACAGGTCTCAGTCTCCGAAGCAGATGACTCCGACGTCGAAGACGCAGTCACCCCAGCTCAGCGGACCGTGAGTACCGAGACCCCTGCCCCACCCAAGCCCATACCAAAGGCTCCGGTAACACCTTCGCCACAGGGCCCAGGTCCACACCGGTCGAACATTTCAGATGCCCCGCCCTCGGGCCCAGCTATGAAAAGCAAAGACAAGCCTTCCGGCTCGGGCTCGAGCCAACCACACTCCGGTGCCGAAAAACCACCTTCGGCACCGAAGTCCAAGGCCGCCGATATGCCACGCCCTCCTCCATCGGCACCGGAAAACCCTTCGGCGCCGAAACAGCTGAAGGACAAGCCCTCGGAGCCGAAGCAAAAGGTAAAAACTTCGACACCGAAAACGTCGGAGCCGAAACAATCCAGGGAAAAACCTATGACGTCTAAACCCCCGAAGCAAAAGACTCCGGAGCCGAAACAACCAACACCGAAGTCTTCGGAGCCAGGAAAGGCTTCTAAACCGGACACTATCCCTATGCCTAAACAGTCTAAGACCCCTCATAGAGCGAAATCTTCGGCACCGAAAAACAACACCGGCTCCGAACAACTTTTTGTCCCAGATCCAAACCAGAAAACAATTTATCTCCATCCAAAGACTGGTCATATTCTCTCCAAACAACCTACAAAAAGGAAACCGGACCATTTGCAAGATGCACCGGTTCCGGCTAAAAGAATAGACATGGGCACTAACACCTCTCCACCCCCTACACCTCCTCCTCCACCACCTATTAATCCCAATCTACTTATCTCTCAAGTACACTCTCCAGAACATACTTTTCCACTCTCACAACCAGAGGATACTGATAATGGAGATGGGGACGGACAAGGGGATGATAATATAATTCCACAAGATATAGATGATAATGATGATCCCCCACAGGAGCCAGATCCATGGACGGACTATAATACAGATCCAGACTTAAACAACGACCCGGATCTTTATCCCTCTAAGCCATCCCCACCAGACGATAATGTAGGTTTTGCCCAACTAATCAATCGGGCCGCAACATATCACGGGGTAAATCTACATTCAGATCCTGTAGAGGAGGATTTTCTCTTAGAAACTTTTGCTCAGCCACGAACATCTTCCCACGTCCTACCAATGTTAAAAGGCCTAATTAAACACACACCAGAAGTGTTTAAGGAACCTGTTAGGGCTAGGGTTCTTAACCCTAGGATAGACAAAAAATACAAAGTAGCTCCCAGTGACCCCACATATATTAAGGGTCAGCTTCCTTTAGATTCCCTGGTAGTAGCCAATGCACGCAAAAGGGCCAACTCTCAGGGTTCAGGTGACACCCCACCTCCGGATAAGGAATTCAAACTATTAGACGCATCAGGCACACGTATGGCATCTCAAGCTGCAAACTATTGGAAAATAGCCAACACACAAGCTCTCTTGGCAAGGTATGATAGGGCCCATTATGATGAGCTGGAGAAGCTCATTCAACATCTACCTGACCAATACAAAGATAAGGCCAATTACCTCATACAGGAAGGCAAATTGATCACAAATACATCAATCAAATGTGCTCTAGACGCAGCAGACACCGCATCTCGCGCAGTCAATACTAGCGTATTATTACGCAGGCATGCCTTGCTCAGGATATCTGGATTTAAACAAGAAGTACAAACCAGTATCCTTAATCAGCCCTTTGACCAAGAGCACCTCTTTGGACCTGCAGTGGACACATCTTTAGAAAAGATGAAAAAGGACACGGAAACTGCTAAGTCTATGGGAGCTTTGCAGTTATCTTCTCCTAGAGGCTCCTTTCGACGCTCCTTTTATAGGTGTGGCTCTAAAGCCAACACACCAGAGCACCCATCCTCATCCTACAAAAGCCCCAATCAGAGCTCCTTTTCCAAAGGATACTTTAGGGGAGGTTACAGGGGTAACAACAACAAGGGCAGAGGCGGGGGTAACAACACCCGGAGCTCCCCTACCACCAAGCAGTGACTTCCCTGCGCTTCCCCCGACCATTCCACACCTGTCTGGGGACGCCTTTCACAGTTCCTACCTGTCTGGAATTCCATCACTACAGACAAGTGGGTAAGACAAATTATCCAGTATGGTTACTGCCGGGAACTCACATCCAGTCCCCCACACATTCCTCCCAAACACCGTCCAATGTCTACAGAACATTTGACTCTCCTCAAACAAGAGGTTCTCTCTCTTCTACAAAAAAATGCAATAGAACCAGTCCCCTTACCCCATCAGGGCACAGGGGTTTACTCACTCTACTTTCTGATTCCAAAAAAGGACGGCTCTCTCAGGCCAATACTAGACCTCAGACCCCTAAACTTCTACATCCAATCAGACCACTTCCATATGGTCACTCTACAACAGGTGCTCCCACTACTTCAACAGGGCGACTTCCTCTCCACTCTGGATCTAAGGGACGCCTACTTTCATATTCCTATTCACCCCTCTCACAGAAAGTATCTCAGGTTCATGGTGGAAGGACAACATTATCAGTTCAAAGTCCTACCATTCGGGGTAACCACAGCACCCAGAGTCTTCACCAAATGCCTCGCAGTTGTAGCAGCTTATTTAAGAAGACAACACATCCACGTGTTCCCTTATCTGGACGATTGGCTCATAAAAGCCAAATCTCACAACAGTTGTGTGCAGCACACACACAGAACTATCCATCTACTTCACGACTTAGGTTTCACATTAAACCTCGCCAAGTCTCACCTTCAACCATCCAACATACAACAGTATCTAGGGGCTACTCTAGACACCGCAAAAGCTCTAGCATACCCCAATCCAGGCAGGATTCACTCCATGCAAACTCTAATACTACAATTTCGACCTCAACACTCGTTGCCAGCTCGAGTGTTTATGCAGTTAATCAGGATGATGGCTTCTTGCATCCTCATCGTCCCTTATGCAAGACTCCAGATGCGTTCCTTGCAGGAATGCTTAGCACATCAGTGGAACCAGGCTCAAGGTCAGTTGCCAGATCTGGTGTTGGTGGACAGCCGCACACATCGCTCTCTACAGTGGTGGAATACACAAAAACTTTCCAAAGGGCGGCCGTTGCTCGACCCGGTTCCTCAGATAGTACTAACAACAGACGCATCGCTCACCGGCTGGGGAGCTCATCTACAAAATCACACTGTAGAGGGACTATAGACCCCTCAACAAAAACAACTCCACATAAATCACCTGGAGTTACTAGCAATATTTTTAGCACTAAAATCTTTTCAACTCTTGCTAATAGGCAAAGCTGTCCTAATACGTACAGACAACATGACAGCAATCTATTACATTCAAAAACAGGGAGGAACACACTCCCTCCAACTCTCACGCCTAGCGCTATGTATATGGAGATGGGCTATTCCCCAAAGGATATACTTCCTCGCACAACATCTCCCGGGAGTACACAATCAGATCGCGGATCTGCTCAGTCGACAAACACAACACATTCACGAATGGGAACTTCATCATCAAGTTCTTCTTCCATTTTTTCAAATGTGGGGGCACCCAAACATAGATCTGTTCGCCACACATCAGAACGCAAAATGCCCAACCTTCGCCTCCAGGTATCCACACCCATTATCCAAAGGCAATGCGCTATGGATGAACTGGTCAGGCAAATTTGCTTACGCTTTTCCGCCTCTCCCACTCATTCCGTTAGTGGTTCAGAAACTCAAACCAGCATTCCCTCACAATGATCCTAGTTGCTCCAACATGGGCCCGACAACCATGGTTCACAACCCTCTTGGAACTATCAGTAGTTCCGCATCAAAAGCTACACCTCTCACCCAAACTTCTTACACAGAACCATGGAGAAATAAGACATCCAGATCCCAATCAACTCAACCTTGCGATCTGGCTCCTGAGGTCATAGAGTTTGGTTACCTCAATCTCCCACCAGATTGCATGAACATCATCAAAGAGGCTAGAAGTCCTACCACAAGAGCATGCTATGCAGCAAAGTGGAAACGATTTGTTGTTTATTGTACAAATAACAAAATCAACCCACTAGATGCTTCCATTCAGAACATTTTCTGTTACCTCTTGCATCTACAACAATGTAATTTGGCATATACATCTATACGGCTACATCTAGCTGCAATAGCCGCTTACCTCCAAAACAGACAACACCTGTCTTTATTTCGAGTTCCTGCTATCAAAGTATTTATGGAAGGACTTAAAAGAATAATTCCACCTAGAGTTCCACCTTCCCCAGTCTGGAACCACAATATTGTCTTTACCAGGCTCATGGGTCCCCCATTTGAACCTCTACACAAATGTGAGTTACAGTTCCTCACTTGGAAAGTAGCCTTCCTGGTAGCTATCACATCCCTAAGGAGAGTTAGTGAACTCCAGGCATTAACCATACAAGAACCATTTTTGCAAATGCATCATAGCAAAGTGGTTCTTAGGCCTAACCCAAAATTTCTACCCAAGGTAGTTTCTGCCTTCCACCTTAATCAGTCGGTTGAACTCCCAGTTTTTTTCCCTCAACCAGACTCGGTGGCAGAACGCGCTCTTCACACGCTAGACGTCAAAAGGGTGTTACTATACTACATAGAAAGAACTAAACCTTTTAGAAAGACTAAACTCTTTGTATCTTTCTCCCCACCTCACAAGGGCAATCCCATTTCAAAAACAGGAATTGCAAGATGGATTGTTAAGTGCATCCAAATATACTATCTCAAAGTTAATCGCACGCTAACCATTCCTCCTAGAGCTCATTCCACACGCAAACTAGGGGCTTCTATGGCATTCTTAGGGAACATTCCCCTAGATGACATCTGCAAAGCAGCAACTTGGTCTACACCGCATACTTTCACTAAACACTATTGTGTAGCTGTGCAAGCAAAACAACAAGCTAGTGTGGGCCAGGCTGTATTAAGAACACTTTTTCAGACTACTGCAACGGATACAGGTTGCCACCGCTAAGGAGGGAAACTGTTATATAGTCTATGCTAAAGTATACAATCTACAGCTCATATGCCTCGAACGAAAAGCACAAGTTACTACTTGTGTAACGATATATCTGTAAGAGACATTAGTTAGTGATAGATTCCTTACCTTAGAATATCCCCAGGCGTCAGACTGGATCCGGAAAGTTTTTCGTCAGCAGTACCCCTGCGCGTCGGTAGGTGGCGTCGTGCGGCTCCGTGTCCGTCGTTGGCGTCGTGGTCGCCGAGATGACGTTGCGGGCGCTACTTAGATGCCGCCCACGTGCGCTGACGTTAGTTCTGCACACGACTTTCCGCGCCAGGAACGCAGAGCCATGCAAGAAACCGACCACTGGTGCCATGAAACTAGGGCCCTGAAAGGGATGACCTTAACCCTAGAATCAGTTCGCAGAACGGGGAGGATGGGTGGGGCGGTAAGGAATCTATCACTACTAATGTCACTTACAGATATATCGTTACACAAGTAGTAACTTGTGCATCTGAAAGAGACACGTTCGTGATAGATTCCGTACCTTAGAATAGATACCCCAGCAATACCAACCCAGGTGGTGGGTCTGTGAATAGATTACACCAGAAAGTCACAGAGAACAGAACGGCCAAAGATGCCGTCTCTCCGGACTTGACTGTCAAGGCAGTAATGCTTGGTAAATGTGTGCAGCGAGGCCCACGTAGCTGCCTGACAAATATCCTGCAAGGGAACGCCGCATCCCAAGGCAGTAGTGGCTGCCGTCGCCCTGGTAGAATGGGTACGCAGCCCCACAGAAGGCTCCTTCTTAGCCAACGAGTAACACGCTTTGATGCACAGAACGACCCACCGAGAGATGGTTCGTTTGTGCATGGCCCGACCTTTTTTGGCGCCCACGTAGCCAACAAAGAGCTGGTCATCCACCCGGAACTGTTGTGTGCGCTTCAGATAGAACGAGAGCGCACGTTTTGGGTCCAGACGGTGGAGCCTCTCTTCCTCTTTTGAAGGATGCAGAGGCGGAAAGAAGGTGGGCAAAGTGATGGACGGCCCGATGTGGAAGGGCGTGACAACCTTTGGCAAGAAAGAAGGAAGGGTCCTTAAAACCACCTTGTCCGGATGAACAGAAAGGAAAGGAGGTTTAGAAGAAAGAGCCTGGAGCTCACTCACTCTTCTGGCAGAGGTGATAGCTACCAGGAAAGCCGTCTTTAGAGTAAGAAGACGTAAGGGACAGTTATGAAGGGGCTCAAAAGGAGCGCACATCAGATAGGTCAAGACAAGATTTAAGTCCCATTGAGGCATTATGAAAGGCACGGGAGGAAACGTGTGCGTAATGCCTTTCAGGAAACGGTTAACAACCGGGGACTTAAAGAGAGAAGGCTGATCTGGAAGCCTGAGAAAGGCGGAGATAGCCGAAAGATAACCTTTGATAGTGCCCAGAGCAGAGCCCTGCTGGGCCAAGGATAGTAGGAACAGAAGGACCTCCGAAAGAGGGGCAGAAAGGGGATCCACAGACTTTGCTGTGCACCATGCCACAAACTTGTTCCACCTGCAGGCGTATACCGTCTTAGTGGAGGGACGCCTGGCTGCCAGAATGACATCACAGACTTCGGGAGGAAGATCGAAAGCGGTCAACTGTCGCCGCTCCATCTCCACGCAAGGAGGTGGAGGCTGGACAGGTTCGGGTGGGGGACCGTCCCCTGCTGCTGCGACAGAAGATCCTCCCGAAGAGGCAGTCGGATGGGGGGGATCGATCGCCATGTTGAGTAGCTCGGGATACCAGTATCTTCGTGCCCAATCCGGGGCCACAAGGATGACTTGGGCCCGGTCGCGCCGAATCTTCAGCACTCTGGGCAGAAGTGGTATAAGCGGAAAGGCGTACAACCGACCGCAGCTCCACTCGCGACGAAAAGCGTCGCCGAGCGAGTGCCGCCTTGGATATTCCAACGTGCAGAACTGATGACATTTCGCGTTCTCTTCGGTGGCGAATAGATCTAACCAAGGCTCTCCCCACTGCAGAAAGAGACCTTGCGCCACGTCCGAGTTCAGACGCCATTCGTGATCCATCAAGCACCGGCGGCTGAGTTCGTCCGCCCTGGCGTTCAGAGAACCTGCCAGGTGTTGAACCACCAAGGTAATGCCTTGATGTTCCAGCCATGTCCAGAGGCGCAGAGCCTCCTGACATAGGGTCCATGACCCCACCCCGCCCTGTTTGTTGCAATACCACATGGCGGTGGTGTTGTCCGTGAACACCTGCACTACACTTCCCCGGACAGAGGGAAGGAATGCCTTCAGTGCAAGTCGGATCGGCCGAAGCTCCAAAAGATTGATATGGAGCCGGGACTCTGCCGGAGACCAGAGGCCTCTGATCTCTGCCTCTCCCAAGTGGCCACCCCATCCCAGGAGGGACGCATCCGTCACCACTGTGTGCTCCAGTTGGGGAAGGGAGAGGGATCTGCCATTGACCCAATTGCGATTCGTGAGCCACCACCGCAATTGTCGTGCAGTGCCCTCCGAGATCTGGACATGATCGGACAGGTTGCCCTGATGCTGTGCCCACTGGAACTTCAGGTCCCACTGCAGAGCCCGCATATGCCACCTGGCATGTTGCACTAGCAGAATGCAGGAGGCCATCAGGCCCAGGAGCCGGAGGGTCATCCTGACTGAAACCCGGGATAGAGGCTGAAAGATCGGAATCATAGCCTGAATATCCCGGACTCGCTGCTCGGGAGGATAAACCCGAAACTGCGTCGAATCCAGAACTGCTCCGATGAAGGGGAGCGTCTGAGAGGGACTCGGGTGCGACTTCGGCACGTTGATGGAGAACCCCAGCAAATGCAGGAGGTCGGCCGTAGTCTGAAGGTGGGCGACGACTGCCCGGGGCGAGACCGCCTTCAACAACCAGTCGTCGGGGTAGGGGAAGACTGACACCCCTGACCTGCGCAGATGAGCTGCGACCACCGCCATGACTTTCGTGAACACCCGAGGGGCGCTGGTAAGGCCGAAGGGGAGCATGGTAAACTGAAAATGCTCCTGGCCTTCCGTGAACCGCAGGTAACGCCGGTGGGCCGGCAGGACGGAAATGTGAAAATATGCGTCCTGCAAGTCCAACGCTACCATCCAGTCTCCAGGGTCGAGGGCAGCCAAGACCTGAGCCAGAGTCAACATCTTGAATTTCTCCTTCCGGAGGAAGCGATTGACGTTCCTGAGGTCCAGGATGGGGCGCAGGCCCCCTTTCTCCTTTTTGGGGACCAGAAAGTAGTGTAGTAACAACCATGTCCTACTTCTGGCCCAGGAACGCGCTCAATGGCCCCCTTGGCCAAGAGGGCCGTGACTTCCTGTCGGAGAAGCGCCAAGTGATCCCCCGACATGCGGTGGAACAGAGGTGGCATGGCCGGGGGGGGCAGTCTCGAAGGGGAGAGAGTAGCCCCTTCGTACGATTTGCAGCACCCACCTGTCCGAAGTGACAGAGCGCCAGTGGGGGAGGTGATGTTGAATCCTGCCGCCCACCGGCATGGGGTGCACCCCAAAGCTCGGACTAGGAAGGCTTTGAGGCGGATGCTGCAGGAGCGGAGGTGGACTGACCCGCACGCTGGCCGCCACGGCGGCCACCACGCCCGCGCTGAGGTTGGTTCTGCGCAGGCCTCTGGCTGAACGAACGTGTAGGGGCGCCCCTTCCGTGGCCACGAAAGGTAGACGTGGCCGGGCGTGTGGTGGAGAGACCCAAGGACTTGGCTGAAGCCCGAGAGTCCTTAAAACGCTCCAGCGCACTGTCTGCCTTATCGCCAAACAGGCGAGTACCATCAAAAGGCATGTCCATGAGGGAACTCTGGACATCCCCCGAAAACCCCGTGGACCGCAGCCAGGCGTGGCGATGCAAGGACACCGTCGTGGAGATGGCTCTCCCCAAAGAGTCCGCGGTGTCCAACCCACACCGAATGGCGAACTTCGCGGCATCCTTCCCCTCCGCAACAGCTTGGGAAAGTACAGCCCAAACCTCCTCCGGGCACTGGGGCAGAGTTTGCGCCACCGTGTCCCACACAGCGTGAGAGTAGCGGCCCAAGAGGCATGCGGTGTTGACTGACCGCAGCCCCAGGCTGGCAGAGGAAAACAACTTCTTGCCAAACTGCTCCAGCTTTTTCGATTCCTTATCCGGCGGAGCGGTAGGGAATGCACTTTGGGAAGTGGAGGCCTGAATGACAGGCTCTCCGGTGTCGGATGATTTATTAAAAAGGCAGGGTCACCCGGTGCCGGGCGGTGACGCCTGGCTACGTTTTTATCCACAGGAATCCCTGTGGCTGGCCTAGACCAGGTGCCCATCAAAACATCCGTCAAGGCCTCATTGAACGGAAGCAGAGGTTCCATAGAACTTGCCGCCGGCTGAAGCACTTCAGTAAGGAGGTTCGTCTTGAGGGTAACAGTAGGCAGGTCAAGGTCAAGGGCCTCAGCTGCTCTACGGAGCACCACAGTGTACGTGGCGCCTTCCTCCATGATAGTGGGAGGAGACACAAACCCAGGCTCAGAGGAGAGGTCAAGGCCACCTGCATCCTCCGAGTCCTCCGCCCACTCCTGTTCGGACTCGCACTGCTGTGCAAGAGGGTCCTCCGACCCCTCCCAGTCATCCCCCCTCCACCACGGCCCGAGGCACAGGCTGCAGCGGCGGGGGAGGCACAGGGGAAAACAAATGCTCCAACGGCGCCGGTCGGCGCCGATCCGGCTCCATGTCCCAATTAGGGTCCCAAGCCGGAGCAAAATTGGCCGGAAACTCGGGCAAGGGCGGAGGTGGGACGAACGGAACCCAGCGTGGCGCCGGGAACGGAGCCGCAGGGGGCGCCGGAGCCGCCGGCGGAGGACCCTGCGGCGCCTGGCCGGAGCCGCTGGCGGAGGACCCTGCGGGGCCGGAGCCGCTGGCGGAGGACCTTGCGGCGCCGGGGCCGCCGGCGGCGGAGCCGGTGGCAAGCAAGGGCCCTCAATAGGGACCGCGGGGCCCGAAGGCGCGCCGGCGGGAGCCCTAGGCCTGAAAAGGCGGTCCATGGCGGCAAGAAACTCTTGCACCTGGGCCGGAGTCGCCGACGGACCCGGGTAGGGCGGGTAGGCCGCGGGACTCACAGGCTCCAACTGAGCCATGGGGGAAGGACCCCTGGCCCCCTCGTCCGCGTACCGACGGGGGGAGGTCGGAGAGCGTACTCGCTTCTTCGACTTTTTCTTGTGACGTCTCTTACCCGATTCCGAGGGTGAAGACTTGGACCCCGAGGAGCGATGATGATGGCTCCGCGGTCGGTCCCTCGAGCGACCCCTGGACCTCGAACGGCGCGGAGACGACTGTCGGGCCTCCAGCAGCTTTCGGGACCGCTCCCGCAAAGCCTTCGGAGCCATGGCCAGACAATCGGAACATGACCGGGAGTCATGGTCGCGCTCCAGACAGTAGAGACAGACGCCATGGGGGTCGGCCACCGACATCGTACGGCGGCAGGCCCCGCAGGATTTAAACCCAGGCATCCCTACGTGGCACCAGGAGTCAAAGACTCAAAAGAAGTAGAGACAAATTCCCAAAAAGAAATTAGTCAAAAAGTGACTAGGGTACGTGCTCTAACCGGATCTGCGCTTGCTGGCGCGGAAAAAGAAAGAACTGACGTCAGCGCGCATGGGTGGCGCCTAAGTAGTCTCCGTGACGTCATCTCGGCGCTTACGATGCCAGCGACGGACGCGGAGCCGCACGACGCCACCTACCGACGCGCAGGGGTACTGCTGACGAAAAACTTTCCCGATCCAGTCTGACGCCTGGGGATATTCTAAGGTAAGAAATCTATCACTAACGTGTCTCTTTCAGATTGCTACTTACCAGTATGCATCTGTTCTTGGCATGTAGAGCTGTAGAGTTGTATACGCCCACCCACCTCCCCGGATACCTTTATCCGTTGCAGTATTATCTTATTTAGATACATCACATGGACATCCTTTTCTATTCTCTTACTAACTCCATCATCACCCTTTATGGCGAAAAACAATCTGAAGATGGAGTCGATGCCCATGCGCACTATCACCATAAGGAGGAGTCACCTATCCCGTGACTACAAAGACTTCTTCGACAAAAACACAGTGTAAACATCCGAGCCCAACACCAGATGGCGATCTATGCTAAAGTATACAACTCTACAGCTCTACATGCCAAGAACAGATGCATACTGGTAAGTAGCATTTTCCTTATTGGTACACAAATTGCTACCAACGGAAATTGAGATACTATCTCCTGGACTCGGATGAATCCAATTTAGATACCTACACAGCACAAAAATCTTAGACCACAGCATATGAAATGGCACGCCTCCTCTAATTGCCTGTGATGGGTTATAGAGGAAAGGAGATTTTCTCCATTCTACTTGATAAAGGCGTTATTCATATTTTTTGGAAGAGTGGCCAAGGTTTTGCCCCAGCTGAGGGTTGTCATTCCGCTCTTGCAGCAAATATCACTATTCTGGGCTTTGTGCAAGAACCTTGAGTTGCACAGCGATCTACCTGAATGTTTTAAACAGCGATCTACCTGAATGTTTTAAACAGATCTGCAACTTTCCACCTAAAATTGCTCTCCACAAAATTCACACCATGATGTATGCAGACGATGTAATCATTTTAGACCTAACACCATTTGGACTGCAAAGAAGCCTGCAAGCACTCCACAACTATACGGAGGAAAATTATTTGATACCGAACATCGCAAAAACAAAAATAGTTCCATTCTCGGGAAGGAAACGGAGTGCCAAATTCAACTGGACTCTAGGGGGAAAATCGGTGGAAGTGACAAACGAGTACACCTATCTAGGTCGAATCTTTACAAAGTCCCTACAAAATGTGCTCTATATACAGAATCTAAACCGGAAAGCCGACGTTCATGCGGGGGCACTATCACGTTTATATGCCTCGACCGGTCAAAGACACTTCTCTACGCTACTCCAGGTTTATTGTGCCAAGATTCCGCCAGTGCTTTCATATGCTCTCGAACATATCCCATTAAAGCAATGGAAACACCTAGATCTAAAAGAAGGGAAGATCTTACGGAAACTCGCAAAGATGTCCCAAGCAGTCCCGGTACAAGCTCTTCGCCTTGAACTCTCACTAGTCAGTTCCTATGCTAGAGGAATCAGCAATGTGATTAGATGGGCATATAACCTCCTCCACGCAGAAGAAGGAACGCTACGATCCCTACTCAAAACAGAGACATTTGACCAAGGAACTTTGAAATACGTATTCTGTAGGAATGTCTCAACTGCTTTTAAATTATCTAACGTTAATACTGATTTGTTACAATCATGGACTCCTGCCCAGCTGAAGCTTTTCTTAAAAAACTTCACCCCAAGATTAAGCTTTGACCTCGATGTTCAGCATTGTGCCAAACTGTCACTATATAAAAAATACGCTGAAACTTTGGTCTATAGGAAAACACAACAGTATATTTATTTTAACCTAAAGCATGGAGTTAGGAGATCGATTGTATTGCTCCGATTTGAGATACTTCCTCTAAAATCTTTTACTTACAAGTGGCTATCGAAAGAAAGATCTAGTAGTCTCTGTAACTTATGCAACAGAGGGGAGCAAGACTTGGAACATTTGTTGTTTACTTGCCCAAATTCGTTAGTCGTAGAAGCAAGAAAAAGATTTCTACAACCAATTTATAGAAAATGTAGAATCACCTCTGTTCAGGACCTGATCTCGCTTTGCAAGGTTCCGCCAAATGAATTTGTATGTTATAATATATTTACATTTTTAAAATCCTTTTTAACTTTGTATTAGAATGAAAACGTTTATTATTTTACTGTTTAAACTTGTATATCATGTATCAAATATTTGTGGTTCTCAGTTGAGAACTAAATCAAATAAACTTAAACTTGAAACTTTGAGTTGCACACTGCTTGAAGTCTCTGATTCATTGTGGACTGCTGCCATCTAAAAGGAGCATAGCTAAAAAGGAATGGTTTCTTACCTGTAATCCTAGTTCTTTCTTAGGGAATCTCTATTGAAATCGTAACCACTGAATTGTCCCACTCACGTGTGGGGACTCTTTGAAAGCCACATCTACTTCGCCTTACATAAGAAAGGCCAGGGAACATATGTGGCAGACTTATTACATTTCGCAGCCTTAAAAACAGGCTCTCTTGTCAATCTGTATTGAATTATTTTAAAATTTAGAAGGAAAAAAGGGTTCATACCCTTAAACATCACTTAAGAAAAACAAGCATTGGCATAGCCAATAGGTCTCTCCTTTGGGACCTTATAAGGGTTTCGTCATGCAACAGTTAATGTTGTTGCACCAAAGATATTGTGCTGGATAACTAAACACTTATAAGGTCCCAAAGGCGAGACCTATTGGCTATGCCAATGCTTGTTGATTATTTGTACTGCAAACACATACATAAAAAATACAGAAATAAGCATATGTCAAACAAATACACATATACTGAAATATTTTAATTAATGCAAAGACAAATATAAATCATAAATGTAATTTTATTGGGAGAATTGGAACTTTTCTAAATACAATTGAGGCCGCTCATCCTTACTAAATTCTGTTCAATGCACTTGCTCTACTACCACGAATCAATCTGATGACACTAACTTAATTTTTAGCCTCCAACTTCAAACTCTTTCACATTTACAGAACGTTTTACTGTTTTCTATTTTACTTTTGCATCTTCATTTATATACACTTTATTAATCTGTTAAAATGATTTAATTTATTAAGCAGTCACGGACGCCCTGAGTAGGCTTTGGGGACCACCAGGAGTCCCTGAACAACAGGTTAAAAACCACTGCTCTACTGTGATGACAGAGTGGAAATTGACAGGTGCCCTGTAGTCACAAATGTGCGAGTCTGTGTTTGTCAGTATAATGTGTTATTGAACCTCATTTATTTTCACTGGCACAGCATAAATAAATTCATGCTGTCACTGAAAAATAAATATATGTGAAGCCAGTGAAAATAAACATGACCCAATAACAAGTTATTTGAAGCAAGTTTACTAATAAACACGGATGTATTGCTTCCGTGCAACTGTCAAATTCTATGTTATTGTAAGAATAGAGTTTAACACACTTGACAAAATAATCCATAATCCCTCACCGAGGATACACTTAAGGTGGCTTTAAAGAACAAAACAAGTGTGCCCATTCTCCCAAGGCCTTGTTTTGGGGGTTTTACCTCACTTCAAAAAAGAATGAACTGCTAGTGCTCTGGTTGATTGAATACATTTGATTATAATTTCCTCAAAAAACAGCATTGTAGCGGCATTTTGAAACACGTGCTCATGTTAGAAGAATTGACTGGTGCTTACTAAGAGGGCGTGGTTGGGCTACCTGAATGGCACACTTGTTTTTGCTGGAATGTGTACGAATCCTAAGAGATAAACCATGAGCAACATTAATATCCAGGCGCCAGGCTGGTGGTACCTCGATCATACGTGTAAAGAAGACGTAGGTTGGGAAGAAGTTAACCGCGCTGAACACACTTAGATGCACGGGGTGCAGCTGCACTCGCGCACGAGCCACAAGTCAAAAACAGTACGCGCGGATCTAGATCGCACAGTGCCACGAGCGGTTTAGTTATTAGTGAGCGCTGTAAAACTTTCCTCACTCACAATCCAAGTGGCGTAACTTCTATCTACTGTTGTATCAGTGTTATGTTTCAGAATAAAACGTGCTTCCTACAAAGAGAAGCCAGCGCGCAACGTGCCCCATTCAGAAATTGCAATCTCAGTTGCCCTGTACTTCAAATCCCTCTAGTGACGTTTCGAAACATTTAAAACACGTTTAATAGCGGAGAACTGCTGCCAGGGCGTCTGCCACTAATAATAATTTGTAAAAAAGCAAGACTCACGAGCTGGAGGAGGCACTGCACCATTACGAGTGACGCGGGGTGAGGGCACCTCATTCTGGCTGGAGTCTAGGAGAAGCGTCCCCTTTCCTGCGTCTTGCACATATCCACTTTGGATGGGAGGACCGAGCGCGGGGACATGCCACTGCGGTTACCTTAAGGAATAAAAAACAAGAAACGCGAGGGGTGAGGGAGGGGGAGGAAAGGCAGATGGCGAAAGTGAAAGTAATCGCGAGGGAAGCCAGATGGCGAAGGAAGCCATATGGCGCCTGATCGCGAGTGCACGCTCGCGTGAATGCAAGCTGGTCGCCAGCAAACTGCTGTTTGCACTTCCAAAACCCGCTTACTAAAACTCTCGCCAGAGCAGCGCATGCGCTGGCTCAGGCGAGACCTAATGAAAAGTAACCTTTTAAAAGCGTCCTTTACAAACGCTTTTGTTGCACATTTGCCAAAAGATTTGATTTGGTTAGAAGGCAAACAATTCAAGACTTCAACAAGACACAACAAGATCTCACATTTAGTGATTTGAGCTCTGATACAGGGTCAGAGGTGTAACAGGAGGAATTAGTGGGAAAAGAAACCACAATTAATTGTACATCAGTAATAGATTGATTTAGTTTTTTGAGATTGGACCAAAGGACAGACCACAGGTCCAGAAGAGGGCAAACAAAGTCAAAAGGAGGAGAAGGCGGGGGGACGAGGCAAAAGAAGGTCAGGCTATGATATCCACACAAACGGTAATAAATCTCACTGATGAGACACTCACAACTGCGGAGACACAGATTCTATCATTGGGTCTGTCTGATCGCCAGGAGTCCAATTTCAGTTACCCACAGAGCAGAGTGGATTTGTATAAATTTATAAGGAAACTGAAATTTTCAAAATTGCACCGCTAATGTGCGGTATGCTAAAATGAGAAATTCTAACAGAGATATAACTATGAACCTGATAGTCTCTGACAGTGATTTGTTGAAAGATCTTATAGAACTGTAAGGAGAACACATTGACATACCATTTGAAACTGAGGCAGTGTTGCAGGAAGAACTATACTGTTTGGACACAAAAGAAGAGGGGGAGCACATTTCAGACCCAAATCAAGGTATATCCCACAAATGCCATATGTTAACTTTTCTGAGGCAGTGATCAAATAATTGAGAACATACAGTGTTATTCTTCTAAGAAAAGAGGGTTTAAACAACCAAAGGACTTAACGTACCGTAAGACTATACAACAATTGCAAAAGATGGCTAATGTGATGGTTAAACTTACTGATAAAGGTGGCAACGTGGTGTTATGGGATGAAAACGTGTATATTCAAGAAGCATATAAGCATTTGAATAATGAGGATTGTTATAGAAAGATTACTATGGCTGACTATTTGCAAGTTAAAGAGAAATTAGCTTGTAAGCTGAATTAGTGGGGAGAACAAGGTTTATTGAGCTGGGACGAATGTGGTTTTTTGAAACGGTCACCCTAAAATGCCCATATTCTATGTGATTCCCAAGTACACAAAGACAAACGGGTCCCACCTGGGCGCCCCATTAGTGGCTATGGGCAATATATTTGGAAATGTGTCCAAATACATTGATTTTTTTCTAGTTCCAATGGTAGCCACCCTGCCATTGTATATCAGGGATATTCCCGATTTTTTTTATGCAGGGTCTTTGTTATTATTAGGTGGGAAGAGGATATGCTACTAATGACCCTTAATGTGACATCGCTGTATACCAGCATAAGGCATTCAGATGAGCTTGCCGTGGTAAAAGATGTTTTGAGAGTGAGACCCATCAAATATTTGGAACATAATAAGATGCTTCTCAGTATGATGGAATGGTGCCTATCAAAAAATATTTTTATGTTTAATGATAACATTTTCCAACATCTCGGGAGGTGGGGTGGGGGCTGGTGCATATGGGCTGGTGGGAGGTGCAGGTGGTCAGGGGCAGTACCATGGAAAAATGGGCAGAACACATCACTTTATGGGTCAGGTTTATAGATTACTTGTTTATATTGTGGAAAGGATCCACTGCTGTGGCACATCAGTTTGCAGAGGAATTGAGTAAGAATAATTTAAACCTGTCCTTCACTAGCAAGATAAGCAGTAAAGAAATAGAATGTTTGGATGTGTTGGTGAAAGTGGAAGGAAATAAGTTGGTCACTACGATATACAGAAAGCCTCCAGCAGGCATAACTGTTCTGCACACACACAGTTTCCATCTCATTCCACTCACTAAGATAATTCCATTTGATGAATTCTTCAGAGCCAGAAGATTGTGCAGTATGAAAGAAGAATATCAGATGGTAGAAGAACAGATGAAAGTGAGATTTAGATCTAGAGGTTATCAGAAGAATATCTTGGAGGTGGCATCCAAAAGAGCCAGGCTCTGAAATAGAGAGACAGCCTTATTGCACATAAAAAGATAGAGAATAGCAGAGTTCACTGATTTGTCACCACCTACTCTCAAGCACATATGAAAGTAAGACATACCCTTAAGAAACATTAGCACCTCATCAGGGAAGATCCCATCATCAGGCAGGAAATAGAGTCGCCCAAAGATAAGTTTTAAACTTGCCAAATCAACGAGAGATCACTTAGTGAGGGGTGACATTAGTTATAAAAATGAGAAGACTGCATGGTTAACACCTAAGAAGGGTTTCACCAAATGTAACAAGTTCAAGGCTTGCTAACGGGGTGAATAATGCCTACATTAAGACCCCTTTCAACAACAACATCAAAGTAAGAGGAAGGCTCACATGTAAAGCAAGTTCATTGTATATTTACTCAGATTTCCCTGTCTGAAAGTCTACATAGGTAGCATCACCCTTCCAGTGCATAAACTCATTCTCCAACATTTGAGAGTGATTAAAACCCAAGATCGAATCTACCCAATGGGCAGACATTTTGAAAGGCACCATGAAGGTGACAAGTCCCTGATGAAATACAGCTGTCTAGCTCAAATCCATAAAGATGCAAGACAAGGAGGTAGGGAGAGAGAATTAAGAAACCAGATATATTATGGAAATGGACAGCAGGGAACCACAGGGTCTCAACATGAACAAAGAAATTTACATTTGTTTAAGATAATTGTTATGAACAATCTAGCGGGGAGTTGACGCCATCATAGCAGTATTCATCACTAATTAGTGGGATTTTTTTTATAGCACATTATTGTCTTTTGGTAACCTACAGTAGATTTTGCTCCCGTGATTGAGGGACTTTGTGTTAGGAGCACAGATTATAGTATTGTCACACAGAGCTCTGACAACAAAGTACATGTGATGTCAACATATATATTAGAAAGATTAATTAATGATGAGTGAACCCTATGGTGTGAACGAACAGGTTTCACTTGTACAAAACCAGAGAAATTCAGCAGGTATAGTTAGCTGAGCTAACTATAACTAGCGCCCATAATGCACTGCTTATGACATCATGCAGTGACTGTGAGTGTTTTAAAAAAGTTTGAGTGTTAAAAAAAAAATATATATACACACATATATACACACATATATACACACACTCACCAAGGTGTATTGGTGAATCAGTGGGTATATGAGTGCCTGTATGGAAGTTTCAGTGAGTTGGTGACTGACTGTATAAGTGAGTGATTAGGTGTCTCAGTGAATGTATGGGTGAGTAACTAGGTTGTGTGAATGTCTGTATCAGTCTGTCATTTGGTGTTTAAGTGGCAGTTTGGGTTGGTGAGTGGGTACGTGAGTGGCAGTATGGGTGATTGATTGGTTGTCTGAGTACATGTATGGGTGTATGAGTGTCTGTGTGGGTGGGTGAGGGACTGTGCGACTGCCTGCATGGATGAGTGAGTGGGTAAGTAAGTGGCTGTATGGGTTAGTGAGTGCATCTGTGAGGGGCTGTATGGGTGTCTGAGTGTGTGTATGGCTGTGTTGGTAAGTGGATGAATGGGTCATTGGTATGAGGGTGAGTAAGTGCATATGTGAAAGTCAGTATAGGTGTTTGTTGGAGTATATGAGCGACTATGTGTGAGTGAGTGATTGTGAGAGTGGCTGTCGGGGTGAGTGTGCTTGTATCAGTGACTATATAGGTGAGTGAGTATGTGTTAGTGTCTGTATTAATAAGTGAGTGGGAGGGTGTATAAATGTATGGGTGATTGTGATTGACTCTGGGTGAGTGAGTAGGTGTGAGAGTAGCTCTATGGGTGACTGTGATTGACTCTGGGTGAGTGAGTAGCTCTATGGGTGACTGACAGTATGTGAGTGGCTATATTGGTGTATGAGTGGATGTGTGTGTGTAGACCTATGAATCAGTAAGTTGGTGTGTAAGTACTGGTATGGGTCTGTCAATGGTTTTGAGAATGGTAGTGTGGAAGTTGGAGTGGGTGTATGAAAAGTTATATTGGGGTGTGAGTGGGTGCTTCAGAGATTCTGTGGATGATGTCATCAGTGATGTCATTTGAGATGCCATCAGTGATGTCATTTGAGATGCCATCAGTGATGTCATTTGAGATGCCATCAGTGATGTCACTGGTCATGTCATGAGTGATGGAATATGTGAGGTCATAAGCAGTGCATCGCAGGGGCGAGAGTAGTTGGCTCAGCTAACTCATAACTGCTGAATTTCTCTGGGTTTGAACGAGTGAAACCTGAGCCTAACTAAAACGTCTCTGTAACTTTTGTTTTTTTCAGTAAAGTTCTAAGATTTTTTAATTCCATTTCCTAACTATAACGTCCCTTTGTTTTTTTCAGTGAATTTCTAAGGTTTTTTAAATGCTAATTCCTAACTAGAACATCCCTGTAACCTTTAGGTTTTTTCAGTGAATTTCTATGGGTTTTTTTTAACTAGTAGTCCTGTTTGCAGAGTGTTGGAGAAAGGGAGTTGGGCCTCAGACCAGCTCTCACGAATCCGTCTTTGTAGGACTTACAAGATGTTCCAGGAGGGCTTCTTGACCCCCAAGGTCCCTCAGGAGTAAAGTGGACTTCATGCCCCAACCAGTAGTGCACCATGAGCTGCGTTTGCAGAGTGGTGGAGAAAGAGGGTGTGGCCTCCGAAGACCTCTCCGCAATCCCGCTGTGTGGGTTTTATTGGAGATAACAGGAGGGGTAGTTGGCCCCCAAGGACGTCATTGGGAGCCCACGACCCATCCTGTTACCTCCAGTATGTCCCAAACATCAGGATTGCTGAGACCTGGTAGGAGGCCATGCCCCTTTTCCCACCACTCTACAAACGCGCCTCCTGGCGCACTACTAGTTGGTGGTTGAAGTCCCCTTGGCTTTTGAGTGTCCTTGGGGACCAACTAGTCCTCCTTTTACCTCCAGTAAGACCCACATAACTGGATTGCTGAGAGGTCGTCAGAGGTCATGCTCCCTTTCTCCACCACTCTGCAAATGTGCCTCCTGGCGCACTGGTGCTTGGGGGAAGAAGTCCACTTTAGTCCTGAGGCCCCCAGGAGGCAAGGGGACCTTATCCACCCCCAACAGCAGGGAGCAGAGAGGCACATTTGCAGAGTGGTGGAGAAAGGGTGCATGGCCTCCGACCACCTCTCTGCAATTCCACGGTATGGGGCTTACTGGAGGTAACAGGAGGCCTTGTTGGCCCTTAAAGAAGTTCAGCAGCCAAGGAGACTTCATCCCCCAACCAGCAGTGTGCCAGAATGTGCGTTTGCAAAGTGGTGGGGAAAGGGGGCGGGGCCTCAGCGAGTTGCCGGCTTTCTTTTGTTTTTTTTTCTTCTATTTTTTAGACAGGGCCCGCTCCTTTAAAAAAAAAAAAAAAGTTATAAAAAAAAAATAAAGGGAGGGGGGCCACGTGGCCCCCCCCCCTTCCAGGCCGATTTCGGCCCTGGGACTCCGTCCCCGAAGGCCCAGGCCTTCTTTTTTTAATTATTTGATATTTTTTAAATAAAGGAAGGGGGACCGCATAGCTCTTCTTTCCTGGGCCATTTTTGGCCCCGGGTACCCCATCCCCCGGATCCCGACCTTTTCTTTTTTTATAAAATATTTATTTAAAGGGACGGGGTCCACACGGCCCCCCTTCCCAGACTAATTTCGGCCCCAGGGTCCCCATCCCCCGGGCCCAGCCTTTCTTTTCTTTATTATTTTATATTTTTTAAATAAAGGAAGGGGGGCCGCATAGCTCTTCTTCCCAGGGCCATTCTCGTCCCCGGGAAAAAAACATGAGGGGGGCCGTGTGGCCCCCTCCCGGGCTGTATTCAGCCCTGGGGACCCCATCCCCCTGGGCCCGGCCTGCAGTGTGGGTGCCCTAGTCCCACCCAGGGCACCCACATATTACACATTGGGGACCGCGGGGGAGCCTGAAGGCCCCTGTGGTCCCAGCCGGCTCCCTGCCTCCTGTGGGAGCCGGCCTTGCTTTTTACACACAGGGAGCTGTTGACAGGAGGCTCCCTGTGAGTAAAAAGCAAAGCGTGCTCTGCTTTCAGCAAGCGAGAACAAAATGCTCTTGCTTGCTCAAAGCGGAGCACTGTTTGCTATTGCTTGGCGGGAGAGGTGCACCTGCCAAGCCTTAGCAACCTGCAATGTCCCGGGGGAGTGCACCCCGGTCCCCAGGGCCACAAGGGGCCCCCCCACCTCTGTTTTAGCCCCAGGGAGGTCTGTGGGGCCGAGGGTTCGCAACGGACCCCCTTCATTATTGTTTTTGGGCCCCAGGGAGGTGCCAGTCCCAGAGGCTGCGGAGGAGACCATAGGGCCTTCTCCCCTTTTTTTTCTTTTCAATAATGTATGTATCCCGGGAAGGTGTCTCCCGCATTCCTTTAAAAAAATTTTTAAAAAAAGTGTGCCCCGGGGAGGTGGCGGTCCCCGGGGCTGCGTTGGGGAGCTGGAGCCCCTCTGCATTAATGATGTTCAGCCCCGGGGAAGTGGAGGGCTGCGGGGGGGGGGCATGTGGCCCCCTGCATTCATTAAAACATTGGCCCTTGGGAGGGTGGCAGTCCTCACTGTGCGGGGGTTGCAGCAAGGGCAACCCCTGCATAAAATTTCCCCGGGGAGGTGGCGGTCCCCGGGGCTTTAAGCATTCTAGGAGGGGGCCCCGTGCGCTCCCTCCTACTTATTTACGCATGCCCCCTGGACCTGGCCCCCCGCTGGCCTATATTAAATGAAGTGCGGAAGCCTGCACTTCATTTTTTTATTTTTTATTGAGGCAAGAGTTGCAGATCCAACGAGTCTCCCGCTGAATACATATATTTTTTAATGCTGTTTTGGCCGTGGGGTATCCCTGTGGTACCCCCCCAAGATGCCATGGGGCTCAGGGTGTTTCTACCCTGCCCCCTTTTCTTTTTTTTGTGTGCGTTTTTTCTTGTGACTCTGTTCAACTGAGATACAAGATGGCTGCCAACACTTCCTGATTTGAAGTGTTGGAGCCAATCGGATCTCAGCACGAGATCTGGAGGGGTCGCGGATCCACCGTGTCCCTATATATATACAACTGGGAATTTCTTAATATTTCTCAGCAACTACTGAACGGATTTACACCAAATCACAAAAAGGCACATCCCTGAACCAACATCTATCTTCCTGCCAAATTTGGTGTCATTCCGTTCAGCAGTTCAGGCTGTAGCCGTGGCTAAAGGTCCTATGGGAATTAACATGGGCAAAACAAGCTTTTCAGCAGCCCCTGGTTCTTGGCCCCTGCTTGACGGATCACCCCAAAACTTTCAAGATAGCAGCTGAAGTGAGCGTCGTATTAGTTTTGAACATTTCATAAAGATTCATCAAGCGGCCCCAAAGTTATTGGCAAAACAAAAATTGCTTTTCCTATGGAAACTAGGTCCTAACTATAACTACCTAGGCACATGCGTGGTAAGAAATGCGTGCTAAATGCACACCGTAGTAAAAACCTTCTTGTAAAGGCTGTTTCCCCAACACAGCACTTAACACAAAAACTGTATTCAAGAAATATGTGGCACAAAATGCATCACATATGGGTGTTTCGCTAGGTGAAAACGGTGCATTTTTAGGAGTTGACAGTTTGTCCTATTGATTGTGTACTTAACAGTCTATAAGCTCCTATTTGTGTAATATATATGGTCCATTTGTTTTGTTGAGATCCAACGGTCACGTGGCTTGCGCTATTTTTATCCATGTTTTAAAGCACACTCCTGACAAAATCCCCTTATATTTTCAGATTCTCTCCCAAAGTCGTTCCTGTGACAGGTCTTCTTTGGATAAAACCAGGTTCAAGAAAAAAAACATAAGAAGTCCAAGCGGCACTCTGCCCCTTCCTGCCACTCTAGATCACCAGAGAAGGCGAGGGTGTTACTGTGCTACTCGGTCTCGCTCCCATTCCACTGAGGAGCTGATTCCAAAAATGGTCATGATGCATGCTGACTTTCTAGGTCTGACATCACAGCATATCGAAGCATTTAGGGGGCCATACTGCGCATCTTCGGCATGCTTGTGGTTCTCTATAGTGTGCCTTTATAACCCAAGTATCTGCAGGCGCCTCCAGTTAAGTTACTGCTGGTGAATCAGTCCTTGGTGCCGTCTGTGTGCCTCAAACTAATTTTGGGTTCTGTACCAGTGTTGGTTCAACAGGAATGACAGGATTGGGTTCTAGGACCTGTGCCAGGAGGCTCTCTGCCTCTGCAATTGGCTGAGTCATCAGTGAATCTCCCTGGTCATGAGCCACCGGCCGCGATCTTTGAATGCAAGGGCAGGCTTACTCAGTTGGCGATACCTGGCAGATCACTAATGGCAGTTACACCCAAAGGGGCCACAGGGCATCTTCCCGGCAATGGGGACAACTCTGGCTCGATCTGTTGGCCACCGTCCAGAACGTGCAATGTCAACACTGTCTTACCTTCGAGTTCCCAATAAAGGCTATTTCTTGGAGACTCAGCCTAGAGTAGAGCACAGGATTCTTGTATGCCTTCCCGCCTCTGTCCCTCCTGCCCAGAATTCTGAAGAAGATCCGAAATTACTGGGCACAAGTCATCTTGGTGACTCCGGATTGGGCCAGGAGAGTGTGCTGCTTGGAACTTTTACGCATGAGGATCTGTTCTCCGATAACGCTCCCGTTTCAGAAGGAGGGAAGGTTCAGAAGCAGGGCATGTCGTTGTACCCGGGTTTGTGCAATCTGCACCTGGATTCTTTGAGATTGAGCGGCAGCAGTTGAACTCCTTTAGTCTTTCCCCCAAAGTCATTGATGTGATCTTGGCAGGCAGACGCCCTTCCACAAAATCGGTGTACACCAGGCACTGGGATAAGCTTGTGGCTTAGTGTGGGACCCGCCAGATGGACTCATTGCAGGCCAAACTGTAAGACGTGTTGTTGTTCATTTTATCTTTGGCCTAGCAATGACTTGCAGTGAGCACAATTAGAGGTTTTCCTTTTTTGTGTGTGACAGACCAACAGTCCTTGTTCAAATTGCGTGTTGTGATGAGGTTTCTTAAAAGTTCGAAACATATGTTTCTGCCAAAAACCTCTCTGATGCAAGAGTGCGACTTAAATTTGGTTCACACTTTCCTAATGTCTACCCTTTTTAAGTAATTGCCTGGATGCCCATTACACCTCTTGACTCGACGGTATTGTTTTCCATCGCGATTTCCCTTTCGACGCGCATCGTAAAATCCAACAACTTCGATCGGGAACTTCGACGCGGGCCGTGAGGCATACCCGCGCCGACCACGCCAGCAGTCCATGGAACGGACTCCATTTAAAAAATACCCCGGGTGTGGTGCTGAGTTCCCACACACGGACCTGCACGAGGTCTGTAACCTCTGCCTATCCCCGGAGCACGAAGAAATCAACTGCAAGGCCTGATGATCATTCCGATCGAAGAAAACGATTCGTGACCGTTGGGCTCGACGTCACGAGATGCGACGCGGCACTAGCACGGTGCCAGACATCTTCAGAGAAGAGTCTGAATCCCAACAGCCCAGCGCCGAGGAAGAAATCTCTGTGTCTGAAGCCGAAGATTCCGACATGGAAGAAGTCTTGGACGTCACTCCGGCTCAACGAACAGTGAGTAACGAGCCCCAAGTACCCACAAAAACAACAAAGACTCCGGTATCACCTTCACCCTCCTGCCCAGGTCGACACCGTGAAAGCGTTTCAGATGCCCCGCCCTCCGGCCCGGCTATGAAACATAAGGATAAGTCTTCCGGCTCGGGAGCGAGCCGGCCACATTTCAGTGCCGAACCCACATCTTCGGCACCGAAACCCAAGACCAAGCAGGTGCCCGCCGATTCGCTATCGGCACCGAAGACATCTTCGGCACCGAAAGACGTGGACCCGAAACCACATAAAACTAAAGCTTCGGAGCCGACATCGGCTAAACCCAAAACTTCGGAGCCGAAACCAGCCAAAGACAAACCTTCGGATCCAAAAACCACTAAACCTAAACCTTCGGAGCCTAAACCGGTAAAACTTAAACCTTCGGAGCCGACACATTCCGCACCAAAGGGCTCGGAGCCCAAAAAACAAACAGCTCCTCTTAAACCTTCAGAGACTGTTAAAAAGCCCTCTGAATCAAAACAAAAGGACAAAGACACCCCATCCAAAGAACTTCCTCTACAAGACCCTTTGGATCCAAAACAAAAACAATTACATATTGACCCTAAAACTGGACACCTTCTAGTAACACTTCCTAAAAAACGGAAGCTGGATCTTCCAGAAGACTATATAACTCACAGAAAAGAGGGGTAGGAGGATAAAGTCCCGCTTCGACCTCCGACAACAACTATGAAACCACTACATAGAAGAGGGACTGTGTTTAAATTGAATGCTAAATTAGAAGACTAGGGGAATCACACACAGATGTTAAAACTGCCCTCACACACAGAAATCTGTGTCATGCTTCATCATAGGGCTGCTAACACACCTTCCAGAAGACTACCATATACCTAAGAAGAAAAAAGACATGGGTACTAACCCCTCTCCTCCATATATACCTCCCTCTCCTCCACCTTTTAATCCAAACTTCTTGATTTCACCATCAAACTCACCACCACCACCTTTCTCACCTGTACCACACGATGCCAATGCCCAAGCTCTATTAGCGCGCTATGATAGAGCTCACTATGACGAGCTGGAAAAACTAATGCAGCATTTACCAGAACAATACAAAACAAAAGCTCACGACCTCATTCAAGAGGGTAAGCTTATTACAAACACTTCTATAAAATGCGCCCTCGATGCGGCTGATACAGCATCTCGTGCCATTAACACCAGCGTTTTACTACGCCGGCACGCTTGGCTTCGAATCTCCGGATTTAAGCAAGAGGTACAGTCATCAATACTTAATCAGCCTTTTGATCAGGAACATCTTTTTGGGTCAACAGTCGATTCTTCATTAGAAAAAATGAAAAAAAGACACAGAGACTGCCAAATCCATGGGGGCCTTGCAACTACCTTCTAATAGAGGCTCCTTTCGTCGCTCCTTTTACAGGGGTGGCTCAAAAACAACTGCGTCAGAAAATACCTCCTCCTCTTACAAAAGTCCCAACCAATCTTCCTCCTCCAGAGGATATTTTCGAGGAGGATACCGAGGAAATAACAATAGGGGAAGAGGCAGAGGTAACTCCACCCGCACTTCCCCTGCCACCAAACAGTGACTTCCCTCCACTACCCCCGATCATTCCACTCCTGTCGGGGGACGTCTCTCACAGTTCCTACCTGTCTGGAATTCCATCACAACAGACAAGCGGGTAAGACAAATTATCCAGTATGGTTATTGCCTGGAACTTACCTCCACTCCCCCAAATATTCCTCCCAAACATCATGCAATGTCCTCAGAACATCGCACCCTCCTACAAAAAGAGGTTCTCTCCCTGTTACAAAAACATGCAATAGAACCAGTCCCCTTAACTCATCAAGGGACAGGGGTTTACTCTCTCTATTTTCGGATTCCAAAAAAGGACGGCTCTCTCAGGCCAAAATTAGACTTCAGACAGCTCAACCTCCACATTCAGTCAGATGATTTCCACATGGTCACCCTCTAACAGGTGCTCCCATTGCTTCAGCAAGGCGACTTTCTTTCCACTTTGAATTTAAAGGACGCCTACTTCCACATTCCTATTCACCCCGCTCACAGGAAATATCTCAGGTTCGTGGTGGACGGTCAACACTACCAGTTCAAAGTCCTCCCGTTCGGGGTAACCACAGCATCCAGAGTTTTCACCAAGTGTCTAGCAGTAGTTGCAGCTCACTTAAGAAGACAACACATTCACGTGTTTCCTTATTTGGACGATTGGCTCATAAAGGCCAACTGACAACACAGCTGTGTTCAACACACACACAAAACGATTCAATTGCTTCACCACTTGGGATTCGCTGTAAACCTCACCAAGTCCCACCTCCAACCGTCCAACACACAAATATATCTAGGAGCTACAATAGACACTTCCAAAGCTCTAGCATACCCCCAACCCAGTCAGGATACGCAACATGCTGGCACTAATATCACAATTTCAACCTCAACACTCATTACCAGCTCGAGTTTTCATGCAGTTAATCAGAATGATGGCCTCTTGCAGTCTAATCGTCCCTTATGCAAGACTCCAAATGCGTCCTCTGCAAGAATGTTTAGCACGTCAGTGGAACCAGGCTCAAGGCCTGTTAACAGATCTGGTGTTGGTAGACGACCGCACCCATCGCTCTCTGCAGTGGTGGAACACACAAAACCTTTCCAAAGGGCGGCCGTTCCTCGACCCGGTTCCACAAATAGTGCTAACAGCAGACTCATCGATCACTGGCTGGGGAGCTCATCTTCAAAATCATACCATTCAGGGTATGTGGACTCTACAACAAAAACAGTTCCACATAAATCACCTAGAACTACCGGCAATTTTTCTAGCATTAAAAGCCTTTCAAGTCCACCTAGTAAGCAAAGCTGTCCTAGTCCGTACCGACAACGTGACAGCAGTGTACTATATACAAAAACAGGGAGGGACACACTCCCTACAGCTCTCGCGACTAGCTCAAAGCATATGGAGATGGGCCATACCTCAAAACATCTTCTTGCCGAACACCTTCCAGGAGTAGACAATCACATTGCAGATCTGCTCAGTCGTCAACGACAACAGATCCACGAATGGGAATTACATCCTCAAGTTCTCCTCCCTTTCTTTCAAATGTGGGGCTTCCCAGAAATAGATCTGTTCGCCACACACCACAACGCAAAATGCCCAAACTTCGCGTCCAGGTATCCACACCCATTGTCCAAAGGCAATGCGCTATGGATAAACTGGTCAGGGACATTTGCTTACGCTTTTCCGCCTCTCCCGCTCATTCCATTAGTGGTTCGGAAGCTTCAGCAGCATTCACTCACAATGATCCTAGTTGCTCCCACATGGACTCGACAACCTTGGTTCACAACCCTTTTAGAGCTATCTGTAGTTCCTCATCAAAAACTACACCTCTCACCCAAGCTTCTCACTCAGAACCATGGGAGAGATAAGACATCCAGATCCCACTCAACTCAACCTTGCGATCTGGCACCTGAAATCATAGAGTTTGGCTACCTTAATCTCCCGCCAGACTGCATGAACGTCATTAAAGAAGCTAGACGTCCTACCACAAGAGCATGCTACGCAGCAAAGTGGAAACCATTTGTCATTTACTGTACAAACAATCAAATCAATCCATTAGATGCGTCCATTCAAAACATCATCTGCTATCTCTTACACCTACATCGCTGTAACTTAGCATACACATCTATACGATTGCATCTCGCTGCAATAGCCGCTTATCTACAAAACAGACAACACTTGTCTTTGTTTAGAGTGCCCGCTATCAAAGCATTTATGGAAGGACTCAAAAGAATCATTCCTTCTAGAGTTCCACCCTCTCCAGTTTGGAACCTTAACATTGTCCTTGAGTTCCAGGCACTAACCATACAAGAACCATTTTTACAAATTCATCACAACAAAGTGGTTCTTAGGACAAATCAAAAGTTTTTACCTAAAGTTGTCTCTGCCTTTCACCATAATTAGTCTGTTGAACTACCAGTGTTTTCCCTCAACCAGACTCAGTGGCGGAACGTGCTCTTCACACACTAGATGTCAAAAGAGCAATACTTTATTACATTGAAAGAACTAAATCTTTTAGGAAAACCAAACAACTCTTTGTTGCTTTTTCCCCACCGCATAAAGGCAATCCCATTTCAAAAACTGGTATTGCACGATGGTTAGTTAAATGCATCCAAATATGCTACATTAAAGCCAAACGCACATTAACTATTCCCCCTAGAGTGCGTTCCACACGCAAACTGGGGGCTTCTATGGCATTCTTGGGGAATATACCCTTAGATGACATCTGTAAGGCTGCAACTTTGTCTACACCTCACACATTCACAAAACACTACTGTGTAGATGTGCATGCAAAACAACAAGCTAGTGTGGGCCAGACTGTCTTAAGAAAACTTTTTTAAACTACTGCAACAGATACAGGTCAACCACCGCTGGGAAGATAACTGCTATATAGTCTATGCTAACGCATATGATCTACAGCTCATATGCCTTGAACTGAAAATGCTACTTACCCAGTATGCATCTGTTCTTGGCATGTAGAGCTGTAGATTCATATGCACCCACCCGCCTCCCCGGGACCTTTATCTGCTGCAGTATTATCTTACTTAGATACAGCACACATGGACATCTCTTTCTAGTCTTACTAACTCCATCATCACCCTTTATGGCAAAATAATCTGGGGATGGAGTCGATGCACATGCGCACTATCACCGTAAGGAGGAGTCACCTACCTCGTGACTACAAACACTTCTTCGAAGAAAAACAAAGTGCAAACATCCGAGCCCAACACCAGATGGCGCTCTATGCTAACGCATATGAATCTACAGCTCTACATGCCAAGAACAGATGCATACTGGGTAAGTAGCATTTTCCTTTCATCACAAGTAGCATTGGCACTTTTTGTTTTGTTGCTTACTGTGAACCTCCGAAAGTTAAAAAGTGAATTGAAATCTTAACCTGCTGTATTCTGGACCTCATTATTGCAGCTTTCAAAAGTAAGTGGCTTCTTCCTCTTCCTTGCACAAAATGTTGGATAATCTGCTGCCCGCCCCTATATAAAATACTTCTTTAGTTTCAATGCAAGAAGTCGGAATGCTAAATTTGATATAGTATATGTCCTGTTTTTGGGGGACTGGCTGTGGAAAGATTCACAAATTAAGAAGAGCAGAATGTGTCTGAGGTCAAAGTATCTTCACCTGGGAGATGGTGTGTGAAAATACATTGATCCTGCAGGGAAAATGCACTGTGTTGTTATTTTGCCAACGGCATTTAAGGAAGTGTGAATGTGCTGCGATAGAGCTTGGACTAATCAGGGAAGTGCAAACGTGGTGCAGTGGTGCTGTAATTAATCATAGAGCTGCCACTGTGCTGTGATAGTTATTTTGTCTTGTAGGGGAAGCGTGGGTGGAATATCTGTATGCTTGGATTTTGGTGAATGAGGCGTCTCTGCAAGGATGTCTGATTGAAAGTTTGCAGAAAATGATATGCATTCTTTTTTCACAGGATTCGGTTCCAGTGGCACTGGTTCCCTGTTTGGCCAGGCACCAAGCTCAGGAGCTAGCATGTTTGGCCAGGTAATCATGTTATAATACCTCTGCACATTCCAACACTTGCATACTCTCAGTTCAATTCAAAAGATTTATTGAGCGTGTAGCTACCCGAGATGGGCTTCCCAGCGCTAAGGTCTGTCAGGCTCAGTATCATGATCTTTTAGGTGAAGAGATGGGTCTTGAGTTGTTGCCTAAAGCTGAGTAGATTATCATTCATCCTAAGAGTAAGAGGTAAGGTGTTCCATAGTTCGGGGGCAAGGTAGGCAAAAGAACGCCTAACACATCTGGTTAGGAATAGAGAGAAGACTCAAGTTGCTAGATCTAAGCTCTCTTTTGGGGAGGTAAGGCTTCCAAGGAAATCCTTATCTCACAGCCACTTAATTGTAGGGCTCCTATCACTTCGATTTTTGACCAATGCACCAGCTGTCTCAGTCATGGGCTGGGGCTTGCTAGTTCTCCTTTTGCTTAAACATTGACTTTGGATCTATGTTTTCTCTGAAACAACCTCGATCATCACCACCCCCTAGACCATTTCTTGCTTTTCTCTCACCTGCACTGCTCTAATATACCACATATTTATTTTTGATGGAATTGGCAAAGGGACACCGTCACAACTGCTGGTCATGACACCGCCCTGGCAGGAGGCCCTGAAGTGAGACTTGGGTCTTAAAATTTAAATTTGGGCAACTTTTAGTAGACTGCCCACTTTCAAGTGATACAAGCATTTTTGTATGTAACTAGTGCAAGTAACTTGATTGGGTATACTTATTATCAACCAGTGTTTTCTACATTTGTCACCTCAACAGCAGCCAACATCCCCCGGTAGTGGCATGTTTGGGTCCAGTAGCAGAGGTGGAGGATTCTTCAGCGGGCTCGGTGGGAAGCCCAGCCAGGAAGCAGCCAATAAGAACCCATTTGGTACTGCTGGCAGCGGGTTCGGGTCAACGGCTGCCACAAGTGAGTAAGACTTTTAATGTGAAAGAATAAGGGGAACCACTTTTCCTTCTGCACGTAGACCAGTAGCTGTATATTTAAAGCCATCAGTGTGAGAATGCTGGAAGTCATAAAATTGTCCTGTTTTGGTCGGTGGGATAAAGCGTACAGGACTGACATTCTAATTTATGGACAGGAGAGGGAGAGGTAATATATGGTGTCCTGTAACTTTCAGTTCATGAAGCACATGACACATCAATTGGTATGAGTGGTGAGAGAATTATTTTAGGGTTGTATTGTGATATAGTACACCTGCAAGGAACAATGTGTGATCTCCTTTAGTGCCCATCACATGGTATCTAGGTATTTTTTGCTGGGGGCATCCAGTGACTTCAATACAAGTGAGATGTATGCTACATCAATCATCATTCCCTTTCTCCATACAGCCTCTTTCCCTCTCAACTTTTCTCTCCCACTTCTACGCTTGTGCCTGTGTGTCCAGTCACCCTCTTTCATACTGTGGGGTTGTTCTTTCTTGAAGTCCAAAGACAAGCCTTTGATATTGAAAACTATCAAAATCTATTTTTCGAAGCACTTTTTCTAGTCTTAATTACTATTTCCATACTCTAATCTTCATCCTATCATTTTTTTTTTTACTGCGCACGGTTTTCTTTTTGGAGCCCAATGTCAAAGATTTTGAAGGCACATATTCAGATGGAGAAATGGGGGGGTGGGGGGGAGCTATAGTATTATGTTGACCGGAAGGGGTGGCAAGCAGAGTCTAGAGTAAGTGTTGTCAAATAATGGAATTCAGATAAAAGTCTCCTACAAGGCCCCCAGTAAAATCTACACTCAGGACAAATGAAACACCTGAGGACTTGCGCTCTGGGATTCATCTTCAGTCTGAGCCTCAGCTGCATGGCAGAGAACGCGCTCAAAAGACCATGCCTCACGCCTGGAACTGCCCCTGAAAAGGCAGTGGCCGTCAACACCGATCACAGCTCCAGAACCATCTTTGCACTGAAAGGTAGTTTTGGCACTGGAGAAGCCTTGAGAGCAGGGCCTGAACCTTAGGTGGCAAATGACGCCATCTCAACCCTGAAAGCATGGGCTGCCTACATCGGAGACTTTGAAGTCAACCTAGTAACCAACACTGGCCTTTGCACCATGTGACACAGCACCATCAAAACATCAATGTGAGCAGCCTGGTTTAAGTCAACGTAAGATCTAAACAGATACTGTGACAGGGAACATTTGTTCTCATCCTCCACAGCTTACTTCAGCTGGCCTTCTCCATGCCAACTTACACTTGAAGAGGCAATCTCTGAGGAGCTCTGAACATTTCCTCTCCCTAAAAAGCAAAGACCAACAGAGATAACCTCAGTATGAGTACAGTGTTGGTCCTGCAAGAGGTTCTGTCCTTAGAACTGTAACAAGTCACGCCATTTCCATCTGATAACACCTTCTATCATGCGGATATCTAGCGGTGGTGGACCACCACAAGGTAAACCTTCCTGTAGCGGAGAAAGAGGAGACTCTCCTCACCTAGAAGCTCTAGAAAACAAAGCGATTGGTGCAGTACATGCCAACTTGCTCAGAAGCAAGTTGGAAGGCTCCAGCGAAAACTTTAAAGACCGCATTTATACATGTCGAGAACGTATAAAGGAGCGCCAGAGGATCCCATATACATCAGGTGCCAATTGTTATCTGATTCAGTAGTGGTCCACACTGCTTCAGAAGGGCTTGCGCTCTGAGGACTCCGTCTGAGAAAGAAAGCCAGCACATCAGTGGTGCTGGCAAAAGGGTTAGCTGTTGGTACCACCACTCAATGGCAGACAGCTAACTCTGTCTGACTACTGTCACAATTGTGACGGGTACTGCTGGGAGAAAACGGAGCCTCTAACAAAATACCTTTCAGAGACTTACAGGAAGTGAGAAAATGAAGTCATCTGGGATGAGAAAGTCATCCCTAACTCCAACTTCAGGTGTGCCTTTGTCACAGTTAACGCTGCCTCCTTAGAAAGTAACACCAGTATTCTGCGACGGCATGCCTAAGCTAAGAGATTCTGGATTCCATCCAAAAGTGCAGCAACAATGTCTAAGCATGCCTTTTAATAGAATGCACCTTTTTGGCCCTCAGCTGGACTCCGTGATAGCGCCTCTTTGTCATCCTCTCAGGCATCGGCAGAAAGCGCACACCAATTGGATAATTTTTAGGTCTGGTATGAACCAGATAGTTATATTTATACTAGAAAAAAAGTTAAACTGACAGTTTTGAAATGAGCTATAAACTAACGTATAGAGACCAAAAAAAGGTGAAATTCACCAGTTCTAGTACAGTGAGCGAACTATAACTTCCTCCCCCGTTATGCACTGCTTATGACTTATATATTACATTACTCATGGCAGGTTAAATGACATCTCTGATCTCATCTCAAATGACATCATTGATGACATCACCGATGACATAATCCAATTAATGTGATGGTTTACTATATGCTTTTCATACTAGAAGATATTCAGCAAGCTACATCTACACCCAATCTTCTATCACCTCTGTAGTGCTAATAAGGGTAACCTTTCGCAACATGCCAGACATAAAGCATATCTGTGAAAACACCCACATTTAGTAGTGGATATGCTTTTTCTTTTTTACTGGTATCCAGGTGCTTATGAAACGTAATGTCCCTTTAGACATTAATGCATTCAGCAATTTATTGAACCTTGAATACTGTTCAATAGTGTGTGTGGTCATTATTTACCCTAATGAGATGTACCTGTTAAATTCCTTTTCTAACCTAGAATTTTAAGTCACTGGCTTCACATCTATGCATTAGCCTCTGATAAGGCATGCACAACAAGGGCCTATTCACAACTCTGTAGTTTCTAAACATACCTTACTCATATTCGCGAAATGAGTAGACCGGAGTACACCATTAGAACAAAGCTTACAAGCATATGCATCTTGAACTGCTAGTGAGTCATCCATACATTATACATTCTTCTACAATATATAATGTCTGTGAATTTACACTGAATGTCTGGATGCAAATATATGCACCTTATCTCTCCAGCACCACAAGACAGCTTTCATGTCTGTATGGGCGCAGCAACTCACATCTGAACAATGTATTGTAAGGATAAACTTTGGTTTTTATCATATTTTGGCAACAGGACTTTGATTGAAACCAAAACGTATTTGTAAATGATGTGTGCGACTCACTCTAGTTATGCTCAGTCTCTTCCTTGTTTAAATGAAGTGCTGTTTGCACTTAAATCGTTCCCACACTGAATCGGATTTGTCTCCAGTACTGCACTATTTCTTCTTTGTCCATACACACATTTACATACTGTCAGTCTATGCTGTATATGTTTGAGGGGCCTTTATTACCTACGATGATCTAGCAGTTTATAGAGTAATTTGAGGAGTAGTAGCTTGGATGGTGTCATCAATGATGTCATTTGAGCTGTCTTCGGTGATATTATCAATGATGTAATTTAACCTGTCATGAGTGATGTAATATGAGAGGTCATCAGCAGTGCACAGCTGTTCAGTGAGCTAACTATATATTGCGGCCGTTGTGTTAACCGGCTGCAGGGGATGGGTGTTGGGGAGGTTGGGTACTGTGGGTCCTGCCGCAGGCCCCCATCATCTTGATATTGTTAGATTTAGGAGTGCATTCCTTGTGACTGTTAATGCAGACAGTCTGCGATTGCCCAAGCCAGTGGTCCAGTGCCCCATTCTTCTTACCTCTTTCTAAATGTAGCGCTCCACAGTGAGTGGTCATTACTGCTTTATATCTTGAGAATGTTGTTGGGTGCAAGAGTATGATTGCTGTGACCTTGCAAAACCAGTTTTCAAAGAGAAGCTGTGCCGGGAGAGTCCAATGGAAGTATGCTTTCACCTGCTTTGAAGTTGACCTGTGCAGTGTGTGGTGCAACCCTGCTCACTAGGGCCTTTTTCCCAACTCTAGATACCACCTCTTTGTTCGGAAACAGTGGGGCTAAGACCTTTGGATTTGGGAGTACATCCTTCGATGAGCAGAAGCCCTCGGGGACCTTCAGTGCTGGTGAAGGAAGTGTAGCAAGTCAAGGATTTGGGTTCTCGAGCCCAAGCAAAACAGGTACTGCTGATACTGCTTCGTCTGTGCTGGGAGGGCTGTATGCCTAAACAGTATACCTACTTGCCTCTATGGTGCCTCAATGGATCAAAGCTCATTATACAACTCACACTGTTCGGGCAGAGCCTGAACAGTGTAGCCACCAAACCAGGTGTAACCAGTGCACGCACTCACATAGCCGAGGTATGGATTACCTGTTTTATACTGTACGCAGGTCCGTACTCACTCACACCTTGCAAGCAGCACATAACCAATGTACTTGCGAAGCAGGATGTAACCACTGTACCTACTTGCACATACTAAGTGGCATCTAAACAGTGTGCCTTCCAAGCAGGCTTTAATCAGTGTATCTTAGCAGGGTATAACCAGCGAAGCTGCTCACACCTGGTGAGCAGACTCTACGAGTGTACTCTCTTAATCTAGGCAGGGTTTAATCATTGTATACCATCATCAGGGTGTGTGCCCACTCACACTCATCAAGCAGCGTCTAACCAATACATCTGTCATGTTAGGTCTAAGAGAATATACTAAGCAGGGTAAAGCCAGAGCACCTACGCTCTCAGTATAGACGGATGTTAATAATTGTACATCATAAGCAGAGTTGAGCCTGTGTGCCACTCCTAACCACCAATGCGCATCTAACCTTTGGCCTCACAAGCAGGGATTAACCAGTGTACACACTCCCTCAATCCAGGTAGGTTTTAACAATTGAATACCATAAGCATAATCTAATCAGTGCCTGTAGTGCCTCAATATAGATCACAATCCGGGTCAAGCCAGTTCCCACACTCACTCTGTCTAGACAGGGCTACATTTTATGCCACAACCAAGCAGCATCTAACCAGTGCACTTGCTAAGCTTTGTCTCCTCATTGTTCCCACCAAGCAGTAGCTAATCTGTATAGTTGCCAAGCAGGGTTTAACTAGTGCACTAACTAAAGGTAGGCAGGGTTTAATTGTATGCCACGAGCAGGATCGGACTAGTGACCCTGCTAGTTAGACTCAAGCAGGGTCTAACTAGTGCACTAACTAAAGGTAGGCAGGGTTTAATTATATGCCACAAGTAGGATCCAACTAATGACCCTGCTAGTTAGACCCAAGCATTGTGTAATTAGTGCACTAACTAAAGGTAGGCAGGGTTTAATTTTATGCCACAAGTAGGATCGAACTAGTGACCCTGCTAGTTAGGCCCAAGCAGGGTCTAACTAGTGCACTAACTAAAGGTAGGCAGGGTTTAATTGTATGCCATGAGTAGGATCCGACTAGTGACCCTGCTAGTTAGACCCAAGCAGGGTCTAACTAGTGCACTAACTAAAGGTAGGCAGGGTTTTGCAGCGTGAATCTTTTCTGGATTCACATGCTGTGCATTATTCCACCATCTAGTGGTTGGGTCCGGAATTGTCCTTGTTTTTTTGTTGTTTTTTTTCTGTTTGGTAGTGGGTGTCTACATCCCACCATTTGGTGTCCTTCTGTGACGTCGACGTGCTTCTTCCAGAAGCTCCCACCTTTGGTCGCCATCTTCAGATTCTTTTTTCCGCCTTTGGGGATGGATCGATATGGAAGGAGCTCCAGGATTTGGAGCTAAGAATCGATGAAAAATTGTGAAAAAACTTCAAGAACGACAATTCATGGTACCGGTCTTCGAATCGAGGGGCCGGAAGACAACGACGGTGGAAACAGCAACCTCGTCGCCTATTTAACAGATAATGCCCGTACAAGGGGCTCCCTGTGCGTGGTAATTGACAACACACCATTCAAGTTTTGCCACAATTGTCATCATAAATACGCCTAGAAGGACCAGCATCCAGTCTGCAACCTCTGCTTACCGGTGGATCACCGAAGTGAAGAATGCAACGCGTGTTTGGCATTTACCCCGAAGACGTTGAGGGTAAGAGAGAGACAGAGAAGAGCCAACTACAACATGTTGGGCCAGAGCGCAGCACTATCGCTACAAGACCTCGGACTCTCGAGCGAGGAAGATGACAATGTCGCAGAAGGTCCAAAAGGCGAAACAGACATCGACATCCAAGTCGTCGAGGTCGAAAAGAAAACTTTGTGAGAGAGGTAAGAGAACCGTCGTCCTTGAAGAAAGTAGACAAGTCCAGAAAGACGGACTCAAGGGCCTCGAAGGGAGTAGCGGAGTCGAAGCACTGGACAGCCGCAATTGCATCCCAAAAGAAACATTCCGTAGGATCCTGCGACAAGGACTACGTAAAGACTAAGGCCCTGGAAAAATCCAAGACGTCGAAAGACGGTCAAGGAAGAGACGCATCGACGTCGAAGCAAGAGAGGTTGAAACACAAAAAGCAGGGCCCGACGCCCACGTCGACGGAAAACGCGCCATCAGCCCCGAAAAGAAGAGCAGAAACTCTTGACGCCGAAACACACGCTTCGGAGATCGAGAAGAAAAGGAAGAGACTGGAAGCAGAAATGGCCAGTATCTTGCAACGTAAAAAGGATTTCGATGACAGCTTGAAGCAATTCAAGATACCACTGAAAATCTCGACTGAAAAGGAAAAGACCGACGAGGAGTTGGAACCTCCACTGACGCTAGAGCCTTTAGAGGACCAGGAGGAGTTCTTTTTTGAGGAAGAAGAACAAACCTACCTGGAATCTGAAACCTCCGAGATTCAAGACCTACAATGGCAAGACCTCGACACAGACTCCACAGAGGAAGCTGTCGACACCTATCCTTCGAAACCTTCCCCACCAGACGACATTGGTATATACAACCAGGTCATCAGGAAAGCTGCAGAGACCTATGGGGTACAGCTGGAAGACAAAAAACCACAATCATGTTTTTTCCTCGAAACATTAATGCCTATACAATCAAGGGACCAATTCCTTCCTATGTTGCCAAGTGTACTAGACCAAGGAAAGGAAGCGTTTAAAGAGCCTGCCACATGTAAGGCAGTCACTCCTAGGGGAGAGAAGAAATATAAACACTCCTCCAAAGACCCTGTTTACCTCAAAGGGTCAGTGACTGCGGACTCCATCATAACAGCCACAGCCAGAAAGAGGGCTAATGTGCCTACCACTACTGGTCCACCACCGGACAAGGAAAGCAAAAGGATGGATCTTATGGGGAGAAAGGTCGAGAGAAGTGCAGCAAACCAATGGCGCATCGCCAATTCCAATGCCCTGCTAAACAGACATGCATACCAACATTGGGAGGAGGTAGGAGATCTACTGAAACACCTACCAGAACAATACCAAAAAAGAGCAAGCCACTTAGTAGAAGAAGGGAAGATTATAGCAAATACATGCTTGAAATCTGCCCTAGATGCCGTAGAAACATCAAGCAGACAGATGATGATTGGCATCATGGAATGAAGACCCGCATGGCTGCGGATCTCAGGATTCAAGCCAGAAGTGCAAAACAACATACTGAACTCAACTTTCAATGGGGAATAGCTTTTTAGAAGCGCTGTGGATGACATGCTGAACCAACTAAAGAAAGACAATGAAACAGCAAGGTCTATGGGTGCACTACACTTCAGAGGGAACATGCGTAGAGGAACCACCCCCTCAAGGAGGCCAGCGGGGAGAGGGAACCATCACCCCACCACTTTACATCAAACTTTCCAACAAGGTTACCAAGGTGGAAACCAGGGTCAACTACAAGGGCAGCAGCAAAATTGGCAATACCAACAAGGGAGACAATCCTTTCGAGGACGCCCCCGTGGAAGAGGCCTTTCACAAAGAGAGGGAGCAGCCAGACAAGCTAAATGACTGCATTGCAAACACGGCACACACTTCAGAAAGATCACGGAGGGTGCACACAAAGAATCAAAAACATCAAACAAACGAACAGTTCCTCCAACATTCTACACCAGTAGGAGGCAGACTAAAAAATTTCCACTAAAAATTGAAAGAAATCACTTCCGACAAATGGATCTTAAACATAATACAGTACGGTTACTGCATAGAACTAGTCAAAACACCTCCAAACAGAAGACCAAAGAGGAAAATAATTTCCAAAGGAGAAACTACTCTGTTACTCCAAGAAGTACAGGAACTACAAGCAAAAGAAGCGATAGAACACGTACCACACAAAGAAAGAAACAAGGGCAATTACTCTACCTACTTCCTAATCCCAAAGCTAGACGGAACACTATGTCCTATCTAAGATTCCTCAACAAATTCATAAAAACACAAAGATTCAAGATGACGACCCTGCAAGCGGTAATAACTCAAGTACAAAACGGAGACTACATGGCTACGGTAGACTTAAAAGATGCCTATCTGCACATCCCAATGAACAACAGACACAAAAAGTTACTAAGATTTGTAGTCAACGACACACACTACCAATTCAAAGTGCTAGCATTCGGTCTAAAGTCGGCACCAAGAGTGTTCACAAAATGTCTAGCAGCAGTGGCTGCACACTTAAGAAGAGAGGAAATACATGTATACCCGTACCTAGACGACTGGTTAGTAAGGGCAAACTCGTACAAAGTCTGCAAACAGCACATACGCCAGGTAATAGATGCACTAATCCAGCTCGGTTTTTCAATACACTGGGACAAATCTTCACCAGAGCCAGAACAACACAAAAGGTTCTCAGAAGCAAGAATAGATACAGTAGTGGGGAAAGTATTCCCAAGCGAGAAACGAACAATATACCTGTTGAAGGAGACGCAGCTATACCGGAAGGGGCAAGCTCTGACAGTGAGGACAGTAGGGAAGTGACTAGGGATGATGGCTTCATGCATTCACTTAATCCCAAACATCCGCCTACACATGAGACCATTCCAGGAATGGTTACAAGCACAATGGTCAAAAGCCAACAGGGAGTTGGGAGGATCTAGTGGTTGTCACACAAAAAATACAGGAAGAAATAGCATGGTGGAACAAGAGGAACATATCCCAAGGTAGACCCTTCAAGCAACCAACTGCAACAGTGACCATAACAACAGATGCCTCACAAATAGGATGTGGAGCTCACATGGACAACCTCAAGGTGAGGGGACTGTGGACACAGCAAGAAGCTGTACAGCACATCAACATCCTAGAGTTAAAGACAGTGTTCCTAGCCTTAAAAGCCTTTCAGAAAGAGTTGTACGGGAAAACATTTCTAATACAAACACAACATAACCACCACGTTTTACATAAACAAATAAGGGGGAACACATTCTGTAGCACTTTCGACTCTAGCTCAGCAACTCTGGACGTGGGCGATTCCACGGAACATAAACATAATAGCAATCCACCTGCCAGGCAAGGACAATGTAGAAGCGGAAAAACTGATCAGACAAGCTTCGTCATCCCACGAGTGGGAGATGAATCAATACGAACATAACAAGATTTTTCGCAAATGGGGAACTCAAGAAGTTGACCTCTTTGCAACACCCCAAAATGCAAAATACCAACGCTTCGCATCCAGGCAACCTTACAATCAGTACCTAGGGAATGCGCTATGGATAAACTGGTCAGGCAAATTTGCTTACGCTTTTCCTCCAATACCACTACTCCACAAAGTAATCAACAAGTACAAGATCAGCCACATGACAATGATTCTCATTGCCCCACAATGGGCAAGGCAAACATGGTTCTCAGAGATAATAGAGATATCAAGGGACAATTCACAAATTGCCAAACAGACAAGACTTACTAACCATGCAAGAAGGAAGAGTGCTCCACCCAGATCCAGAAAGCCTGAGCCTCGCTGCATGGCTCCTGAGGACATAGAATTTGCGCACCTAAAGCTACCAGAAAGTACTATGGCAGTCCTAAGGGAAGCGAGAAAGCTGACCACTAGAAGATGTTACACAGCAAAATGGAAAAGATTCTCTCTATGGTGCTTCGGAGAAAGTCTTTCCCAAAAATCACAAAAGAAAAGACCGTTCTAAGGTACTTAACACATCTACTGCAGAGTAAACTAACCTACGCTTCACTCAAAGTTCACTTAGCAGCAATTGTAGCATATACAAGAGGACTCCTAGGGAAGAGCTTCTTCACTTCTCACGTGGTAAAAAGGTTCCTGGAAGGGGCAAAAAGAATCGCCCCACCAAACACAGTGCCAGCATCCACATGGAATCTGAATGTAGTACTCGCTCAGCTGATGAAGGCACCATTTGAACCACTACACAAGGCGACGCCACAAATGCTCACACTGAAGACAGCCTTTTTAGTGGCGATAACCTCACTACGTAGAGTTAGTGAGTTGCAGGCACTGGCATTACAGGAACCCTACTTCCAAATACATAATGACAAAATCATCATGAGTACAGATCCATGCCAAAGGTGGTATCAAAATTCCACATAAACCAATCCATACAAATACCAAGTTTCTTCCAAAATCCAAAGACACAAGCATAGAAAGCATTGCACACTCTTGACGCTAGAAGAGCAGTCATGTTTTACATTGAAAAGACAAAGGAATACAGAAAGACAAAGCAATTCTTTGTATCTTTTGCAAACAGTTTTCTGAGAAGTCCAGTAACCAAAAACACAATTGCAAGATGGATTGCACAAGCCATACAATTGTGCCACAAACCAGCAGGACAAACATTACAAGTAGCCACCCAGGCTCACTCAACAAGAAAGAAAGGAACAACAATCGCCTCTCTAGCCAATACTCCAATTCAGGACATTTGCATGGCTGCAACATGGTCTTCAGTGCACACATTCACACGACATTTCTGTGTGGACATTCAAATGAATAACGAAGCTCAAGTAGGACAAAAAGTCTTGCAACATCTATTCACAAACCAACGCTCATCTTCTACCCAGCCACCACAAAACTAGCAAACCGCTACAAAGTCTATGCACAGCAGGTGAATCCAGAAAAGATTCACGCTGCAAAACGTATAGTTTCTTACCTGGAGGTGTAGTTTTGCAGCTTGAAGACAACAATTCAGGACCCAACCACTATATGGCGTAATAATGCACAGTATGTGAATCCAGAAAATTCTTCAAGCTGCAAAACTACACTGACCAGTAAGAAACTATACGTTTAGTTGTATGCCACGAGTAGGATCTGACTAGTGTACATGCTAAGAACTGTCCTAGCATGGGTCTAAGAATGGTCAAACTCGTGCGCTCATTCATTCCCAGTACTTAAGATGTAGGTACTTAACTCACCCACAGCAGCTAAGCGCTGTGTCTACTAAGTGTATTCATCCTGTCGCAAGCAGTGCTCAGTTAACATCTAAACAAAGCACAATGTATGCATACTTGCCTACCAAACAAGATACAAGGTCCACACACACAAGCCAACCAGGAGTTGTTCTTTGCCCCTACCTACTGGCTGAGTTAAGGAAGAACAGTGTGTCACTGAACTCATCCTCTGCCCAAGAGGAATATTCTTCTTGATACGGAAGACCAGTGCGACTTGGCACCACACGGACCAATGTTTCTTTTAATGATGCTTATTATACCTCTCTCTGAAAGATGGAAGACTGGTGGCCCTGCTGGGATTCTGACTTGTGACCAATAGGTCACAGCAGATGTCTAAGTCACTCTACCATCATGCGGTTTAAGTTAGACCTCCTTTCATGCAGTCCCGGCAGCCTACCAAGTCGATTTCAGGCCTTTAGAGCAAGCGGAAAGATTCTGTGTTAGTGCATAGTCTCCTTAAATTGCCTTTCAGTTCTAGCAGTAGATCCGTACAGAGATAGCCATATAGTAACAGTTATGCAAACTTACTACAGGTATTGATGGTTATTTGAATTGGTCCAGAACACAGCCTTCCCTCATTCTTCTTATATCATTTGGCTGCCGGAGCAGGAATCCAAGTTGGAACTTTTAGAGCTGGAATAAACAATGTCGATCGGTCTCTTTCATGATACTGTCACAGCATGTGAGAAAGAAGTCGAAGGTAATGTGCAAAAGGCATACTCTGAGGCGTGAACACAGGAAATAGACACTGCAGCCTGAGGCATAATGCTTTAGATTATTACTTTTGTATGTCCCTGGGGGCTCAACCAAAAAGAAACGTTTCCTGCAGCTACTAGGAACCCTTGCAAGCATTAGCACTTCATGGTAACTAAGATCCTAGAGTTGTATCTGGCCTGGACTCTCACTGGTGGCAGCAAAAAGTCAAACCCTTTGCTCCCTGCTTGTGGTTAAAGCATCTACATGTAGAGTATAGAAAAGATTTGGGGAAATGCTTCCCTCCATATAGTCTAGGCATTTGCTTCAATAACTGCAGTGTTTATTTCATGTAACCTTGCAGACATTGTTGGTTAGGGCTTTGTACAGGGCGATTCCATTAGGAGGCAACCATGGCCCTGTACTTTCTGCAACCAGGTAGCACAGGATAAAGTCACTGGCCTACCCGTTGATGTCGATGTTTTGCTTCTGCTAGACGTGAGGTCCTCAAGCAGTGCTAGTAGAACACCATGACTATCCTTCCCCCTTCATCTTTCCCAAACCTCATCAAGCTTTGAGACAAGGGGTTCCTCTTCACCTCCATAGATCAAGAATACCACAGGGATTTTGCCACATCTCAAGCCGGTGGGTCAGTCAATAGAGGTCTTCTGTAGCACCATGATGCCCACTCTAGAAATCCTGTAGAGGACTCTTCACGTTAGGTTCCAGCCCAGCTGGAGAAAAAAAATACTGACTCCTCAGTTCTAGTGTTTAGTGATGACCCTTCTCGTGTGGGTGTGAGTAAAGTACAATACTTGCATGTCTGGATATACAGCGCTCAGGGTCGTCTGCCCTTTCCCTCTCTGTCCTTCCTCCCTCTCCTACAATCATTTAGTATCAGTGAATCTCTTGATGGAGGCCCAGACACTACTGCTCTTGAGAGACACCAAATGTGTGCCCGTGGGTAGATCAAACAGTGTTTGTATTCTTCTACTTTGCACCCAAAGTAAACATGATCTTGGACATTGACCTGTTAAATGTATTGCTACAGAAAGGAATCTTTTAATGTGACCATAGCCTAAAGTAATTCAGGCCTGCAGCTGCCCATTTGTACCTTTTGATTTGAGGGAGGCAGGGTTCTGTTCTTCACAAGGGTTTTATTATATTAGGGTGATAAGGGTGTTCATTGCCTTCATACTAATTCCAGATATATTCATCTACCGTGATCTGAAAGACGAACTGGTGAAGGCTGCAACTTCTCAGAACTCTCCTCATTGTCTCCATCTCACAAGCTGCTACCTATACCTTGTAGGTCTTTCAGTGACAATGAAAATATATTCCTGGTCCTTTCTCAGTGACTGACCACCGTTGCACACTGTTTTACACAGGATTCGGGAAGGAGTTCTACCCTTCAATGTCCAGGCTATGCCGCAATCCTCTGTGGTTTCTGAGGCATTGGTGTTAGGGTCTCTTGCATTCAGATAATTGTTTATGCCAGGCTGGTGGTGCTGGTTCTGTTCTCCAACTCAGTTATTAACAAAAGATATGATGGTCAAGTGAAGCAAATCTTATCGCCTTATTTCTACTTCTGGACTCTTAACTCCTCTGACTCGTCCGAGTGTACTTGGATGGCGGGGGTGGGTGACACTGTGCGCCGTCCACAAATAAACGACCTGTCCTCATAAGTTTCCTAGCAGCATCATAATTGAAAGCTTTTCTCCATTCTTGATTATACAGATAACCACTTACTTTGTTTCCAAGTAAGCAGAAATGTGCTCCCGTCATCCTTGCAATCCTTGCGACCTTACACTTGGTAATGGCTGTCAGCATTCGGGCAGACTTTCAAAGCTGTCATTTCTTTTCCCCACCAGAACAAGAGGTGGTATCCCTTACTTTTCAGAGATGAAAGGCCCTATTTGGGGATAGTTTTGTCTTCACAATCAATGTGAAACATTATCATGTTATCTAGTCTCCCAGACAAACTGACTACATTGCTTCAGATCATGAACATTTGCAACCAACCTCATGCCTTCTGCTGAAAATCTTTCACTGCAGTCAGAGGAGCACCGGCATGATGTGAGGTTTGCCATCAGACGCCAGCCTACCCAATACAGGTGCCATCCTTTCAGTACGAACTCTGCCTGACTGTTTACAAATGGGCTTTTTGTTATAGACTTCCAGCTCTGTTTTTAAAGATGTTTGCCAGGGCCCTTATTTAGACCATTGGCTAGTAAAAACTGTATCTGCAAAGCCCTAGTCTATTGTTCTCATTCAATCAAATGAAATCCGATTTAATTCCTTCAAAAAATCTGCATTTCGTAGGCACAGTAACAATGTTTTGTTCTTTACACGTGGCGTTTCCTCCTCTGCAGAGGATAGTGGCTGTGAATCAAACTATCTTTCGTTTCTCCTTGTGTCCAATAAACTGGGATTCCTTAATTCGTCTTCTACAATGAAAATGTGTTCTTATCCTTCTACTCAATTATGTTTTCCCTCTACCAGCAGTGAAGAGACACTGCCCTCAGCTTTGGACTAGCCCAACCTAAACACCATTCCACCCATAAGATTTGGTCTCAATAACTATTATGCATTTAATGTATCTGAAAGAGACACGTTAGTGACAGATTCCTTACCTTAGAATATCCCCAGGCGTCAGACTGGATCCGGAAAGTTTTTGCGTAGCAGTACCCTTGCACGTCGGTAGGCGGCGTCGTGCGGCTCCGCGTCCGTCGTCGGCGTAGTGATTGCCGGGATGACGTCGCGGGCAGTACTTAGACGCCGCCCCTGCGCGCTGACGTCAGTTCTTCTTTTTCCGCGCCAGTAAGCGCAGATCCGGGAAGAGCACTGCCCTAGTCAATTTTTGACTAAATTTTGGGTGAATTTTTCACTGTTTCTTTTCGAGTCTTCACGACTCCTAGGTGTCGTAGGGATGCCCGGCTTCAAGCCATGCGACGCCTGTGGTCGAATGATGTCGATCACAGACCCGCATCTAGAGTGTCTCTACTGTCTCGGCCGAGACCACGACACGAAGTCGTGTCCTGACTGCCGGAAACTTCACCCGAAGGCTTTGCGAGAGCGGTCTCGAAAGGTACTCGAGGTCCGGCAGTCGGCTCCGCGCCGCACCAAGCCCCGGTCCCGTGAGAGGTTGAGGGGCCGGTCGCGGAGCCCCCGCCGGTTGTCGGAGTCCAAGTCTTCGCGCTCCTCGGGTAAGTCGAAGCACAAAAAGTCTTAGAAGCGTCATCGCTCTAAGACTTCGCCTCGCCGGTCTCGCGACTCGGCTGAGGCCCCTGTCGGCACCGTCCCCGCGGCCCCGGACGTGCCTGTGGAGCCGACCCCGCATTACCCGTCCTTTCCGGGTTCGGGGCGACTCCGGCCAAAATACAGGAATTCCTGTCGGCCATGGCCCGCCTCTTCGGGCCTCAAGGTCCCTCCGGTGCGCCTTCGGGCCCCGCGGGCCCTGATTGGGTTGCTCCGGCGTCGCCGACGACTCCGGTCCCGGCGTCGCCTGTCCCGCCAGCCTTGATCCCGGCCTCGGCTCCGGCCTCGATTCGTTCCTGACGCCGTCCGGGGCTCCGGACGGCGTCGTTCCCTGGTTATCTCCGGCTCCGGACATGGAGCCGGACCGACGTCGCTCGACGCCGGCTCCGGCGCCGATGAGACCTTGGGTCCCAAATGTCCCTCCTCCTCCATATTTTGAACCAGAGGAGGACCAGGAGATCTGGGAGGGATCGGAAGACCCTCTCACACAACAGTGTGAGTATGATCAGGACTGGGCTGAGGAACTTGGGGATGCCAGTGGTCTAGATACTTCCCCTGACACTGGCATGCTGTCTCCTCCCGTGGCTACGGAGGAGGGAGCTAATTTCGCAACGGTGTTGCGTAGAGCAGCTGGAGCCTTGCACCTCCAATTGCCTACTGTGGCTGTCAGGACTAATCTCCTGACGGAAGTGCTTCAGCCGGCAGCTTCCTCCACGGAGACTGTGCTGCCGTTTAATGATGCATTCACTGACGTTCTTTTGGGCGCCTGGTCCAAGCCCAACACAGGGGCTTCTGTGGATAGGAACGTGGCCCGACGCCATCGCCCTGCTCCGGGCGACCCCTTGTTTCTCTCCCAACATCCCACCCCCGAGAGCTTGGTTGTCCAAGCCTCTGCCTCCCAAACCGCCTTCCCTACCGCCCCTCCGGATAGGGAATCCAAACGCCTGGACCAATTTGGGAAGAAGGCTTTTTCTTCCTCCAGTGCTGGCTTGCGGTCTGTCAACACCGCTTGCCTTTTGGGCCGATATACCCACTCCCTGTGGGATTCGGTGGCGGCTGTTTTGCCACAGTGTTCTGAGGAGGTCCAGACACTGCTTACCCGCGCCATTGCGGAAGGAAGAGATGCGGCTAAATACACCATACGTTGTGGCCTTGATACCGCCAACTCGCTGGGCAGATCGCTTGCAACGACGGTGGCGCTACGTCGCCACGCCTGGCTGAGAACTACTGGTTTCTCGGGTGATGTCCAGAATACACTCATGGACATGCCCTTTGATGGAGTCGGTCTTTTTGGTTCCAAAGCAGACCATGCGCTGGAGCGTTTTAAGGACTCACGGGCTACTGCCAAGTCCCTGGGCCTTTCTGTTGTGCGCCCTCCGCTAACCTCTGCTTTTCGCCCCTTTCGTGGCCACTGAAGGGGCGCCCAGTCACGTCAGCTGCCCAGCCACCGGCCCGCGCAGCAAGCGTCTTCGCGTGGCCGAGGACGTGGATACCGCCGTGGCGGTTCGGGCAACCAGCGTGCGGGTCAGGCCACCACCTCCAACCCGTCCGCGGCCTCCAAGCCCTCCTAGTCCTTCCTTTCAGGTGCACAGCACGCCAGTAGGGGGCAGGGTCCGCCATCACCTTCACCACTGGCGTCCCATCACCTCGGACAGGTGGGTCTTGGACATTGTCCGAAGGGGCTACTCCCTCCCCTTCGAGACCACCCCCAGCCATGCCACCTCAATTCCACCGCATGTCAGGGGATCACTTGGTGCTTCTGCAGAAGGAAGTCACGGCCCTCTTGGCCAAGAGGGCCATCGAGCATGTTCCGACCCCAGAAGTAGGACGTGGTTGCTACTCCCACTACTTTCTGGTGCCCAAAAAGGACAAGGAGGACATGCGTCCTATCTTGGACCTCCGGAACGTCAATCGCTTCCTCCGGAAGGAGAAGTTCAAGATGCTCACCCTAGCTCAGGTCTTGACTGCCCTCGACCCTGGAGACTGGATGGTAGCGTTGGACTTGCAGGACGCTTATTTCCACTTCCCCGTCCTGCCGGCCCACCTGCGTTACCTACGGTTCACGGTAGGCCTCGAGCATTTTCAGTTCACCGTGCTCCCCTTTGGCCTTACAAGTGCCCCTCGGGTGTTCACGAAAGTGATGGCGGTGGTCGCAGCTCATCTGCGCCGGGCAGGGGTTCCAGTCTTCCCCTACCTCGACGACTGGCTGCTGAAGGCGGGCTCGTCCCAGGCAGTCGTCTCCCACCTCCAGACTACGGCCGAACTCCTGCACTCACTGGGGTTCTCCATCAATGTGCCGAAGTCGCATCTGATTCCTTCTCCACAGCTCCTTTTCATCGGAGCAGTTCTGGACACGACGCAGTTTCGGGCCTATCCTCCCGAACGGCGAGTCCGGGATATTCAGGCTATGATTCCAATCTTTCAGCCTTTATCCTGGGTTTCGGTACGGATGACCCTGAGGCTGCTGGGCCTCATGGCCTCCTGCATCCTGCTGGTCGATCATGCCAGGTGGCATATGCGGGCTCTGCAGTGGGACCTGAAGTTACAGTGGGCGCAGCACCAGAGCAACCTGTCCGATCACGTCCAGATCTCGGAGGGGGCTGCAAAACAGTTGCAGTGGTGGCTCTCGAACCGGCAATGGGTCATGGGCAGATCGCTCTCCCTTCCCCAGCCAGAGCACACGGTTGTGACGGACGCGTCCCTTCTGGGATGGGGCGGTCACATGGGAGAGGCGGAGATCAGAGGCCTCTGGTCTCCGGCGGAGTCCCGGCTCCATATCAACTTTCTGGAGCTCCGGGCGATCTGACTTGCACTCAAGGCATTCCTTCCCTCTGTCAAAGGGAAGGTAGTGCAGGTGTTCACAGACAACACCACCGCCATGTGGTACTGCAACAAACAAGGCGGGGTGGGGTCGTGGACCCTCTGTCAGGAGGCTCTGCGCCTCTGTACATGGCTGGAACATCAGGGCATGTTCCTGATGGTTCAACACCTGGCAGGTTCCCTGAACGCCAGGGCGGACGAACTCCGCTGCAGGTGCATGATGGATCACAAATGGCGTCTTCACTCGGAAGTGGCGCAAGGTCTCTTTCTGCAGTGGGGAGAGCCTTGGTTAGATCTATTCGCCACCGAAGAGAACGCGCAATGTCGTCAGTTATGCGCGTTGGAATTTCCAAGGCGGCACTCGCTCGGCGACGCTTTTCGTCACAAGTGAAGTTGCGGTCTGTTGTACGCCTTTCCGCCTATACCACTTCTACCCAGAGTGTTGAAGAAGATTCGGCGCGACTGGGCCCAAGTCATCCTTGTGGCTCCGGACTGGGCTCGAAGAGTTTGGTATCCCGAGCTACTCAGTATGAGCGTAGATCCCCCGATCCGTCTGCCTCTTCGGGAGGATCTTCTGTCGCAGCAGCAGGGGACGGTCCTCCACCCAAACCTGTCCAGCCTCCACCTGCTTGCGTGGAGATTGAGCGGCGGCAGTTGATTCCTTTCGACTTGCCTCCCGAAGTTTGTGATGTGATTTTGGCAGCCAGGCGTCCCTCCACTAAGGTGGTATACGCCTGCAGGTGGAACAAGTTTGTGGCATGGTGCACAGCAAAGGCTGTGAATCCCCTTTCTGCCCCTCTTTCTGAGGTTCTTCTGTTCCTTCTATCTCTGGCCCAACAGGGTTCTGCCCTGGGTACCATCAAGGGCTATCTTTGTGCCATATCAGCCTTCCTCAGGCTTCCTGATCAGCCCTCCCTTTTCAAGTCCCCTGTGGTTAACAGGTTTCTTAAAGGCATTACACACACCTTTCCTCCTGTTCCGTTTGTAATGCCTCAGTGGGACTTGAACTTGGTTCTTACCTTCTTAATGTGCGCTCCCTTTGAGCCTCTACATAATTGTCCTCTTCGTCTTCTTACTCTGAAGACAGCATTCCTGGTGGCCATCACCTCTGCTCGGCGGGTGAGTGAGCTCCAGGCTCTTTCTTGCAAACCTCCCTTTCTGTCTGTTCATCCAGACAAGGTTGTTCTTAGGACGCGTCCGTTCTTCTTGCCAAAGGTGGTTACTGCCTTCCATATTGGGCAGACCATCACTTTGCCCACCTTCTTCCCGCCTCCGCATCCTTCCAGAGAGGAAGAGAGGCTCCACCGTCTGGACCCAAAACGTCCGCTTTCTTTTTACATCAACCGCACACACCAGTTCCGGGTGGATGACCAGCTCTTTGTTGGCTACGTGGGCGCCAAAAAAGGTCGGGCGGTACACAAAAGGACCATCTCCCGCTGGGTCACTATGTGTATCAAAGCCTGTTATTCTTTGGCTAAGAAGGAGCCTCCTGTTGGGCTGCGTGCCCATTCCACCAGAGCAACGGCGGCTACCACGGCTTTAGGCCGCGGGGTTCCGTTACAGGATATATGTGAGGCAGCTACGTGGGCCTCGCTGCACACGTTTACCAAACATTACTGCCTTGACAGCCAAGTCCGGAGGGACGGCTTCTTTGGCCGTTCTGTTCTCCGGGACTTCCTTGTCTGATCTTTGTTCGCAGACCCACCACCGGGGTTGGTATTGCTGGGGTATCTATTCTAAGGTAAGGAATCTGTCACTAACGTGTCTCTTTCAGATGCACAAGTTACTAACTTGTGTAACGATATATCTGTAAGAGACAGTAGTTAGTGACAGATTCCTTACCGCCCCACCCATCCTCCCCGTTCTGCGAACTGATTTCTAGGGTTAAGGACATCCCTTTCAGGGCCCTAGTATTTTTCAGACACCTATGTCAGCTTCTTGCATGGCTCTGCGTTCCTGGTGCGGAAAGTCGTGTACAGAACTGACGTCAGCGCGCAGGGGCGGCGTCAAAGTACTGCCCGCAACGTCATCCCGGCGATCACGACGACGGACGCGGAGCCGCACGACGCCGCCTACCGACGCGCAAGGGTACTGCTACGCAAAAACTTTACGGATCCAGTCTGACGCCTGGGGATATTCTAAGGTAAGGAATCTGTCACTAACTACTGTCTCTTACAGATATATCCTTACACAAGTTAGTAACTTGTGCGTTGTGCTTTTAGGGCACTCATGGATTCATCAAATAGCTGGTACGCAGACTGAGAAAATACGTTACTTTTACAATAGAAAACATCTGAAAAGTGCTGTAAAACACAGAAAATAATTCTACTTAAGGCATCCTGTTCTAGAGACACTTTTTGCACAAACACATTTCCTTAATGTTTCCAAATGAATGGCCTTTGTGGGGTGAGCACATAGATCCACTGTTCCTCTTGTACAGGAGAGAGCCTGTACCCCTCTTTTTCCCTCTTCTCATTCTAACCTTAAATGGTCTTGCTGGGTTGGGGAATGCAACAAACTCTCCTCTCCACCTGTCTTCCTATATTCAGATTTGTTCCTCCTCCTTCTCCCCATCTGTTTTTTTTTCTTTAACTCTGTGTTCTATTACTTCTGTTAACCTAATACCTTGACCTGTGGTCCCTTCCCCTACCCGTATCATAGTCCCTCCACCCTTGTATTTCAGCCCTTCAGATACCAGTCCTTCTGCCTGTCTTTACCATAGTAACTCTATCCATACCTCTATCCGTACATCAATTTATGCTTCTTAGCTATACCTAAATACTTCTAACTAGGAAGTAAGTAATTCTTTATTGCTTGATTATCAAAAATCATTGCAATTAAAAACATTAACATCATGTATAAAAAACAATTCCCTGATTCACGATTAATATACAACTGTACACACATAAAAAGAAGAATATTTCTATGGTTACATGTCGCACTAGAACATTGATACCACAATTTCACATCTTTTATCACAGTTGTTAAATAATCATAAAAAAAATAACATATATTAGTCTAGTTCCCAGGGATATACAATAAAAATTATAGGCATTATATAACATGGTACAAATAAGCTATAAAGTGTCAAAGTGCAAGAGTTGTAAACGTTATGGATCCTCGTGCAAATGAAAAATAAAGAGCTTTTCCTTCGAAATACTCTTCAGGTGCTGATTACAAAAATTGCCTAAAACAAGATCATTGGATCAGACTGCAAAGACATTCAAAGTGCCAATAATCTAAAAACAGCCATATATTTTCTGAACCATTAAAATATTCCTTAACCATAATTACACACTGTAGATAACAATTTTTCCGCAATTGTTAAAAAATTTATCATCTGACATGACATAATGGAATTGATTCACCCGATAGGCATAAAATAAGGGCCTGGCGGGCTGATCTAACCCCCAGCTTTAAGGAATAGAGGTTTCAATAATGCTAGGCGTGTTTCAAGCAGTTTAGGACACACACAATATGTAAAAAGGTTTCACACTGCTACCTGCACAGTCCACATTCTAAAGTTGGCCATTGTTGTATCCAGATCGGCGTGCCGTCTTTAGTTGGGTATATGCCAAGTCTTAATTTAAAAAATATGTTCGAGGCATGTTAGCTGTAGATCACATGCTTTGCATACTCCTGCCATCTAGTGTTGGGTCCGGATGTTTGCAAGTTGTCTTCTTCAAAGAAGTCTTCCCAGTCGCGAGGTAAGGTGACTCCTCCTTTCGGGGATACTGCGCATGGGCATCAACTCCATTGTTAGATTGTTTTTTTTCCGCAATCGGGTTCGGACGTATATTGCTGCGCTCCGGTTCGAAACCGTTCCTCAGGTTTCCCTCGGTGCGCAATTCACTTACCCTCAACGGTATTGTTATTCGATTGCGTTTCCCATTTTCCGCTTATCGTATCGGCTTAAAAAATCTCTTTCGATTGGAAACTTTGTGGAAGGCCGTCGGGCCTAGCCGCGTCGGGCCATCTTGCAGTCGATGGAACGGACTCCATTTAAATTCTGTCCTGGGTGCCACGCCAAGTACCCGCGCACCGACTCGCACAAAGTGTGCAACTTGTGCCTCTCCCCGGAGCACGACGAACAAGACTGTGACGCATGCAAATCATTCCGATCCAAGAAGATGCTCCGGAACCGTCGGGCTCGACGTCACGAAATGCAACAACACCACAGCGGCTCCATTCTGGATCTCTTCGAAGAAGATTCCGAACAAGACATCGACGACGCGCAAGGAGCCGAGGAAGGAGAGGAGCTCATTTCCGTGTCAGAAGCCGACTCCGACATGGACGAAGAGATTCCGAAAGGGTCAGCGTACTGTGAGTACCGATCCTCCCCTGCCCCAAACTCCACCTCTGCCCAAGAAAAAGGCTCCGGTCCCTCCTCTGCCTTCGGGCCAAGGTCGGCAACGAGAACACGTCTCCAACGCCCTGCCTTCGGGCGCGGCACCGAAACAAATATTAAAGCCTTCCGGCTTGGGATCGAGTCAGCCACATTCGGGCACCAAGCCGAAACAATCTGCATCGAGACCGAAACACGTTTCGGAGTCAACTCCTTCGGTACTGAAACCATCTTCGGATCCGAATACTTCGGCGCCGAAAACCTCAGCTCTAAAAATATTGGCTCCGAAAGCTAAAACGGCTCCTACTCTATCAAAAGAGCCTCGTTTCGATGTCCCGCCTTCAACCCCAGACCTGAAACAAAAGGAACTGGTCATCAATCCCAAAACTGGACATATCAAGCAAAATTGCCATTAAAACGCAAACCAGAAACGGAGGACACTTACCACATTCCTGTTAAGAGAAAACATGCTGGTACTAACCCCTCTCCTTCTCCTCTAACACCTCCTTCCCCACCTAACCCAAATTTGTTGATGACACCCACAAATTCACCACGACCACAAACACCTGACAACCAGGATGACGGGGACGGGGTACTTGATAATAGTCCTGATCCATGGAATGATTATAATAGAGATCCAAACACAGATAACGATCCAGATCTATACCCTACAAAACCCTCTCCACCCAATGATAATGTAGGGTACATAGAACTAATAAATAGGGCTGCTGAATATCATGGAGTTCAGCTTCATAAAGAGTCACTTGAGGAGGATTTTCTCTTTGAGACACTAAGCTCGTCCCAAAGATCCACTCACACACTGCCTATGCTTAAGGGTATGCTCAAACATGCGGACGACATCTTTAAAGATCTGGTTCGCACACGAATTCTTACACCAAGGGTAGATAAAAAGTATAAATCTGCACCATCAGATCCAGTTTACATCAGGGTCAATTACCATTAGATTCCTTAGTGGTTTCTAATGGCCGTAAACGGGCAAACTCACAAATATCAGGGGATGCTCCTCCTCCAGACAAGGAATCTAAACTAATAGACGCCTCAGGAAAAAGAGTAGCTGCACAGGCAGCCAATCACTGGCGTATTGCCAATACCCAGGCTCTTTTAGCTAGATACGACAGAGTGCACTACGACGAGTTGGAACAATTGTTCCAATTTCTACCTGATGAACATAAGTCTAATGCACACGACCTAGTTCAGGAAGGAAAGCTAATTTCAAACACATCTATTAGGTGCGCTTTAGATGCAGCTGACACTGTGGCTCGTATAATCAACACCAGTATCTTGCTAAGAAGGCACGCCTAGCTTAGAATTTCAGGGTTTAAACCCAAAGTACAGGCTTCTATCTTAAATTTACCTTTGGATAAAGAGCATCTCTTTGGTCCTGTTGTAGACACTTCCTTAGAGAAGATGAAGAAGGACACAGACGTTGCAAAATCTATGGGAGCCCTACAGTCCCCATCCAATCGGGGTTATTTTCGTCGCTCCTTCTACAGGGGGGGCTCTAAAAACATATCTACAGACAACACCTCTACATCGTATAAAGGTAACAGTCAGTCATCCTCTTCACGAGGTTACTATCGAGGCGGATTTAGAGGCAATAATGTCAAGGGAAGAGGTAAAGGTTACACACCACGCACCTCCCCCTCAACAAACAAACAGTGACTTGCCTCCCCTTCCCCCGATCATTCCACACCTGTCGGGGGACGTCTCTCTCTATTCCTCCCCGTCTGGCATACAATAACTTCAGACACATGGGTCCTAGGAATTATCCAATCTGGTTATTGCCTGGAGCTTACCAACAATCCCCCAAACGTTCATCCACGTTCGCACAAAATGTCACCAGAGCATCTACACCTCCTCAAACAAGAGGTTCACTCTCTTCTGCAAAAGGGAGCTATAGAGCTCGTACTATTTCAATATCAAGGATCGGGCGTGTACTCCCTATACTTTCTCATACCAAAAAAGGACGACTCTCTCAGGCCTATATTAGACCTCAGAGAGCTAAATCAATATATTCACTCAGATCACTTTCATATGGTCACTCTTCAACAAGTGCTCCCACAGCAAGGCGACTTTATGTCTACTCTAGACTTAAAGGACGCATACTTCCATATTCCAATACATCCTGCTCATCGCAAATATCTCAGGTTTATGGTAGTGGGACAACACTACCAGTTCAAAGTGCTTCCATTTGGAGTCACCACTGCTCCCAGAGTATTCACCAAATGCCTGGCGGTAGTTGCTACTCACCTGCGAAGACAGCATATGCATGCCTTCCCATACTTGGACGACTGGCTCATCAAAGCCAGCTCTTACCCAAAGTGTCTCCAGCTCACTCAAATAACACTGCAATTACTACACGATCTGGGGTTCACAGTGAATGTGTTGAAGTCCCATCTCCAACCCACAAACATATTTGGGAGCCACTCTCAATACTCAAAAAGCTCTAGCCTGTCCCAATGCAGCCAGAATCTGCAATATTCAGGCACTAATCTCACAGTTTCAGCCCGACCAGTCACTACCAGCTCGAATATACATGCAGCTACTGGGAATGATGGCGTCTTGCATCATGATAGTTCCCCATGCAAGACTTCAAATGCGTCCCCTTCAAGAATGCTTAGCACGTCAGTGGAATCAGTCTCAGGGTCAATTGTCAGATCTAGTGTCATCTAGTAGACGGCCGCACTCATCGCTCTCTGCAGTGGTGGAATCCACAAAACGTATCCAAAGGGCGACCCTTCATCAACCCAGTTCCACAGACAGTGCTAACAGCAGACGCATCGCTCACTGGTTGGGGAGCTCCTCTCCAAACTCACACAGTTCAAGGTTTATGGAGTCAAAAGCAACTTCATATAAATCATCTAGAGCTGCTAGCAGTATTTCTAGCACTGAAAGCCTTCCAGACTCACCTTGCAGGCAAAGCTGTCCTAGTCCGCGCCGACAACATGATAGCCATGTATTACATACAAAAACAGGGGGGGGGGGACACACTCGCAAGCTGTCGCGCCTTGCACAAGCCATTTGGAGGTGGGCCGGGCCATACATCACAATATTTCTCTCCTGGCAGAACACCTCCCAGGAGTAAACAATCAAATCGCAGATCGTCTCAGCAAGCAGAGACAACGGATTCACGAGTGGGAACTTCACCCTCAAGTTCTCCTCCCATTCTTTCAAATGTGGGGTTTTCCACAGATAGATCTGTTCGCCACACACCAAAACGCAAAATGTCCAAACTTCGCCTCCAGGTATGCACACCCATTGTCCAAAGGCAATGCACTATGGATGAACTGGTTAGGCATAATTGCCTACGCTTTTCCGCCTCTCCCACTCATTCCACTAGTGGTTCGGAAGCTCAGACAAACATCCCTCACACTGATCCTAGTAGCTCCCACATGGGTCCGTCAATCTTGGTTCACTACCCTATTGGAGCTCTCAGTAGTTCCTCATCAAAAACTGCATCTCACACCCGGTCTCCTCACACAGAGCCATGGCGACATAAGACATCCATATCTCAAAGAACTCAACCTAGCGATCTTGCACTGAAATCATAGAGTTTGGTTATCTGAACCTTCCACCAGACTGTATGAACATCATTAAAGAGGCCAGAAGGCCTACTACAAGGGCTTGCTACGCAGCTAAATGGAAGCGGTTTGTTATATATTGTAATAACAACCATATCAGCCCGTTAGATGCTTCCATTCAAAATATCATTTGTTACTTACTACACTTTCAGCAGTCAGGATTGGCTTACACATCCATACGCTTACATCTCGCTGCAATAGCTGCATACCTACAAAATAGACAACATCTGTCCCTTTTCAGAGTACCTGTTATCAAGGCTTTTATGGAAGGACTCAAAAGAGTTATTCCACCAAGACTTCCACCTACTCCAGTGTGGAATCTTAACATTGTCCTTACCAGACTAATGGGTCCACCCTTCGAGCCATTGCATAAATGTGAACTGCAATTTCTAGCTTGGAAAGTTGCTTTCCTCATTGCTATTACCTCACTGAGGAGAGTGGGTTAGCTTCAGGCACTAACCATAGAGGAACCATTTTTCCAACTCCACAAAGACAACGTGGTTCTTCGCACTAACCCCAAGTTCCTACCCAAAATGGTATCTGCCTTTCACATCAATCAATCTGTTGAGTTGCCTGTGTTCTTTCCTCAACCAGATTCAGTGGCAGAACGGGCTCTACACACTTTAGATGTTAGACGAGCCCTCTTATATTACATAGAAAGAACAAAGTCATTTCGTCAAACTAAACAACTCTTTGTGGCTTTTGCTCCACCACACAAAGGCAATCTTATTTCTAAATCGGGTATTGCTTGGTGGATTGTTAAATGTATCCAAACATGCTATACAAAAGCAAAGAGGACTTTACCAATACCCCCTAGAGCGCATTCCACCCGCAAACTAGGGGCTACTATGGCTTTCTTAGGAAACATCCCCATAGCTGACTTCTGTAAAGCTGCAACATGATCTACACCGCACACATTCACCAAGCACTACTGTGTAGATGTGTAAGCGAGACAAGCTAATGTAGGCCAGGCAGTTCTTAGAACACTCTTTCAAACAACTGCAACAGCTACAGGTTAGCCACTGCTTTGGGAGAATACTGCTGTATAGTCTATGCAAAGCATGTGATCTACAGCTCACATGCCTCGAACGGAAAATGTTACTTACCAAGTAAGCATCTGCTCTTGGCATGTAGAGCTGTAGATTCACCTGCGCCCAACCGCCTCCCCGGGTACCTATACCTGTTGCAGTTTCTTACTCGTATACATATGCATGGACATCTTTATTCTACACTTACTAACTCCATTCTCACCCTCTGCGGGAAAACAATCTAACAATGGTGTCGATGCCCATGCGCCGTATCACCGAAAGGAGGAGTCACCTTACCTCGTGACTGGGTAGACTTCTTCGAAGAAAACAACTTGCAAACATCCGGATCCAACACTAGATGGCAGGAGTATGCAAAGCATGTGAATCTACAGCTCCACATGCCAAGAACAGATGCTTACTGGGTAAGTAACATTTTCCTTCCTTCATACGTGCCGAAAAATAGGCATTCAGATATGGCTGAATTCGCAGGGACTTATAAGAATTAATCACAGACCAGGCATGAGCTTTTGCCACTAAAGCTGCCTTATCCACACTAAGTGAATTGCTTTTAATCTTTTTTTAAAAAAAACATTGTTTAAAACTGGGCATTGTCATTCCTGGAAGTCCTGACTGCAGATCAAAACTCTAAAGGCATGATAAAATATGGGAACGCCAAGCGTATGTGTAAGTAGACTGAATTATTTCACGCCAGCAGTAATTTGCTAAAGAGTCGGGGTCAGGTAAGAATAGAGAATATATACATTATAATAATGACCCTTGCGCCACCTTGGATTGCCTTTGGAGAGTAAACTCCAGTCTTATTTCAGCTTGGCCAGTTGACCTAGGAATTCCAAAGACTGACTTGTAGGCCTTAATATTACTAATAAATCCATTATGTTAGCATCTTGCCCCCTGGTAATAGGCGAGCCATATGAAAAATGTTGGTTGTAGCTTCGCACCCATAACTTTAAGGAGATGTTTGTACAATTGGCACCCCAATGATTTGCGTAAACATTTGAAGGCGTAAAATAAAGTCAAAGTTTTTGACCTCAAAACTTTAAAATGGCTTTTAAACGAGGCTCTATTATCAAATAAAATGCCCAGATATTTATATGTTTTCACCAATTCAATTGGCCCACCTCTAGCCCTCCATGAAGCAGTCTTAAATTTCAGCAGGCCAATTTTCATGATTTTAGTTTTTTACATTCAATTCCAGACCATTAACTAAAATGTAATCATCAAATGCATTGATCAGTCTTTGGAGGCCTATTGGAGTTTGACTCAAAATAATGGTGTCATCAGCGTATTGCAGATAGCTAAGATGCACCTCAGCAAGTTTTGGAGGATGGGCGTTGACAGCTTCAAGGTGCTGTAATAGGTCTGACATAAAAAGATTAAAAAGGCAAGGTGCAAGTACACAGCCTTGTTTAAGACCATTATCAGTTTTGATTTTTTGAGCTAGAGTAAGACCATCACCTAACTTGACCTGGACCCAAGCATTGGTATACAGAAGTATTATAGCATCCAACAACTTTCGGGGAATGCCCCACTCTGCAAGTTTTTCCATAATAATATACGAGGAACTGAATCAAAGGCAGCTTTTAAATCTATAAAATAAATATATAGGTTTTGTGTATTTAAAAAAACACATTCAGCTAGTAAAGTTAGGGCCATCAAATTAGTAATAGTAGATTGGCCCTTGCGAAATCCTGTCTGGTTAATTGGGATTATTTCCTGCAGCGCTGCCCAATTTTCCAAGTCGATCAATAAGCCGATAATTAGCAGGATTATCTACAGGGCCGCTTTTAAAAATTGGTTGTACAATGCTACCTTGCCAGGACACAGGAACAATATTCAATGCCAGCGCCTCATTAAATACTGGAGTCAATACTTCGGCCCACATATCAACATTGGCACGGAATATGGCGTTAGGGAGCCCATTGGGGCCAGTAGCCTCATTTGATCTAAGACTACACAAAAGATTGGCTATTTCAATATTGCTTATACAATCCGAGTCATTCTCCGGATTAGAGCTGCTTATTTCTTCTGTATTAGATTTACACTTTTTCGCACAGTGAAAGCTCGTCTGGCCTATTTGTATCTGACTCACTCACACCAAGCAAGTTGGTAATATACCTAACCCAATCATCCTCCATAATATTAATACTGTAGGCCCTATTGCCTCCCCTTTCGAGTTAGTTAATAATATCCCAAAAAGATTTTACATTATTTGATTTAGAGGCATGTATTAATCTATGCCATAACCCTGTTTGGTAACGTGATTCCACCAACCACACCTGATGTCTATACGACCTTCTTAGGGGCCACAGTTTATCCTTAAGAGAATGGTAAGATTGCCGATCTCTATGAGAGAAAACTTCCAGTGTGGCTGTATTAAGTAACTGTTTTAGTTTAAGTAACTTAGTTGAATACCATTTATTAGGGGTGGTTAATGATGGATTCACTTTTGCACAATTTCGTGCTGTAAACTTTTCAACCAAAGATGAAGTAGTATAGTTCCATTTATCCATCATTGATCCTACCCTCACCCGGCCCTTATCACTATCATTCATTTATTAAAACCTTTGCAAACTTCATAATTTCATCCTGTTTTCCCGAGTGCCATACCAGCCTTTTCAAATTATACAAAGAATTAACTATGTTTTGAAGCTCATTAGATTTAGGATTACAACTACAATCTGAAGGTTATGGTCACTTTCAAGTCGAGGGGTTACCTTATAATCAACAATTTGTGGGCCCAGTTTTTCTGAGACAAAGGTGTGATCAATTATTGAACCATGTTTGGACTGTTTAAAGGATGGAACTGCTCAAGATTGGCACAAGGATTTTTCATTTAACAAAGTTAGCCCAAGCTGTTGCATACTGTCGCGACACATGTTGGCAATACCATTGCTCGTCTTACTTGAGGATTTAAATGCGACCAGGTGTATATTGAAATCACCGGAGATAATCGAACCAACATTAGGATACCCAAGTGCAAACGTTCTTATGATCTCCCACAGGATAAACAATTGGGACAATTTATTTTTCCTCGTGCTTGGATAAACATTCAATATTACCTTATAACAGTTGTACTGTAGTAAAGCACATTGTACCCATGCCAACTGCAAATCAATTGCTCAACTGTTCGTCTTAATTCAGATGAAAAATAAAAGGAGAGGCCGCATTTGCTCAACCTTGTTTTTTAGTGCGTGTGGCAGGAAGATTAAATTCATTAAAACCAAGTAATGGAGTGATTTGCTCTCTCCATGTTTCTTACAAGATTAAGATTTCAAAGCCATTTAAAAATTAGTGTATCGAGGTCGGCCAGCAAATGGTCTAACCCATTAACATTCCAGGAACATATTCTCAATTGTATGTCATTTTCACATGCAGTAGGCGAAGTTCAGTCCTCAACTCCCAGAGACGCAGTTGCGAGTGTTGCTGGGAGCCATGTCCAATCTTCTAATGGTATTTTATTTTTGTTTAACAATTCACAAGTACGCACTCCTTTTAATGTATTGGCAACTAACAGACCTGTGTTGTTAACTGATTTATTCAGTGGGCCAGTCGCACCTGAGTAATGATATTGACTTTTTTGCGATCAACTTTTTTTTTTTTGCTCTTGGGGGTAGTACTTCTAACTACACCCTCATGCCTATACCTTATTACGTCTACTCCTAACTATACCCTAGTATCTGTTTTGCCTGTAGTTAGTGCATCTACACTTACCTGGGCACTAGAACCTTTACTGTCAATACCTTGTTACCTTTGCACCTGCCTCTGTGCTAGTTCCTATATCTTTAAACTATACACTAGTGCCTCTATCCCTATCTATTTATTGGTACCTCTAACCTTGTCTAAACTGTACGACTCTTAAACAGTTTTCCTTCTAACTTATTTTCTTGTTTTATTTTCTTGTCCCATTTTTCTTGGTATCATTTTAGTAAAATGTCCTCAAATATTTTGAGGAAAAGGACTCTCCTCATTTCGAAATTCATCAAAATTAATTTTATCAGGTCATCGTAATAGTGTTCTCTTTTCTAGTCATTCTCTGGAGTGAGGCAGAGTCATATGGCAGATCTTCCAGAAATTGAGGTTGTCCACAAACTCTGATGACCGTGATTATACTCCTTGTATCACACACTGTTCTGATGCTTCCTCTGATTCCAGATCTAATAGGCCATCAAGACAAGTGGATTATTCATTCTTTCCTTCCATTGGTGAATTTGAAAGCCTAGTTTCTAAAAATTGAGTTTTTACCATGTTAACATATTTAAGATCCACATGCTGTGAATTATTCACCATCTACAATGGGGACTTCAGAAAACAATATCTCACAATAGTGTGTTCATTGATAACACATTTGCTGGAAAGTAGTTTGAAAGTGGTTTGATGCTACTACTGGTCTATGTGAAAGAACTGCAAGATACTAAAAGCCTCCTTAAACAACATCGTTTTTCATATCTGAGGTTTTCTGAGGCTAGACTCTAAAGTATTGGGTGGCTATTTGACTTACTTCAACAGACTAAGCCATGCCTTCTCATTGGATAAGGACATAGTTAAGTGCCATTTTAATGGATTGCTATGTTTCCATGCTCCGTTTAGAGCCTTTAGAAAGCCTCTCCCTCAGTGGGATTTAAACGTGATGCCTGATCCCATACAAACCATTTGACTGTATGAAGCCTTGTGACAGATTTGCTACTGAGAAGAATACTTTTATGGTTGCAACCACTTTACTCGGGATTGGCTGCTTCAGGCTTTTATCGTCACCAAGCCTTCACGGTTGTCTTTCATGAAGACATATTGGTCGTTCGGGATATGCCTGCTTTTATTGCAAATGTGCTACCAAAATTCCATTGAAATACAGAAAGGACATTTCCTGTTTTGTAACCTAGATGCCGTGCTTCTTTGGAGGAAACATTGCACCATTTTAATGTTTATAGTATCGAAATCCTATCAGGAAAGAACTCGTAGCATTAAGGTTTGAAACGAATTACATATCGTTCCTATGAACATAGATCTGATAGCGATCACATTGGCTGAAAAGATCTTGCCTCTGAAGCGCACTCAAAGATCCTTCTGCTGGCTTTCAGAAGTACGCACTGGTCCTTTGGACAGTTTCACAAAGTTCCACTAATAATTGATAAATATTGTTTCTCTTTTCCAGCTTAGATTCCAGGTTTGCTCCTCGAAGGAAGTATGACGTAATATTGATATTCCCAGAGCTTTGAAATTTCACCTTGGAAAAAAGTCACTGAAACGACTATTTCCATGTGTATTAGCTCACGCAATTCAAAAATCATATGGAATTAGGTGAGTCCAGGCACCGAAGAGATTTTATTTTCACCAGTGAAAATGTAACTTTAGTAGTGGTCCGAAGAAATTCATTTTTAGTGCAGCATTGTGAACTACTCCCCATGATTTCTGTGAGCTTTATTCACTGGAGTCATCTTCCAGTAAAGATGGAAGTTGTTGCCAGGCTGTTCTGGGAATGCCGCTTGAAGTCTAGCTGGGCACATGCCATCGTTCCTTGTCCACTGTAGGAAAGGGGATTATTATTTGGGCTCAAAGGATGGGGCCACTCCATGCTAGATTTCACACAAATTAAATAAAATAAATCTGTGCTCAATCCTTGGTAATGTGACACAGAGCATTCAAGCTTAACTCAAAGTGTTAAGTATTTAAGGAGTGCATACACAGTAGAAAAAGTCACACCAAACCCAAAAGTATTTCACAACGAATTTTAAAATAAAGGAAAACATATTATGAGTAAAATAAGACAAAAATTGCATAAATCCATTAAGGGAAACCGGAGACATGATTTTAAAAAAAAAGATTTAAGTGATTGGTTCTGAAAAGTGGATTGGTCCCGGTGAAGGTCTGGAAGTCAAAAAGGTTGAAAAAGTTTGTAAGTCCCAATGCAGAAAGAGACTTCGTCACTTTTTGAAAATTAAAATCCTCCCTGAGTCAACCACTGCTGAAATTGTAGCCGCTGCCATGGAACCAAAGGCTGGATACTTGAAACGTGTTGGTCCCGCTGAAGATTTGGCGATTTCGCGCTGAAAATGCAGAATTGCACTTTGTCGGTTTTTTCGAGGGTGCTGGGATACTTGACTGGGCCAAAGCTGAAATTCAGTTCAACGCCATGGAACTGCATGTCAAATACTTTTTACCGCAGGTCCACCTAAAGCTCTGGAAGAAACGTTTTTCAAGTTTCCAAACTTTCTTCTAGTGCCAAAACAGCCACAGGAGTACACTTCTAATGACCTAAGGGGAGGACACTCAGAGACTCGCAGGGTCTCAGGCAGAGGCCAACTGCAAAGTCCAATCCAGATCTAGTTGGCGTTCATAAGCTGGGCTTTTGCAGGAAAGGGGATCTTGCAACTTGTTGTGTCCATATAGCAACACGAGAGGTCAGTCTTGTTTGGTACAAGAGGAAGCAGGTCCAGTCCTTTAGGGCAGGGCTCCTCTCAGGTCACTGACAGCAGGTCCAGTACTGTTCTGATCTTCTGCAGGTCAGGAAAGTGTTCTGAGAAGTTGCTTTGTGGAGCCACATTTATGTCTGGCACAAGCTAGTAAATAGAGGTAACTCCTGGGCATCTCTCAACTAATGGGGTAAAGGTTCCTGGGCCACCACTAATCACGTTTTCAGTAGTTCGTGTTTGCCTCACTGCAAATAATTCCACAGTGCTCCTCACTTTCAAAATTCAAGTTGCCATTTTGCAGAGCCTGTGCCCCCACCTATAAGTGTGGGCAGGGTAATTAACTGTCCCCTCCGTTGTGGTCAGTAAAAAAACGATTCTGGTGGTAGCTTGCCTCACTCTGGTTTTGGTGCCAGCATGACTAGGGGGACAAAAGATTGGGACTTTCCAAGTATTACCTAACATTTACATGGGACATGACAGGCCGCTTTGAAGTTGATTGAGTTCCTGGGCCCACCCCAACTGGTCTTTCTTCCAGGGGAAGAAAACACCTCTCCAATACCAGGCCAGTGTCTCTGCTGTGAGAGCAGTTTTCACACCTCTTTTCACCTAATTCAGGCCAAGTACAGTATCTAAAGAGTTAATGCAAATTAGCCTCCAGCAGCTTCAGGTAGAGCAAAAGTTACTTTGTAAAAGTTACATTTGCAACATATTTAATAAAAGCCCAACCTTACCACTAGATTGGATTTTTATTAAATGTAAAAATAATTTACTAGTCTGTAGCTGGAACAATTCAAAAGTTATAGGTTAAAGTGTGTAATCTATACTTTTACTTTTCCTGTATGCTGGCTACAGCCTGGCCTATGACCATGTCACATGGGCCTAGTCACTGGGAGGGAACTTGTCTTTTTCAGTGTTATGCATGTTTCACCTTTAAACATCATGCACCCTACCTTCTGAGCAGCAAGATGTGCTTAGGGGTGACTGATTTAATATTTAATAACAGATTTTCCCACCTATCAATAGGTTGATTGTGACAGGTCTGTGCAGCAGGGTTGAGGATGCTGTTGTTGGGTTACACAGGGTAAGCCTGAAGCCATGTTTTCACTGCAACTGATGGCACAATAGGTGCTGCAGTCCACAAGTGGCATTTAATTTTCCATGCTATGGGTGCACTGCTGCACCATGTGCTGCAGTCTTAAAGGAAAGTTGAATGTGCCGATTGGGTTTTTAGCCAGTCTTGACATCTTTTAGTGGTCAAAGCACATACACTGGATAGCAGTGTCTCAGTATTTGAGTTCAAGATTGCCAGTAGGTAAGTCCCAAAACAAATTTTATAACTGGGGGTGACCACCAAAAAAAGGTGACTTTGCAACAGCCACGTATTTCCCCCAGTGTGTCGATGTGTTGGCAGTTTCCCAATCAGTTGGGCAAGAGGAAGAGTAGACCAAAGAGTGAGGACAAATCTTCATGGTGATTCCGCTCTCTCGCAGCTTCACTGTGCCTGCCCAGCTATTGCCTCTTACATATCGAAAGCTACATCATTGCATTCCAGACAAAAACTTGCAGGACCTAGGAAGAACGTGCGCTCCAGATCTCATCCCAAAAAATGTGAAGTTAATGTATATTTGAAAAACCCTTTTTCATATCCTGCCTGTGGCTGCAGTCAACTCCATTCCAGGGCTGAAGCATGGTTCAGATAACCATGGAGGTACTTTTGCCTGTAGACGGTGTTCACTCTTTTTTATCTAATCTAGAGAATTCTTGTATTTCTTCTTTAATAGCAACGAGCAGACACGGACGTAGGCAGCAATAAGCCATGAACACCTTAGTAAAGCGTCATTGTGATTGCTCGGATTATTCCCCATGAGCCTGATGCCGGATTCTCTTTGGGATCTTAATGTTGAATTGCGTGTGTTGGTTTACAGGTCTTCTCAACCGTGGGCATCCAGCAGTGTGAAAACCAAGCTCTCATTGCAGCATGTTTAGCTCAAGTTAAAAGGATAGAAATACTGCAAGTCTTATCCGATTACAGGACTGCTTTTCAGAGTCCTTCCAGCTTACTGTGCTTTCTTCTGGATGTGCGGGCTGAGCCAAGCAGCAGCCCAGATGACTGCTCATTATTGAGGATTCCTACCTCTATGTTTATGTCTGTGTGGAATCTCAAGAGTCCGTGGAGCCTCCTGGGATTTGCTTGTGTGGAGTAAGCAAGGGTACTGCAGAAAATCCCATAAGAAAGTTGGCTGCCCAGATGTAGCTTATAAATGTAGTGCATGCGCCTACGACCTACAGTGAACAAAATGAGCTATGCTGTCTGCTGTTCTCCAAAGTGTAACTTTAGTCCCAGGTGCTTGATTCTGGAAGCCTACATGTGTGAAGTGGTAGAACCATGAAAGAAGTTGAGAACGCTCTGACGTTTTCGTTGTGTGAGGCACCTGTGGTTCAAGGGTGGGATGAAGGTGTAGCAGAGGACCATTTAAGGTGACTGCAGGGGGGCTCTCAAGTTAATGTTTAGTGTTCAGATGGCCACCTCTGCTTAACCAAGGCTCCATAAATAGAGGACATGGGAAATAGAATGGCAAACTTAAACGAAAACTAAACATACATATATTTTCTGAGACTGCCTCGTGGTGTGCATGTTGTGGCCCATGTCTCACTTGGACATAGTAAAAGAACATCTCAAAAGGGACAGTAAACATTTTATAAACCAGAGTGCTGAGGGAAAATCAGAAAGTGGTACTCGCCCAGCAATGGTAGTAGATCAGGCCAGTACAGGATGGATTTGTGCAGCTTTCGAGAAAAAGGTGCTTTGTGAACGAAAAAGCATCAAAGTGTTCCTTGTCCCAAGACCGAAATTGTAAGCTTAGCAAAGCACATTGTTGGAGCCCTTGAAAGAGCTTCTCAGCCAAAAATGTGTGCCTGTTGGTTGCAGGATGTTGTTGTCACACGCTTCATAAAGTTAGGTAACAAACTTTGCAAGCTATATTAAGCCTGCAACACAAGCTCTCAGAAATGCAGGTAAAAGATGCTCAGAAGTAAAATCCCACAAATTACCATTTTGAGGACTTCTCAGTGCAGCATCTGGACAGGTTTTTTTCTGGTATTAATTCAAAACAACTCATACTTAAAATTACTTGTCTAGATCTCCAAAAAGAGTCTTGATAGAGATGTGAGTTTTTCAGAAAGACTCCTGCTCAAAACTACTAATGTATCAATGTCTGGTGCATGTGAGTGAGAAGGTGATTGGGTGAAGGGGAGTGGAGAAAACTGAAGGATTCACACCCCTGCAGCCGCCTTGCTCATCCTTACGGAACATTTTGCTTTAGCCTTAAAGCAATGTATTTGGTCATTTTTAATATAGAAGTAAGGAAGGGGAAAATGGAGGTTCTCCCTTTATGAAATAGCCACTGATTATTTCTAATGTGGCGTAGTTCTTTGTGATAAGTATGGAGAAGCTCAACAGGGTGGTACGTGGATGGGATCCCCTCCACTAATCAAAAACATGTATTATATTTCATATAGATTTATTAAACCCTTTCCTGGATAGATTATGAACAGCAGAACTGAAAATGTGTGTGAATTTGAAAACAGGAATCTTTAACCCGTCATTTTGAGGGTGGATCACAACAGCCAGAAATAATAAACAACAAAATGAACCCTGGTAGGTGTTTTAAGAATAAGCCGTTTTGAGGGTGAACCATTTTTTATTTATTTTCCTGGAAAAAAAATCTCACAGATAAATCTAATATTTTTTTGTGAGGAAATCTTTGCCAGAGGCGCCAATAAAAAAGTTCAAAACTTTACAATTTCATTAAGTTCATACATCAGGAATTTTGTTCAATTACGCTCTCGAAATAAAAAATTCACCTATCTATAGTTAAAGGTGATGGAGAAAGGCTATACATTTAACGATACTCGGGCCATCATGGATCTCTGTGAAAGTCAAAGTTGATATGTAGGCTGCACGGCTGCTCTGGAAGTGATGTTGCCTCCCAGATGAACTCATTATTTAAGGTGGCCATCTCCAAAACTCATCAAATACCTTACCACGGGATTGCGTTCTGCATTCTTTTGAGGGTCTCTGTCCCTCCAAAAGGCATACATGGGGACACCATCAATGCTGCAGAAATACTCCACTGTATGCAGTCAGCAGGACTGGCCCTTAAACTCGCATTCCTCATGTTGAGTTACACAAATGCATGTTCGGAGATTGTCTGGCCAAGTGTATCTTAAGAAGAAGTTTCGCAGGATAACCGGTCTAGCCTTCAGCCTACCCTTTTCCCAAGTGGTTAAGGATTCTTTCTAATCTGCTTATTAACATGAAGTAAACCCAGTGAGACATACAGTTTAGTGCAACTTAACACACAGTCATCCATACTCTTGTGCTGCTAATTCATAGCGCTTCCTTCATACAGCCCAGCCACCACCCACCCCTCTGACTGTAAAGGTAGACTGAGTCAAGGAGCAGTGACTTTAGGGAAGGAGTGTGCACGTCAAAGTTTCTGAAACGAGCTGGCATCTGTGCTGTGCAAATTCACACCTGTATTCATTAAAACTCGAAACGTGGTTGCCACTAAGATGTACTAACCTCTCACACCAGCTATGTAAGGTGCAATTAAAGTATTTGCTTCCTCCTGTCAAACGTCAGACATTGTGAAACATCACCCGCCTGCACTAAACAGGAATATGTCCAGACACAAGTCATGTGATGTACTATGAGCCTCCAAAAAAAAAAAAAACGATACACACTGAACTCCTCTAGGCTCAATGAGTATACCCAGTGACACCTACTAAGCTAAGCAATATCTAAACATACTCCTCTACATCCACCGTCATATGCCCAAACCCTGTATACACACACATCAGGCACACATTTACCCTCTACACTAGCTAGACAAGATCCAAATAAATTCCCCACGCATATCCCCCGAGCAAGGTGGAGCCAGTGTACTGTTGGCACTTTCCAGGATCAAGTTGGTGAGCTTGTTTGGTCACAGTGAGTTAAACCCAAACAGTATCCTAGATCATCAGAGTGTACTAGTCTATTTAACAAGGCACTAGTCAGCTAAGTACTGACCATTGTGCCAACTTGCACTCATGGGGAAACATTCAACTAGTTTTGTGACATATTCACTTTGTAGGTGGCAGGAAACCACCGTCACCGCACTATCTTGGGGCATATGACTGCTGCACACTTAGACTCACTTTTAATACTAAGTGAAAACTGCTCTTGTTCTCTGTATACTTGATGGAAGTCCCTGTGTGTGAGTGGATGCACTGGTTGTCTCTCCTCACTGTTTAACTAGCGTCACCATCTTAACTCACCCAGTGTACTCCAGCAATAGACCCTAAATAATTTACCAACAAGACCCCACCACCAAAGGATTCAATGTCCGATTTTAAAATGTTTTTGTATGAAATATAGTGGACGATTGTGTCTGTGTAAAATAAGTCACTATAGCAGTAAGAATGCTTGTAGGCGGAACTGTGCTCTGTAAATTAGGAGCCCAGCCAGGTGAAGGGCATCCAACACCCTGTACTTTGACTGGTTTGTCCTTGAAGCCACAGGCAGTGTGAGCAAGATGGGTGGCATTTTGATTGTGTTTTAGTTCTTTTATGAGTAGGGTTTGGGTGCAGGTGGGAGTTCTTGCATGCTTGAGCTCGTGATCCTCACACCCGCTCCTATTCAGGGTGCTTGCTCCCCATCCAAGCAGACAAAAGGTGGATGGCACCTGGCCCTTCCTCCTCTGAACTCCCAACTCGCTGACTGTGTTCTTTCCTGGCCTCTTTTTTGTATAATGAAGTACCACCCCCACAGCACATATTGCTCTCCATTGCAAGTGAAATTTCGATATGTTCCCCATGAATCTCCTTTAGCTGGTTAGGGGTGACCCTTTAAGGCAGCTGCTTGAGAGAGCAGTGTTTGAACTCAGGTTGCCAGGCATGGTGTCAGGGAGACTTTTCATCAAGGGGCGGAGGCACGAGCTTGGAAGCATCTGAGAAAGTAGTTGTAACCGGAAGTTTGATCCTGGTCATAAATAATTCAAGATGTTATTTTGTAGATCCTTTTTCAGCTTCATTGTGAGTGTGTATTGCAAGTCACCCTTCTTGATTACCCTTGCCTCTTGCTCCTGTAATTTCACAGTTCTTATTAGAACGTGCTGCAGAGAATCCTGTTTTAAAGTTTAATTCCTGCTAAATTTAACACTCTAAATGGAAAGAAACATTTTACACATTGGAATGTGTGTTTTCTGTCTGCCTGACTCAAGATTAACATGGTGCAAATGTTGGGCGTCTGAATATTTAACACCTGTGTACCATCAATGAACATGCTTGCATTAGCCAGAGCCACAAAGTGAAGCCTTTCTGTCCTTGATGCCAGTCAATGTCTAAAAGTTAAACAGCCAATCTGTAATCTCAGCCTATGAATGTTAACTCGCCAGTCTCACAGAGAGGTCATGGGAACAGCTTAAATCTCTTGCTACTCTTTGTCCTTGGTACTACCAAAAGGGATCCCATCGCCATGTCTCTGCACCTGCCGTGCCCTCCTGTGCAACTGAGGCTGGGGTGCTATGGGGATCCCTCCAGGGGGCTCGGAGGTAGAGGTTTAAAAGGAATCGTGCTCATACCTCTCCCTCAGTCTTCTGACCCCTTTCCCTGGGGTGCCTTTTGAAGTGGAGTTACCTACTCCAGAGTAACAGTTGCCCTCACTAAGGAGTGCCAGTCTGCCTACACAACAGAACTGGATGCAGGCTGATTGTGTTCTGTTTGAGAATGCAGTTGCATCACTTATTAAACTCTCAAAGGGGATAGCATATTTCTAGAGGCGAGTCCTTTACTGCAGGGCAAAGCTACTGTTCCTGTGCAATGCTGACTACACTGTCATCTTTTAGCCATGCTTCAGAAGGCCCATGTGTGCTTAACAGCTCTTTGTTCCTCACTAACGTCACAATTCTCTCTTCCTCCTTGTCTTCTTTTGCCTCTGTTTTGCTCAGGTGGCTTCGGAGCTGCTCCGGTGTTCGGCAGCCCTCCCACGTTTGGGGGATCCCCGGGGTTTGGAGGGGTGCCAGCATTCGGTTCAGCCCCAGCCTTTTCAAGCCCTCTGGGCTCGACGGGAGGCAAAGTGTTCGGAGAGGGTACAGCAGCTGCAAGCACCGGAGGATTCGGGTAAGAGAGGGGCAGGGGTTTAACGACTCGGGGGAGTCAAAATGTATGGTTTTTGCTTTAAAACAAACTCATTGTCAATTAGGAATGCATTGACCTGCCGCTGCATCCATTTTGCACCCTTCATTCTGCCATCAAATTTCTGATATTGCTGCATTGTCAAAAAATGTTGTTACGATTTCATGTTTTCTTTGTGTGAGAATACAGTTGAACGTTTGTCTCTTGACTTGATACATTTGTGTGCAAATTTGGTTTGTTTATCATTTTGCTTTTTTGTGTAGGACCAGATGTTTGTGTCCCCTTAGATGTGGAGGGACGTCTCTTTATCACTGTTTTATGGCCCTGGAATCCGTGCTGTCCTCTGCCACTGCTCTGCTCTCTTCCCCCTTTTAGTTGTATCCATTCGCTGCAGCACATCCTCTTGCTGTGGCCTACGCCAGGAGCAGTGAGAGCTCCTGCAGTAATGATAGTTCTCTGCCCCTTCTCTTGGTTTCAGCTGCGTATGAATTTCTTATAGAACTGTCTAGATGTAATGCTTTCAGCACAGACTGAAAACATCCCAGACATGAGGGTGGAAGGTGAGTGTGACAGCGCTTTCTTTCATTCTGGAGCGAGACCAGCATAAAGCGTATGTGAAAGAGGCATTCACTGGACAGCGTTTCCTAGCTAACAGAGGAATCATGCATGTTGATGGCATGTACAGGCCATCCCACACCTACCTAATGCAATACTCCTTGATGGCTCTAGATGGAAGTAGAAGCAGATGCCAGTAAGCGTCTACTCATCCCGCCCGTCTCACACTTTTCTACACTCTGATACAGCCACCACCTTCCGTCACTGAGATGATCACTTGTTGACTACTGTTCCACGTCTCCTTTGAGTCACCATCTTCGACCCGTCATTAATATTGACCTCACCTCTTCTTATGACTAGTTGAAGTGAAACTACAGCCTGTCCCTGACCTGTGTTCAGTAACACTTGTTACGACAGGACAGGTTGTTTGAAGTGCTCAATGGCTGAGGTCCAAGTGCATTGTTTTGACTCGGACTTCTCAAAGGGTGGCATTGGAAAACTGGGTTTAATCCGCTGATTGTGGAGCCATGCTTTATACAAACTTTCAGGATTTGTGCACAGAAAATCAACTCTTGGGAGCACCTTAATAGGAATATAAAAGTCTGAGTAAGTGACCGGGTTTGGGGCTGTTTCCCATGACCAAAGGACATACTGATAGGAGAAACAGCAGGAATCTATGGTATGTTCATTAACATTGGGTATAAAGAGCCCACTCTATATATTATTGCTGCATTTTGCACCCTGAGAGGTTTTATCTTCTCTCAGCATGTAAAATGCAGCAATAATATACAGCGTAAGGAGGTGACACCAGGTAATCTCCCTGCACAAATTTTCCCATGCATATAACTTTCGTCTAGTGACACTTTTTCCAATCTTTCTTGGGTTACTATGGGTCTGTATCTCTTTGTCTTACTTTTTCCCCTCCTATGTTTTGATTGACTTTTCGGCACGGATAATCTCTTTTGCTTTTTGGCATTTTTAGGTCGAGGTTACCTGACAGCACAAACTGTCCAGTTGCAAAAGACCTATTGTCAGCTTACGAAGATCTGGCATTGAGCTAAAGCCTGCCCATTGCTTTCCATTGGTTGGCTTTATTGTAACCCTCATTTGGTGGTTTCCTATTTGATGGCATGCCTTTCCATCTTACGTTTGTTCCTGCCCTGGAGCATCTCCTCTTTACTTGTATCCTTCCACTGCTCACTGTTAGGAAACTACTTTTATTTGTCTTTTTGCTTAACCGCTCCATGAGAGTGGGTGTGTTTCCTGTCTCCCTCATGTGCTCCCACTCTCATTTTTGCACTCTGATCTGTGTGCTTTTCTCCTCCCCTCATTTCTTTTTGCTTAAGCTCTCCACAGTGCATGTATTTTCCAGGTGTCTCGCTTGTGTGCTCCTCGCCTCCCTCTTGATCCATGTTGCTGTCTCGCTGATGTGTTTTTGTGGTGGCATCTCCCTCTTGTGCTTCTAGGGCATCATGTGACATAATAAATCGATGCAGTCACAAGCCCACCCTCCACCTAATACCTGTGTGGGTTTAATTCAATTCATATACATCCTTAACTTCATTTTATATTTTCCACATTCCTTGCATAGTCTTTACTTTGTATTTCAACTGGATGCAGTAGGCATCCTGAGTCACCAAGAGCCTTGAAGCAGCAAGAAATGTGAATGAAATGCCTCGGTGGCAGACAATCGAAGCAGCTTCTTCTGTTTAAAACTTGATCATATCGCCTCCTTCAGCGATGTAGCCAAAATCATTAATGGGCCATGCAAAGTGAAGTCCTTGTAACCACTGTCAGTGCCAGGCCCCAAAGTGTTTGAGCAACCATTTCTTCCTCACTGAAAATTTGAAGTGATTCAGAATCCAATTTGTGGACTGTGCAACCCCGTTTGAGGGGTGTAAAAGGCAATGGACAGGAAGAGGCTATTGGGCCACAGCCATGAGGGCTAAGGTCATTTACCTCTACCATCCCAGGGTCCCTCCTACTATGGCTCTGCAAAACGGTGCCAAGTCCATGCCTTCAGCACTAACTCTGTGGTAGCGATGGCGAGCAGTCAAAGACGTCTTGGCGATGACAACCAGTCACAGGCGTCTCAGGGAGGTAGCCATGGCGAGCAATCACAGGCGTCTCAGGGAGGTAGCCATGGCAAGCTATCACAGACTTCTCAGGGAGGTAGTGAGGGCGAGCAGCCACAGGCGTCTCAGGGAGGTAGCCATGCGGCAGAAGGCACAGGCATCTCAGGGAGGTAGCCATGGCGAGCAGTCACAGGCGTCTCAGGGAGGTAGCCTTGGCGAGCAGTCACAGGCGTCTCGGAGGTAGCCATGGTGACAAGTCACAGGCTTCTCAGTGAGGTAGCAAGGGCGGACAGTCACAGGCTTCTCAGTGAGGTTAGTCTGGGAGGTATTACAGGCTCAGAACTCAACAGCGCACCCAGCAGAGCAATAACTTGATTCTCCAGCCCAGGAATTCACTTGTTTAGAGTAAGGCACAATACTGCACAAATCACAAAAATATTCCAGATACCTGTTGTACAGGTAAGAGTTCAATTTGCTTAAGAGGCGTTGTCCTATGCCCTACTTTCATACTCTTCTCTGATAGACTAGGACCCATTGGCAGTTACAGCCCCCACCCGCCCCCTCCTCAGCATATATTCCTTTTGGCTTGGAACATCCAAATAGTCACACACCTGCTCCTCTAGGCAGTGAAGGCCCATGGTAGACCATCTAGCTCACTGGAGTTATGCTGCAGTTGTGTCAGGCGGTAGACTCACTGAGGCTGGGCAGGGACAGCCTGCTCAGTAGGATCCTGAAGACTACGCCGGGAGAGACTGGCTTCCGACAGTGACTCTCTTCCTGGCTCCATCAATGTTGGCAGCAGACAGGTCTCGAAGTCTCAGCAGGTGCGAATCCTCTGCTCTGATGAGTCGCAATAGCAGTCACCCTTAGGCCCTCATGATGTGTGCCAATATCATATTCCTCTTCTCCATGTGCTGGGCTCCAGTAGCAACTCTTGAAGCACTTTGGGGCACATCGGTCAAGTCTGATTGCGCATGTAGGTCTTTAGCACTACTTCAGACAGGCGGTGTTTCTATACAGATTGTCTCGAGACAGAGCTTCATATTTCAGAGCGGCATAGTCTGTTGTGCACACCTTGGATCAGTGCTGGACCAGTCACGCTGGTTTGTGGGGTACCCTGGGGTGGGCACCAAAGGTTACAGACTTCTTTCTTTGACGCTGCAGGGACCGGTCGAGCACTAGGCAGATAGTGCTGCAATTGCGCCATCCTCAATCACAGGCATACATTGGGCAATGTGACCCCGGGCAAAGTCTCAACCTCGACCAAAGCCGTGTTCTGATCCTACTGGAGCGCAGCCTGTAGCCAATATTTCGGATCAGATAACTTTCTTTTACAACGTGGCAGAGCTCATACTTTACATCATTTCGTTCGATCAGATTCAGACAAGAACAGCTAGATGAACACATTTGCCTTCAATCAATGAGGGCAATTTGTATGCCGAGTGGTCTGGACTCTTTCCCAGGCACTGTGCTGGTCTCTCCCCTCGTCCTGCCATTGAGGAGAGTGCCTCTTTTGCTGTGGTCATGAGACGGGCTGCAGAGGTCCTCGGCCTGCAGCTCCATGCTATGGCGGTCAAAACAAACATCCTGATGGAGTTTCTTCAGCTTGGCCAGGATGCATATTTTCTTATTTACGTCCTACAGGCCCACAGAGATTACCTGCGGTGCATAGTGGACCAGGAGCATTTCCAGCTTGATGTGCTCGCCTTTGGCCTTACCTGTCCAGTGGCAGAACCCACTCCTTACACCATCCAGAGCTCACTGAGGTGACAAATGAATCGCTGCTGGGCTGGGGAGGACATCTAGGAGAGGTAGAGATCAGAGGGCTCTGATCTCTAGCGGAAACCCACCTCCACATAAATTTGTTGGAGTTGCGAGCGAACCATTTCCTGTTGAAGGTCTTCCTCCCATCCATCAAAGAAAGCCTAGTACAGGTACTGACAGATAACACTACTGCAATGTGGTACTGCAACAAGCAGGGCAGTGTGGGGTCTTGGGTACTATGCCAGGGGATTCTCCACCTCTGGAAGTGGCTGACTCCCTAAGGCATTTCCCTTGTTGTGAGCCAACTGGCACGATCTCTAAACGCCAGGGCGGACTAACTCAGTCGCTGATGCCTACCGGATCACGAATGGCATTTAGGCCCAGAGGTGGCACAGTGCATTTTTCCAGCAATGTGGAGAATCCTGCCTCCATCTTTATTCCACAGCAGAGAACGTGTATTGTCGGCATTTTTATGCTAGAAGTTCCAAGGAAGGATCTCTCGGAGTCTTATTCGGCCTAGAGTGGAATGTAGGACTTCTGTATGCCTTCCTGCCTCTACCCCTCGGCTTGAGTTCTGAAGAAGATGACTCAGCCCAAGTCATCCTAGTGGCACCGGATTGGCCAGGATTGTGTGGTATCCACATTTTCTGGGCATGGCTTTCTGCCCTCTGATCAAGCTGCCGCTTCGGGAAGAACTATTTTTGCAGCAACAGGGTAGGTGACTACATGCAGGCCTCCACACTGCTGCTTCATGCGTAGAGGATGAGCAGCGGCAGTTAGTCTCCTTCAATCTTCCTCTGGAAGTCGTTGATGTTATTCTGGCGGCTAGATGCTCATCTACTAAATCGGTGTATGCCGGGTGCTAGGACAAGTTTGTGGTGGATTGATCCGCTACAAGTCAAGCTTCCTGAGTGCTGTTTTTGTTTTTGGCCTTGCAAGGACTTGTGTTGGGCACTGATAGAGGCTATTTGTTGACTCTTTAGGCCTGAGGTTGCTGGACCAGTCTTATTTGTTTAAATCACCTCTTGTTGAGATGAGTTTTTTTTTTTAAAGTTGACAACATATGTTTCTGTCAAAATTCCTTTGTGATGCCACAGGGGAACGTGAATTTGGTTCTCACTTTTCCAATGGGCATCCCATTTGAGCCAGTGTGCACCTGTTCATTATGTCTCTTGACCCTGGAACATGACTTGCTGGTCGCAATCAAGGCTGCAGGCCCTCTCGGGCCAGCCACATTACACAAAATTATTTCCAGACAAGCCTGTGTTGAGAACTCGAGTTGCATTTCTGCCGAAGGTAGTAACGCTTTCCACGTCAGGCAGGCTATCACCCTTCTAACTTTCTCTGCTCCTACCCCCCCTCCCCCCTGCGCACCCCCCCCCCCTCCCCATCCCGCTTGAAAGAGGAGGGATTCAATCGCTTGGACCCCAAGAGAGTCCTCATTTTCTACATTGATCAGATCAAGCAACATAGGGTGGACGATAAACTCTTTGTGGGCTTTTCGGGAACAAAGGAGGACAAGGCAGTGCAGAAAATAACCATCTCTAGGTGGATAGACCTCTTTATAAAAATCTGTACTCGCCAACTAAGAATCTGCCACCCGAAGGATGGAGGGCTCTTTCCACTTGAGCCAATGCTGCTACTACTGTGCTAACATGCAGAATGCCAGTCCTGCATATTTGTCATACTGCTACATGGGCATCAGTGCACAAGTTCACGAACCACTCCTGCCTCGACAGAACAGGTCAGTCAGATGAGAATTTTGCCTGCTCGGTCATGTATGACGTTTTGGTTTAAGCCAATACACAGATCTTCCACCAGGGGAGGTACTACTTTGATAGCTATTCACAAGGTGGGGAATCTGCGGTTAGAATGATCTGTTGGAAGAGCAAGTTGCTTACCTTCAGTGATGCTCTTTCTGGCTGATAGTCTATCAAACCGTAGATTCCTCAAAGTCCTTCCCTTCTCATGTTCTCTGGAATTGACTCTTTTTCCATCTAAAAAGGTCCCAATCTAGAGATCTGCACACTGGTCAAGCCAATTTGAGGGTGCTGTCAAGCCTTAGAAACCAACTGACGTCACTGCTCCTGGGTGGTGCTTATATGCGGTCCCGCTTGCACTTTTGGAGTTTCACAACGCCACTATCGTCACGGAAGAGTACTGCTTTCGAGTTTCCGGATCCAGTCTGGCGCTTCGGGGAATATTCACAAGGTGAGGAATCTGTGTTTAAATGGAGCATCCACCAGAAAGAGCGTTACCGCAGTTAAGTAATGTGTTCATTGTTGTCACTCCAATTTTCAAGAAAGGGAAGTGCTTGTAGTGCTGCATGCGCAAGTGTGCAATGGGGTACCACAATAGTTTGTAAAGAAATGTCTAGCAAGCGGCAACAATTTCTATATTTTTCTCATTTTTCCAGAATCTTCTTTAAGTGGACAGCATAACCTTTTTCCCCAAAACATTTTATTCAAATGCTCCAAGTTGGATACAAAAGAAAGAATTCAACAGTAATAGACTAATAAGCTTTTACCCATTTATTTATGTCTATTACAATTGCCAGCAAAATGTAACCATATTTGTTACAAAATATCATACAAAAAAAGAGAACCACCACAGAGGATATAAATCTTGAACTTTTTGCTGTGCAGTGTCGCATTTTTCCTGACGCTTCATCCTGTAACATTTAGAAAGGGCCTGATTTTAATCTTGGCGGATGGGATTTATTTGCAGAGTTTTATATAGCGCTGGCTAGACCCGGAGGTATCGGAGCGCTTTACATGAGGATCAGCGAGTTCAAAGTTACAAAATTACATCAGTTACAGGAGCCATATGTGATGGATATCCCTTCCGCTATATTACAAGTGCCATAGGATATAATGCACTTGTAATACAGTGGAGGGAATATCCGTCACATTTGTGACAGAGTATCTCATCCGCCAAGATCTACATCAGGCCCAAAGGTATCAAATCCAAGATCTGGCTTTCAGTCTCAAGGTATGAGCAAGATTTCCACTGATTTAAACATTATTCAATGCAGTAGAGAGCTACATCATTTGAAATGATGAGCCTACTACATGTATTTCCAAAGTTGTGAGGACAGATGAGAAATGGACTGGTGCTGAGGTGGAACCGAATGTGATTGTATGCCCAAGATCACATGACAGAAGAACAAAAGATTAGTTAGGTGTATCAACTTCTGCTAAAGATGTCCAGAATCATACTTTTATTTAATGATTTGTTTTGATCTCTTCCAAACCTTCATTCGTAATTCAATTCTGATCTGAAATGTTAAATTGTAAACAAGTGTCCAGTATGCAAACAATTCCAGCATGTGTTTCAGGATCAATACATTGATTCATCAGTGCAATTACTGATGTTGAAGATGTGAATTGCTGTATAATCGATGCTTAAAATTGTTTAAAACATATCTCAGTGTTTTACCAAAACAACAGTATCATGACTGTTTGTGAAATAGATTTTGCGAACAGAGGGTTATCTTGTCACTCCTTTTGCTTTTTCCTGAATCCAGGTAGAACTGGAAACAACATTGTGGTATATATCTGAAAAAGACTATTAGTTATAGATTCTTACCTTAGAATTACCCCCCTGCGTCAGACTGGATCTGGAGAATTTTTCTCCTAGCAGTACCCCTGCGCGTCGGAAGGTGGTGTCGGTCGACTCTGCGTCCGTCGTCGATGTCATGGTCACCAGGATGACGTTGCAGTGCCTACTTAGACACCGCCCCTGCGCGCTGACGTTAGTTCTTTTTTTTTTTCACGCTAGCCTAGCGCAGATCCGGAGACAGCTTGCCCCTTAGTCATTTTTGGACTAAACTTTTTTCGCCTTTTGTCGACCTCTCTTTTTCGAGTCTTCGACTCCTAGTGCGCGAGGGATGCCCCATCGTCGGACCGGCTTCAAGCTTTGCGACTCCTGTCACAAGCTGATGTCTGTGACGGACCCGCACCTCGTGTGCCTCTGGTGCCTGGAGCGCGACCAGGACCCGAAGTCGTGCTCCGACTGTCAGGCCATGAATCTGAAGTCTTTGCAGGAGTGGTTCCGAAAGCGTTTGGAGGCCCAGCAGTCGGCTCCGCGTCGGTCTCGCTCGAGGGGAAGGTCTCGAGACCAGTCGTGGAGTCACCACACCTCGTCCAAGTCTTTGCACTCTTCGGGTAAGTCGAAGGACAAGAAGAAGGCGAAGAAGCACCGTCGCTCTTCGCCTTCTTACGGTCGGCTGACGCGACGCGGGACCCGGAGCATCGTTGCTCTAAGGCGCCGTCTCCGGTGCCTGATTCAGGGACGACTCTGCGCCTCCCTCCTTTCCCAGGAGCCATGGCGTCCTCTGCCCAGCTTCGTATGTTCTACGAAGCCATCCACCGTATCATTGGGCAGCCCGACTCCGCTGTCGGTTGGGGGCCCTGGGCCTTCGATGCCGGCGGCTCCGGCGGGCCCCTGTGGATCCAGGCCTGGATCCGGATCGACGCCGGTCGACCTTTCCCGGCACCGATCTCGGCGCCGGCTATGCCCCTGGCCGACGCCGTCACCATCCTAATCCCCGAGATGGACCCTGAGCCACACCGACGTCGGCCGATGTCGTATCTGACGCTGGAGGGTACTTTTGTTCCCTTGTTCATCCCAGGTGTTCCCTATCGCCCTGAGGGTGGTGATGAGGACTGGGAGGGGTGTCGCTGGACCCTTTGACAGACTAGCTGGAAGAACCGGACTGGAGAGAGGAATTGGTTGACGCCAGTGGTCTAGACACCTCCCCAGACCTTGGCATGCTTTCTCCCCCTACCGTGGCTACGGAGGAGGGAGCGTCCTTTGCAGTGGTGGTGCGTACGGCAGCCGAGGCCTTGGGCCTGGAGCTCCCTACAGTGGCAGTCAGGACTAACCTCCTGACAGAGGTGCTTCAACCGGTGTCAACTTCCTCTGAACTCCTCTTGCCCTTCAACGAAACCCTTACGGTTGTCCTTCTGTGCACTTTCTCAAAGCCCAGCACAGGGTCTCCTGTGAAATGGACGATTGCCTGCCGCCACCGCCCGTCCCTGGGTGATCCCATTTTCCTCACCCAACACCCTTCCCTTGAGAGCTTGGTGGTCCAAGCTTCTTCTTCCAAGGGCGCATTCCCTTCTGCTCCCCCGGACCGGGAATCCAAGAAGCTGGATCATCTTGGGAAGTGCATGTTCTCTTCCTCCAGCTTGGCACTGCGGTCCGTGAATACCGCGTGCCTCTTGGGCCGATACACCCATACAGTCTGGGATACAGTTGCGCAAGTGCTGCCTCAGTGCCCGGAGGAGGCCCGGGCCGTTCTCTCCCAGGCAGTGGCAGATGGGAGAGACGCAGCCAAATTCACAATCAGATGTGGACTGGATACCACCGACTCACTTGGCAGAACGATTGCCACGTCGGTAGCCCTTCAGCGCTACGCCTGGTTGAGGGCGTCTGGTTTTTCGGGGGATGTTCAAGCGACCTTGCTGGACATGCCCTTCGATGGCCGTCACCTTTTTGGTGACAAGGCAGACTCGGCGCTGGAGCGCTTCAAGGATTCTCGGGCTACGGCCGGATCCTTAGGCCTTGCTGTGTCCTCCCGTCCACCACAGTATGCCTTGCGCCCCTTTCGTGGCTACGGAAGGGGCACACCACCTCGTCCGACCCAGTCCAGCCACCGGCCCACGCAAGCTGCCCAGCCTCTGCGTGGCCGCGGGTTTGGGACCCAGCGACGCGGGTTTGGGACCCAGCGATGCGGGTCTGGGACCCAGCGACGCAGGCCAGTCCACCCTTCCCCCCCTGCAGCAGCCTCCAAACCCTCCTTGTCTGACTTTTGCAGGCCCATCAGCGGCCAGTGGGTGGCAGGGTTCGCCATCACCTCCCCCACTGGCAATCCATCACGTCAGACAGGTGGGTTTTGCAGATAGTCCGAAGGGGCTACTCCCTCACCTTCGAGACTACCCCTCCCTCCATGCCACCGTCTTTCGATTGCATGTCGGAGGATCATTTGGCGCTTTTCCGCCAGGAAGTCTCAGCTCTCTTGGCCAAGGGAGCTATCGAGAGGGTTCCTACACCAGAAGTAGGTCGTGGTTGCTACTCCTGCTACTTTCTGGTGCCCAAGGACAAAGGCCTGCATCCTATCCTAGACCTCAGGGCCCTCAACCGCTTCCTCCGGAAGGAGAAGTTCAGAATGCTAACCCTGGCTCAGGTCCTGTCTGCCCTCGACCCTGGAGACTGGATGGTGGTGCTGGACTTGCAGGACGCCTATTTCCACTTCCCCGTCCTACCAGCCCACAGACGCCACCTGCAGTTCACAGTAGACCATGAGCATTTTCACTTCACCGTGCTCCCCTTTGGCCTTACCAGGGCCCCTCAGGTGTTCACAAAAGTGATGGCGGTGGTCGCAGCTCCCCTGCGCAGATCAGGGGTTCCAGTCTTCCCCTATCTCGACGACTGGCTGTTGAAGGCGGGTTCGCCCTAGGCTGTCGTCTCTCACCTCCAGACTACAGCGGACCTCCTGCGTTCGCTGGGGTTCACAATCAACATGCCGAAGTCATACCTGACTCCCTCTGAGACGCTCCCTTTCATCTGAGCTGTTCTGGACACAGTGCAGTTTTGGGCCTATCCTCCCAAGCAGCGAGTCCGGGATATTTGGGCTATGATACTGATGTTTCAGCCTCTATCCCGGATTCCAGTGAGAATGACCCTGAGGATGCTGGGCCTCATGGCCGCCTCCTGCATCCTGCTGGTGGATCATGCCAGATGGCATATGCAGGCTCTGCAGTGGGACCTGAAGTTCCAGTGGGCGCAGCATCAGGGGAATCTTTCCGACTACGTCCAGATCTTGGAGGGAACTGCGCAACAACTGCAGTGGTGGCTAACGAACCAGGATTGGGTCAGATGCAGATCCCTCTCCCTTCCCCAACCAGACCTCACGATGGTGACCGATGCATCTCTTCTGGGAAGGAGCGGCCACCTGGGAGAGGCCGAGATCAGAGGAGTCTCCATGTCAACCTGTTGGAGCTCCGGGCGATCCACTTGGCACTGAAGGCATTTCTTTCCTCCCTCAAGGGGAAGGCAGAGCAGGTGTTCACAAACAACACCACTGCCTTGTGGGTCTGCAACAAACATGGCGGGGTGGGGTCGTGGACCCTTTGTCAAGAGGCTCTTTGCCTTTGGACATGGCTGGAACATCAGGGCATGACCCTGGTGGTTCAACACCTGGCAGATTCTCTGAACGCCAGGGCGGACAAACTCAGCTGTCGACGCCTGGTGGATCACGAATGGTGTCTTCATTCAGAGGTGGTGCAAGGTCTCTTTCAGCAGTGGGGAGAGCCTTGGTTAGATCTGTTCGCCACCGAAGAGAACGCACAATGTCAGTGGTTTTGCGCGTTGGAGTTTCCAAGGCGACACTCGCTCTGCGACACTTTTCGTCGCGAGTGGAGTTGCAGCCTCCTGTACGCCTTTCCGCCTGTACCACTTCTACCCCGAGTGCTGAAGAAGATAAAGCGCGACCGGGCCCAAGTCATTCTTGTGGCACCGGACTGGGCACGAAGAGTCTGGTACCCCGAGCTCCTGAGCATGGCTATCGATCCTCCGATCTGACTGCGCCTTCGGGAGGATCTTCTGTCGCAGGAGCAGGGGGTGGTCCTCCACCCAAACCTGTCCAGCCTCCACCTCCTTACGTGGAGATTCAGCGGCGACAGTTCACAGCTTTTGACCTTTCTCCTGAAGTCTGTAATGTCATCTTGGCAGCCAGGCGTCCCTCCACTAATACGCCTGTCGATGTAACAAGTTTGTGGCATGGTGCACAGCAAAGGCTGTGGATCCCCTTTCAGCCACTCTTTCTGAGGTTCTTTTGTTCCTTCTCTCTTTGGCCCAGCAGGATTCTGCTCTGGGCACTCTTAAAGGCTACCCGGCAGCCATCTCTACTTTTTTTTCGGCTACCAGATCAGCCCTCTTTGTTCAAGTTCCCTATTGTAAGTAGGTTCTTTAAAGGCATTATTCATCTCTTTCCCCCATCTCCTTTCATAATGCCTCAGTGGGACTTGAACCTTGTTTTGACTTATCTTATGTGCGCTCCCTTTGAGCCTCTTTAAAACTGTCCTCTTGGGCTTCTTACCTTGAAAACTGCTTTTCTTGTTGCCATCTCCTCTGCTCGCAGAGTGAGTGATCTTCAAGCTCTTTCTTCTGATCCCCCTTTCTTCTTGGTGCATCTGGGCAAAGTGGTGCTTCGAACGAGGCCCTCGTTCCTACCTAAAGTTGTCACTCCTTTTCACATCGGGCAGACTATCACTCTGCCCACCTTTTTCCTGCCTCCGCACCCTTCCAAGGAGGAGGAGAGGCTCCACCGTCTGGACCCGAAACGTGCGTTGTCTTTCTACCTTGACCGCACAAAGGATTTCCGGGTGGACGATCAACTCTTTGTTGGCTTTGTGGGTGTCAAGAAAGGTCGGGCTGTACAAAAGCATACCATCTCTAGATGGGTCGTCCTTTATATAAAGATTTGTTACGATTTAGCAAAAAAGGAACCTCCAATGGGGCTGCAGGCTCATTCCACTAGAGCTACGGCAGCAACTACTGCTTTGTCACCTGGAGTCCCACTTATCGACATCTGCCAGGCAGCCACGTGGGTATCTATGCACATGTTCACCAGACATGACTATCCAGGCAGTAAAGTCCGGAGGGAAGGCTACTTTGCCTGTTCTGTCCTCCAGGACTTTCTGGTGTGAACTTGGTTCGCAGACCCTCCTCCGTGGTTGGTGTTGGTGGGGTATCTATTCTAAGGTAAGGAATCTATAACTAATAGTCTCTTTCAGATGAACAAGTTTCTTACCTTCGGTAACGATGTATCTGTAAGAGACATATATTAGTTATAGATTCCTTACTGCCCCACCCATCCCAACCTCTCCGCTCTGCGAACTGACTTCTAGGGATAGGGACTCCCTTGCAGGGCCCTAGTTGTCGCACCAGTGGGCAGTGTCTTTCATGGCTCTGTGCTTCCGGCATGGAAAGTCGTGTCAGAACTGACAGCGCGCAGGGGCGTCGTCTAAGTAGGCACCGCAACGTGATCCCAGCGACCACGACACCATCGACGGACGCGGAGTTCACCGACTCCACCTTCCGACTTGCAGGGGTACTGCTAAGCGAAAAATTCTCCTGATCCAGTCTGACGCCGGTGGGGTAATTCTAAGGTAAGGAATCTATAACTAATATATGTCTCTTACTGATACATTGTTACCAAAGGTAAGTAACTTGTTCTTTGAACAATTTGAAGTATGCATGATTCTGTGAATGAAAGTTTTGGAGAAATCAAAATTCATCATTAAATACAAGTATAAGCAATTGTTTATGCACCAAGCTGTGATACTGGTCATCAATACTTGACTTTGTACTCTTATCTTATATTCTAGACTGTATGTATTGTTTGTCTCCTAACGAGACAGAGTGGCAGATCACCTCGTGGCTAAGCTGTGCTTGCTAGTAATGTGCAGAAAATCACCATCTGCCGCAGGGGCTGTTCCCTCACACTCTTAAGTCCCAGCCCACCCACAGGGATAGGGAAAGCATGCTTCCACAATTGGATATTACAGAGGTGAGTGCCAAAAATATCCAGTTGTCCCTCAGAGTTATGATACTATTCAACATTGATGCATATTTCACCAGTGGGAGCTTTAATGTTGAGGCATCGCTGAACATCAAGGGCTTCTTCCTTGAGGTCAATAACTTAGAAAAGGCAGCACAACTAGAGATATGGCCCAGAGAGACCCTGCAACCTTGCACACTGCTCCCAGTCATTACAGTTGCTCCCTCTGAAGTTAGGAACCGTCCCCTTCTAAATCTGTGGATCAGGAGCCCAAAGAGAGTTTTAAGAAAGGCCCCTCCAAGAGGGGAGCTCCTTATCCAGGCCAGGGAGCAGATCATTGGGGTACCACCAGCCTAGAGGAAGGTGTCACCCTAGCAGAAGGAACAGAGCACCAAAGAAACTGCTACACCTTTCCCTTCCAAAGTGGAAAGGTCCCAAATACCATCCCAGATTCACTTTAGCATAGACATCCTCCAGGTTCAATTTCCTTTTAGAATCTCAGTGGTTGATGCAAAGCACAGATGATGATTAATTTTGCTACTTTTCAACCAAAAGCTGCTTCAGGGTTACTGGTCCTAAAGGCAGTGGGACCTTTGTAACCAGGTTGCTGAAATCCTTCAAACTAAGGCTGCCAAAGTAAGGGGGCTCCTGAGGAAGACCCTAGTTGCTGAGAAGCAATTCATCTTCACATTTGAGGATTGTCATTTGTCCTAAACACATTCTTGTCATCTTCCACATCTTCTGCACCACCAGATGAAGATTGATTTCAAGGGAAAGAAAGTTTTTGGAAGCACAGCTATTCTCAGATACATTGAGTGAGAAGATATGTTAGGCTGCTGTGACTTTTCCAACTTGGATTCTTTTGACCTATTTTCAGAAGACACAAGACAAACCATCAATCTGTCTTTTAGGACTTTAACTCCTGACTGTTATCACTGCATCTACCCGGGTGTCAAATACTTCGTACCTTGAATACGGTGTAAGAGTTCCTATAATTTCTCATTACCAGGCTCTTGTTTATTTTTTGTAAGGTTCTTGCAGATACCCTAGTCATTTGGGTAAAGGCTAATGTGGCCACTCTTTAGAAAGGAAAGAGTACGCCAAAGTCCATACCGCTAGTAGAAGTTTTTCACAGCAGTTCAATCAATCAATCAAGTGACTTGTAAAGCACAACTACTCACCCGTAAGGGTCTCAAGGTGCTGGGGTGGGGGGAAGCTGCTTCTCCATTGAAGGCGCTGTGGTTCAGTTGAAGAACCAGGTCTTGAGGTCCATCCTGAATTGAGGCAGTGACAGTGATTGCCCGAGGTGGAGAGGCAGGGTGTTCCAGGTCTTTGCTGCGAGGTAGGAGAAGAATCTTCCTCCAGCCGTGGTCTTGCAGATACGTGGGACGGTGATCGGGGCCAGTTGGGCGGAGCTGAGGTCTCTGGTGGGTGTGTGGAATGCGAGGCGGTGGTTGAGGTACGCAGGTCCCACGTCGTGTAGCACTTTGTAGGTGTTTGTGAGGAGCTTGAAGGTGATTCTTTTGTTGACTGGGAGCCAGTGGAGGGGTCTCAGGTGGCCGGTGCTGTGGCGTGGGATATTGAGGATGAGTCTGGCGGAGGCGTTCTGAGTGTTGTGCAGTTTCTAGAGGAGTGATGCTGGCATAGAGTGCGTTGCCATAGTCTAGTCTGCTGCTGATGAGTGAGTGGGTGACCGTCTTTCTGAGCTCTGTGGGGATCCACTTGACGATCTTTCAGAGCAGGCGTAGCGTGTGGAAGCAGGATGATGAGACGGCGTTGATCTGGCGGTTCATGGTTAGCGAGAAGTCCAGGATGATACCAAGGTTTCGTACTTGATCTGTGGGTGTGGGGTTGAAGATCTGCGGGCCACCAGGTGTCGTCCCAGGCAGAGGGGTTGGAGCCCAGGATGAGGACTTCAGTCTTCTCTGAGTTGAGCTTGAGGCAGCTGTCCTTCATCCAGGTGGTGAAGGCCTTCATCCTGTCATGGAAGTTGTTCTTGGCGACTGTGGGTTCGTTGGTGAGGGAGAGGATCAGCTGGGTGTCGTCTGCGTAGGGGATGATGTTGAGTCCGTGGTTCCTGACGATGGCTGTGAGTGGGGCCATGTAGATGTTGAAGTGAGTGGGGCTCAGGGAGGAGCCCTGAGGCACTCCGCAGCTGATCTCTGTGGGTTCAGAGTAGAACGGTGGTAGTCTGACTCTGTGTTCGGCCGGTGAAGAAGGAGCAGATCCATTCCAGGGCTTTGTCGTGGATGCCGGCGTTGTGGAGTCTTGTGCATAGGGTGTGGTGGGAGATGGTGTGGAAGGTGACAGAGAGGTCCAGGAGAATGAGGGCTGCAGTTTCACCTCGGTCGAGGAGGGTGCAGACGTAGTCTGTGGCGGCAAGGAAGGCGGTCTCGGTGCTGTGGTAGCTGCGGAAGCTGGATTGGGAGAGGTCCAGGATGTGGTGCGCTTCAATGAACTCGGAAAGTTGGGCGTTGATGGCCTTCCTGATAACTTTGGCTGGGAAGTGGAGCAGAGAGATGGGTCTGAGTTCTTGAGGTCCGTTGGGCGGCAGAGGATTTCTTAAGCAAGGGATTGAGCTCTGCTTTTTTCCAGTCTTCCGGGAACGTGGCGAAGTTGATGGTGCGGCAGAGTTCGGGGGCGATTGAGGTGCCGGCTCTGTTGAAGACGGCACCTCCAAAATGGATAAAATGGCTGAAATGTAAAAAAAACATTTAAAGCTAATATTTTAGTGATAAATCATGAGGATTTAGGGAGACTTTTAACTAATATTACCTTTGTGCTGTGGACAATCCAGCTATGGCTGTTATGTATTACTCACCAAGAGGCATTCCACATTGACAACGTCTTTTTACATTACTGCTGGCAACTGTGCCTGATGCACTGAGGTGATCACACCTGGTAATCTTGAATGGCGTGGTTACTAATGCAATCTAACTGTGCCTGATGCACTGAGGTGATCGCACCTGGTAATCTTGAATGGCGTGGTTACGAATGCAATCTAACTGTGCCTGATGCACTAAGGTGATCGCACCCGGTAATCTTGAATGGCGTGGTTACGAATGCAATCTAACTGTGCCTGATGCACTGAGGTGATCACACCTGGTAATCTTGAATGGCGTGGTTACTAATGCAATCTAACTGTGCCTGAGGCGATCACACCTGGTAATCTTGAATGGCGTGGTTACGAATGCAATCTAACTGTGCCTGATGCACTGAGGTGATCGCACCCGGTAATCTTGAATGGCGTGGTACGAATGCAATCTAACTGTGCCTGATGCACTGAGGTGATCACACCTGGTAATCTTGAATGGCGTGGTTACGAATGCAATCTAACTGTGCCTGATGCACTGAGGTGATCACACCTGGTAATCTTGAATGGCGTGGTTACGAATGCAATCTAACTGTGCCTGATGCACTGAGGTGATCACACCCGGTAATCTTGAATGGCGTGGTTACTAATGCAATCTAACTGTGCCTGAGGCGATCACACCTGGTAATCTTGAATGGCGTGGTTACGAATGCAATCTAACTGTGCCTGAGGCGATCACACCTGGTAATCTTGAATGGCGTGGTTACGAATGCAATCTAACTGTGCCTGAGGCACTGAGGTGATCGCACCTGGTAATCTTGAATGGCGTGGTTACGAATGCAATCTAACTGTGCCTGAGGCACTGAGGTGATCGCACCTGGTAATCTTGAATGGCGTGGTTACTAATGCAATCTGAGGCACTGAGGTGATCACACCCGGTAATCTTGAATGGCGTGGTTACTAATGCAATCTAACTGTGCCTGAGGCACTGAGGTGATCGCACCTGGTAATCTTGAATGGCGTGGTTACGAATGCAATCTAACTGTGCCTGATGCACTGAGGTGATCACACCCGGTAATCTTGAATGGCGTGGTTACTAATGCAATCTAACTGTGCCTGAGGCGATCACACCTGGTAATCTTGAATGGCGTGGTTACTAATGCAATCTAACTGTGCCTGAGGCGATCACACCCGGTAATCTTGAATGGCGTGGTTACTAATGCAATCTAACTGTGCCTGAGGCGATCACACCTGGTAATCTTGAATGGCGTGGTTACTAATGCAATCTAACTGTGCCTGAGGCACTGAGGTGATCGCACCTGGTAATCTTGAATGGCGTGGTTACGAATGCAATCTGAGGCACTGAGGTGATCACACCCGGTAATCTTGAATGGCGTGGTTACGAATGCAATCTAACTGTGCCTGAGGCACTGAGGTGATCACACCTGGTAATCTTGAATGGCGTGGTTACGAATGCAATCTAACTGTGCCTGAGGCGATCACACCTGGTAATCTTGAATGGCGTGGTTACTAATGCAATCTAACTGTGCCTGAGGCACTGAGGTGATCGCACCCGGTAATCTTGAATGGCGTGGTTACTAATGCAATCTAACTGTGCCTGAGGCACTGAGGTGATCGCACCCGGTAATCTTGAATGGCGTGGTTACGAATGCAATCTAACTGTGCCTGAGGCACTGAGGTGATCGCACCTGGTAATCTTGAATGGCGTGGTTACTAATGCAATCTAACTGTGCCTGAGGCGATCACACCTGGTAATCTTGAATGGCGTGGTTACGAATGCAATCTTGCCTGGTGTGGTCACACTGTTAGTAGCTGGGGATGCTTTTCATTGACCATAAGTAGCTCTTATTATAGAAAAGGTTTGAGTCCCCTGCTCTAGAATCGTCAGCCCTCTGCTTCAACTGGTTTAGGAGTGTCACATTGTGTTATACATGCGAGTGGTTGGGAAAGTTCCAGAACATCATGCGATGAAAGACTTGTATTCCTGCTTCTTTCGTGTAAGAAATCTGCCAACAAATCAATGAAGGAGAAGCTGGAACGTTTGAAGTTTTTAAATAAAACAAAATGCTATATTTGCACCACCATTGCGTAGAAAAACAGCTCAGAGTTTTTATTCCACCTAATTTCTGCGCTGCATCCTTCAACGCATGGCAGTGGTAGCTTCTTACCCCAGGGGAGTGTTCGCTTCTTACCCCAGGGCAGTGGTAGCTTCTTACCCCAGGGGAGTGTTCGCTTCTTACCCCAGGGCAGTGGTAGCTTCTTACCCCAGGGGAGTGTTCGCTTCTTACCCCAGGGCAGTGGTAGCTTCTTACCCCAGGGGAGTGTTCGCTTCTTACCCCATGGCAGTGGTAGCTTCTTACCCCAGGGGAGTGTTCACCAACATGCACGACAGTCATGGAAATGAAATCACATCTGACCTGCACATTGTGGGGTTCCGAATAAACTACAAGTCAAGATTACACCCCATGCATCATTATTAATGCAGTCATTATTTTTGATCTGTCATGGCCACAAATGTCACAAGGGTGTATCTTTCGGAGAACAGTCAACACCTCAGCAATGCCCATCACTCCTCCCAAATCCATGTTTTACCACTAACCCTGTTGAAAATGTGAAACCACACCTTCCACAAGAAGTAATGCAGCTACTGCTATTCTTATGAAGGCCATTTCCGCCTCTTAGAATAGCACAGCGATATTTTGAAAACTAGTACATACTGCTTCTAGACACCACTGTGTAGAGTCAATCAATCAGCATTTGTCACCCCTAGGAGTATCTGGCCGCTGTGGGTGTGACGTCTCTGTCGAAGAGCCAGAGTCTGTCTCCAGAGCAGGCACAGCAGAGTCCGACCTCCCTGTGGAATTTAATTGGATGATCTATTAACATTTTTTGTCATAATTGCTTTTCAATTCCCTTAGCTTACCGAGAACCGGGGCTAACCGTTTTAGAAAGAGATTTCTCTGTGAGTGTTTGGAGTTCCTTTGCAATGGGGAGGTACTCTGCCTATGAATTTCATTGAAGATGCCCATACTGGAGTTACAAGTAGCTAACATCCATCGTTTTTTCCCAGCAGTACAATGGCAGTGATAATAAGCCTGTAATTTATTTGAAGCCAATATCTGTATTTTGGTACTGGTACCGTTTTGATTAAGGGACTAGACTTTGAGAAAATCCCCAAATGCTGCATTCATGTTGCCATTGTTTCGAATTATAGTTGCTTACACCTTGGAAGAAATAATTGTATTCCTTGGTCTGATTAAGTATAAGCAGGTCCTAAACTCCTTAAAATTAACATCATTCTTGGGACTGTTGAGTTGCAGTTTTGAAAGCTGAGGGCCCAGGCACAGCTCATGGTGATTTTGTGGTGGTTATCGTCGGTCTGCAGCCATTGCATGTTTTTGTCAAAGAGGAACTTGGCCCACACCCACCAGTTGCAGTGGTTGAAGTGACGCATTCAACATAATTTTCTCTGCCTCGGAGAGATGCACCGGTCTATGTATCGCTGAGTACTGTAATCAAACAAGAGTCCCAAAGCTATGGGGGTATGCTTCTCTTTTGCAAAATATATTTGATAGCGACTTCTACCTTAGAATTATTCCCAGGTATCAGACTGGAACCAGAAAATTAGTACCCCAGAGCACAGGTAGGTGGCATCAATCGGCTCCGCATAGCGTTGTCCGCGCCGGATGTGATGTGCGCAGTGCCTATATAGGCGCCACCCCAGCGCGCTGACTTCAGTTCTTTCCGCGACAGTCAGCGCAGATCCAGAGAGAGCTACCCCTTTAGTCATTTTTGAATAAACATTTTTGACTTTTTGTTGAAGTGTTTTTTGTGAATCTTCTCCTAGTATGGTAGAGATGTCATCCCAGAAAGTCGGCTTTAAGCCTGACCGATGTCTGTGTCGGACCGCACCTTGTATGCCATTTGTAGAAAGCTGGCTCTTTATATGATATACCACTAAGTGGATTGTGGACTTGTGGAAAGAGTCCAGAGATTCCCCCAGAAGCGTACCAGGCTCAATGTAAACCCAAAGTGCTCTATTTGTGATAGTGTGGTCGAGCAGCCTTAGGCCTAACACAGAGGAGTGTAAGACATTTGTTATACACACAGTGACTAATAAATGACACAACTCAAAAAGGAGATCCCGCCAACTTTATAAAAATAAGCTGCTTTCAAGACTTGTTTTAAGACCAAGATGTACGTCAAAAGGTAAGTAAGTTTTTCAATAGAAATACTTTTCACTTTGAAAAGTGGACACTTGGTGCAATTTTTCAGTACAGCAATGATAACCGAAGGGGGAAAACAATAATGCAGATTTGAAGGCAAGTTCACGGCCTCCAAATCCAGTCTTCGAAATTTCAGGTCAACACCAGGCAAGGTTCATGTTAGTACCAAGAGTGCACCACCAGCGGCACAGGGGCCTCCGGGTGCAGAGGCCAAATTCTGAGTTGGGCGCCCAATGTTAACCAATGGAGACGGGGGGTGATTGAAGATGCGCTGCTCACAGGTGAGTAAATCGGTGTCCGGGGTCAATCTCCTGGAGTTAAGATAAGCACTGGGGGGGCCACAAGGCAGCACCAAACTTGCAACCTCAGCGGCACAGGGGTGATCGGGTGCAGAGTGCCAACACAGTGTTGGAGGCCCAATGCAAATCGATGGGTGAGATCAGTTTTGAAGTAAGGCTGCAGGCTCAGGCCAGGAGGCCGGACGAAGAAAACTCACAGCTGCCCAGGTAAGTAGTGATGCCAGGGGACGTAGTGACACCATTGGTCTGGCTCCCCAAGGCCCGGGGCTACGGTGCAGGGGTGTCCTTTGGCGTCGGAAACAGCTTACCGGGCAGGTCGCGGTCAGGGGGTGATTGAGGCGGCAGGCGTTGAGGTAGAGTCCGGCAGGGACAGCCACGGTGGCCTCTGACTCAGAATCACTAAGGAACCTTCGCAGGACCGGTGGGCCACTTGGACTCAGGCCATGACGTCGGGTGCAGAGTGGGTCCGAAGGCGGTTTTGCAGTTCCTCAGGTCTGGTTCTTTTTCTTTTAAAGTTGGTTTCTTCTTAAACAGATCCGCTATTCTCAGGAGATCTTGATCTGTGTCGAAGGCAGGCAGTCCTCCCAAGGCTTTGGAGGTCGCTGGGCTGCAGGACGGGTCGTCTTTTGGCGCAGGATCGTCGAAGCCTGAAGACAGGCCGGTAGAGTTTGGGAACAAGTCAGATGGGTTCTGCAGTCTTCTCTGCTGGTGCAATGCTGTAGTGTCTGGCTCTTCATAGGTCATCAAGAATCTGATTGCAGGGTCTTGGGGAGCCACCTAAATACTAGATTTAGGGGCGTTACAGGGGAGTAGCAGGTAGGGACCAATGGCTTCCTTACCTGGGATGTCTACACCCACTATAACGCCACGCTCCTGTGGGAGGGGGCATAGCCCTAGCCCTGATTGGATAATTCCTACCATTTTCAAAATGGTGGGCACTGAAAATTGTGCTGAACTCTCCTCCAGCAACCATGGGGTGGCATTGGCGAAGGGGGCACACATCCTACTCTATCTTGGTTCTCCCGCCAAAAGTGGGGGGTTTGAACCAAGGGCATCCATCTGCTGCTAGCAGAAGAGGCTGGGGTCGCATTGCAAAGGCAGCAGGCCTTTGAAGCGTCCATCTCGAGCACAGTGCTCATCCTGGGGGAGGAGGTGTGACACCTCTGCCCAGGATGGGCTGTTTCTGGCCTCAGAGAGCTGGGGTTCTCGACCCTAGGGGTCCAGAAACATGTCTGGTGGTGGCAATGCCTAAAGTCAGTCAGAGACCACACCAGGGTTGGTAGGTTTTCAGGGGGCACCTCTGAGGTGCCCTCTGGGTACATATTTTAATAAATCCAACACTGGCATCGTTGGGGGTTTATTAAGAGGAGTTGTTTGGTACCACTCTCTCCTGGGTGCAGTAATGCTATCATGGTGCTGGGGAACGCAAGTTGTCAAGTTTCCTGCCTATGTACTCCCTATGGCTTCCCTATGCTCATGCAGATATGCCCACACCTGAGATATAGTGCACCCTGCTTCAGGGCGTGTAAGGCCTGCTAGAGGGGTGACTTACCTATACCTTAGGCAGTGCTGCTGGACATGGCACCCAGACAGGGTGCCATGTCGACTTTGCCTTTTTTCACTGCACCATGGCATGCAAGCTGCAGTGGCATGGCCTTGGTGAGGGTTCACTAGGGGACCTTCTTGAGTCCTCATGCCGTAGGTACCAAGGGTACCATTTACTAGGGACTTACAGGGGGTCTGAAGTGGTGCCAATCGTGGTACAGTTTTAGGGAAGGAGAACTGGCACAGGGCACCTGGTTGGCAGGGACACTGTGTACTTACAATCGAAACCACATCATTTTCCAGGGACAAAGTGGCGTGCTAACCATGTCAAAGAGGCACTTTCTCACACTGTTGGTGCCTCGAGTGCAACCACAATCTGAAGGCCTGCTCCGATTGTAGTGCCATGAACCCGAAGGCCTTGAGGGAGCAATCCCTTAATCTCCTAGCAGCTTGAAGTGCCACGCCGCAACAATCTCGATCCCAGTTGAGATGAAGGTAGCGGTTGCAGAGCCCAAAATCTTCGTCGCACTCAAAGACGTCGGGCCATTGGGGTAAGTCCCATCGGAAGAAGAAAAGCAAGAAGTCGAAGAGGTCTTCCACTTCACCTCATCTGTCAGCCGATGAGACGGGGGAGTGTATGCATTGGAGACTTGGCTCCGCAGTTGAGCCAGCGCCTGTGCCAGCTCTGCGCTTCCCTGAGTTTCTGGAAGCCGGAGCGACCCCCGCTCAGCTTCCATTTTTATGAGACCCTGTGCCTCCTATTTGAGCGGCCTGCTCCCTCACTTTCGGGCCCCACGGGTTCGGGAGGGGCCCCTGCTGGATCCACGCCGGCGGCAGTGGGGCCCCTTTGATTCCTCAGATGGAACCGGCACCGATTGTGCCATCTCGACCTTCCCCGACGCCTGTCCCAATGCTGACACTCCCGGCGCCTACCGGCGGTGCCAGCCCATTCTGATCTCCGACCCGGAGCCGGATGGGCGTCGCCCGACTCGGGCATCAACTGAAGCCATGCCTTCTAGGCTGGAGTGTGAGCCCTTTTCTTATTGGCTAGGATTCGGGGAGGAGTGATAGGGGTCGCTGGACCCTGAGGAATACCAGACCTTTGACCCTAATGTGGACTTGTGTGAGGATTTGGCGGAAGCCAAGACTTGACACTTCTCCAAATACTGGCATGCTTTATCCCCCCTACCATGGCAACGGAGGAGGGAGCATCCTTCCCAATGGTGGTGAGGAGGGCGAACGAGGTCCTGGACCTTAGCCTGCCCTCTTTGGCAGTCAATAATAACGTCTTGACGGAGGTGCTTCAGCCGGGACTGTCCCCCTTGGAACTGCTTCTCCTCTTTAATGAAGCCCTACTTGGGACCTGGTCCAAGCCCAGTACAGGGGCTCCTGTGAACAGGACAATTGCCTGCTGCCACCGCCCGCTCCAGGGGACCCCAACTTCCTCACGCAACACCCTACCCCCGGAGAGCTTGGTGGTCCAAGCCTCCACCTCCCATGGCGCTTTCCCTTCTGCACCCCTGAGGCTGGTTTCCTTAGAGGATAAGATGTTTTTTTCCACCAGCCTGGCACTGCGGTCGGTGAACACCACATGCCTTTTGGGCCGCTACTCCCACGCTCTGTGGGACACGGTTGCACTGGCGCTGCTGATGGTCCGGGAGGAAGCCTGGGCCGTCCTCTCCCAGGCTATTGCTGATGGGAGGGATGCAGCCAAGTTCAACATACGCTGTGGACTGGATACCACCGACTCGCTGGGCAGAGCGGTTTCGATAGTGGCCTTCCGGCACCAGACCTGGCTGAGGACAACTGGCTTTTCTGTGGATGTCCAAGCATCACTTCTGGACATGTCCTTTGATGGCTCCCATCTCTTTGGAGACAAGGTAGATTCAGCGCTTTAAGAACAGCAGGGCTACGGCCAAGTTCTTGGGCCTTTACATGTCCCATCGCCACCCCCAATCTGCATTTCACTCCTTTCGTGGCCACGGAAGGGGCTTCCTGCTGCGTCTGTACCCTCCCAGCCACTGCAGCACACAATCTTCCCAGCCTCTGCATGGCCGAGGACGCAGTGCTCACAGACCTCATGAGTGGAGCAGCCAGAGGTCAGACTAGTCCACCACTCCCCTGGCAGCCACAGCCTCCAAGCACTTATAGTCCGCCCCCTTATCGTCATGGGCATCCAGTGGGTGGAAGGATCTGACATCTCTTGCATTACTGACGGTCTATAACATCAGACCAATGGGTTTTGCAGATTGTCTGGAGGGGCTTCTCCCTCCCCTTCGAGACTACCCCTCCACCCACGCCACGTGCTTGTGACAGGATGACGGAGACCATATTTGTTTGCTCTGCCAGGAAGTGACGGCTCTCTTGGCCAAGGGAGCCATCGAGAGGGTGCCGACACTAGAAGTACGTCATGGTTGTTATTCCTGCTACTTTCTGATGCCCAAGAAGAATGGAGGCCTTCATCCTATACTAGACCTGTGCCCTCTCAATTTCTTCCTTCGGAAGGAGAAATTCAAAATGCTCACTCTCGCTCTTGTTTTGTGTGCTCTGGACTAGGGAGACTGGATGGTGCCGATGGACTTGCCGGATGCATATTTCCACATTCCCATCCTGCATGCCCCCAGGCGTTACCTGAGGTTCACGGTAGGCAACAAGCATTTTTTATTCGCTGTACTCCCTTTTGGCCTTACCAGCGCCCCTCGGGTGTTCACCAAGGTGATAGCGGGGTGGTTGCAGCTCATCTGCAGAGATCAGGGGTGCCAGTCTTCCCTTATCTTGACGACTGACTGTTAAAGGCGGGCTTGCCCCAGGTTGTCGTCTTCCCACCTCCAGACTACGGCAGACCTTCTGCATTTGCTGGGGTTCACTATCAACGTGCTGAAGTCACACCTGACTCCCTCTCAGGTACTCCCTTTCATCTGAGCTGTTTTGGTTGCGGTGCAGTTTCAGGCCTATCCTCCCGAACGGCGAGTCCAGGATATTCAGGCTATGATACCGATGTTTCAGCCTTTATCCTGGATCTTGGTGAGACTGACTCTGACGCTGCTGGGCCTCATAGCCTCCTGCATCCTGCTTGTGACACCTGCCCGCTAGCATATGCGGGCTCTGCAGTGGGACCTGAAGTTCCAGTGGGCGTAGCATTAGGGAAATTTCTCTGACATAGTCCAGGTCTCAGAGGAAACTGCAAACGCTCTGCAGTGGTAGTTAACGAACCGCGATTGGGCCTGTAGCAGTCCCTTCTTCCTTCCCCAACCAGATCTGACAGTGGTTACAGATGTGTGTCTCTTCAGATGAGGCGGCCATGTGGGAGAGGTGGAGATCAGAGGTCTCTGGTCTCTGGTGAAATCTGGACTCCACATCAACCTTCTGGAGCTCCGGGCAATCCGGCTGGCATTTCTCCCCTCCATCAAGGGAAGGCTAGTGCACTTGTTCACGGATAACACCACCGCCATGTGGTACTACAACAAACAGGGCAGGGTGGGGTCATGGACCCTATATCAAGAGGCCCTGCATCTATGGACATGGCTGAAACAGGGCATTTCCCTGGTGGTTCAACACCTAGCCGGCTCTCTGATCGCCAGGACAAACAAACTCAGCCTAAGATACCTAGTAGATTACGAATGGCGTCTCCATCCAGAAGTGGTGCCTTTAAACAGTGGGGAGAGCCTTGGTTAAATCTGTTCACCACTGCAGAGAACGCGCAATGTCAGCAGTTCTGTACACTGGCGTTTCCAAGGCGGCTCTCGCTCTGAGGTGCTTTCGTCTTGAGTGGAGTTCAGGCCTCCTGTACACCTTTCCACCCATAGTTCTCAAGAAGATCAGGAACTACCGGGCCCAAGTCGTCCTTGTGGCTCCGAACTGGGCTTGGAGAGTTTGGTATCCCGAGCTGTTAAGCATGTCCATCGGTCCTCCGATCAGGCTGCACCTTCGGGAGGATCTTCTGTCGCAGCAGCAGGGGAGGGTTCTCCACCTGAACCTGTCAACAGTCCGCCGCCTTGCATGGAGATTGAGTGTTGACAGTTGTCAGCTTCCGACCTTCAACACGAAGTCTGCAGTGTTATTCTGGCAGCCAGACAGCTCTCCAACAAAATGGTATACACCTGCTATTGGGGCAAGTTAGTACCATGGTGTGCAGAGAAACAGATTAACTCTTTCTGCTCCCCTCTCTCAGGTTCTTCTGTTTGTTCTTCCCTTGCTCAGTAGGGCTATGCTCTGGGCACTGTTAAGGGATACATTTCTGCTATATCAGCTTTTCTGCGGTTGTCTGACCAACCTTCCCTCTTCCAATCTATTGTAAATAGGTCCTTGAAAAGTTTACAGCATGTTTCCTCCTTCTCCCTTCATTATGCCTCAGTAGGACCTTAATCTAGTCCTGACGTTCCTAATGTGCGCTCCCTTTGAGCCTTAGTACAACTGTACTCTCAGGCTCCTCACTATCAAGATGACCTTCCTGGTGGCAATCACATCTGCCCAGAGAGTCGGTGAGCTTCAGGCTTTGTCATCCAAGCCTCCATACTTGAAGATCTACCCAGACAAGCTGGTTCTATGAACTAGAGCTTACATTCTGCTGAAAGTCGTCACTCCCTTTTTTGTAGGTCTGTCCATCACCCAGCCAACATTTTACGCTCCACCACATCCCTCTAAAGAAGAGGAGCGACTTCACGAACTGGGCCCAAAAAGAGCATTGTCCTTCTACCTTGACCACAAGAGAGAGTCCCTGGTGAATGACCAACTCTTCATGGAGTATGTTGGAAGGTAAAAGGAAAAGGCTGTGCAGAAGTGAACCATCTCCAGGTGGATAGTGCTCTGCATTAAAATCTGCTATGCGTTGGCCAAAAAGCAACCCCCTGAGGGCTTGCGGGCTCATTCCACCAGGGCCAAGGCTGCAACCACTGCATTAGCATGCAGAGTTCCGGTCCTGGACTTCTGCCAGGCAGCAACTTGGACCTCTCTGCACACGTTCACAATGCACTACTGCCTGAACTGCCAGGTCCGTCGGGACGGGCACTTTGCCCATTCAGTCCTGCAGGATATTTTGGTGTGAAATTGTTTTGCAGACCCACCTCTGGGGAGGTATTGCTTGGGTATATATTGTAAGCCAAGGAGTCTGCGGTTAGAGGTTCGGCAGATCAACAAGTTACTTACCTTCGAAAACTCCTTATCTGGTAGAGATTCTATCTAGTCGCAGATTCCTTACCGACCCACCCATCCTTCCCGCTCTGTGAACGGATTTCTAGGGACAGGGTTTTCCCCTTTCAGGCCCCTGGTTTTCCACACCAGTGGTCAGTGTTCTTTGTGTCGTCGCGCTCCTGGTGTTGAAAGTCAGGAAAAGTAACTGATATCAGTGCGCTGCAGTGGCGCCTCTATAGGCACGACGCCACCTACTAGCGTGCAGGGGTACTGCTCACTAACACTTTCCTGGATCCAGTCTGACGCCTGGGGATAATTCTAAGGGAAGGAATCCTGGGCTAGATAGAGATTAAATTTCTTTTGGCATTTTCAAAGAATTTCAATGTGTAATCCAGTGAATTGCAGCATATTGTTCCCCTGGTGGGAACCACAGTTATTTCAGCCAGTAAAAGGCATTTATTTTGTATTCCATGCACTTTGGCCACAGTCTAGCTAATTTTTTATCTTAATGCATACCCTAATACTTGTCTGTGCCACATTTGGAACTACTATTTTCTAGCATTGGATCATTCATAGATTCTCATACTTGAATCACCAGACTGGAAACCCTTGGTAATAATGTTAATACAGCAGTGTACTTTTAACATTCATTAACTTTGAACTTTTCCCATACCATCTACATCCTATTCACATCATTGTAAATGATCCTAACTTCAGAAAATCTGAGACCAGCGCCCTTATTTACAGAGCCTATATATCTCATTTACAGAGCCTATGCAACAAGGGAAGTTGATGCTGTTGGTGGTACTTTTGTGTAGTTTCCTTCATGTTAAAACTTGCAAGGCTACCTCACAATAAACGCACGAGGAAAACAACCAAAAAATTGAGAGTTTGTTTTATGTTATCCCTATGGCTACATTTAATATTCCGATTGATAATTCTAACCACAGATTCCTCTCCTTTTGCCATCAGTCGGCAGTCTGAATCTGGAAGCTTTTTTCAGCAATTGCTACTGCACCAGTAGGTGGCTCCATCAGACACTGCTGCACCATCATCCCATTTGTGGAAGTGCTGAGCAAAGCCTTCTATAGATGCCGCCAATGCAAACTGATTTCAGTTCCATTTTGTTTCTGCACTCTTCGACACAAATCCAGAGCTCCACTCCCGAACTTTGTTGGTTCTTCATCAACTCACAAAGATTTTTCATTGGCTGCGTGATACGGATGTCTCCACCAAACACTACAGCTTTAAACCCTACATCACCTGCAGGAAGCAGATCTCAATTACTGCCACACCTGACATCAGTCTTTGCTGTCTCAGATCCAGGCATGTTCTGAAGAACTGCATCAAATGCTTTCTGATGCACCTTAAGGCCATCAGGAAACAGGATGGGAGAAGCTGAAACAGTCCAGGTTACAGGTTATAGTCCTTGGGTAAGTCTAAGGGGACATCCAAGGACCAATCTCAGTGCAAACACAAGAAGTCCAGACGGGTTTCTCCTCACCCCCACTTCCCCCGTCGAGCTCTGCTCAAAGGGATAGATTGCACATTCTGCATTCATAAGGCCCCACTCCTCGCTATTAATCTCACTCCATCCCCAGACTGCAACTTTAGCCTGTGTGCCTGAAATTTCCTGGTCCATCCCTGACTCCCCAGCAGGTAGAGGCCTTCAAGGAGGCAATGCTGCAACTTTTCGGACACTTTCGGGTCCCCTCTGTGTAAGAAACTGGCTCTATATACACTGCACCAAAGTGAGGTACAGGGTGTGTAGAGTCCAGGGATCTCCAGAGGTTTGGGAGAGGTTAAAGTTAGATAGAACCTTACTCTCTAAAGTGGTAGCTTGGTCGAGCAGTAAGGCAGTATCAGAGGACAGTGTAAAGCATTTGATGTACCCACTCAGTCAGCAAAGGAATTCACACACTCAATAACTGAACTCTAGGCCAATTGTTTTGTATAAAAAATATACTGTTTTATTTCTAGAACCAAGCAAGCCTGGTACAGGTAAGCATGAAAATAATTTGCAGTGGTAAATTACTTGTAGGAACACAGTTCAAAATTGTGTGTCACTTGTACTGGTTTTGGTTACAGGTTTAAGTAAGCAGTTTGCAACACATTGCAGGTATAGTACATTCGAATGAATGGGCTTTTTGATAAAAATGCAGTTAATTACTTTTCAGATTACTTTGGTTACCACAGGACTGGATCCTGGATTCAGCCCTGGGACATTTCCTGAAAACAGGTGAGTAAATGCGTTTTGGTTAGAGGTACGATTTTTAAAGAATATTCTTGTATTTCAAAAGTTGACACTTAGCAGAATTTTCACAGAAAACAGTCAATGGTTTCATATGGGGGAAATTGTATCATCTGTAAATTACGTTTGTGATTACTTTTCCTAATCAGTGCTGGATACCTAGATTCAGCACTGGGACATCTTTAGTAAACAAGTGAGTAAATTTGTTTTGGTAACTCGTACGATTTTTAAAGAATATTTGTAATTTGCAAAACTCGACACTTAGAAACTTTTTTCACATAGTCACCAATGTTATCTTATGGAAGGAAATTCACTTAGCAGGTAAGTTAGGTTATCGATACTTTTTCTTACTCAGTGCTGGATCCTGGATTCAGCACTGGGGCATTTCCTGAAAACAGTTGAAAGAATGCGTTTTGGTTATTCGGCTGAGTTTTAAGGAATATTTGTAGTTTTCAAAAGTCGACAAACTTTTTGGGAGAAAAAGCGTCAATGTTATCCTATGAGGAAAAATGAGTTATCGGTTTCAAGGTAAGTAATCGGTCTTTTGAGTTAGGGTTCTGGGGTTAGACTCAGGGGTCTCCCAGGGTCAGTGATGCACTGTTGTTGCACCCTCAGCGGCACTCGGGCGGCCGGTGCAGAGTGTTGAGACCCAATGTTATCCTATGGAGGATAGGGGGGCTCCGGTTGGTGGCGTCTGGTAAGCAGGCCACAGGGTTGTGGGAGCAAAGCTCCTAGGGTTAAGCTCAGGGCAAGTTGGGGACTAAGTTAGCACAGAAGGGGCACAGAAGGGGCACCCTCAGCGGCGCTAGGGCAGCCGGGTGCAGGGTGCTGTTTTGAGGTCGGGTGCCCTGTTGATTTCAATGGGGATTCTCCGGGACAAAGAAACACTGCAGGCTCGGGGACGAGGATCTTCCAGGAGTGACCACCACTTCGAGGGGTAGGTTGGGATGTAGAGGGATGGTTAGGCACCGCTGGGTTGGGCACACAAGGCCGTGGGGCGTTGGGTGCAGGGGTGCCTTTGGACGTCGGATTTGTTTACCCGTTCTGGTCGCGGTAGGGGGGGATCCTCTGGATTGAGGCTGCAGGCGTCGTCGGGAGGCTTGAGGCAGGTCAGGGGTCGCCGGATCTCGGGTCAGGATCGCCGGGGGGACCTCCTCGTGGTGTTTGTTCACTCAAACACAGGCCGGGCTCGGCGGGTGCAGAGTGTGCTGGATTCGCGGTTCCTGGCTGGCACCAGAAGCTGCAGTTTAAACACGTCTGGTGTTCTCGGGAGAAACAGCTGGATAAGGGAATGCAGGCGTGTCCTCCGGGGTTTGTGAGGTTGCTGGCCACTGGACACGCCGGGGTTTCGCAGGAGCAGGTTCGAGGGGAGACAGGCCTGTAGGGCTGGGACCAAGTCAGTGGGCGTCGTCCTCTTGTTAGCTCTGCACGGCTTCTCGTCCTTCTTCTTTACTTGTCGCTGCTGGATCTGTAAAAGCAAGTTTCAGGGTGCCCCTAAATACTGGATTTAAGGGCGTTACAGGTAGGGCAAGGGCAGGGACCAATGGGTCCCTTCCCTGGGGTGAGTACACCCCCTATTCTGCCACCCTCCAGTGGGAGGGGGGCAGGAGCCTAGTCCTGATTGGCTGGGTCCCCCCATCCTCAAGATGGCGGGGACTAGAGGTTGTGCTTCACCTCGCCTCCCCCATCCTAGGGGTGGGGTAGGCAGAGGTGGGCACACCTCTCTTCCTTACTTTGTTTTTCCCGCCGGGTCTCCCGCCCAAAGTGGGGAGGTAGAACCAGTGGGGACTAGTTGCTGAGTACAGCAAGTGGTCTGGAGAGGCTCACAAAGGCGGTATGCCTTTGAAGCTTCTCCTTCGTGAACCCTGCTCATCCTGGGGGAGGGGGCTTAGCACCTCGTCCCAGGCTGTGCATGGTTTCAGGCCCCCGAGAGCAGCAGCTCTCGACCCAGGGGTCTAGAAACATGTGTGGGGTGGCAGCCTCGGCAGCCACTCAGTCAGGTCCCTGGGAGTTGGTCAAGTTTCAGGGGGCATCTGTAAGATGCCCTCTGTCGTGTATTTTACATTAAATCCCACACTGGCATCAGTGTGGGTTTAATGTGCTGAGAAGTTTGATACCAAACTTCTCAGTCTTTAGTGCAGCCATATCTCTTAATGGCAGCACGGCATTCACAGTGCCCAGGAATGGACCTGGGCACTGTAGGGGTACAGGGCTCACGCACCTGTACCCTCACCACTGGCATAGGGCACCCAGCTAGAGGGGTGACTGATGGATGCCAGGGCAGTGGGTTGTGGGCATGGCACACAGGGATGTGTGCCATGTCGACTCTTCACTTGGGTCTGCACCAAGACACGCAGCCTGCAAGGGCAGGGTGTGTGTGTCAAGGTACAGGGCCTTTAAGGGTGGCACAATGAGTGCTGCAGCCCTTAAGGCCTTCTCTGGTCACAGTGCCCTGGGTACCTGTGGTACCATTTACCAGGGGCTTACCTGTGGCCAGAGATGCCAATTGGGTTTAGGCTTCAATGCAGTTTTAGGGAAGGAACACATGCCCTGGGTACCTGTTTGGCAGGAGCCCAGGGCACACTCAGTCAAAGCACATCAGCAAAAAGTGGGGGCATACTCATGCAAGAAAGAGGGCACTTTCTCACACACTGCACTTATGAGATTACCAAGGCATAGCCAGTGGCATTTGAGGACTCTCCAGCAGACCCTTAGCCTTGGTGCCAGTATCTCCGTTGCCATGAGGCCTTATTTGTCTCAGACTCTGATCCATAACAGACTTGCAAAATGTTCCACATGATGGGAATGTTGATAAGGAGGAGGCGGTCAGTTTTTGTTCTGTAACTTCACAGATGATAGACTAAATTTAGACCTGCAAAATGCTAGTGGACTTGGCGATTCACCAGACAGAGAAATGGACTCTGCATCTGGGCTGCTCACTGAGGGAGGTGCTTCCTTTGAGGTTGTAGTAAGCAGGGAAGTAGAGGTGTTCGAACTGAATTTGCCAACTGAAGAAACTAAGGTTAGTCTTCTTAGTGAAAGTTTGCAGCCTAGCCCTACAACTTCCTAGCCTTTGCTGCCTTTTAATGAGGCCCTGACAGCTTGGTTGAAGACTTGTTCAGTTGAGCTGGTAACCTGTCCCATCACTAGGCACCATAAGCCATCATCGGTTGATCCACCCTCCTTGACTCCGCACCACACTCTGTACAGCCTTGTGGTTCAAGATTCAGCCAGCAACGTCAACCTGGGTGCCTTCCCTATTACCTGCCTGATAGCGAATCAAAATGCATTAATGTGCTCGACAAGAAGGTATTCTTCTCTGCCACTTTGGCTTTGCGATCTGTATATGTGGTCCACTGGTTGGGCAGATACACACATGCCCTCTGGGATATGGTGAGCAAGATCTTGCCCGCCCTCTCGGAACTCCTTCGCACAAACAGTCCATGTCGGACAGAATGCAGGCAAATTCATGGCTGTGATGGATACCACAAACTGTGATAGTTTGTGCTGTGGACACTTGTGTGGTAATTCGTTGTCACTCCTGAATGAGCACCATGGTTTTTTTTGCGGTTGTACAGGTATCCCTCATGAACATGCCCTTTGATAGCGCTAGTCTGTTTGGTCAGAAGCATAAAAGTGATGGAAGACAGGAGAGCCCCATTTCTAGCTATATCTCTCTTAGCTATCACCAAACTCAAGTTGCAGAACAGAAAACCCATTGTTGAGCCTTTTTAGCTCTAGAGTTTCTGCCTCAAAGTTCCCTGCAAGACACCTTTTGCTTACCAGGGGTCTCTGTCGCTGCATTTCCTGGTTCTGAAAATCAGGATAGACCAGACTCAACTCATGATAACCCCAGACTGGACATGGAGGGTCTTGTACTCTGACCTGCTGAGTCTGAGCGTCTGCAGTGCACCTCTTTGAGAAACTTGCTCTCCCAACAACAGGGCAGGGTTCTACTCACGAACCTCCACAAACTACACCTCCTTACGTGGCTATTGAGCAGAACCAGCTGAGCGGTTTTGATCTATCCGTTTTGGCAGTTTGCTTTCCTGCCACAAAGTCGAACTATTCTGAACACTGGGCAAAATTTGCAACGTGATGCGAGGACCATCTGGTCAATCCACTGCAAGCTAAACTTTCTGATGTTTTTTAATCGTCCAGCCTTTGGCCTGGCAAGGGCTTGTTATGGGCACCATTGAATGTTTTTTTCACACTATTGACCTTTCTACATGGACCTGATTAGCCCAGTTTTTATTTACGTCACCAATTTTTTTTTTTTATGGCTTACGTGTGTTTCCTCATGAGCTTCGGTTGTGCGGCAGTGGATCATACTCTGGTTCTCTTAATGTGCATGCCTTTTGATAGTATGCATAGCTGTTCTTCCTGGTTACTAGCTATTAAAACTGCCTTCCTCATTGCGATTACTTCTGTGCACCATGTCAGTGAAAATAATGCGCTGTCAGTACAATCACCATCCAACGCCACCTTTGCGGACAAGCTGGTGCTTCGGACTGGGGCATAAGTGATGTTGCCTTTCCATGTGGGCAATCCATTAGGCTCCCCACCTTCTTCTCTCTGCCACATCCCTCTAAGGAGGAGAAGCTTCACTGGTTGGACCCCAAAAGAGTCCATAGCTTTTCTAGCAATCAGACTAAGCAGCACCAAGTGGGTGACCAACACTTTGTGGGGTTCTCTGGTGCTAATAAGGCAAAGGCAGTCTAGAAACTGACATTATGCAGATGACTCCTCCTTTGCAAAGATGTACTATGCTTATCCGAGTTAATTCCACTACTACAGCCTTGGCCAGAGGCCTTGTGGTACAGGACATCTGCAAGGAAGCTACGTAGGCATTCATCCACACCTTCACCAGCTACTGCTCTAACTCTCGGGTCTATAGGCAGGGCCATTTTGCCCAACCGCTCTTGCAGGATTTCCTGATCTAAATTCCACATCTCCAACCTTCTACTGTTATGAGGTATTGCATTGGTATCTATTCAAAAGGTGATGAGTATGTGGTTAGAACTATCCATCCGAAGAGCAAGTTACTTACCACCTGTAATGCTCTTTCTGGAGACTACTGTATCTGACTGCTGTTTCCTCACCCACTGGGCACCCTCCTGGTTCTGTGAAGTGGCATTCTAGGTATTAATAAGGTTCCAAATTATATTTTGTACACTCTCATTGTTCTCAATCTGTTACTAATGCTTCATGTTAACGGCTAAAATACTTGGTTGAAAACGTATCTGCTCGGTTATGGCACCTATATACCGGTCCACGCTGTCACTTCCGAAGGTGGGACAAGGCTGCCATGGAGGCCTCTACGGCACACTATAGCAATTGCTAGAAAAGTCTCTGGATCCAGTTTAACAGCTGAGCGAATTCAAAATTGAGGAATCTGTGTTAAGATACAGTATCCACCAGAAAGAATGTTACCAAAAGCAAGTAACTTGTTTCTTTAGGACAGACGTCCAGATTTTTTCATCTTTCATTCCTCTGCAGCTTGCTTGCTTTCGGTGTTCACTGGACTCAATTATGTGTGACAGTGCAAAGGTTGTGTGCTGGATGAGAACGTTACTTACCTGTAACCTAGTTCTTCAGCTAGGTTGCCCTGTTCTTACTTCCAAGATAGAATCTAACATTTATTCTGCATCTTACTGGTCAAAACCTTTGATATGATAGGAGTGTAAACTACAGCATTCCCAAAGAGATCGTTTGCATCTCTGTTAAAAAAATAAAACACAATTGGATATTTATGATGGCAGGTACGTAACTTAATTTTGTTGTTATGCTATAAATGGTGGGAGCTGATGTCCAGTGTTTGTTTTAACAGAGTTTCTTACCTTTGTTGCTGATGGTTGTCTTTCTCTTAATTCTAGTTTTGGTAGCACAAACAACACAACAACATTTGGCAGCATTGCCAGCCAGAGCACTCCTACCTTTGGCTCACTGAGCCAGCCACCGTCTGGGTTTGGGGCACCAAGCAGTGGATTCTCTGGCTTCGGGTCACCTGCAGGAGCTTCCAATGGTGCCACAGGAAACACCGGAGGTACAGATGACATGGGAGGAACTACAATGGGTGAATATGGGGAAGCAAATAGTAACAGAATAGAATTCTAATGTTTTGCTCTCTCCATGTACTAATTAGTGGAAACTGTTACCTACCTGTGAATGAATCAAACGCTCAAGGCTGCCACAAACAGAACTGTGTATGCACTTCTCATTGTTGTAATTCCTACCTATGGCAATTTATGCCCTCAATATGCACCAAGTTCCCTGCTTCGCACAGACCTGCATGGGTTGCCTTGTTAAAGTTAAAGTGAGCTACTCTGCCCCAGGGACCTTTCCTTGCACTGCTCATGATCTAGCAGGTTAACACAGGTACCATCACATATGACATTGGTGACATCACTTATTGCATCACCATTGGCATTTCATCTTTGAGTGTTTTAAATTACGGTATAGTGGTGAGATTACTTGTGTACAGGAAGGAATATGTTGTACCACCTGTGCATTGTCCTTTTAGCTTTACAAATCGCTTTTCCATTCCGCCCCACACAGGCAGCCTCTCCCCTTGTTGGCTAACTGTAGAGATCCAAAGAATAAGTAGTTGCCATTCCACGTTAGCGGTAATTTCAAAGTTATGCAGAGGACAATCATCTTTCTGAGCATACGCAGGTTAACAGTTGCAGCTTCTGAACGTAGGAAGAGGAGGGAGCTTGCTTCTTAACTTTACAGTAGCCGCAGGTGGTACATATATCCTGCACTCCTTGGTAAACCCACAAGTTTGTGTCCCAGAATTAGTGACTCAAGTCACGAAGCAAAGGCAGATAGTTCAGTCCGCTCTTACCGTTTTGTTCACGTCAACACACATGAAATTAACATTGCACATTTACTTTTAAGCACTTTTGATTACATAAAGCAGACAATCATGCAGATGTGCTCACAATTGTGCACAAAGATACATGCAGCTGTTAGCTGTAGACTGATGTTCCTACCCTCGCTTCGTGTATGTTTTCATGTTCACCCATACACATACATTCACTGAAGCACAAAGGTCATTAGGCACTTGTTGGAATATGGAGGCTACTGTTCTCAAGCACCTCTACAAATATGCTCATGTACTAGTTAGTTGGTAATACATACCATATACTTTTAATTGTATGCAAACACATATCCTTTCATTGTCATGAAATACATGCTGTTTATAGCATCTCGCATCCCTTGTACATAAATAACTGATTACGGCAAACCATGTGAACTGTATCACATATCTTTGCAGTATTCAAAGGTCTATAAGGAGTTATTGGCCACAGTTCTCTGTACAAAGGGTGTTCACAAAAGATTGCAAGAGCACATTTTATTGTGTAACCTAATTGGGCTTCTCCGTATTTAAATCCTCTTTGCATCTGTTTCAGGTTTCGGATTTGGCGCTCCCAACCCGTAAGTGTCCAAGATAACTTTTCTGAAAGTAATGAAATATCTGTTTTCATGGTTTAACATGCATTCTTTTTTGTTCAGAAGCAGAGGTCAGTCAATAACCTATTTAAGAATTGACATAAATGAGAGTTGATTATAACATGAGAAAACTTATCGATAACCTTTATAGAGTTGTGTATTCTTAATGTCCCTGATTATTCGGGTGGGGTAATGGATATTTCCAGTTTTTCTCCATTGATGGTATGAAAATACAGCTGTCTTGGCAGAAGTCTTAATATCCAATTCCACTACTGCCTACTCTTCTTAAGACTTTAATTGAAGTTTCCCACCTCGCCAGAGAGGCACTCTGCTTGCTCTCTAATCCAGGTTTTTTAGCCTCAATTCTGGCCCTGGGTAAGACCGTTCCTTCTTGTTGTAGTGCCTGTTTCTTGTTTGTCTCTCAGGGGTCTCATCAACCCTCGGGAGATTAGTTCCTTTTAATGATTTATTTTATGGTACTCTGTGCTCGGCATTACTAGTTAGGCTGTTGGCAGCTCCACCTCAGGCACGGGAACTGTGAAAACAGATGTATTACAAGCTGCTTCAGCCTGGCATCTGTCCTTGGTTTTGTCTGCTCTTATTTGGAACCACTGGAGCAGATTTTCTTTTTTAAGTGACTGTCAATACATTTTCACGTGTTACCACAAAAGGTGCCTTGGTATTTAGAATCCTTGTTGGGTAGGGCTTTCGGTCTGAGAATATTCCCAAATCAGTTAATCATAAAGTGTGGTTCAACCTTTCCGTAGGAATCAGGAAACTGCTTCCTTCCTGAATTTGCTTCTCCAGAAGAGATTTTATGATTTCTGGACTTCTTTACAGAAAACGGACCAGATTTGGGTTTTCTAGAGCCTCTGAGACTAAGGATTTAAGCAGTGTACAAATATGAGACCGAACCCAGAGGCCTGCAACCCACTGAGCATTACTTGATTGAGGTGCGTTTTAGGTAACGATCATCCTATCTGAAAGAGACACGTTAGTGATAGATTCCTTACCTTAGAATATCCCCAGGCGTCAGGCTGGATCCGGAAAGTTTTGCGTAGCAGTACCCTTGCGCGTCGGTAGGCGGCGTCGTGCGGCTCCGCGTCCGTCGTCGGCGTCGTGATCGCCGGGATGACGTCGCGGGCAGTACTTAGGCGCCGCCCCTGCGCGCTGACGTCAGTTCTTCTTTTTCCGCGCCAGCAAGCGCAGATCCGGGAAGAGCAGTGCCCTGGTCAATTTTTGACCATATTTTTGGAGTGATTTTTTCACTGTTTTTCCAACTTTAAGGTGTCGTAGGGATGCCCGGCTTCAAGCGATGCGGCGCCTGTGCGCGGATGATGTCCGTCACCGACCCGCATTGGGAGTGTCTCTTCTGCCTCGGCCGAGGCCACGACACCGAGTCTTGTCCCGAATGCCAGGCCCTCAACCCGAAAGCTTTGCGAGAGCGGTCTCGAAAGCTCCTCGAGGCCCGGCATTCGGCTCCACGCAAGCCCCGGTCGCGTGAGAGGTCCAGGGGTCGCTCGCGGAGTGCACACCGGTCGTCGGCGTCGAAGTCTTCTTCGTCCGGTAAGTCTAAACACAAGAAGTCCAAGAAGCATCGTCGCTCTCGGACTTCGCCTCGCCGGTCTCGCGACTCGGCTGAGGCCCCTCCCGGCACCGTCCCCGCCCCGCGGCCCCGGACTTGCCTGTGGAGTCGCCCCCGTCATACCCGCCCTTCCCGGGTTCGGGGGCGGATCCGGCCAAGGCACAGGAGTTCCTGTCGGCCATGGCCCGCCTCTTCGGGCCTTCAGGCCCCTCCGGTGCGCCTTCGGGCCCCGCGGCCCCAGATGGGGTTGCTCCGGCGTCGCCGGCGGCTCCGGCGTCGCCCGAGCCTCCAGCCTCGATCCCGGCTCCGGCTTCGGCCCCGGCCTCGATCCCGGCTCCACAACCCCCATCGACGCCGGTCGACCTCACGACACCTCCGCCGGCGCCGATGTCTCCAGTGCCGTTCTCGACGCCGCCCTGGGCTCCGGGCGGCGTCGTCCCCAGTTCCTTCCGGACATGGACCCGGAGCGACGTCGCTCGACGCCGGCTCCGGCGCCGATGGGACCTTGGGTCCCAAATGTCCCTCCTCCTCCTTATTTTGAACCAGAGGAGGACCAGGAGGACTGGGAGGGGTCTGATGACCCTCTGACGCGCAACTGTCAGTATGATGAGGACTGGACAGAGAGTCTAGGGAGGCCAGTGGTCTGGATACTTCCCTGACACTGGCATGCTGTCTCCTCCCGTGGCTACGGAGGAGGGGGCCAATTTTGGTACAGTGTTGCGTAGGGCTGCTGGGGCCTTACGTCTCCAGCTCCCTACTTTGACGGTCAAGCCTAACATCTTGACAGAGGTGCTTCAGCCGGCAGCCTCCTCTGCGGAGACTGTGCTGCCGTTTAACGACGCCCTCACTGACGTTCTTTTGGGCGCCTGGTCCAAGCCCAACACAGGGGCTCCTGTGGATCGGAACGTGTCACGACGCCATCGCCCCGCTCCGGGCGACCCCCTGTTTCTTTCTGTCCACCCCACTCCTGAGAGCTTGGTTGTCCAAGCCTCCGCTTCCCAAACCGCCTTCCCTACCGCTCCTCCGGATAGGGAATCCAAACGCCTGGATCAGTTTGGGAAGAAAGGTTTTTCTTCCTCCAGTGCTGGCTTGCGGTCCGTTAACACCGCTTGTCTTTTGGGCCGATATACCCACTCCCTGTGGGATTCGGTGGCGGATGTTTTGCCCCAGTGCCCTGAGGAGGTCCAGGCACTGCTTTCCGCGCCATTGCGGAAGGAAGGGATGCGGCCAAATACACTATCCGTTGTGGCCTTGACACCGCCGACTCGCTGGGCAGGTCGATTGCAACGACGGTGGCGCTCCGGCGCCACGCCTGGCTGAGAACCACTGGTTTTTCAGGGGATGTCCAGAATACTCTCATGGACATGCCCTTTGATGGAGTCGGTCTTTTGGGTCCAAAGCAGACCATGCGTTGGAGCGCTTTAAGGACTCACGGGCTACTGCCAAGTCCCTGGGCCTTTCTGCTACACGCCCTCCGCTGCCTTCTGCTTTTCGCCCCTATCGTGGCCACGGTAGGGGCGCCCCTTCACGTCAGCAGCCCAGCCACCGGCCCGCGCAGCAGGCGTCTTCGCGTGGCCGAGGACGTGGATTCCGCCGTGGCGGATCGGGCAACCAGCGTGCGGGTCAGGCCACCACCTCCAACCCGTCCGCGGCCTCCAAGCCCTCCTAGTCCCTCCTTTCAGGTGCACGGCACGCCAGTAGAGGGCAGGGTCCGCCATCACCTTCCCCACTGGCGCACCATCACCTCGGACAGGTGGGTCTTGGACATTGTCCGAAGGGGCTACTCCCTCCCCTTCGAGACCACCCCCCAGCCATGCCACCTCAATTCCACCGCATGTCAGGGGATCACTTGGTGCTTCTACGGAAGGAAGTCACGGCCCTCTTGACCAAGAGGGCCATCGAGCATGTTCCGACCCCAGAAGTAGGGCGTGGTTGCTACTCCCACTACTTTCTGGTGCCCAAAAGGACAAGGAGGACATGCGTCCTATCTTGGACCTCCGGAACGTCAATCGCTTCCTCCGGAAGGAGAAGTTCAAGATGCTCACCCTAGCTCAGGTCTTGACTGCCCTCGACCCTGGAGACTGGTTGGTAGCGTTGGACTTGCAGGACGCGTATTTCCACATCCCCGTCCTGCCGGCCCACCGGCGTTACCTTCGGTTCACGGTAGGCCCCGAGCATTTTCAGTTCACCGTGCTCCCCTTTGGCCTTACCAGTGCCCCTCGGGTGTTCACGAAAGTGATGGCGGTGGTCGCAGCTCATCTGCGCCGGGCAGGGGTTTCAGTCTTCCCCTACCTCGACGACTGGCTGCTGAAGGCGGGCTCGTCCCAGGCAGTCGTCTCCCACCTCCAGACTACGGCCGAACTCCTGCACTCGCTGGGGTTCTCCATCAATGTGCCGAAGTCGCATCTAATTCCTTCTCCACAGCTCCTTTTCATCGGAGCAGTTCTGGACACGACGCAGTTTCGGGCCTATCCTCCCGAACGGCGAGTCCGGGATATTCAGGCTATGATTCCGATCTTTCGGCCTTTATCCTGGGTTTCGGTACGGATGACCCTGAGGCTGCTGGGCCTCATGGCCTCCTGCATCCTGCTGGTCAATCATGCCAGATGGCATATGCGGGCTCTGCAGTGGGACCTGAAGTTCCAGTGGGCGCAGCACCAGGGCAACCTGTCCGATCACGTCCAGATCTCGGAGGGGACTGCAAAACAGTTGCAGTGGTGGCTCTCGAACCGGCAATGGGTCATGGGCAGATCCCTCTCCCTTCCCCAGCCAGAGCATACAGTTGTGACGGACGCGTCCCTTCTGGGATGGGGCGGTCACATGGGAGAGGCGGAGATCAGAGGCCTCTGGTCTCCGGCGGAGTCCCGGCTCCATATCAACCTTCTGGAGCTCCGGGCGATCCGGCTTGCACTCAAGGCATTCCTTCCCTCTGTCAAAGGGAAGGTGGTGCAGGTGTTCACAGACAACACCACCGCCATGTGGTACTGCAACAAACAGGGCGGGGTGGGGTCTTGGACCCTTTGTCAGGAGGCTCTGCGCCTCTGGACATGGCTGGAACATCAGGGCATGTTCCTGATGGTTCAACACCTGGCAGGTTCTCTGAACCCCAGGGCGGACGAACTCAGCCGCAGGTGCATGATGGATCACGAATGGCGTCTTCACTCGGAAGTGGCGCAAGGACTCTTTCTACAGTGGGGAGAGCCTTGGTTAGATCTATTCGCCACCGAAGAGAACGCGCAAGGTCATCAGTTCTGCGCGTTGGAATTTCCAAGGCGGCACTCCGCTCGGCGACGCTTTTCGTCGCGAGTGGAGTTGCGGTCTGTTGTACGCCTTTCCGCCTATACCACTTCTACCCAGAGTGTTGAAGAAGATTCGGCACGACCGGGCCCAAGTCATTCTTGTGGCTCCGGACTGGGCTCGAAGAGTTTGGTATCCCGAGCTACTCAGTATGAGCGTAGATCCCCGATCCGTCTGCCTCTTCGGGAGGATCTTCTGTCGCAGCAGCAGGGGACGGTCCTTCACCCGAACCTGTCCAGTCTACACCTGCTTGCGTGGAGATTGAGCGGCGGCAGTTGATTCCTTTCGACTTGCCTCCCGAAGTTTGTGATGTGATTCTGGCAGCCAGGCGTCCCTCCACTAAGGTGGTATACGCCTGCAGGTGGAACAAATTTGTGGCATGGTGCACAGCAAAGGCTGTGAATCCCCTTTCTGCCCCTCTTTCTGAGGTCCTTCTGTTCCTTCTCTCTCTGGCCCAACAGGGTTCTGCCCTGGGTACCATCAAGGGTTATCTTTGTGCTATCTCGGCCTTCCTCAGGCTCCCTGATCAGCCCTCCCTTTTCAAGTCCCCTGTTGTTAACAGGTTCTTAAAAGGCATTACTCACCTCTTTCCTCCTGTTCCGTTTGTGATGCCTCAGTGGGACTTGAACTTGGTTCTTACCTTTTTAATGTGCGCTCCCTTTGAGCCTCTGCATAACTGTCCTCTTCGTCTTCTGACTCTGAAGACTGCCTTTCTGGTGGCCATCACCTCCGCTCGGCGGGTGAGTGAGCTCAGGCTCTATCTTGCAAACCTCCCTTTCTGTCTGTTCATCCAGACAAGGTTGTTCTTCGGACGCGTCCGTCCTTCTTGCCAAAGGTGGTTACTGCTTTCCACATTGGGCAGACCATCACTTTGCCCACCTTCTTTCCGCCTCCGCATCCTTCCAGAGAGGAAGAGAGCTCCACCGTCTGGACTCCAAAGCGTGCGCTCTCCTTCTATATCGACCGCACAAAACACTTCCGGGTGGATGACCAGCTCTTTGTTGGCTACGTGGGCGCCAAAAAGGTCGGGCGGTGCACAAGAGGACCGTCTCCCGCTGGGTTACCTTGTGCATCAAGACCTGCTATTCTTTGGCCAAGAAGGAGCCTCCTGTTGGGCTGCGTGCCCATTCCACCAGGGCAACGGCTGCTACCACGGCCTTGGGCCGCGGTGTTCCGCTGCCGGTTATCTGTCAGGCAGCTACGTGGGCCTCGCTGCACACGTTTACTAAGCATTACTGCCTTGACAGTCAGGTCCGGAGGGACGGCTTCTTTGGCCGTTCTGTCCTCCAGGACTTCCTTGTCTGATCTTTGTTCGCAGACCCACCACCGGGGTTGGTATTGCTGGGGTATCTATTCTAAGGTAAGGAATCTATCACTAACGTGTCTCTTTCAGATGCACAAGTTACTAACTTGTGTAACGATATATCTGTAAGAGACAGTAGTTAGTGATAGATTCCTTACCGCCCACCCATCCTCCCCGTTCTGCGAACTGATTTCTAGGGTTAAGGACATCCCTTTCAGGGCCCTAGTATTTTTCAGACACCTGTGTCAGCTTCTTGCATGGCTCTGCGTTCCTGGCGCGGAAAGTCGTGTACAGAACTGACGTCAGCGCGCAGGGGCGGCGCCTAAGTACTGCCCGCGACGTCATCCCGGCGATCACGACGCCGACGACGGACGCGGAGCCGCACGACGCCGCCTACCGACGCGCAAGGGTACTGCTACGCAAAACTTTCCGGATCCAGCCTGACGCCTGGGGATATTCTAAGGTAAGGAATCTATCACTAACTACTGTCTCTTACAGATATATGGTTACACAAGTTAGTAACTTGTGCTTTAAGACTTCACAGTGATAGTTAGGGAACCCAAACTCTCTCATCATGAAAGGCACTTTCAAGAGCAACAGCAAACTAGGACTATATTTTCAAGATTTATTAAAATCAAAATTCTGTCCTAGTCCACACAATATAAATAGTAACTATTATAAAATTAAACAAGATAGTGGCAATGATGCTTGTTGGAAGGCAGAATAATATAAAATATTGAAAAACAATATTATTTGCTTCCTTACATCAATACCACCAAGCCCTCCTTTCGCTAGGCATACTAAGCTAAGCTTAGCTCCAGTACTGGGCATGTTTGAGTTTCATAGGTAGTACATACCTGCATACCTTTTCTGAACAATGGAACCAATGTTCAGCAAAGAAGCAGCAGCTGCTGTTTCTGTCTGCAAGTTGGTAGGTGAGCAGAGTGAAGGCTTAACATGCCTGCCTGCATAAACTTCAGCCAGGAAAGATGATTACAACCTCTGCATAACCACTAGTCTCGAATCTCCGAAGTATGAAGTTTCTGTTTATCTTATAACACTCTGTTCTAGTTTATATATTATGTCTGAAACATTTAGTAGTGAAGCCCTTTTAACCTTTTACTCACTTAATTTTTGTGAAACTTTGCTTATTATTTAAAAACAAGTGAGAAGTCAAAATGTCAATTTCTATGAAGCCTGATTAATTATTTAAAAACAATCACCGGAAACACCATTCAAATTTTATGAAAAAATATGAATGTATTCTAGCAGGCTGAATTATCACGTTGCAATGAATAACATTAATAATTGTGCATTTATATTTGAAACCTACACCTAAATAAATTAACATATATAATTTGAAAGGAAGATGCCTAAAAACAAGTTTCGAGGCATATGAGCTGTAGATTGTATACTTGTGCATAGATCGCCATCTGGTGTTGGGCTCGGATGTTTGCAGTTTGTTTTTGTCTTGGAAGAGTGTTTGTAGTCACGAGATAGGTGACTCCTCCTCAGGACGATAGTGCGCATGGGCATCGACTCCATCTCCAGATTGTTTTTTTCCGCCATCGGGTTCGGATGTAAAACGTTGCGCTCCGGGTCGGTGTCGTATTCGATCCCCCTTCGACGCGCAATCCTTCACCGCTCGACGGTATTGTTTCGCTCGAGTTCCCTTTCAACGCGCATCCAAGGAATATCCACCAAGACCTTCGATTCCGGTCGTCAACGCGGGCCGTTGGGCCTACCTGCGCCATCAGGCCCTGCAGTAAATGGAAAGAATTCCATTTAAGAAATGTCCTTTGTGTGGTGCTAAATTTCCACACACAGATCTCCACGAGGTCTGTAACCTTTGCTTGTCTCCAGAGCACGAGGACAGGGATTGCCAGGCCTGCGATTCCTTTCGATCGAAGAAGACCATACGTGATCGCCGGACACGATGGCTCGATCAACTTCCTCGGCGCCGGACGACATCTTCGATGCCAAAATCCAACAGGAATCCGAAGAGGAAAACATCAGCGTCTCCGAGGCAGACGACTCCGATGCCGAGGATCAGCCCATTACTACAGGACAACGAACTGTGAGTACTGAACTCGACGCTCCTCTCCCAGTAAAAACACAAAAGGCTTCGGTGACACCTTCGCCTTCGGGCTCAGGCAAACACCGAGATAAGTCTTCGGATGCCCCGCCCTCGGGCCCAGCTCCAAAGCCGAAAGAAAAGCCTTCAGGCGGCTCGGGACCGAGTCAGCCACATACCGGTGCCGAAAAACACTCCTCTGCACCGAAAGAAAAACCAAAGTCAAGCACAGGGCCACGCCCTGTTATATCAGCACCGAAGTCGGCCTCCACGCCCACCACTTCGGCACCGAAGCAGCACAAAGACAAGTCCTCAGATCTGAAGAAACACCATACTCCTTCGGAACCGAAAACTGCTACACAACTAAAGACTTCGACAAAGCTTAAGGACAGTTCTACCACTGCCAAAGCTAAGTCGAAGCACCACTCGGACCCAAAACCCTCAGTGCCGAAAAAACCGGACGACTCCGAAGAACTATTTCGGCCAGATCCATTGGATCCAAAGCAGAAAACTCTGTGCATTGACCCTCATACAGGTCAGGTGACCACAGTTCCACCAAAAAAGAGGACATTGGCCGTTCCAGACCCACCTGAGATACCTTTAAAGAGGAAAAACATTGCTACTTCTCCTCTTAGGCCTATCTCTCCCATTCAAAACCTTCAACCTATACATCTTTCTCCTACTTCTTCACCTGCCCTTCAACAGGATGAACAGGACTTTGGGGGTGGGGATGACCACAGTGATGGGCATTTCCAAGAGGATGATGATAACATACATAACATCCCACCACAAGACCTTTGGGATGATTATCATGATATCCCATATATACCTGAGCCAGATTCATACCCATCCAAACCATCCCCACCAGATGACAACATTGGCTTTGCACAGCTGATAGACAGGGCCGCCAAGTACCACCAGGTAGAGTTACACTCAGAACCTGCGGAAGAAGATTTCTTAATGGAAACTTTTACTCACTCTCAAAAGTCGTCCACCACCTTGCCAATGTTAAAAGGCATGATTAAACATGCCCCAGAAATCTTCAAAGACCCAGTCAGGGCTAGGATAATCAACCCACGCATTGACAAAAAATATAAGCCAGCCCCAAACGACCCAGCTCATATTAAAGGACAACTCTCTCTAGGCTCCCTTGTAGTGTCAAATGCCCGTAAACGGGCTAATTCTCAATCCACAGGGGAGGCCCCTCCTCCAGACAAGGAGTCAAAACTGCTGGACGCATCTGGCAAACGAGTCGCGTCTCGAGCAGCCAATTACTGGCGCATTGCCAGCGCCCAGGCTTTACTTGCCAGGTATGACACGGCGCATTATGATGAGCTGGAGACTCTTATGCAGCACCTTCCAGACCAGTATAGGGCCAAAGCCAACGACCTTATACAGGAGGTAAAAACCATCACTAATACCTCCATCAAAAGTGCTTTGGATGCAGCAGATACAGCATCCAGAGCAGTCAATATAAGCGTTCTGCTGCGCAGGCATGCATGGCTGCGCATCTCTGGCTTTAAACAGGAGGTGCAGTCCCAAATTCTTAACCAGCCATTTGACCAGCAACATTTATTTGGCCCTTCTGTAAACACATCATTAGAGAAAATGAAAAAGGACAAAGAAACAGCCAAGTCCATGGGGGCCTTACAATTTCCGGCAAATAGAGGGTCTTTTCGTCGCTCCACTTAGAGGGGCGCCTCCAAAACCAGTGGCACAAACAACACCTCTTCATACAAAAGTCCCACTCAATCTTCTCCTAGCAGAGGATATTTTAGAGGGGGCTACAGGGGTAATAATAACAAAGGAAGAGGTCGCGGTAACAATACCCGCACCTCCCCCGCCTCAAAGCAGTGACTTCCCTACACTCCCCCCAGACCATTCCACACCGGTCGGGGGAAGACTATCTCAGTTCCTTCCTGTGTGGCTTTCCATCACCACAGACAGGTGGGTGAGACAAATTATCCAGTATGGTTACTGCCTGGAGCTCACTTCACCTCCACCAAACGTGCCTCCCAGGCATCGACCGATGTCCACAGAACATCTAACACTTCTCAAACAGGAGATTGCCTCCCTTTTACAAAAGCAAGCAATAGAACCAATCCCCCTACATCAGAAAGGCTCAGGGGTCTACTCCCTTTACTTTCTCAATCCAAAAAAGGACGGTACTCTGAGGCCAATATTAGACCTCAGAATACTAAACCTGTACATACAGTCCGACCACTTCCATATGGTCACCCTGCAACAGGTCCTCCCACTGCTCCAACAGGGCGATTTCCTTTCCACTCTAGATCTCAAGGACGCCTACTTTCACATCCCCATTCACCCTGCTCACAGGAAATATCTACGGTTTGTGCTGGATGGTCAGCACTACCAGTTCAAAGTCCTCCCATTCGGAGTAACTACAGCATCCAGGGTATTCACAAAGTGCCTCGCAGTGGTAGCAGCACACTTGCGAAGACAACACGTTCATGTATTCCCTTATCTAGACGACTGGCTCATAACAGCCAGCTCACACAACCACTGTGTTCAACACACACACAAGACAGTTCAGCTCCTGCACGACTTGGGATTCACAATTAATCTCACCAAGTCACACCTGCAACCGTCCCACATACAACAGTATCTGGGCGCTACACTAGATACTACAAAAGCCATCGCGTATCCCAGTCCACTCAGGATACACAGCATACAGGCTCTCATAAAAAGATTTCAACCTCAACACTCACTCCCAGCTCGAGTGTTCATGCAACTAATAGGAATGATGGCCTCTTGCATTTTCATAGTGCCTTACGCAAGACTCCAAATGCGCCCATTACAAGAATGTCTGCCACATCAGTGGAACCAGGCCCAGGGCCAGCTTACAGATCTGGTGTTGGTGGACAGCCGCACACATCGCTCTCTGCAGTGGTGGAACACACAAAACCTATCCAAGGGGCGGCAGTTCATAGACCCGGTTCCACAGATTGTGCTAACAACGGATGCATTGCTCACCGGCTGGGGAGCCCATCTCTTACATTATACCATTCAGGGCATATGGACCCCTCGGCAAAAATTACTCCACATCAATCATTTGGAGTTACTGGCAATTTTTCTTGCGTTAAAATCATTCCAGGTACATCTAGTACACAAAGCAGTCCTAGTCAGGACAGACAATATGACTGCAATGTACTACATACAAAAACAGGGGGGGGACATTCTCTGCAGCTCTTGTGCCTAGCGCAAACCATATGGTGATGGGCCATTCCGCAAAAAATATACCTGTTAGCAGAACACCTACCAGGGCTACACAATCAAATTGCGGATCTACTCTGTCGTCAGACACAACAGATTCACGAATGGGAACTTCATCCACAAGTTCTTCATCCATTCTTCCACAAGTGGGGCCACCCAGACATAGATCTGTTCGCCACACACTTAAACGCAAAATGCCCAAACTTCGCCTCCAGGTACCCACACCCATTGTCCAAAGGCAATGCGATACGGATGAACTGGTCAGGCAAATTTGCGTACGCTTTTCCGCCTCTCCCACTCCTTCCATTAGTGGTTCGAAAACTCAGACAACAGTCGCTCACAATGATCCTGGTTGCTCCAACATGGGCTCGACAACCATGGTTCACAACCCTACTGGAACTTTCACTAGTCCCACATCAAAAGTTGTACCTTTCTCCAGAACTTCTCACGCAGAACCATGGAGAAATAAGACACCCAAATCCAGCTCAATTGAACCTAGCAATCTGGCTCCTGAAGTCTTAGAGTTTGGATACCTTAATCTACCTCCGCAATGTTTGAATATTATTAAGGAGGCTAGACGTCCTACCACTAGAGCCTGCTATGCAGCCAAATGGAAAAGATTTGTGATCTACTGCAATAACAATGCACTCGATCCTTTAGATGTGTCAATTCAGAACATCATTTGTTACCTTTTGCATCTACAAAACTGTAATCTAGCATTCACATCCATACGGTTACACCTCGCAGCCATAGCTGCTTACCTACAAAATAGACAACATTTGTCGTTGTTTAAGGTACCTGCTATCAAGGCTTTTATGGAAGGCCTTAAAAGAATAATTCCTCCCAGAACTCCACCAGCTCCTGCGTGGAATCTAAACATTGTCCTTACTAGGCTCATGAGCCCCCCATTTGAACCTTTGCATAGGAGCGAGCTACAGTTTCTCACATGGAAAGTAGCTTTCCTCGTAGGAATCACATCTCTCAGAAGAGTTAGTGAGCTCCAGGCCTTAACCATACAAGAACCCTTCTTGCAAATACATCACAACAAGGTAATTCTTAGGACAAACCCTAAATTCTTACCAAAAGTAATCTCTCCCTTCCACCTTAACCAGTCTGTTGAGCGACCAGTCTTTTTCCCTCAACCAGACTCAGTGGCAGAGAGGGCTCTTCATACACTAGATGTCAAAAGAGCTATCCTTTACTACATTGAAAGAACAAAAACTTTCAGGAAAACCAAACAACTTTTCGTAGCCTTCTCACCACCACATAAGGGCAACCCCATATCAAAATCAGGACTTGCCAGGTGGATTGTTAAATGCATCCAGATATGCTACCTAAAGGCAAAGCGTACCTCATCTGTTCCTCCTAGAGCGCATTCCACACACAAACTAGGGGCTTCTATGGCATTCTTAGGAAGCATCCCCATAGATGACATCTGTAAAGCAGCAACATGGTCTACACCACACACCTTCACAAAGCACTATTGTGTAGATGTGCAAGCAAAACAAGCTACTGTGGGACAGGCTGTATTAAAAACACTTTTTCAAACTACTGCAACAGATACAGGTGGCCACCGCTAAGGAGATAACTGCTGTGTAGTCTATGCACAAGTATACAATCTACAGCTCATATGCCTTGAACGGAAAATGCTACTTACCAGTATGCATCTGTTCTTGGCATGTAGAGCTGTAGATCTGTATACCCCCACCCTCCCCCGGTTGCCTGTAACTGTTCCAGTATTATCTTACTTAGATAACTATACATGGGCATCTTTTTTCTATTACTATTATTATTTATATTTCTTTCTAACTCCATCACAACTCTTCATGGCGAAAACAATCTGGAGATGGAGTCGATGCCCATGCGCACTATCGTCCTGAGGAGGAGTCACCCATCTCGTGACTACAAAGACTCTTTCAAGACCAAAACAAACTGCAAACATCCGAGCCCAGCACCAGATGGCGATCTATGCACAAGTATACCGATCTGCAGCTCTACATGCCAAGAATAGATGCATACTGGTAAGTAGCATTTTCCTTACTTACCTTCGGGACCACCTTATCTGGTAGAGACTATCTAGCCGCAGATTCCTTACCTTAGAATTATCCCCAGGTGTCAGACTGGATCCGGACATTTTTCGTGAGCAGTACCCATGCGCGCTGGTAGGTGGCGTCGTTCAGCTCTGCGTGGCGTCGTCCACGCCGGAAGTGATGTGCGCGGTGCCTATATAGGCGCCACCCCAGCCCTCTGTCGACAGTTTATTTTCACGGCTTTCCACGCCAGGAGTGCTGAGCCAGAAAGTTACTGACCATTGGTGTGGAAAACTAGGGCCCTGAAAGGGGAAAAACCTGTCCCTAGAAATCTGTTCGCAGTAGGAGCGTGTAGGAGGGGGGGGGGGGTAAAGAAATCTGCAGCTAGATAGTCTCTCTACCAGGTAAAGCATTACCTAAGATAAGGAACTTGCTCATCTGATAGAGACTTCTAGCCGCAGATTCCTTACCTTAGAATAGATACCCAAGCAATACCTCCCTGGATGAGGGTCTGCGAAACCTTTTCACACTAAAAAGTCTTGCAGGACCAAACGAGCAAAGTGTCCACGCGACGGACCTGAAGGTCTAAGCAGTAGAACTTGAACATGTGCAGAGAAGCCCACGTTGCTGCCTGGCAGATGTCCAGGACCGGAACTACGCATGCTAACGCATTGGTCGCAGCCTTAGCTCTGGTGAAATGAACAAAGCCTCAGGGGGTTGCTTCTTGGCCAGTGCGTAGCAGATTATAATGCAAAGCACGATCCATCGAGAGATGGTCTGTTTCTGCACAGCGTACTCCTTCTTCGCTCTGACATATCCCACAAAGAGTTAGACGTCCACCAGGAACTTGTTTGTATGATCAAAGTAGAACAACAGCGCTCTTTTTTGGTCTATTCGGTAAAGTCGCTCCTCTTCCTTGTAGTAATGCGGCGGAGCGTACAAGATAGCCAGGGTGATGGACTGGCCTACATGAAAGGGAGTGACAACTTTCGTCAGGAAAGAAGCTCTAGTGTGAAGAACCAGCTTGCCTGGGAAGATGTCTAGGTACAGAGGCTTAGATGACAAAGCCTGGAGATCACTGACCCTCTGGGCAGATGTTATTGCCAGTAGGAAGGTCATCTTGATGGTAAGAAGCCTGAGAGGACAGTTGTGCAGTAGCTCAAAAGGAGTGCACCTCATAAAGGTAAGCACTAGATTGAGGACCCCCTGGGGCAGGGTAAGGTGGAAAGTGTTGAAGACCTTTCAAAAACCTATTCACAACAGTTGATTTGAACAGGGATGGCTGATCTGGCTACTGTAAAAAGGCTGAGATGGCAAAAAAGATAGCCCTTTAAGGTGCCCAAAGCAGAGCCCTGCTGGGCAACAAAGAAGCAACACAAAAAGAAGATGGACATAACGCTGAACTTTGTTAAACATCCACCCCCAGTCACAGATCTGGGTTAAATCCATCGTTTTTTTGCTCACCATGCCACAGCAGTTTGAATCTAGCCATATGCAAATCAGTCTTGACCCTGTTCCCCTGGGAACAGTCCAGCCCGAACTGTCAGGCTAGGTCGTCCCATGACCGTAAAACAAGCATCCTGGGACCGGTTTCGAGGTATCACTTCTTATCAGCCAGGCTAGCTTGAATCCAGTGGCATAGCGAGCGTGGGACCCATGTCTGGACATACCCTTCCCACTTAGGGCGACAAATGCAAAAATAACAAATGAGGGACGCCATTCTGAGCAATGTCAAACACTCACCCCCAGTACAGACATCTGGGCCTAAATCCATAGTTTTTTTTTGCTCACCATGCCATTCCAGTTTGGACCCAGCCCTATGCAAATCAGTCTTGACCCTGCTCCCCATGGAAACAGTCCAGCCCAAACTCCCCAGATCGCTGTACTGGGGTTGATCATTTGACATTGTACGGCATTCCGTCCATCATTTGTTTTTTGGGCAACAGAAAGAATACATAGGAGGACATGAGAAAGGGGAGCGGAAAGGGGGTCAACTTGATTTTCTGCATACCATGCCCCAGCGGCACCGTATACTGTCTGGGCGGAGGGGCGCCTGGCTGCCAAGATAACATTGCAGACTTCAGGCAGAAGGTCGAAGGTCGAAAGCTACAGCCACTCAATCTCCACGCATGAAGGCTGAGCATTGCCAGGTTCGGGTGGAGAACCCTCCCCTGCTACTGCAACAGGAGATCCTCCCGAAGGGGCAGCCTGATCGAAGGACTGATGGCCATGCTCAACAGCTTGGGATACCAAACTCTCCAAGTCCAGTCAAGAACCACAAGGATGATTTGGACTTGGTCATTTCTGATCTTCGTGAGAACTCTGGGCAAGAGTGGTATGGGCGGAAAGGCATACAGTAGCCCTGAGCTCCACTCAAGACACAAAGCATCTCCCGAGTGAGAGCCGTCTTGGAAACTCCAGTGTGCAAAACTGCTGACATTGCATGTTCTCAGCAGTGGGGAACAGCTCTAACCAAGGATCGCCCCACTGCTGAGAGACCTTGCACCACGTCTGGATGAAGACGCCATTCGTGATCTGCAAGACCTCTTCAGCTGAGTTTGTCCACCCTGGCATTCAGAGAGCCTGCCAGGTGTTGAACCACCAGGGATATGCCCTGATGTTCCAGCCATGTCTAGAGGCACAGGGCCTCCTGACAAAGGTCCAGGACTCCACCCCGCCCGCCATGTTTGTTGCAGTACCACATGGCAGTGGTGTTGTCAGTGAACACCTGCACTAGCCTTCCCTTGATGGAGGGTCTTTCAATGCCAGCCGGATCGCCCAGAGCTCCAGTAAGTTGATGTGGAGCCTGGCTTCTGCTGGATACCAGAGGCCTCTGACCTCCACCTCTCCCAGATGGCCGCCCCATCCCAGGAGTGACTCACCTTTCACTAATGTCAGATCTGGTTGGGAAGGAAGACCCAAGTGCAGTTCCTTAACCACCACTGCAGATCTTTTGCAGTTCTCTCCGAGATCTGGACCATGTCGCAAAGATTCTCCTGATGCTGCGCCCACTGGAACTTCCGGTCCCACTGCAGAGCCCACATTTGCCAGTGGGCATGTCACAAGCAGGATGCAGGAGGCCAAAAGGCCCAACAGCCCCAGTCAGTCTCACTTAAACCCAGAATAGAGGCTGAAACATTGGTATCGTAGCCTGAATATCCTAGACTCGCCATTCTGGAGGATAGGCCCAAAACTACACTGTGTCCACAACCGGTCCAATGAATGGGAGCATCTGAGAGGGAGTCTGTGTGACTTCGGCATGTTATATAGTGAACCCTAGCGAGTGCAGAAGGTCTGGCGTAGTCTTTTAGGTGGAAGACAACTGCCTGGGGCGAGCCTGCCTTGAACAGCCAGTCGTCGAGATAGGGGAAGAGTGGTTCCCCTGATTTCCGCAGATGAGCTGCAACCACTGCCATCACCTTGGTGAACACCTGAGGGACACTGGTGTAGGAGAGTAGGATCTGCCTCTTATGGTTACCCCCACTTTTTGCTGATGTCTCACTGTTTTTCGACTTTAGTCTGGCTGGGGCCCTGCTATCCAGGACCCCAGCCTAGCTGCTTCCTCTCTAAAATGATTCCATGTACCTTAAGTACACTTCAGATTGGATTCTGGGGTGCCCTTGTAAGTCCCTAGTATATGGTATACTATGTACCAAGGGCATAGGTACCCCAGAGGCCTACCAGGGCCTGAAGCATGTATTGTGCCACCCCTGGAAGGCCATCCAAAATGACACCACAGGACTGCTACTGCAGCCTGAGTGAGGTGGTGCATGCACCCCTTACAGAGATATAGGTTCACTATATCTCACCTAACACTGCACATAGAAACCTATCAGTCACCCCTATGGCAGGCCTTATCAATCCTAAAGGCAGGGTGCTTGGTTATATGTGAGAGGGTGCCCATGCATGAGCAGAGCCCCTCTGCAGCCCTCGGAATCTCCTATCCGGGGTTGTCTGTGGTGCAGCCTAACCATATACTCTTAAGTGCATTATATCCTAGCGGTAAATGCTAACTTTGGGATGGCTGCACAGAAACATGTCGTGTTTGGTGTCAAACACCTTGGAATCATACCCCCACACCAGTAACTGGTGTGGGAGTATGATCCCACCCTTCTAGAGGGAGAGACATGACAGCACCGGTATACCCGGTACCAACTAAACAGAGCCTGGCATCACAAAATGGATGCTGCAGCCACAGACACGAGTCTGGCCTCCTGCTGCTGACCGAAACTCCGGCAGGGGAGGCCTGGACAATAGGTTTCCTGTCACAGGGAGGTGTTACCACCTCCCAGACAGGCCTTAGTGGATTGGGGCTGGGTGGGTGCACTCCAAGAGTGCTTTGAAGTCCTGCACTGGGGGCACATTTGGTGTCCTCGTGCATACCCCAGTTCAAACCGGTTGCAGGGGCTGCCAGCCCCTGCTCTGGCGCGAAACTGGACAAAGGAAATGGGTGTAGCCACCCCTCTTTCCAAACCCTCCCATAGGTGGGTCCCCAGAGTTAGTCCAACCCCTTTCTTTAGTATAAGTAAGGGAACCCTGGCAACAGGACTTTAGATATCCCTGGACGAAACTCTGCAACTGAATCCTGGAACTTCGACGCTCTACTCAAGACTAGAGGACTGAAGAAATCTCCCTTGGGGTCAAGGAGTGACTCCCCTGCTTGGCAGGCACCAACGAAGCATTTGCCGGTCTGCATCTCCGAAGCTCCCGCCGGACTCCGAAGTACTTGCAGCCCAGGAAGAGGATTTCCAGACATCTCAGAGGCCGACCCCAGTCCCCAGCAAAGCTGAGACCCGCAGCCCTCGTGAGTAGCGTGGAACCGGAACTCCTGGTCACCGTGCACATTTGCTAGTGCATTGACTTCTCGACGACTCTTGAAGTCCTGCTTTGGGTTACTCGTAGCCCGGGCCCCGAGCACCATTTGCACCGAAGATTGTGAGCCTACACTCCACGAGTGTTCCGTGGGCCCGCTTCCTGCATTTCTGCTTGGGGCTCCTTCGCGATCCCTGGTCCGTCAACTGGTGGATCCCTGTGAAGGCAACTCTGATTTTCTTTGGGCGTTTCTGGTTGCTCCAGACGTGCCCTAACTCCCCACCAAGTGGTGAGTCCCTCAGACCTTGCTGGTCTGCTCCGAAGCACCTTTCTCCTTTCTGCGTGGGTTGCTGTTGCCAAGGCTTGTTGTGTTCAATCCGGACACCAATGCTGCAGCACTCGACATCCTTCGTGGGACAGCTCGAATCCAGCTCCTGGTCGTTGATGCCTCCTGGTCCTCGTGGCTGAAGAGTCAAGCTTCACCTCTTTCACCTGAGGCACCCGACATCGGTGGGCATTCGACTATCGTGCCCCTGGTCACTGGCAAGTGACCCAGACTCTGTCCCCTCTGCTTTCAGGTTCTTCTCATCTCCGATCCAGGCTTGGATCTCTTCGGACACTTCGCATCTTCCCGGCAGCAGCACTTCGTGGCAGGCGGCCATTGAAAAGGACGACGCGACCCGACACCATTTGACACCTATGCACCCGGCTTCCCTGGGTGAGGTAACTCGAGTACTCCGGTGCTCCCGTGGGTGTTGACCCTATAACTGTCTAAGTCCAAGAGGGTTTGGTCCTAGTCCATTTCTAAGTGTCCTTAAACTCTAAAACGATAACCGCGACTTTCCCATAGACTTTAACGGAGCTCGCGGCTGTGTTCTCACACTGCACAAAGCCCCCGTGGGTCTCCTGTGTCACTACCTTGGGTGGTTCCTTGGGGTCCCAGCGATTCTACAGGCTCTAGGCCTTGTGTCTACTTAAGTCGTGGTTCTTATACCACTTTCTTAAAATATGGTTTGGTACGCCCCTAGGGCTAATCGTATATTGTGCTATTCGCCTTGTAACTTGTGTACTTTCACCTCTAGCCTCATAAAGAGACTATAGGGTTGTGTTTAGTAATAAATACATATATTTTATATATATACCTGGTGTGGTTCTCCTTTCAATTGGTCATTCATGAGATTATAACTGGTAAAACAATAGCTTAACACTCCTTCAAGACTTAGCCCGAAGGCTGCTCTCCATAGCTACCACTAGGATAGCTTTCAATAAAGGTCGTCTTTAAACCTATCATCAATAAAGGTCGATTGGACTGGTGCAAGGTGCCCACTATAACTAGTGGACAGCATATACCAGGCCAACTTCTCACAACTGGTAAGGCCAAAAGGGGACCCCATCTCTTACTGTCTGACCCACAGGGTCTGGGGGTCTCGTGTCCTCAGCAACAGAGATTGGGGAGATTGGGGAGCTTGCAGAGCTTGCGTGCCGTGGTGGCTGGGCAGGTAAAGACGCATCTGGAAGCCCCTTCTGTGGCCACAAAAGGTGGACTGGGGTTGGCGGGAGGCCATGGAAAAGCCCAAGGACCAGGCCGTCACTCTTCTATCCCTAAAGCGCTCCAGTGCTGAGTCCGCCTCGTCTCTGAAAAGACAGTAGCCATCAAAGGGCATGTCCATAAGCAAAGCTTTGACATCCCCTGAAAAGCCAGTCATCCTTAGCCAGGTGTGGTGTCGTAAGGCCACTGACTAAGAAACCACTCTGCCTAGTGAGTCTGTCGTGTCCAGCCCACATCGGATTGTAAACTTAGTTGCATCTCTCCCCTCTGCCATAGTTTAGGAGAGTATGGCCCGGGCCTCCTCCAGGACCATCAGCCGCACCTGCGCAATCAAATTCCAAAGTGCATGGAAGTAATAGCCCAAAAGACACGCGGTGTTCACGGACCGCAGTGCCAGCGTGGCAGAAGAAAACATTTTCTTAACTAAGATGTCCAGCCTCATGCTTTCCCTATCCGGTGGGATGGTGTGCTCCAGAATTTACATGGGAAGTGGAGTCTTGGAACCCCAAGCTCTCTGGGATAGCGCGTTGTGTGAGGAAACTGGGGCCCCCTGGGGCGGGGCGATGGTGGCAGGCAATTGTCCTGTTCACAGGAAACCCTGTGCAGGGCTTGGACCAGGCCCGAGCAGGACATTTGTAAGGGCTTCATTAAATGAGAGATGCGGTTCTGAGGGGGTAACTCCCGGTTGAAGCAACTCTGTCAAGATGTTAGTCTTGACTGTCACCGAGGGCAGGCTAAGGTCCAGAACCTTGGCCTCCCTTCTCACCACCATAGCAAAAGAGGCTCCCTCCTCTGTAGCCACTGTAGGAGGAGATACCATGCCAGTATCTGGGGAGGTGTCCAGTCCCCTGGTGCCCACCAGTTCCTCACACCAGTCCATGTTAGGTTATAGGGGCTGGTATCCTTCAGGGTCCAGTGACTCCTCCCAATCTTCCCCAAGTCGAGCCCATAGGAGTAGGGCTCAGGCTCTGGCCTGGAGGGTCTGGCTCCAGTCAGCCCCGGAGTCTGCTTTGGGCAACTCTGTGTCCAAGTCAGGGATGATCATGGGGATGGCACCGGGAGAGTCTACATCGGGACCTAAATCGGAGAAGGTCAAGGTGGTACAACCAGTGCCGGTCCGGATCCATTCTTGAATCCAAGGGGCTTGACTGGCGCTGGGGGCGTACCCGCCAGCGGGGAACCAGTAGGGGCCCCGACTGGACCCACGGGTCCCAAAGGTTCTCCAACGGGGACAGGCCGCCCAACAAAGAGGTGCATGACCTCACAAAGTTTTCGGAGCTGGGTGGGTGTTGCTCCAGCTCCAAGAAACTCAGAGAGGCACGTAGACGTCCCAGGCTTAACCACGGAGCCAGGCGTTGAGTGACCACGCTCCCTCGTCTCGTCGGATATTTTAAACGGACGCGGTGAAGTCAAAGACCTCTTCAACTTTTTACTCTTCTTTTTCATGTGTTACTTACTGGAGTGGGACGCCGACGACTGTGACAAATATTGATGGCTAAGCGACCAATCCTGGGACCTTACTCTTGACCAGGATTAAGCAAGTCATGGCATCACACGTCGAGCGGCAAAGAGCTTGAGGGATCGCTCCCTCAAGGCCTTGGGGTGCATGGCATGACAATCAACGCAGGTCTTGGCATCGTGGTTGCGCTAAAGAGACCAGAGGCAGACGAGGTGCAGACCCGTCACCGACTTTTTGCCGATGACGGGCACCACAGGGCTTGAATCCAGCCTTCCTCGTGGAAATCCCTGCCACTCCGGTAGACCAGTCTTAAAAAAAGAAACACTTCGAGAAAAGTCTAAAAAAGGTCCGTCTAAATGACTGGGCTCCCGCGTAGAGGGCGTTCCCATAGTCAAGTCTGCTACTGACGAGGGCCTGGGTGACTGTTCTTCTTGTATCTGTCGGGATCCACCTGTAGATCTTGCGAAGCATGCGGAGGGTGTTGAAGCAGGAGGAGGAGACTGCGTTGACTTGCTTGGCCATGGAGAGCGTTGAGTCGAGGATGACTCCCAGGTTGCGTGCGTGGTCGGTGGGTGTCGGGGCTGCTCTCAGTGTCGTTGCCCACCAGGAGTCGTCCCAGGCTGAGGGGTTGGAGCCGAAGATGAGGACCTCTGTCTTGTCCGTGTTCAGCTTTAGTCGGCTGATCTTCATCCAATCGGCGACGGCCTTCATTCCTTCATGGAGGTTGGATTTGGCGGCGAGGGGGTCCTTGGTGAGGGAGAGGATCAGTTGAGTGTCGTCGGCGTAGGAGATTATGTTGAGGTCGTGCTGTCTGGCGATGCGTGCGAGCGGGGCCATGTAGATGTTGAACAGTGTTGGGCTGAGGGATGATCCCTGGGGTACGCCGCAGATGATCTCGGAGGCTTCGGATCGGAATGGTGGGAGGTGGACTCTCTGGGTTCTGCCGGCGAGGAAGGAGGTGGCCCATTCCAGGGCCTTGTCTCGGATCCCTGCGTTGTGGAGGCGTGCGCGTAGAGTGCGGTGGCAGACAGTGTCGAAGGCGGCGGAGAGGTCCAGCAGGATGAGGGCTGCGGTCTCACCGTTGTCCAGCAGGATCCTGATGTCGGTGGCGGCGATGAGGGCAGTCTCTGTGCTGTGGTTGCTGCGGAACCATGATTGGGATGGGTCCAGGATGCTGTTTTCTTCGAGGTATCGGGTTAGCTGTTTGTTGACGATCTTCTCGATGACCTTGGCTGGGAACGGAAGCAGGGAGATGGGCCGGAAGTTCTTGAGGTCTCTCGGGTCCGCCTTGGGTTTTTGAGTAGGGCGTTGATCTCTGCGTGTTTCCAGCTCTCTGGGAAGGTCGCGGTCTCGAAGGAGAGATTGATAACGTTGCACAGGTGGGGTGCGATGGAGCTGCTGGCTTTGTTGAAGATGTGGTGCGGGAAAGGGTCTGACGGGGAGCCGGAGTGTATTGTGCTCATGGTCTTGATGGTGTCATCGATGTTCACGCTGGCCCAGGCTGGCAGGGGGTCGTGGTCGATGGTGTGCGGCGGGTCTGGTGCATCGATCTTAGTTGGGGCTGTCTGGGTGTTGAAGCTGTCGTGGATGTCGGCGATCTTGCGGTGGAAGAAGGTGGCGAGGGAATCGCACAGGGCTTGCGACGGCGGGATGTCGTTGATGTTGGAGCTGGGGTTGGAGAGTTCCTTCACGATGTTGAAGAGCTCCTTGCTGTTGTGTGCGTTGTTGTCGAGGCGGTCTTTGAAGGAGATTCTCTTGGCGGACTTGATGAGGTGGTAGTGGTTACGGATGGCGTCTTTGTGGGCTGCGTGGCTGTCCGGTGTCTTATCACTGTGCCATTTCTTCTCTAGTTTCCGGCAGGTACGCTTGGAAGCTAGGAGTTCCGAGGTGAACCAGCTGGCTCTTTTGGTGGTGTCACTGTAGGTGAGTTTTTTCAGCGGGGCGAGGGTGTTGGCACAGTCGTCTATCCATCGTCTGAGGTTGCAGGCAGCGTCGTCGGTGTTGGATGGGTCGGAGGGAGGCCTGAGAGCGAGGTTTGCCCGTAGTTGGTCTTCGGTGACTTTGCTCCAGCAGCGGCGTGGGATCTGTTGGGTGCGGTGGTGTGTGGTGGGTTTCTGGAAGGTGAAATGGATGCAGCGGTGGTCGGTCCAGAGGAGTTCCGTGGTGTGGCTGAAGGAGACGTGGGAGCTTGAGGAGAAGATGGGGTCAAGCGTGTGGCCGGCGGAATGGGTCGGTGTTGTGACGAGCTGGCTCAGACCGAGGTTGGCGAGGTTGTCGATCAGGGTGGTGGAGTTGCTGTCGTTGTTGTTCTCCAGGTGAAAGTTCAGGTCTCCGAGGAGGATGTAGTCGGTAGAGGTCGGGGAGTGCGTGCTGATGAAGTCGGCGATGGAGTCGCTGAACTGGGGTCGGGGCCCAGGGGGTCTGTAGACAAGGGTGCCTCTAAGGGTGGTGTTGGGGTCCGTGTGGATCTGGAAGTGCATGTGTTCGGCGGTGCTGAGAGTGTCGTCGGTGCTGGTCGAGACCCTGATGGTGTTCTTGTGGACGATGGCGATTCCTCCTCCTACTGCGTTGATGCGGTCTCTACGGGTGATCTTATAGCCGTCTGGGATGGCTATGGCGATGTCGGGGGCGGAGGAGTCGTTCATCCAGGTCTCTGTCAGGAAGGCGACGTCTGGTGATGATGTGTCGAGCAGGTCCCAGAGCTCGACGGCGTGTTTGCGTGCGGAGCGGGTGTTCAGTAGGATGCATCGGAGGTGGTTGAGGTACTTCTTGGCGGGCGCTTCGGTGGCTCTGAGGCTGGTGTAGCTGCAGTTCCGGCAGGTGAAGGGACCATGGGTGCGTTTCGGGGCGGCCTTGAAGCAGTTGTGCGTCCGTCCGGGGTTGAGAGCGTGGAGTGTGGTGGCATCGTATCGGCGTCGGTCCTCGAGGCTGGAGCGGGGGGCGCACGGCCCAGGGGTTCTGGCGCGGACGGGCGCAGACGGGCTTGCCTTAGGCGCGTGCGGCGCGGCCGCGCAGCGGCCGCCATATATGGGGGGGGTGGGAGGGAGGCAGCTGGGAGGCGGGAGGCAGGGGCAGCGAATGGGCAGTCAGGGGGGCGGAGTCGCAGCGGCAGGAGTGGAGAGAGGCAACGAGGGGTACAGAAAGCAAAACTGGACACAGAAAATGGGGGCAACGAGGGGTACAGAAGCAAAACTGGACACAGAAAATGGGGGCAACGGGGGGAACAGAAGGCAAAACTGGACACAGAAAATGGGGGCAACGAGGGGTACAGAAGCAAAACTGGACACAGAAAATGGGGGCAACGAGGGGGAACAGAAGGCAAAGTTGGGCTCAGAAAATGGGGGCAACGAGGGGGAACAGAAGGCAAAGTTGGGCTCAGAAAATGGGGGCAACGAGGGGAAACAAAAAGCAAAATTGGGCACAGAAAATGGGGGCAACGAGGGGGAACAGAAGGCAAAGTTGGGCTCAGAAAATGGGGGCAGCGAGGGGAAACAAAAAGCAAAATTGGGCACAGAAAATGGGGGCAACAAGGGGGAACAGAAGGCAAAGTTGGGCTCAGAAAATGGGGGCAACGAGGGGAAACAAAAAGCAAAATTGGGCACAGAAAATGGGGGCAACGAGGGGGAACAGAAGGCAAAGTTGGGCTCAGAAAATGGGGGCAACGAGGGGAAACAAAAAGCAAAATTGGGCACAGAAAATGGGGGCAACGAGGGGGAACAGAAGGCAAAGTTGGGCTCAGAAAATGGGGGCAACGAGGGGAAACAAAAAGCAAAATTGGGCACAGAAAATGGGGGCAACGAGGGGGAACAGAAGGCAAAGTTGGGCTCAGAAAATGGGGGCAACGAGGGGGAACAGAAGGTAAACGGGCACCGAGGCAACAAGCAGAGGGGCGAGCTTACCAGCAGCAGCGGGCAGGACAACACAGGCGGAGCTGTGTGGCGGGGGAGCGACCTACCTGGCAAGGTCAAGGGTCGCTCTCCTCACCGCGCAGCGGCCGCCATATATGGGGAGGTGGGAGGGAGGAGCAGCTGGGAGGCGGGAGGCAGGGCCAGCGAATGGGCAGTCAGGGGGGCGGGGACGCAGCGGCGGGAGTGGAGAGAGGCAACGAGGGGTACAGAAAGCAAAACGACACAGAAAATGGGGGCAACGAGGGGAAACAAAAAGCAAAATTGGGCACAGAAAATGGCAACGAGGGGTACAGAAAGCAAAACTGGACACAGAAAATGGGGGCAACGGGGGGGAACAGAAGGCAAAACTGGACACAGAAAATGGGGGCAACGAGGGGTACAGAAGCAAAACTGGACACAGAAAATGGGGGCAACGAGGGGGAACAGAAGGCAAAGTTGGGCTCAGAAAATGGGGGCAACGAGGGGAAACAAAAAGCAAAATTGGGCACAGAAAATGGGGGAAACGAGGGGGAACAGAAGGCAAAGTTGGGCTCAGAAAATGGGGGCAACGAGGGGAAAGAAAAAGCAAAATTGGCCACAGAAAATGGGGGCAACGAGGGGGAACAGAAGGCAAAGTTGGGCTCGGAAAATGGGGGCAACGAGGGGGAACAGAAGGTAAACGGGCACCGAGGCAACAAGCAGAGGGGCGAGCTTACCAGCAGCAGCAGCGGGCAGGACAACACAGGCGGAGCTGTGTGGCGGGGGAGCGACCTACCTGGCAAGGTCAAGGGTCGCTCTCCTCACCGCGCAGCGACCGCCATATATGGGGAGGTGGGAGGGAGGAGCAGCTGGGAGGCGGGAGGCAGGGGCAGCGAATGGGCAGTCAGGGGGGGGGGCCGCAGGGGACGCAGCGCCGGGAGTGGAGAGAGGCAACGAGGGGTACAGAAAGCAAAACTGGACACAGAAAATGGGGGCAACGAGGGGGAACAGAAGGCAAAGTTGGGCTCAGAAAATGGGGGCAACGAGGGGAAACAAAAAGCAAAATTTGGCACAGAAAATGGGGGCAACGAGGGGGAACAGAAGGCAAAGTTGGGCTCAGAAAATGGGGGCAACGAGGGGAAACAAAAAGCTCCTGTCTCCTACAGTCAGCCTGTCGGTGACGGTCGCGCTCTCGCATAGATCAGCGTGTTTGTTGGTTCAAATATTTTCTATATCAGCCTGTCTGCCTGTCTGTCCCTCTCTCCCATATCTCATCCTGTCGTTTGCAGAAGCGTAGAGCCCTGTGGGTGGGCTACAACCTGGGAGTAGAGTATTCACATAGGTATTTTGGTTTCCAGCGGCCACCCTGGAAACTTTTGGTCCGAACAAGGGTTATTTATAAATAGAAAACTTTATTAACAAAAATACAGAAAAAAATTATCAAAATCGTCCATGAAGTGAAAAGGGTAAACAAATAACAATTTAAAATAAAAGTTCTATACATCGGAAACAGGAGAAACACTGGAATAACCAGGGAAATAAAATTATAGCCCATGGTCGTGACAACATCGCAACCTGCAGGCTGCATGGGGCACAGATCCTGCATTTGCAAAGCAATAGGTCTCGCAATTGCGAGAGTTGTAAGCTATTGGCATTGTAAATGACAATGCCTTTAGTTTATCTGTTTTAAAAAAACAACACATAAAAAAAGACATTATCATTTACAATGCCAATAGCTGAAACCCTTGCAAATGCGAGACCTATTGCATTGCAAATGCTTGTTGTGTACATGTTATGCCATAATTGAACCTCATTTTTCACTGAGTATATATTCGGTTCATGTTCTGCTTTACTAACATGTTAAGTTAACTTCAGGTGTCCTATTGTAAACTTTAATGTGTCAAACCTGTCCTCTTTTTGAGTTATTATGATGGTGCTTTTAGAAGAAGCATGTTTCGATACACGCTTGGAGGTATTTTTATTAGCACCATTTCACGTTATCAAATCAGCATCACCTGTATTCCTATGTTCTAATATCTGATTGCATGTCCTGGCTTTTAGAGATCTTCCCTCTCTTCCGGATAAATGGAGGGATCTCTGGTGTCATAGCAGACCTGCGTTAGGGAGGATATGAATGGCTTTCTTAGCCTCCTAGCACATATCTGGGTTTTAAAAGTTTTCACTCACTATTCTGTTAACTATTCATTAAATCTTTGGAGTGCCTCAGTATGCCTGTATGAAGCAGGTAGCTTGTAAGCTTGGAGGTCTTGTGGTGGCCCAGTGCTGAAGAGGCTCTCCCCATAGTACGAAGATTGGGAAGAGGGGTGGGGTTTGTGCATTTATGCATTTTAGAGTTAAAACAATATTGGCAGCCAATTGTTTATATTTGGTGAATTTCGTGTTGTTGGTTGGGAGCATGGATGCCCAAATGTGTGCATACAAGTTGTGAGTTGTGTTGCTGAGACTGCTATTTTGTGTGATTGATTAGCTGAGATTATCCGCTGACTCGTCCAGCCTTTGTTTAGCACCAGGAGTCTGTCCACCATATTGCGCTTCTACCTGTCCTTTCATGCAATCCTGCCCTTTACTATGGCTATGAACATTTCCCCCAAATCTTTTGAAGAGAAACGGATGCCACAGCAGGAAGGCGTGAACAGGGACTTCTCGGTCAAAGGGGGTTGACTTATTCCCTGGTGCTTACTTTTTGATTCACAATTGTTAGTGGAACCTGGCTGAGGAGGGTGTCACCACAGAATCGGAGCATTAGCATTATCAGCGCAATCTGCCCCTTAGTACCATAATGTAATTTGCCTTGAAGACTTCCATTTGGGACGTCTTCTAATATTCCAGTGTTGACACATCTAATATATTACCTACATCCTTCGTATATATGAGTAAAGTGCACATCTTATTTGTAGGTATATTTGTGAATTGTTGGGGTGTATTCAGCTTGCAGTTGTGTAAATGATAGTATGCCCTTTGGATAGCATGTGTAATTTTTAAGGCATGTGGTATTCTTAGTTCTTGCCTAGAACCACCTTTTAGCTGTTTTGTCAGCCGTGTGAAAATAAAAAACAAGCATTTGCAATGCAACAGGTCTCGCTTTTACGCAAATTTGAACTATTTGGCATTGTAAATGACAATGCGTTTTATTTATGTTTTGGTTTTTGAAACATAAAAAAAAACGCATTGTCATTTACACTGCCAATAGCTTAAACTCGCGTAAATGCGAGACCTATTGCATTGCAAATGCTTGTTCTGCTTGTTTCTGACCTTTATTCTGACATCGCATCCACAGCGCCCAGATACCCCTAGGGGTGAAAGTGCTGCGCTATACAAATTCTGATTGATTGATGAGAAAGTGCCCTCTTTCTGCATGGTATGCCCCCACTTTTTGCTGAATTGCTGATGTTCTTTGACTGAGTGTGCCCTGGGCTCCTGCTAATCGGGTACCCAGGGCCTATGTTCCTTCCCTAAAAACTGCATTGAAGCCTAAACCCAATTGGCATCCCTGGCCACAGGTAGGCCCCTGGTAAAAGGTACCACAGGTACCCAGGGCACTGTGCCCAGGGAAGGCCCCTAAGGGCTGCAGCACTTATTGTGCCACCCTTAGAGGCCCTGCACCTTTTCTCACACACACTACCTGTGCAGGCTGCGTGTCTTGGTGCAGAACAAAGTGAAGAGTCGACATGGCACACATCCCTGTGTGCCATGCCTACAAACCACTGCCCTGGCATAGATCAGTCACCCCTCTGGCTGGGTGCACTAAGCCAGTGGTGAGGGTACAGGTGCATAAGCCCTGTACCCCTACAGTGCCCAAGTCCATTCCTGGGCACTGTAAGTGCAGTGCTGCCATAAAGAGTATATGGTGCTGGGAGTTTGTCATTACGAACTCTACAGCACCATAATGGCTACACTGAAAACTGGGAAGTTTGGTATCAAACTTCTCAGCACATTAAACCCACACTGATGCTAGTGTGGGATTTAATGTAAAATGCACAACAGAGGGCATCTTATAGATGTCCCCTGAAACTCGATCAACTTCTAGTGACATGACTGAGTGGCTGCTTAGGCTGCCACCAACAGACATGTTTCTGGACCCCTGGGTCGAGAGCCTGCTGCTCTCGGGGGCCTGAAACAATGCACATCCTGGTACGAGGTGCCAAGCCTCCTCCCCCAGGATGGGCAGGGTTCACGAAGGGGAAGCTTCAAAGGCATGCCGCCTTTGTGAGCCTCCCCATACCATTTGCTGCTTTCAGCAACTGGTCCCCACTGGTTCTACCCCCCACTTTGGGCGGGAGAACCGGCGGGAAAAACAAGTGAGGGAAAGAGGTGTGCCCACCTCTGCCAACTCCACCCCTCAGGTGGGGGAGGCGAGGTGAAGCACAACTCTGAGTCCCCGCCATCTTGAGGATGGGGGGACCCAACCAACCAGGGACAGGCTCCTGCCCCTTCCCACTGGAGGGTGGCACGATAGGGGGTGTACCCACCCCTGGGAAGGGACTCATTGGTCCCTACCCTTTACCTACCTGCAACGCCCCTAAATCTAGTATTTAGGGGGCACCCTGAACCTTGCTTCCTCAGATCCAGCAACGACGAGAAGAAAAGAAGAAGGACCGAACAGCCGTGCAGCCAGCTAACAAGAGGAAGACGCCCACTGACTTGGCCCCAGCCCTGCAGGCCTGTCTCCCCTCGAATCTGCTCCTGCGAAATCCCGGTGTGTCCTGCAGCCAGCAACCTCAGAAACCCCGGAGGACCTGCCTGCCTTCACTTCCAAAGACTGCTTCTCCCGTGAACACCGGCTTTGTTCAACTGCAACCTCTGGCAGCAGCCGGAGACCGCGAATCCAGCCCACTCTGCACCCGCCGAACCCGGCCCGAGCTCGAGTGGAAAAACACCACGAAGAGGTCACCGAGGCGATCCTGACCCGAGATCCGGCGACCCCTGACCTGTCTCAAGCCTCCAGCCGACGCCTGCAGCCTAAATCCAGAAGGCCCCCCTTACCGCGACACGGAGCTGGTAAGAAGATCCGACCCCAAAAGGCACCCCTGCACCCGACGCCCCACGGCTTTGGGTGCCCAAACCGACGGTGCCTAACCAACCCTTACCTTCCCAACTTACCTCTCGAAGTGGTGGTCGCACCCAGAAGTCCTTCGTCTCCCTGCCTGCAGTGCTTCTTCAAACCGGAGGTCCTTCATTTAAAACAGGGCGCCCGACGTCAAAACAGCACTCTGCACCCGGCCGCCTCAGTGCAGCTGAGGGTGCACCTTTTGTGCTACTTTGTTTCCCCATTTGCCCTGACCTTAACCCTAGGAGCTTGCTCCCACAACCCAGTGGCCTGCTTGCCAGCAGCCACCAACCGGAGGCCCCCTATCCCCCATTGTATAACATTGGGCCTCAACACTCTGCACCCGGCCGCCCTAGTGCAGCTGAGGGTGTAACATGAGTGCATCACTGACCCTGGGGGACCCCTGAGTCTAACCCCAGAACCTTAACTCCCACAGTCGATAACTTACCTGTGAACCGATAACATGTTTTTCCTCCATAGGATAACATTGACAATTTTCTTCCAAAAAGTTTCTAAGTGTGGAGTTTTGAAATCTAAAAATATTCTTTAAAAATCGCACAAATAACCAAAACTTATTTACTTACCTGTTTGCAGGAAATGTCCCAGTGCTGAATCCAGGTATCCAGCACTGAGTTAGAAAAGTAACGTAAAAAGTAACTTACCTGTAATTTACTGAAAAAGCCTATTCATTTCAATGTACTGTATTTGCTAAGTGTTGCAACCTATTGCATCCCCTGTAAATCAAACAAAGTACAATTTCTATTGCATTTTCAAACTGTTCTATGTTCAGCAACTTATTACTGAAAAGTATTTAATGCTTACCTGTGCCAGGCTTGCTTGGTTCCAAAATAAAACAACTATATATTTTTATATAAAACAATTGGCCTAGAGTTCAGTTCTTGAGTGTGTGAATTCATTTGCTGACTGAGTGTGTACATCAAATGCTTAACACTGTCCTCTGATACTGCCTTACTGCTCGACCACTCTGCCACAAATAGAGAGTAAGGTTCTATCTAACTTTAACCTCTGCCTACCTCTGGGGTCACTTGGACTCTATACACACTATACCTCATTTTGGTGTAGTATATATAGAGCCAGTTTCCTACAGGAAGTCACTTGGATTCATCCTGAACACCAGCCTTGCCCTCAAGGAACTCACTTAGAAACATCAAAGATACCAGCTCTCTCTTTTAAAGAAAGCCAATCCATTTCTCCCAGAAAGCGACTTCAGAACTGCTATTCTAGCCTCAGTACTCTCACATCAGGACGGGGATAATGCGCTACTCCATGGCCTCCCAGAGGCCATACTGGCACCAGTTAGGGGCATCCTACATGCTGCAGCACACCTGAAGAAATTTTATTGCATCACCCCCACTATGATGGAACTCCATTGGCTCCCCTTACGGGACAACACCATCTTCAAAACCAGCTGCTTCATTTACAAAGCCATCACGACCAATAGCCCCCTTATCTTGCAGACCAGCTCACCATCTCTGCACACCAGCAGCCTGAACATCATGACTGCAGACTAAGAAAAAAAATGTAAAAAAGAAAAAAATAGACAGCAGGCCTTTTCCATCTATGCACCCATTATCTGGAACAAAATCCCTGTATTCATCAGGACTGCCCCAACCACTGCTCCGATTTAGGAAAGAGTAGAACACTCGCCTCTTTAAAAAACATTACATCACAAAGCATTTACCATCGTCAACCCAGCTGCATCTCCTTTTACATGTCGACTTTATGCTTGTATTTTTTGGCAAGGCTCACGATACAGAAATACAGTGTGCGCGTATTTGTGTATGTGTGTGTATATATATATATATATATATATATATGTGTGTGTGTATGTATGTATTTTTTTTATTTGACCGCTTTGAAAGTGTGTAGCTCAAAGAATAGGTTTGTTCCAAAGACAATAATTTGTTAGATTTATGTTGGGCCGATGTTTGGGGCTATTTGAAAAGAAGTGCTTATTCCTCAGCACCGCCTACTAATCCGATTTCTGTCTTCGAGCTGTTTAAGCAGATGGCATTTCAGTTCAAAAGTAGACCGAGATTTGACTTCCAGAGTCCCTTTCCAGTAGAGTGTAAATATTAATTTGTCATTGAGGTTGTGCTCACAATAATCTCTGCTAACAGGTACATATATGCATCAAATTATAATGATGAAAGGGAAGAGCCCAGATGAATGCTGCATTTGACTATCTATCTAGAAGACATGCCTTAAACGTCTGAATGTCTTGTCTGAGTTCTTGGATGAATGACTACATCCACTTTGTCCACAACCACTCTTGCAAAATTCTCAGTATCTAATGGTAGATCAGATCACTGGCTGCAGAGAGGTCAAGAACTGTCAGTGTGGCACGATCACCTTCACCCAGACTAATGAACAGGCCCTCCTTTATGACAGCAAGAGCAATTTATATTGGCACGTGAGTCAGATACCTGATTCTCTATCCTGTAGATTGTGACATTCCACATACTCCTGGAGTTATATCACCTCAATTTCATGATATATTAAAAATGGCTCTTCTGCGCCCTCTGGAGCTTTCCTGTGCTTGACGCTTCGAAACCATATATAGCCCCTGCTGGTGGACTACCGCACCCTTCATTATGGATCCAGAGGTGCTCTTCTTGGAGTGTTTCTGGAAAATTTATTTTGTAGTCTGTTGGCAGTACGCCTCCCACAAAGACTTCAGGGTTAAATAGTATAATTCCTTCCACAAACCGATCTTGCTCTCAGATCCCCACGGCGTCTGTCTCTATTGCTTTTGGCCCAGAAACAATTCCATATCACTTGAGCAGTGTGGCCGCATGCATGCAAAGGCCGTAAAGGAGTGTGAGACGAAGCTTACCATGACGTGGGCTCGTGTCGGATGCTGGTACCGCCATCGCTCCAGAGAAAATGGCAGGGGTAGACGTCTACTTGGTGGCATTATTCTCAGACTCTGCCTCTACGTCCCTCTCGGATCCTCTATTGGTGAAGGTGCAATCAGCGCTGGACTATGCTCTAGTACTGGCTCTTGGCTCAAAGCCCCATACTCCTTTTACAGAGTTTCTTGCACTGACTGCCCTTAGATCATGGTTTTCACCTAGACAGTGCTAGGCATTCTCAACTCCGTTCCAGCTCCCTCTGATGTGCCTTCAAGTCCTAAAGAGACTCTGAGTTTCTTGTCAATGGCTCCATCCCTGGTGACAGTAAACCCCACTCTGTTTACTGAAAACGTTCTGGTGCTTACAGCACTTTTCCTACTGCTGAACATCTAGCCAGTTGCTCTGCCTCCGGCATTAGAGGCAAACCTGTACTTTTAAGTCTCCTGCACAGACTTCAGATGTGATACAGAAAGTAACAAGCTTTCTAAGATGAAGGCCATTTTGATCAGATCTCAGCATAAGGCGCAGCAGGTGTTCGAGCAGGAATTCCCCTACAGACCCTTGGGTTGCTACCAGTACTTTGGTCACTTTGAGGAACTCTTTGGCCCTGCAAGAAAGCCAGTGGCCCGTATTTTAACTGAGGTGGTTCTGGAGTGCTCATTTGGGGCCCCCCACTGTGATTCTTTTACTCAATGATGATTAAGTTCTGAAATGTCATTACCATTGTAGAAGAACATAACCACCACCTCATGGAAATCCTGCAGCTTGCCTCCCCTATCGTGGAGCCTTTGCTTTCATTTAGTGAAGCTTTGATGGACCTCATCTTGGTCGCATGGAGCAAACCAGCTTCTTCTCTTGCTGTGATACGCTAAGTTCCCTGGCACCAACATCTGATGCCGGGTTAATCAAAGTTCTTAATGGCTCACTCTTCCCAGCAGAGTCCTGTTTCAAGGTTTCTTCCTTCTCTTAGAATAATCCTAACTGTATACCTTCCACTCCTGAAAGGGAGATAAAGCATATTGAAGCTGTAGGGAAGTATGTCTTTTCTTCACTGAGCCTGGCTCTTCGGTTCACTAACATAACATGTCTCCTGGCTTGTTGCTCTCATACTCTATGGGAGATGGCATAACTGGTGATTCCAAATCTTCCTGATCACCTCCTTGACCATTTTGCTGAAATGGTCCTTAATGGTTGGAATGTGCCAAACAAATCCTCCCTTCTGACCTGGATATGTTAGACTAGGTGACGTGGTCCATGGGTTCCTCGGTTGCAATCTGTTGTTGTTCCTGGATATGCTCCACCAGGTTCTTGGGCAATGTCTGTAAGGAAGTGGGTTTCTGTTGCAGTAACCCCCCCACTTTTTGCCTGATAACTGATGCACTTTTTCTTGGTGTGCCCTGGGTCCCTGCCAATCAGGTACCCAGGGCCGGTGTTCCTTCCCTAAAACTGCATTACAGCCTAAACCCAATTGGCATCTCTGGCCACAGGTAAGACCCTGGTAAATGGTACCCTAGGTACCCAGGGCACTGTGACCAGAGAAGACCCCTAAGGGCTGCAGCACTTATTGTGCCACCCTTAGAGGCCCTGTACCCTGACACACACACCCTGCCTTTGCAGGCTGAGTGTCTTGGTGCAGAACAAACAGAGAGTCGACATGGCACACATCCCTGTGTGCCATGCCCACAAACACACTGCTCTGGCATACCTCAGTCACCCCTCTAGCTGGGTGCACTATGCCAGTGGTGTGGGCACAGGTGCATGAGCCCTGTGCCCCTACAGTACCCAGGGCCATTCCTGGGCACTGTAAGTGCAGTGATGCCATTAAGAGTATATGGTGCTGGGAGGTTGTCATTACGAACTCCACAGCACCATAATGGCTACACCGAAGACTGAGAAGTTTGGTATCAAACTTCTCAGCACATTAAACCCACACTGATGCCAGTGTGGGATTTAATGTAAAATGCACGACAGAGGGCAACTTAGAGTTGCCCCCTGAACCTAACCTACAATCCACGTCCTGTCTGAGCGGCTGCCTAGGCTGCCACCCAGCAGACATGTTGCTGGACCCCTGGGTAGAGAGCCATCCGCTCTCCCGGGCCTGCAACAATGCACGTCCTGGGCGAGGTGCTAGGCCTCCTCCCCAGGATGGGCAGGGGAAGCTTCAAAGGCATTCCGCCTTTGTGAGCTTCCCCAGACCACTTGCTGTACTCAGCAACTGGTCCCCACTGGTTCTAGCCCCCACTCTGGCGGGAAGACTGGCGGGAAACACCAAGGGAGGAAAGGGGTGTGCCAGCCTCTGCCAACCCCACCCCTCAGGTGGGGGAGGCGAGGTGAAGCACATCTCCGGGCTCTCGCCATCTTGAAGATGGGGAGCCCTACCCAATCAGGACTAGGAGAGTGGCAGGGTAGGGGGTGTACCCACCCCAGGGAAGGGACCCATTGGTCCCTGCCCTTTACCTACCTGTAACGCCCCTAAATCTAGTATTTAGGGGCACCCTGAACCTTCCTTCCTTAGTTCCAGATTCCGAAACAAGAAAGAACAAGAAACAAGAAGACCTGCCGTGCAGCTGCTCACAAGAGGAAGACACCAACTGACTTGGCCCCAGCCCTACCGGCCTGTCGACCCTCGAACCTGCTCCTGCTAAACCCCGGCGTCTCCAGTGGTCAGCAACCTCACAAACCCCGGAGGACCTGACTACCTTGTGACTCTAACTACCTGGGACTCCCACGAGCAGTGGTACTGCTCAAAGCAAGTAACAACCCCTGGTGCCAACCAGGAACCGCGAATCCTGCACCCTCTGCACCCGCCGAGCCCGGCCTGTGCCTGAGTGGACAAAGACCACGAGGACGTCCCCCCGGCGACTGTGACCCAGAATCCAGCACCCAAGGACATTCCTCGACGCTCCTGACGACGCCTGCAGCCTCAGAACCAGGGACCCCTCCAACCGCGACCAACCGAGGGTAAGATTTCCGACGCCTAAAGACACCCCTGCACCCGGCGCCCCACGTCCTCCTGTGCCCAATTCCTGGGTGCCTACCCTTCCTACAGCTTCCCAACTTACCTCTCGAAGTGGTGGTCGCACCTGAAGAATCACCGTCCCCGAGCTTGCAGCCTATGTTCGTCACACAGCTTTCCCATTGAAACCCCTTGGGCGCCCAACGGCCCAAAAGCCCACTGCACCCGGCCGCCCCAGTGCCGCTGTGTGTGCACCAACTTACCCTGTTCGACTTCCCCATTTGCCCTGAGCAAGTGACCTGGAGCCCAGCTCCCACAGCCGCGTGGCCTGCTAGCCAGCAGCCACCAACCACAGGCCCCCTGCCTTCCATAGGATAACATTGGGCCTAACTCACTCTGCACCCGGCCGCCCCTGTGCCGCTGAGGGTGTAACAACTGTACTTACCTGACCCTGGGAGACCCCTGAGTCTATGCCCAGAACCTTAACTCTGCCAGTCGAGTACTTACCCAAAAGCCGATAACTCACTTTTCTTCCATAGGATAACATTGACTGGTTTCACTTGGAAATTCTTCTAAGTGTGGAGTTTTGAAACTTTAAGATATTCATCTAAAATCAGCCGAATCACAAACGAAAATACTCCTGTTATCAGGAGAGATCCCAGTGCTGGATCTTGGTGCCCAGCACTGACCCTGAAAAGTAATTGTAACTGTACTTACCGGTAACTTGAATTTCCTTCCATAAGATAACAATGTCTGGTTTTTGCTGAAAAAGTTTCTAAGTGTCGATTTTTGAAACTTACAAATATTTGCTAAAAATCGCCTGTGTGACATAAACGCATTCTTTCAATTGTTTACAGGAGATGTACCAGTGCTGGATCCAGGATCCAACACTGAGTAAGAAAAAGTAACGATAACACTACTTACCTGCTAAGTGAATTTCCTCCCATAGGATTACATTGGTGATTCCATGTGAAAAAGCTTCTAAGTGCCAACTTTTAAAATACAATAATATTCCTTAAAAATCACAACTGTAACCAAAACGTTTTTACTCAACTGTTTACAGGAGATGTCCCAGGACTGAATCTAGGATCCAGTCCTGTGGTAAGAAAAGTAATCCAAAAGTAATCTATTGCATTTAACTAGAAATTCCCATTGAGCTCAATGTTAAATTGTGTTTGAAATTGTGTTGCCTATTGCAACAACTGTAACCATTGCATTCAAAAGTCTATTGCCTATTGAAAGTATTTATCTAAAGCATCTCATTCAGAGAAAGTATATTTTGATACCTATTGTTGGTTCTAAAATAAAACAAGTATATATTTTTTATACAAACCATTGGCCTAGAGTTCAGTTCTTGAGTGTGTGGGACCATTTGCTGACTGAGTGTGTACAACAAATGCTTTACACTGTCCTCTGATACTGCCTTACTGCTCGACCAAGCTACCACTTTAGAGAGTAAGGTTATATCTAACTTTAGCCTCTGCCAAACCTCTGGGGACTGTGGACTCTGTGCACACTGAACCTTACTTTGGGTCAGTATATACAGAGCCACTTTCTTACAATGTCCAGTCCAATCTTATAGATGTGCCCTTTGATGGTGGTTGCCTTTTTTGTGATAAGGCTGAATATGAAAGAAACACGTTAGTTATAGACTCCTTACCTTAGAATTACCCCCAGGCGTCAGACTGGATCCGGAAAGTTTTTTCGTCAGCAGTACCTCTGCGCGTCGGAAGGTGGCGTCGGTCGGCTCCGCGTCCGTCCTTGGCGTCGTGGTCGCCGGAATGACGTTGCGGCAGCTACTTAGACGCCGCCCTCGCTCGCTGACGTCAGTTCTTTCTTTTTCCGCGCCAGCCAGCGCAGATCCGGGAAGAGCGGTACCTCCAGTCACTTTTTGACTGACTTTTTTCTCGACTTTTGTCGATTTCTTTTTCGAGCCTTCGACTCCTGGTGCACGAGGGATGCCCGGCTTCAAGGCATGCGGTTCCTGTAACCGACTGATGTCGATGACGGATCCGCACCGCGTGTGCCTCTTTTGCCTGGAGCGCGACCACGACCCCAAGTCGTGCTCCGACTGCCGGTCGATGGCTTTGCGGGAGCGGTCCCGAAAGCTGCTTGAGCGCTGGCAGTCGGCTCCGCGCCGTTCGAGGTCCCGGTCGCGAGGGACCGGTCGCAGAGCCACCACCATTCGTCCAAGTCTTCGCACTCGGGTCGGGTAAGTCGAAGCATAAAAAGAAGTCGAAGAAGTATCGTCGCTCTTCGACTTCTCCTCGTCGGTCGGCCGACCCGACGAGGGACGCGGGTGGTGCCCCTCCCGTGGCTCCGCGCGCGGAGCCCGAAGAGTCGACTCCGCGCTTTCCTCCCTTTCAGGGACCTGGAGCGACTCCCACCCAGCTTCGTATGTTCTACGAGGCGATGCATGCCATCTTTGGGGGATCGGAACCCCGGGCCCCGTGGACTCGGTTGGGGGGCCTAGGCCTTCTCCACCGACTGCCCCGGCGCCGCAGGCCCCTCTTGGATCCAGGCCTGGATCCGGATCGGCGCCGGTTGACCTGATTACGCCTCCACCGGCGCTGCTTCCTCCGGCACCACTACCGCGTTCGACGCCGGATCCAGCACCAGGAGGGCTTTTTGTGCCCCTGTTCACTCCTGGGGTCCCTTTTCAACCAGAATGGCACCCAGAGGATGAGGAGGAGGACTGGGAGGGGTCAGGTGACCCTCTGACTGACCAGTTGGACAGTGAACAGGACTGGAGAGAGGAACTGGGGGATGCCAGTGGTTTGGACACCTCCCCTGACCTTGGCATGTTGTCTCCTCCTACCGTGGCTACGGAGGAGGGAGCGTCATACGCAGTGGTGTTGCGTAGGGCGGCCGAGGCTCTCAACCTCGAGCTTTCTACAGTGGCGGTCAGGACTAACCTCCTGACAGAGGTGCTTCAACCGGCTGCGAGCTCTTCGGAGCCCTTGCTGCCGTTTAATGAGGCCCTCACCGACGTCCTTTTGGGCACGTGGTCCAGGCCCAACACGGGGGGCTCGCGTGGACAGGATGATTGCCCGATGCCACCGCCCGGCTCCGGGCGACCCCACTTTCCTCTCCCAACACGCCACCCCGGAGAGCTTGGTAGTCCAAGCCTCCACTTCCAAAAGCGCATTCCCTGCCGCTCCACCGGAAAGGGAATCCAAGAAGCTGGACCAGCTTGGAAAGAAAACATTTTCTTACGCCAGCTTAGGACTGCGGTCGGTAAACATCGCATGTCTTTTGGCCCGTTATTCCCAATCGGTGTGGGATACGGTTGCGCAGGTGCTGCCTCAGTGTCCGGAGGAGGCCCGGGCAGTTATCTCCCAGGGTGTCGCCGCCGGGAGGGATGCAGCGAAGTTTACCATCCGTTGTGGGCTGGACACCGCCGACTCTCTGGGCAGGACCATTTCATAGTCAGTAGCACTTCGTCACTACGCCTGGATGAGGTCAACTGGCTTTTCAGGGGATGTCCAGAACACCTTGATGGACATGCCTTTTGATGGCCGTCGCCTTTTTGGCGACAAAGCAGACAACGCTCTAGAGCGTTTCAAGGACTCACGGGCTACAGCCAAGTCCTTGGGCCTCTCCACCCGCCCGGCGCAGTCTGCTTTTTGCCCCTTTCATGGCTACGGAAGGGGTGCCCCGCTACGTCCCGCCCAAAGCCACAGGCCGCAGCAGGTTACCCAACCTTCGCGCGGCCGGGGATGTGGGAACAACCGTCGTGGTTCCGGGGGCCAGCGGGCGGGCCAGTCCACCAACCCCCCCTCTGCAGCAGCCTCCAAACCCTCCTAGTCCGACCTTTCAGGCCCATCAAACGCCAGTGGGCGGCAGGATTCGCCATCAACTCATCCAGGCAGTCGTCTCCCACCTCCAGACTACGGCCGACCTCCTGCATTCGCTGGGGTTCTCCATCAATGTGCCGAAGTCACACCTGATTCCCTCTCAAAAGCTCCTCTTCATCGGACGGTTCAGGACATGACGCAGTTTCGGGTCTATCCTCCCGAACAGCGAGTCTGGGATATTCAGGCTATGATTCTCCGGGATATTCAGGCTATGATCCCGATCTTTCAGCCTCTGTCCTGGGTTTCGGTCAGAATGACTCTGAGGCTGCTGGGCCTCATGGCCTCCTGCATCCTGCTGGTCGATCATGCCAGGTGGCGTATGCAGGCTCTGCAGTGGGACCTGAAGTTCCAGTGGGCGCAGCATCAGGGGAATCTGTCCGATTGCGTCCAGATCTCGGAGGGCACTGCACGACAACTGCAGTGGTGGCTCACAAACCAGGATTGGGTCAGTGGCAGATCCCTCTCCCTTCCCCACCCAGACCACACGGTGGTGACGGACGCATCCCTTCTGGGATGGGGCAGCCACATGGGAGAGGCGGAGATCAGAGGCCTCTGGTCTCCTGCGGAGTCCGGGCTCCACATCAACCTTCTGGAGCTCCGGGCGATTCGTCTTGCACTGAAAGCATTCCTTCCCTCTGTCCGGGGAAGAGTAGTGCAGGTGTTCACGGACAACACCACCGCCATGTGGTACTGCAACAAACAGGGCGGGGTGGGGTCGTGGACCCTATGTCAAGAGGCCCTCTGCCTTGGGACATGGCTGGAACATCAGGGCATATCTCTGGTGGTTCAACACCTGGCAGGTTCTCTGAACGCCAGGGCGAACGAACTCAGCCACAGGTGCATGATGGATCGCGAATGGCGTCTTCACTCGGAGGTGGTGCAAGGTCTCTTTCAACAGCGGGGAGAGCCTTGGTTAGATCTATTCGCCACCGAAGAGAACGCGCAATGTCAGCAATTCTGCGCGTTGGAATTTCCAAGGCGGCACTCGCTAGGCGACGCTTTTCGTCGCGAGTGGAGTTGCGGTCTGTTGTACGCCTTTCCGCCTATACCACTTCTGCCCAGAGTGCTGAAGAAGATCAAGCGTGACCGGGCCCAAGTCATTCTCGTGGCTCCGGATTGGGGACGAAGAGTCTGGTATCCCGAGCTGCTCAACATGGCCATCGATCCTCCGATCAGACTGCCTCTTCGGGAGGATCTTCTGTCGCAGCAGCAGGGGACGGTCCTCCACCCGAACCTGTCCAGCCTCCACCTCCTTGCGTGGAGATTGAGCGGCGGCAGTTGACGTCTTTCGACCTGCCTCCTGAAGTCTGTGATGTAATCTTGGCAGCCAGGCAGCCCTCCACTAAGACGGTATACGCCTGCCGGTGGAACAAGTTTGTGGCATGGTGCACAGCAAAGGCTGTGGATCCCCTTTCTGCCCCTATTTCTGAGGTTCTCTTGTTTCTTCTTTCTCTGGCCCAGCAAGGCTCTGCTCTGGGCACTATCAAGGGCTTTCTTTAGGCCATCTCTGCCTTCCTTAGGCTTCCAGATCAGTCTTCACTTTTCAAGTCCCCGGTTGTAAGTCGCTTCTTGAAAGGCATAACTCATCTCTTTCCTCCTGTTCCCTTCGTTATGCCTCAGTGGGACTTGAACCTGGTTTTAACTTATTTAATGTGTGCTCCCTTTGAGCCGCTTCACAACTGTCCTTCACGGCTCTTGACTCTCAAAACTGCGATCCTGGTGGCCATCACATCTGCCAGACGAGTGAGTGAGCTCCAGGCGCTTTCTTCTAAGCCTCCTTTTCTCTCTGTACATCCGGACAAAGTTGTCCTTAGAACTCGTCTATCCTTCCTGCCCAAGGTTGTCACTGCCTTCCACATCGGGCAGACTACACTTTGCCCACCTTCTTTCCGCCTCCGCATCCTTCGAAAGAGGAAGAGAGGCTCCACCGTCTGGACCCAAAACGTGCGCTTCCTTTCTATCTGGATCGCACAAAACAGTTCTGGGTGGATGACCAACTCTTTGTTGGCTACGTGGGTGCCAAGAAAGTCGGGCCGTACACAAGCGAACTATTTCTCGATGTGTCGTTTTGTGTATAAAAGCATGCTATTCTCTAGCTAAAAAGGAGCCTCCAGTGGGGCTACGCGCCCATTCCACCAGGGCGACTGCAGCCACTGCTGCCTTGGGGAGAGGAGTTCCTCTGAATGACATCTGTCAGGCAGCTACGTGGGCATCGCTGCACACGTTTATGAAACACTACTGCCTGGACAGCCAAGTCCGGAGAGACAGCTTCTTTGGCTGTTCTGTTTTCCAGGACTTTCTGGTGTGATCTTGGTTCGCAGACCCACCACCGGGGTTGGTATTGCTGGGGTATCTATTCTAAGGTAAGGAATCTATAACTAGCGTGTTTCTTTCAGATGAACAAGTTACTTACCTTCGGTAACGATATATCTGTAAGAAACATTAGTTAGTTATAGATTCCTTACCACCCCACCCATCCTCCCCGTTCTGCGAACTGATTTTTAGGGTTAAGGACATCCTTTCAGGGCCCTAGTTTGTGCACCAGTGGTCAGTGTCTTGCATGGCTCTGCGTTTCTGGCGCAGAAAGTTGTGTACAGAACTTACGTCAGCGCGCGAGGGCGGCGTCTAAGTAGCTGCCGCGACGTCATTCCGGCGACCACAACGCCAACGACGGACGCGGAGCCGACCGACGCCACCTTCCGACACGCAGAGGTACTACTGACGAAAAAACTTTCCGGATCCAGTCTGACGCCTGGGGGTAATTCTAAGGTAAGGAATCTATAACTAACTAATTTTTCTTACAGATATATCGTTACCGAAGGTAAGTAACTTGTTCTTCAGGCCTGGAAGGCTTCAAGCGACTGTCTGTCCACAGCCCGCTCCTTGAGACTGACCCCTGTGCCCACCAGTCTCACCAGCAGTACCACAAAATATAGAGATATTCATTGGGGGTCTACTTTTTTTGAAGCCGCAGCCCAAATAGTTTTTTTTTTATTTGGCTGCTGTTGTCAAGGGCAACACAAACACTCCGTATATTTCTCCTCCTTCCTGGCCCCTCCTGCCAACGTGCTTTAGCTTACCCTCGAGGGTTGCACATGTGGCATATAGGAGACTGGTGTAGTCTTTCCTTGTTAAACTGGAAGCCCATCATTGGCCTTTTGGTCTTCTAGATTGTCAAACAGCCTTCTCTTGCCTTCTCGATCTTGCCTCTTCCATTTCACCTAGTTCCCTCTCTGACCTCAGCTGACAATACCCATATTCTGCATGGTTCTTTGTATCCTGAACTCTTTCCATTACAAGGAGAAATTAGATGCTTTCCCTTTCACAGGTCTTTATGGATTTGAAGCTGGAAAACAGAATATTGTCCATCGACTTGCAGGGCCTGTAGTTCCATATGCCAGTCCCGCAGTCGCACAGAAAGTAGCTCAGTTTCTTAATGGGCTCCAACCACTATCAATTTGGGGTCCTTCTGTTTAGGCTAAAATCAGCCCCTATTATCTTCATGAAGGTCATAACGTGATTGCAACACATCTTCGCAGGTTGGGGGTTTCTGTGTTCCTGTACTTCAGTAAATTGGCTGCTGATTGAGGGCTTGCCTCAGCTGGTGTCAGACCACATTTTCCCCGATCTTTGACCTGGGGTTTTCAGTCAACATCACCAAGTCTCATCTGCGGCCCAACCAGCATCTCCTCTTCTCTGGCTGTGTTAGAACACTATCTTCCTCAAGGCCTTCCTACCTTCCCAGTGAGTTCTGAATATTCATGCTATGATCCAAATGTCTCAAGAGGGATCTCTTCCGGCCGTGATAGTTCTGCACTGTTTGAGCACTTTTCTGGATCTTTCTGGTTCCCCTGCTAGATGGAACATGGAAGAACTTCCATGGTGCCTCCTTTTGTAAGTGAGCTTAGCACTGCAGAATTCTGCTGGAGAACATTTAGTTCCTCCCGCAGGCGACACAGAACATGCGCTGGTGGCTAGTACTGCAACATCTCACTTGCGGGAAGCCCTTCTGCTCTCTGCCAATAGTGGCCTTGTTGGTGACAAATGCCTCCTCGCTTAGCTGGGGGCAGTCATCTTGATGCCTTGGATATCCGGTCTCCCACAGAACAGCAGGCCCACATCAACCTCCTTGAGCATCAGGAGGTCCACCTGGACCTCAAGGTGTGCCTACTCAACATCCACGATCGATCACATCAGGTCCTGTGAGACATCCTCACTGCAATGTTGTATGTCAACAAGCAGAGTAGCATGGCATGAGGGCATTAAACCTATGGTCTTCGGTGTCTGGCTGGTCATACATCATCCGTACAGTATATTCATACAGGCAGACCCTCTCGGTTGGTGTAACCTTGCAGATCCAAGTTGCCCCACTCGAAACCCCATCTTCTCCCTCTGATGCCCAATTCCAGTGGACCTATTCACCCCCACAAAAATACTCACTGCCCTCTGTTCTGCACTTTCTAGTTAGAGGGGCCTTGGGGGACAAGTTCTACTTGAGGTAAGACTCCCAACTCAACTACATATTCCTGCCGGGCACTCTGATGCCTCTTCAGGAAGCTTCTTTAGGACTGTGGGCAGGTGATCTTGATTGCACTGTACTGGCTATGGAATGTGTGCTATTCAGAGTTGCTCTGCCTATCCCTGTGCCCTCCTCTTCTGCTTCTACTCAGGGAGCACCTCTTCTAGCAGTGGGAGTAGAACATTCAGAGCCTCCACCTTCATCCTGGAGATTGAGTGGGGCAACATGAGTTTTTTTGATCTTCCTGCTGAGGTGGCGGATCTCATCTGGCCTGCTCATTGCCCCTTGACTGGTAAGTGTGTCGTTGGTCACACTTTGTTTCTTGTTGCGCTGAGGAAGATGTTGATTCCCTCCGGGTGTGTTTGTCTGCAGATTCATCTGATGTTCTGTGTTTTTTCGCTGTCCGTGGCGCAGCAAGGCTTTGCTTTGGGCACTGGTAAGGGTTATGTTGTCAGCCCTTTCAGCTTTTCTTTGTTTGCTGGATCAGCCATCATTGTCCGTCTCATATTGTTATGCGGTTTTGAAGGAGTCGATTCATTTTTTCCCCCTTCACTGTCTTTATCTTACCACAGTGGTACCTCAATCTGGTCCTCAGTTTTCTGATAAGTTCATCTTTCGAGTGAATGCACAGTTTCCCTTTGAGGCTGCTTACTTTGGAGGTTAGTGTTTTGACAGTCATTAACTTTGCATGTTGGCGAGTTGCAGGCTTCGTCTGTCCATCCTGAATTTTTCCAGACAAGCTGGTCCTGTGGGCCTTTTTTTCACCCTAGAGTAGTCACCCCATTTCACGCGAACCATTATACACTTTTCTGATGTTGTATCTAGCTCCTCATCCCACCTATGAGGAGGAGTAGCTGCACTGTTCGAATCCTCTCAGGCCTCTTAATTTCTTCATCAACTGGACTTGCATTTTTGGGTTGATGATTAACTTTTCTCAGGTAATGTTGTTCCAAGGCAATTCAGGCGTGGTCAGTTTCTCGCTTCATCATTCGATGCATCAAGATTTGGTACGGGCTTACCAAGAAAAGGTTCCCCCTTCACAATAGAATCAAGGCCCATTCTACCAGGGCAACAACCGCTTCTTTGGGATGGTCTTGGGGTGTTCCAGTTTTCAGTTGGTCCACGCCTTCATCAGGCAATAATGTCTCAACGTCGAAGTCTGCGGGATGGCCATGTGCCACATCAGTGACTTTCTGGCTTGACCATCTCCTGCCCACCGCTGTATGCCACTGCTCAGATATTGTTTCAAGAGGTGAGGACTCAGTAGATACAAGTCTCCATCTGAAGATCATGTTTTTTACTTTCAGCAGCGATTTGTATGTTAATTACTCAGGCTACTTAAAGATTTCTTACCAAATTAGTCTTCTTTCCCATTGTGATAAGTTGTCTTGGTATTTTTAATGAGGTTCCAATATAATTCTTGCACTGTGCTTTTTCTGTCGGTCTGGAAAGCGTGGTCTCTGCTCCTGAGGGCTTGAGGAACTGCCAGCAGTGATCTGGGGTGGTGCCACATACTGACAGTGATGTCATGTCCAGGGGAATACGGATTCAGATCGGAGTCCTGGCGCCACTGGTTGGTGCAAGAGAGATAGTTCAACTTTTTCAAATTAAGTATAGCCCCTGAAGGAGAATCAGGAGGTGAGGACTCTAAAGATAAATAGTGTATTCACCAAAAAGATTGTTACGGAAGGTAAGTAACTTGCTCTTCTGTATCTTCCTTGATGATTTGTTTATAACACCACTTAGCCTGCAGCTGTATTGAGTGTGTCCCTGGGCTGAGGATTTTCTACCCAAGTATTGGGTTTGCTTAGTGTATCCATACCACTGCTAACAGACTGTGATTGATGCAACAGTGCTTATGCAGTTTCTAACCCAATCTGTGAATGCCAACCACATGTTGCTGACTGGTCTCTGAACCCATTCACCTGCTGTTACCGGCGCAGGCTGAGGTTGAGTCAACATGCTCCTTCTTTTACACATCCATTGCTCGGTATACCCATTCTCTTGCCATTAGAAGCACAGGCTGTGGTTGCTGTAAACCTGCTCTTGCTGTTAGTTCACATCCATTGCTCGGTATACCCATTCTTATGTCATTAGACGCATAGGCTGTGATTGCTGTGGACGTGCCTGGTGTTAGTTCACATCCATTGCTCGGTATACCCATTCTCTGCTCTTACAAGCACAGGCTGTGGTTGATGTAAACATGGTCTTGCTGTTAGGTACAAATTTGTTGATGGGTGTACCCATTCTCTTGCTTTTAGAAGCATAGACAGTGGTTGCTCTAGACATGCTCCTGCTGGCTGTTAGTTACACATTCACTGCTGGGTGTATCAGTTCCCCTTATTTACCAGCACAGATTGTATTGGGTGTGCGTGTTATCCTGCTATTAAATTATGCTCTGCTTTTGTTTTTTCTATTTGCAAGCTGTTACTTGTTTAGATAGTGGTTTGTGTATCCTTTCCTCTGCTGTCAGTAACACAGATTGCAATTGGTATACCTGAGCTACAGTTGTAATTGACCCAGACTGCTGTGTACTAATTCTCTAGGTGTTAGAAGCACAGACTTTAATTGGTAAACATGTGCTCCAAACCATTGCGCTGGGTGCATCTGCTGTCTATTGTTACCAACACAAATCGTGCTGGGTGTACCTTTTGTCCTACTGATAATACACATTAAGGTTGGTGTTTCTATTCTCCTGCTGTTAGTAGCACACGCCGTGATTTCTGTACTAATGATGCTTTTGGATTTGATCGTAAATATGGCAGTGTTCGTTCTACTGCTGTTAGTAGTGCAGGCTATTGGTCCTGCACAAGATATTCTTGTTGGTAACACTGATCATGCCGGGTGCACCTACTGTCCTGCTGCACACAATTGTTTCTGTTCCATTCTCTTGTTATCGGTAGCACAGGCCATGGCTTCTGTACACATGTTCCTACTGCTAGAAACAGACTGTGCAGGGTGTACCTATTCACCGTGTAATAAGAAAGGAGGGTGCTGTTCCTCAGGAGAAAGGGAGGATATTAAGTATGAGTATGATATGAGTGCCCTCAGGTGTGATCACTCTAAACCCCGGGGATCCCTCTGATCCACCTGCTACTTCCGCTTGACAGCTTTATATCCCCCCTTCCCCTGAGGAGCAGCACCCTCTTTTCTTATTCCACGGTTCATTTAGGAATTTGGGTGCTGGACCTACTAAACTGCTCCATGTCCCTCTTTGATTTATTGTACCTGCTAGAAGTGGTTATTATGCTGCCTCTTGCACAGGCTGCGGTTGGTATAATCAAGCTGCAGCTGTTAAACGCTGATGGTAGTGTGCAGGCTGTAGCTGTTACTGACACCATTCCTCTTTTTTGCAGATCTGCCACAGGTTTTAGCGGGTGGCGAAGTTGAAAGACTAAGCTGTTTCAAGGAGGTCTTGTAGCTGGAAACACCAAACTTGGTCCGAGAGCTCTTCAGCAGCACTTTTATTAAATATGGCGATGTTTTGATTTTTTTTCTCATCTTTCATAACGTATCATGAGAACATATGTGTACAGTTTGTCTCTTGCTCTGCAATAAACTATTTTAGTATTTGTTGTAGTCCTGGATTGTGTTTGCACTGGGGAAGATTTCAGTGAGTTGAGATTCTCTGGCACTCGTAGAAGAGATCCTGAAAGAATGTGAGCCTGGGATGAGCAGGGTCCTGGAGACAGACTCTCATGTTGAGAAGATCCCTGTAAAGGACACTGTGGATGAATGGATTCTTTCTGGCCCTGGGAGGGGATCCCTGAGAGGAGAAGCCTGGGTGAGCACGGTCCTAGAGACAGACTCCTGTTGAAAGATCCCTGTAAAGGACACTGTGTGGATGAATGGGGTGACTGGATTTTCTGTGGCTCAGGGAGGGGTACCTGCAGGTAGTGGCATTGGGTGAGCAGGGGGCTGGAGACTGGACTCCCTTGGATAGATGATTCTTTTAAAGGACAGCGAGTAGTGGGATGGGATTACTGCATTCTCTCTATTTCCCCTGGAAGGGATCCCTGTGCGTAGAGTCCTGGGATGAGCAGAGCGCTGGAGACTAGACTCCCTGTTAGATATGCTCCCTGTAAAGGACAATGAGTGGATGAATGGATTCTCTGTGGCCCAGGGAGGCGTACCTTCAGGTAATGGCGTTGGGTGAGCAGGGGGCTGGAGACTGGACTCCCTTGGATAGATGATTCTTATAAAGGACAGCTAGCAGTGGGATGGGATTACTGCATTCTCTCTATTGCCCCTGGTGGGGGATCCCTGTGGGTAGAGTCCTGGGATGAGCAGAGCGCTGGAGACTATGCTCCCTGTAAAGAACCATGAGTGGTGGTATGGGATGATTTGATTCTCTGTGGCCCTTGGAGGTGATCCCTGCATGTAGAGTCCTGGCCCCTGCAGGGGATCCCTGCAGGGTGAGTCCTGCCCCCTGTAGGCGATCCCTGAAGGGAGAGTCCTGGCATCAGCAGAGCGCTCAAGATTAGACTCCCTGCTAGATATGATCCCTGTAGGGCCATGAGTGGTGGGAAGGGATGATCTGATTCTCTATGGCCCCTGGAGGTGATCCCTGCAGGCAGATGCCTGGCGCTGGAGACTTGGTTTCCTGTCATGCATTCTTCTTTGACATCTGTACACAGTAACAAATATGTCCGCCCCTGTGGTCTGTCCAGTATCACAGATTGTGCAGGGTCCATGAGCCACTTCATTCTTCCACTCCATGGATCAAGGATCTCTGAACACACTGGTTTTTTTTTATATTTGAAATTATATCTAAATGTTAATTTTCTTTTAGAATCGACTGCATTTGAGAACATAAATGTTACAACACTAGAAATTGTTGCCCCACCAATATTGGTTATGATGCTTTTCATAGAGGCTACATATATCTCGGTGGTGAATCTTTTGACGAGTCAACGGTTCAAGACCATTCTTTGGTTCTCTTACAAAATATCGAAACCACAAATATCGTGGGACATAAATATCGTGTGAAAAATATCGAGCACTTACTATCTTCTACCTGGCATGTTTAATTGGGTACATCAGGCTAGCTGTTTGATTTTCCTTCCTATTTCTCAATTTTTGTCTTTCCTTTTTTTTCGGCCTTTATCTGTTTTTCTCTTTTCTGGATTTATTTCCTTTAAGGACATGTACCACTTAATGACTCACTGCCTTTTTCAATTCACCTAATATACTTTCTTTAAGTTTCATGTATTTTTGTGCTTAATTTTGAATACGTTTTTTCGATGAGTAGACTACGTTTTATCCCATGGAATGTTAAGGGTATTTGCAATCCAGTTAAAAAACGAGTATTATCTCATCTCACTAAATTGAAATGTCACATAGCGTTATTGCAAGAAACACATCTTAAAGAGCAAGATTTGTCTTCCTTGCGCAAATTATGGGTTGGAGGTGTTTTTTGTTCCCCAGCAGTAAATAAGAATGGTGTAGTAATTTTGTTTCATAAGTCACTAAATGTTCTTTTGCAAAATGAGGTCAAAGATACTTGCGGTAGATGGCTTTTATTGAATGCTAAAGTTAACAATACTCAATTCTCTATTTGTAATGTATGTAGTCCTAATGGTATTGATTTAGTATTTTGGAGTGATTTCTCTACTCTCCTTTCTTCTCATGCCTCCGAAATTTGATTTTGGGAGGTGATTGCAATCAACTTATGGAACCTTTTTCAGACCGGAAATCCCAAACCAAATTTATCCCCAATAAAATGCAAAAGACTTTCATCTAGAGGGTTGTTGGATGCATGGAGTATTTCTCACCCTGATGTCTTGGAATTTTCCTTCTTCTCCCCTGTTCATAGGTCTCACTCCCGAATAGATTATATATTTCCCACCCAATCATCTCTTCAATTCATGACAAATGTGGAGATTGGCTCCATTCTCATCTCTGATCACGCCCTGTCATTTTAGATATGGACTATCCCACTTCTGCACCTACCTCACGACGATGGCGTTTTAACAATGCCCTTCTGTTGGACACTCAATTTGTTGAACAATTTACACAGTTTATGCAGGAATTCTTCAATAACAATCTCTCCTCTGTTTCACAATTTCATTTTATTTGGGATGCTTTCAAAGGCACCGCTAGAGGATTTATAATAGACTTTGTTTCCCGGAAAAGAGGAAAGCACTTACGGAGGCAACATCAATTCTAAAACAAATCAAGGCCCTAGAGCACGAATACTTTACCACAAACTGTTCTGATACTTTGTCCAGTCTCATTAAAGCTAAAATGCAATATAATAAACAATCCTGGGATAATCCCTGCAACAACTTTCTTAAATTTAATGCCAAAATGTTTGGTGGCCAGAATAAAGCGGGCAAATCTCTAGCCAATTATCTTAAAATTAAAAAACAAAATATCCAAGATTGTTGCCATCACAGATAGCGCAGGAATCGGACACATTACAGATACTAAGATTCTTGAGTGTTTCACGGAATATTATACTTCCTCTACACCCCCGAGTCGACCCCTTCCGCTGATCAAATTGATTCATTCTTTCAAACCATTCCCAAACCCTCTGATAACCGCATTGATCTCACATCCCTTGTTAGTCCAATATTAGAACAAGAAATCACAAATGCAATAAATCAACTTCCCAAAGACAAAACACCTGGTCCGGATGGTTTTACTGTACGTTTCTTCCGTCATTTCAAACAATTTCTGGTCCCTCAGTTGTTAGTTCTCATAAGTCACTTCCTAGCCTCCGGTGAAACTCTGGGTTCTTTCACTCAAGCGATGCTGTGTTTGATCCCTAAAAAGACAAAGACATCTCTTATTGTAAAAATTACAGACCCATCTCCCTAATTAATACAGACTGTAAGATCTTTGCCAAATTATTAGCCCTTTGTATTAATCAGGTTATCCCAGACCTTATTAATATATATCAATCAAGGTTTGTAAAAGGGCGTTCCATTACAGATAACTCCAGGACTTTCCTTAATATTATTAATTTAGCCTCCAAGGTGGATTCACCAGTTGCTGTTATTATGTTAGATGCTGAAAAAGCCTTCGATAGACTAAATTGGGAATTCATTTTTGGAGCATTGAAATGGCATGGCTTTAGCCCTCCCATTCTTAGATACAGCCAGTTATATTCTGCACCCTCCACCTCCATTTGGGTGAATGGATGTCAATCCAAATACTTTCCACTCCACAGAGGAACTAGACAAGGGTGCCCTTTATCCCCACTTTTATTTATTATTGCCCTAGAACCCTTTTTGGAAAAACTTTGACGTTCTTCACAATATACGGGATTCCAATTTATACAGATATTAAGCTTACTGCATACGCGGACGACATTTTACTATACCGCTCCAACCCCACTACCTCTTTGCCGGCGTTTTTCTCTTTGCTTAAAGAATATTCTCTAGTCTCTGGTTATAAACGTAATATTGATAAATCCGAGGTTATGTCATTGAATAAACATTGCTTTTCACATATGTTTCAAGATACGGGTTCAAATGGAACTCCAGGAGTATTAAGTGCTTAGGTATCCTCTACACTAATAGTATCAAAGAAACCATTAAAATCAACCTTGCAGATATCCTCAAAAAACTTTTGACACTCATTGACAGTTGGTCCCGACTTTTTCTGTCTTGGTGGGGTAGACTAGCTACAATTAAAATGACGCTGCTTCCGATCATCAATTTTTACCTCTCCATGCTCCCAATCACTCTCCCACTTTCTTTCTTTAATATTATTAACCGCTCCTTGACCAAATTCCTATGGATCAATCGTAAGACTAGGATTTCACTTATTCGACTTCAGCAACCCAAAGAATTAGGAGGGGTTAATTTTCCTAATCTTAGACGTTATCATTCTGCATTCACCCTGAAACAAGTTTGGACCTTTTTTATCTGACTTTTCACATACACCTTTAACGGCCTGGAGCTCATTAGAACAGTCCCAATATGCACCGTTCTCTTTTACTGCTGCCACTCGGTTATCTCAGCCTCCCAGACGTTTCTTATTGCCTACTTTCACGCACTCTACTGCAGTCGTAACTTCTTTGTTTAAAATTCATCTCTCTCACTCAGATAAGTTTGCACACACCCCTGTTTGGTACAACAAACACTTAAAGATTAAAAACAGAGCTCTATTTTGGAAGGAATGGATTGACAAAGGCATTACTACACTTGAACACTTGTTGATTGATGGGTCTCTCATGGGCTTCACGGAGATCCAAGAGAAGTATGGCATATCTCTCCTACATGCTCCCCATTATTCTCACCTCAGACCATCTATAATTCAACTCCATTCCCAGAACTCTTCCTTAGCCTCACACAATCAGACATCCACTCTCTCGCTAGATTTCTCTACTCAGTTCAAGGCATCCGATATATATAAGATACTATCTCACCCCACTGATCCTAGAACCAAATCCAGCATAAAACTTCTATGGAAAAAAGATTTGGCACAGGAATTTTCGTTCAGACTTGGGGCTCCATCTGGGCAAAAATTCACACCTCCTCACGCTCAGCAAGTACAACGCAGACTCTATATTACTTTTATAATAGGCTTTTTCTCACCCCTACAGATCTTCATAAGTTCAACCTGTTGGATGCTACGAAATGCTGGTCTTGCCCTCATGAAAATAGTGATTTACTTCATATGTTCTTTCTCTGCCCTCTGGTTAAGAGTTTTTGATTACTTATTTGGAAGAAATTGAATGAAATTTTATCTACCAATGTTCCTTTTGATATTGTGCACGCTTTTCTGGGTGGTTCCTCTCCTATATGGAGTACCCAGGAAAGCGTGGGTACATTTATTGACTTGTATATAGCTATTACTTTTCAGATCATTACCACTAATTGGAAGGATGCTACTAAAATCTTGTACCAAGCTTGGTGTAACCTGTTATGTCCTCATCACAGACTAGATCGCGCACATGCCATCTCTATACCCCTATTGATTAAAAAAGATTTACTTTGGTCACCACTCACCACATTTCTTTCCAGGATGGCTGTTTGACCCACTTGTTATGTTATGTTATGAGGTTTTATGGAGCGCACAGCTGCCCCAGCAAAGGGGCGACCCGGCGCTGATAGCAAACGGAAAGGGAGGCAGGTGACAGAAAGGAGGCCTAAATTGAAGGAAAAAGGTGGGCCTTAATAGCCTTGCGGAAAGCTAAGTAGTTATCGATGCTACGGATGTGGATAGGAAGTGAGTTCCAGAGTTTAGCCGCCAGTATGCAGAAAGAGCGCCCACCAGCTCGTGCCCTCCTTACCCGGGGAACAACTGCCAGGTGATGACCTATCGAGCGGAGATGGCGAGTAGGGGTGTATGATGAGAGCATATTGGCCAAGATGCCTGGAGAGGAGAGATTCAAGATCTTAAATGCAATGCAGAGAGACTTGAACTCCACTCGTCTGGCCACCGGCAGCCAGTGAAGCCAACGGATAGTGCCAGAGGTGGGACAGGTTCTAGGCAGACCAAGGAGAGTTCTGGCAGCTGCATTTTGTGCCCTCTGCAGTCTCACACTCTCAGACTTGTTTGCCCCCAGGTAGAGCGAGCTGGCGTAATCCAGTCTAGACAGGACTGAGGCCTGGATAATCACCTGCCTGATGGATGGGTCGAAAAAGCCCAATAGAGGTTTGAGCCCCCGTAGTATGCCAAAACACGTCCCTGCCACCTTCTTAGTTTGGGCCTGAAAGCTGAGAGCCGAGTCAACGCAGACACCTAGATTTTTCACCACCTTTTTGGGGGCGGGTGCACAACCCAGGGTAGCAGGCCATCAGTGTTCGCTCCACAGCTCAGGATCTTTCCCTACCAGCAAGACCTCAGACTTGCTGGCATTGAGCTGGAGGCAGTTGGCAGTCATCCACCCAGCGACAGCAGCAAGATCGCTCCGAAACTTATGAGCGTCCCGCTCGCAGTCATCGGAGAGTGCAACTACCAACTGCATATACTATTGTGAGCCCTCTACTCCTGGCCACCGCTGCTAGTGGTTGGACATACAAGTTGAAAAGCGTTGGGCTCAGAGCAGAGCCCTGTGGCACGCCCTGTTTGATGGTATGAGCCGTGGAGGTGAAAGGGGGGGGGCCATTACCTGGAAGGTCCTCTCAGAAAGAAAAGAGGCGAACCAGGCCAGTGAAGGGCCCACAATGCCTGCCTCCTCCAGCCTTTGCAGTAAGATCTGATGAGAGACCGTGTCGAACGCGGCACTGAGATCAAGCAAAATCAATGCCGAAGTACGTCCCTCATCCAGTGCAGCCCTCAGATGTTCCGTCACCGCTAGGAGAGCCGACTCCGTGCTGTGGCCCGGGCAAAAGCCATTCTGCGAGGAATCAAATATGTCATTCTCTTCCAGGAAGCCTATCGGGATGGAGTTTATGTAGGCCTCAGAGATCTTAGATGCCCATGGCAGGAGAGAAATAGGACGAAAGTTTTCTGGTTTGGCTGAATCGAGGGAAGGTTTTTTCAGCAGGGGGACAACCCTCGCCTGCTTCCAAGTCCTGGGAACAACTGCCATAGACAGGGACATGTTGATCACCTGGCCCAGGGGTGTAAGAAGCACAGGTAGCAGTTTTAAAAATTGATCAGGCTTCATAGAATCAGCAGGAGAGCCGGATTTGATCCTGCTGCATAGTGAGCGCAGCACATCCTGGGAGATCGGCGGGAAGGTGGCAAGCGTGTGAGTGGGACGGGGTCTCCCCGCGGGGTCGGGGCACCTATCCACTTGAGGGATGGTTTTATAGATGTTTTCCACCTTGCTGACAAAGAAGGTGGCAAAAGCCTCACACTGCTCGTTCGACGTGATAGAGGGCGCTGCAGATGCCCCAGCTGATTTAAGATCTTTGAGTATAGAGAAGATACTCTTGGTGGGGTTACTGCAGCTCCTAATCTCGTCTGCATAGTAGGCTGCCCGCTCTTTCTGGATCGCCCTGTGGTATTTCTTAGTGGCCTCCTGGTAGCACCCTTTCAGGATAGGGTCATAATCTCGTCTCCACGCCCGCTCCAACTTCTTACAAGCTTTACGCATGGTAGAGAGCCTGTCATAATACCAAGGACTAAATTTGGTGTTACGACACTTGGACCGTTTAACAGGAATAAGTGTGTCCAGAGGGCGGAGGATCCAGTCCGCTATCGCTTTGTCGGCAGCATCCGGATCATCCGGCAGGCTGGGTGTGTTCATAGAGAGGAGGGCTTGGAATTGGTCAAAGTTTAACTTATGCCAGGGGCGTTTGAGAGAGAATTTCTGGGGCACTCTTCGAGGGGGCTCGACCCCCAAGAGTGTCATGGGGATCCGGTAATGATCAGACCAGCACATCGGGATGGGGGTAGTGACTGTGAGAGAGGGGAGGTTAGAGAAGACTTGATCCAGCAGATGGCCGGCCGAGTGTAAGGGCCTTGAACCAGTTGAATCAACTCGCAGGCCGCTAAGTCAGCAGAGAAGTTGCCCACTTCTGAGTCAAGGGGGTTGTCAAGATGCAGATTCAAATCACCAATGACACTGAAATTGGCAGATCTCATAGCCAGGGAACTAACTGTGTCAATTAGCGCAGTCCTAAACTCCTTCGAAGGTCCAGGTGGATGATAAATCAGTAGGCCAGACATGGTATATCTGGCGTTGAAAGAAATCCCGAAGAGTGCACACTCGCAGCCTATCAGAGAGACTTTAACAAAAGTGCAGGTATAGCAGGACTTGAAAACAACAGCGATACCTCCCCCTCTAGCCTCTCTATTGAGAGTCACAATGCTAAAACCCGGGGGGAGCGCCAAGCCTGGCTCAGCCACCATGTCGTCTGACAGCCATGTCTCTGTCAGAAAAAGGACATCGGGAGATTCCTCGTATAGCAAGTCGTGGACATAAATATAAAAATGTAAGTCCGTTTTTATATAGCGCAGCTACTCACCCTTACGGGTCTCAAGGCGCTGGGGGCCGGAGTGGAAATTAAGTGAGCTATTGCCCAGAGTCACATGGTGCTGAGCTGAGCTGCCGCCGGAGCCGGGGATCGAACCGTGAACCCTGTGCTCCGAAGTCAGCTGCCCTGGCCGCTGCACCACACCTCTCCACTCATCAGGATAGTGCTTGGCTAGGGAGCGACAGTTAAGGCTAAACAATTTAATGTTTTGTCTAGAGCATAGAGGGGAAGTGGGGGGGGAACAGGGTAGATGCCCAGGAATTAAAACCACAGTTCTTACAGCAGAACGTACCCTCAGGCAAGTAGTAAAGAGGGTGGCTACAGGGGCTCACTGTTCGCCTGAAGGCAAAGAGATCGTCACGAGAGTAGTAGAGCACACCGGTGATCGGACTGGCAGCATGTCTGGCGACATCCAGGCGCGGACGGGCGCAGACAGGCTTGCCTTAGGTGCGCCTTCGGCGCGCCAGCGGCGCGCGTCCGCTGCGCGTCCGGGGTCTGCTCATGCTTAAATGCTAAAGAGCATGCGCAGTACTGCCCCCGGAAGTGCGTCACCTCGGGCTGACAGGAAAAGTGACCGCCCTCCACGCAAACGGTACAGCAACCGCGGTGGACCGGAGCGGAGAAAAAGAAGCACCAACAGGTAAGGTGCAAGGAGGAAGAGAGCAAAGTTGGAGACTCTAAAAAGGGCACACAAATACACCAGATCAATAAAATTAAAATATTTAAAACACTGCCGAATATGCCGAAAGTGCAAGTAAAAAGTGGCACGCAGCCTCACCCTTCAGTGCTGCGCGTCCGCGGTCTGATCATGCTTAAATGCTAAAGAGCATGCGCAGTACTGCCCCCACCGCCCCCGGAAGTGCGTCACCTCGGGCTGACAGGGAAAGTGACTGCCCTCCACGCAAACGGTACAGCAACCGCGGTGGACCGGAGCGGAGAAAAAGAAGCACCAACAGGTAAGGTGCGAGGAGGAAGAGAGCAAAGTGTGGACACAAATAGTTGGAGACTCTAAAAAGAGCACACAAATACACCAGATCAATAAAATTAAAATATTTAAAACACTGCCGAATATGCCGATAGTGCACGTAAAAAGTGACACGCAGCCTCACCCTTCGTATGTATGTTGTCATGTACCTTCTTAATTATATTATGTTCAATTAGTTCTTATTGCTTTTTCTGCATTATTGTTTAGCTGCCTAGTATTATCTCCCCTTTTACTCCTTCCTCCCCTCCTTCCTTACCCCCCTTTTTTTAAAACACTAAATTGCATTTGTCTAAGTACAGGTTTTAGAAGCTTCAAATTGTTTTTGAGCATATATTTCTTAATATGGCTCTTACTCATTTGAGGTTCAACTTATTTCTCTTTTATACTTATTTTATTTCAATTTGGGTAATTGTATATTTTGTACTGATGCTTTACTTTGTATATTAATTCAATAAAGCATTCTAAACTAAAAAAATATCGAGCACAAAAATGGCGTTATCCTATATTTATAATGTAAATAACAAAAATATTGAAAAAAATCCTTTTACAATAATATCGAACACAAAAATATTGTTTTTTTTATATAAAGAAAGTAAGGAGACCTGGGGGGACGCTGGGTGGTAGGAAATTTGTGTCAGCCCGGTGATGCCCGGTGATGCCACAACTTTACCACACAAAAATGTGTGAAAAAAGGGATTTTTTTCAGCAAAATGTCAGGTTTGCAGGGGATTCTGGGTAAGAAAACGTTGGGGGATCCACGCAAGCCATACCTCTGGAATCCCCCGGGTGTCTACTTTTCAGAAATGTGTGGGTTTGGTAGGTTTCCCTAGGTGGCCGCTGAGCCCCGGGCCAAAACGTCATGGGACCCCCTTGCAAAACCAGGTCGTTTTGTGATAGGCCATTTTGAGGTCGCCTCAATACGTTGTGGGGCCTTGCCTGTCGGGGGTACTTGGGCCTCCCACCCGAGTGAGGCACCATTTTTATCGGGAGACCTGGGGGACGCTGGGTGGTAGGAAATTTGTGTCAGCCCGGTGATGCCACAACTTTACCACACAAAAATGTGTGAAAAAAGGGATTTTTTCAGCAAAATGTCAGGTTTGCAGGGGATTCTGGGTAAGAAAACGTTGGGGGATCCACGCAAACCATACCACCCTGGAATCCCCCGGGTGTCTACTTTTCAGAAATGTGTGGGTTTGGTAGGTTTCCCTAGGTGGCCGCCGAGCCCCGGGCCAAAACGTCATGGGGCCCCCCTTGCAAAACCAGGTCGTTTTGTGATAGGCCATTTTGAGGTCGCCTCAATACGTTGTGGGGCCTTGCCTGTCGCGGGTACTTAGGCCTCCCACCCGAGTGAGGCACTATTTTTATCGGGAGACCTGGGGGGACGCTGGGTGGTAGGAAATTTGTGTCAGCCCGGTGATGCCACAACTTTACCACACAAAAATGTGTGAAAAAAGGGATTTTTTCAGCAAAGTGTCAGGTTTGCAGGGGATTCTGGGTAAGAAAACGTTGGGGGATCCACGCAAGCCATACCTCCCTGGAATCCCCGGGTGTCTACTTTTCAGAAAAGTGTGGGTTTGGTAGGTTTCCCTAGGTGCCGGCAGAGCTAGGGTTCAAAAACTACAGCTAGGCACTCTGCAAAAAAAGGGTCATTTTTCACTGTGAAAATGTGGTGCGTCCACGTTGCGTTTTGCGCTGCTTCCTGTCGCGGGCACTAGGCCTACCCACACAAGTGAGGTACCATTTTTTTTGGAAGACCTTGGGGAACGCGGGGTAGGTGCAATTTTGTGGATCCATGCAGATTCCAGAACTTTCCACCACAGAAAAGTGAGGAAAATGTGTTTTTTTTGCCAATTTTTAAGGTTTGCAAGGGATTCTGGGTAACAGAACCTGGTGAGAACCAGTCAAGTCACCCCATCCTGGATTCCCTGGGTGTCTACTTTTCAAAAATGTATAGGTTTGCTAGGTTTCCCTAAGTGCCGGCAGAGCGAGGGTTCAAAAACGACAGCTAGGCACTTTGCAAAAAAAGGGTCATTTTTCACTGTGAAAATGTGGTGTGTCCACGTTGCGTTTTGCGCTGCTTCCTGTCGCGGGCACTATGCCTACCCACACAAGTGAGGTACCATTTTTTTGGGAAGACCTTGGGGAACGCGGGGTGGGTGGAATTTTGTGGATCCACGCAGATTCCAGAACTTTCCACCACAGAAAAGTGAGGAAAATGTGGTTTTTTTGCCAATTTTTTAGGTTTGCAAGGGATTCTGGGTAACAGAACCTGGTGAGAGCCAGTCAAGTCACCCCATCCTGAATTCCCTGGGTGTCTAGTTTTCAAAAATGTATAGGTTTGCTAGGTTTCCCCAAGTGCCCGCAGAGCTAGGGTTCAAAAACTACAGCTAGGCACTTTGCAAAAAAGGGTAATTTTTCATTGTGAAAATGTGGTACGTCCACGTTGCATTTTGAGCCATTTCCTGTTGTGGGCACAAGGCCTACCCACACAAGTGAGGTACCATTTTTATCGGGAGACTTAGGGTAACACAGAATTGTAGAGCAACTGTTATTACCTATTGACTTTCGATGCATTTCTGCCTTCCAAATGAAAGACAATGTGTAAAAATAAGTCATTTTGAAAAATGACCTATAATTCTCATGCTAGTATGGGTATTCCCAATTTCGGAAATGTGCAAATATCTACTGTTTCTAAAATCTACATTTTGTTCCCATTTCAGAAATACATAGGTGTCTTTCATAACAATTTTTCCATGTATACATTTTCCCAAAATAATTGCTATATACCCGGTACATAATAAAAACCTTTGCAAGATGCTGCTCAGTTATTGGCTCTGGGTTCGTCGGGTTCTTGGTGAACCTACAAGTCCTATATATCCCCACAACCAGAAAGGTCCAGCGGATATAACGGTATATTGCTTTCAAATAGCTGTCATAATTAGAAGAAGTTACAGGTGAAAACGTTGACACAAATGGCTGTTTTTTTCAACTAATTTTCAATTTTTCCTTCATTTAACTGTTAGTTTCTATAAGGAAAACTTTAAGGATCTACACAAATGACCCCTTGCTGAATTCAGAATTTTGTCTACTTTTCAGAAATGTATGGCTTTCTAGGATCCATTATTGGTTTCATACCCATTTCTACCATTAACTGGAAGTAGGTTGAAAGCACAAAAAATAGCAAAATAGGCTATGTCCCAGAAAAATGCCAAAACTGTGTAAAAAAGTTGGTTTTCTGACAAAAGTCTGCTTGTCCCTGAAAGCTGGGAAGATGGTGATTTCAGCACCACAACCCCTTTTTGATGCCATTTGCAGGGAAAAACAAGACACTTTCATCTGTAGCCCTTTTTTGCAATTTCCCCCAAAAAACAAAATGTTGCTGTATTTTGGCTAATTTCTGGGTCCCCTCCAGGGGAATCCACAAACCCTGGGTACCTTTACAATCCCCATGATGTTAGAAAAAAAGGACGCAAATTTGGCGTGGATACCTTATGTGGTCAAAAAGTTACAGGGGCCTAAGCGCGCACTACCCCAAATAGCCAAAAAGAGGCTTAGCACAGGGGGGGAAAAGGCCTAGCAGCGAAGGGGTTAAAATTAAACAGTAATATAATGTAAATTAAATATATTTAAATAATTTAAAATTAAATATAAATGTTTTACTTATTTAAAAAAACTAATATATATGTGTGTTTATTTAAACATATATAATTTTAAACTATTATTAAAATACTAATTATAATTTGTTAATATTTACAATTTTTTTGTAAACTAAAAAAAATCTGTGTATATGAACAATTGATTTCAAACTGCAAAAAAATTCAAAAAAAAATACCAATTTAATTACACAAAGTAAACAAATAAAACATTACATTTAAAAAAAATGTATTGCATATTACAAACATTAATAGAAATATAATGTTAAATACGCAGAAACATCATAATATAAATGTAAACAATATAAACAAAACTATAACATTGTAGTAAAAATACATATACTATTCCTACTCCAATCTCTGCAACAGTAGGGAAATCATTGGACTCGTGAGGGTTAAAATTTACTATTCCCAATCCAGTCTGTGCAACGGTAGGGAAAGCGTTGGACTCAGGAGGAGGACAAATTACTATTCCTACTCCAGTCACTGCAACAGTAGAGAAAGTGTTGGACTGTGGAGAGGTAAAATTTACTATTCCCACTCCAGTCAGTGCACAAGTAGGGAAAACGTCGGACTCAGAAGGGGTAAAATTTACAATTCCCACTCCAGTCTGGTAAACAGTAGGGAAACGGTTGGTCTCGGGACTGGTAAAAATGTACTATTCCCACTCCAGTCGGTGCAACAGTAGGGAAAGTGTTGGATTGCAGGGAGGGTAACATTTACTTTTCCCACTCCAGTGTGTGCAACAGTAGAGAGAGAGTAGTTTACTTCAATTAAATTAAATATTTTAACAACTACTTTTAATAACAAATATAAATATTTAAATCTAAAATATATATAATTTTTTTCAATGAAAAAAGTACATATTTAGTACATTGTTTAATAAATATTTATTATAACAAAGCAAATATAATGCTATTTTCAATTAAAAAGCATAACGCAATTAACACATAATAATAAATTACTATTGTTTTGTTTATTACTTAAATAACTTCCTACCCTATAACTCTACAAAGTAAACAACACACCTAAAATATATCTTGAAATTATAATTGCAAACTTTACATCATTATCAATTAAACAGTTAATAGTAATTAACTAATAATAAAATAATTATATTTGACTTCCCACTCTGTCTGTACAAACCCAACAACGCACACAAATATATATTTAAAAAAATCTCAATGACATATACATAATTTTCAATTAAATAATGAATCATTAAAAGTTGACATTACATTACTTTCCACCCTACATACCCCACAACCTGCACCTAAAACTTAATGTAATTAAAAACATTAATTACACAATTAACATAATCAATTATCAATTAAATAATAATTAATTATAATTAATTTACTTCCCAACCTGTTCCCTTATAAACACCACAACCTGCTGCGGCACTAAAAATATAAATTAACTATTAAATTTAAAAACAACAAAAAATGTACAAACTATATTAAAAAACATTCACAATCATACAATTTATAACACATGCAATTAAAATACTTAAAAATAATTTAAAACGATATTAACAATATTTTTGTAAATTATATTAATAACAGATATTTTTAACATCGATATTACTCACCTTAAAATCGATATTTTACAACCGCCCACTCCTGCACATATGCATGTTTTAGGTGAATGGGAACAAGGTCGGAAAATGCTGGAAAAATTACCTTTTCTCCCTTAGGGCACTCCATGACGAATGCTGGCGGCCAGTCTTGCTCTGCTAATAGGATGTCATATCCAGATGACAGATTTTTCCAAAATAGACCTTTAATTTTTCTGGGCTTGTCCCCCTCCATCCGGAGTGTTATTTCATGTAACTTATGTGGGACACTTACCCGAGTATCAGGTGTTTCCACCGTGATATACTCACTCAACTCTGCTGTCACCAGAAATTCCTTCAAGTTCTGGCGAGCTATCGTTGCTTCTGCCGCGCTGTCTAGCATCGTCAGAGCCCATTCCCCGTTCAGAAGCTGTGCCCTCAGAATTCTGGGCATGTCTGATCTTGAGACCTGCTACCTTCTTTTTAAACTGAGGTTTTTGTTTATCTTTTTTAGGTGCGTAGTCCGCAGCGCGTTGCGTGTCTCTGGACTTTGTACGCTCCTCTTGTCTGTGTTCTGACCGTCCTTCCCTCTCGGAGTTTTTGATGAACCCTGAAAGGAACGAGAGGAACGAGTATCAGTATCCTGATACCTGTCAGGTTTTTTAATATTATCCCTATTCCTGAGGTTATACCTCCTTTCAGAGGGCTCCTGTTTAGGAGACCTACCTCTGGATTGAGATCTGTTGTCTTTAGACTTTTGTTGTTTTTTATTTTCCCACTTCTTTTTAGAAGAAGTAGGTGTCTGCTTTGTAGTGTCCTTTCCAGGACTGCCCACCAGTTGTGGTTTTAATGCTTTCCTACCTAGACTGTCTCTGCCTAGTTCTGCATATGCAGTTTCAATTATTTTGGGTAGTTCGTGTTGTTGATCTACTGGACTGAACTCCCTTGGGCGTTGGCGGATCGCCACTGAAGCTGCTTCCCCCTTAATGTTAGCTAGTATTATGGCTGATACCTGATAAAAGTTGTTTAGTAACTTCATCCCTAAGTTTAGGGCAGGTTCTGCTCCGTACTCATTTTGTATCTGTCTCAATATGTCAGGTACTACTGCTAATGACGGGATACCATGTGTTCTGGTATATATGGCAGCAAAGACTGAACCCCAAAAGGTGCAGTCCTCTACTTGTGGTGTGATCCCAATGGGCAAGCAGATTGTTAGTATTCTGTGTTTATCATAGGTGGTAGTATTCGGGAATACCGCCTCAAGCTGAGTTATTTTCTGAGCTATCCAGAATGGTATTTGTTCGCGTTTTGCGGGCATTTTGCGCATTGCCGCGTGCAATGTTTGAGGAGTAATTTTATTTCCTGTACCCTGAGCTGGAGTACTATTTGCTGCACCTGGTGCAGGTTGGATTGTTAAAGTCCTCATGACGAATTGTGTCAGGTTTCTGTAGATTTTAATTAAATATCTGTGTTGTATGAGTAATTCTGGCTGTGGCATTGTTCCAATGTCAGGATGCGGTGTGTAAGCCGCTAGTATCGGCCATGTGGCCCCGTCTCCTCCGAGCGGGCCTAATCTTACTCTGTTTCTTATGTGTGGTAGGGCGCCATTAAACCAGTAATGATGTTCCTGGTAAGTGAGTGGAATCTCTATGTCCTCAAACGGGGCATATTCCAGTGGTTCATCTCCTGCTATGTAGTAGTGAAATGTCTTTGTTATGGCATTTGCTGCTGGGAATGTAACCCATGAATAGAATACCTCTGTTTTGTTTGATTCGTGTGCCTCAATCACGAAAACTACAATGCCACCCTTGGCTTGTAATCTATTTTCTAATAGTCTTATGGTGACTGTCCTTCTGAATTTTGGTGCAATCTGTATTGCATCCTCAGGATCTTCCTCGTCGTCTGACCGGGGCAGTGGCATTTGTAGTGGATCTAAGACCGCGGTAGTCATTGTGTATAGAACACAGACTAATGTTTCAAAGAAACTATGATAAGGTTTTAGGCACAATTTTAGGAACACTATGTCCTTTCAAGCTTGAATAACCAACAGCCAATAAATAGTATTTTCGTACTACTCAGCTGCGGCAGATTTTGTGCCCACCCACTCCAGACGTCTCTGGGGTTTTGTGAGTAGGTTCTCTGAGAATAGCACGACTGAACTACTCAGATTCTACTGTTAAATAAGTACCCAACCAACGTTGGTGGCGCAATATTTAAAACTCTATTTCTGCTCCTCAATATTTGTATTTGATATTTTGTCTGAATACCCCATTCTTTGAATATGTGACATTTTCCAAGTTCTAAAAGTGATGCCTCCTACTCCACAAAATGTCCTTTCAATTCCTCTTTTACCTAACAAACCTGGCAGCCCTCACTCTAGCCCAGTTTGGAAGACTTTGATAAAAGCATTATAAGATATCACTCTCCCTTGTTTATAGTGGAAGGAGCCTCACCGGTTACTTTACTTTCCACTATTGACAACTTTAACGGAAAAGCTATAAATTTGAGTAATACATTATTGACTTGATTCAATACATCTTGCAGGTACAAAAATAGAAGAGAAAATATATTTTACCCAAAGGAGGAGATGATGAGCAATGTTCCTAAAGGAACCAAGCATTGGCAAAGCTAATCGGTTATGGCAGCGCAAGAGCTATTGGCTTTGTCAATGTGTTTCAGCAGTGAATGGCCAGATGGTAAGTGTTCCCCAGGCAAATGCAGCACCCAAGCGCCCGCAGCTGATGCGCCGATACTCCTTTGTGTAACCACAGGCATACATGAACATGGCATCCCAAATTACATTTACCGTTTGGTAGACAGTTAAGCACACTATGAAATGTCAATTCCCTTTAACAAGTGCTGTCAAAATTACCTTGTAAAATCATGATACTTATTTTGTTCACCTCAAGAACAGAAGGTACCGTCTGCCTTAGTACAATTCATACTTGTGACTTGCATGTTACACACATGCCTGCGGCAGGCCCTCAACCCACTGAGCTATCTGACTGGCTAGAAGTATCATGGTCAACAACCATCAAAATGCAGAGATCATTGCATGCTTAGATTCAAATTCAGGAATACTTTATTAAATCTATTCCCTCTTCCTCCTACACAATGTTTTGTGGGTCACTGTCGTGTCTATCTGCTTTGACATAAGCATGGTATAGTCTGACCATACCTCCCTTCCAGTCAGTGAATTGGATTTACAATGACCACCTAGATCTCAAGACCATTGCAAGAAAGTGGTAAGCCAGCTCCTTAGGCTACTGTACTGTTGTCACTGGGTCACGTGGCCGGATGCTGGCTGGGCTAACTCAGCCTTTGCACATTCTGAGGTTGATAAAATTAACCCTGTTATTTGTGTAACAGTAACAAATTCTTGCAGAACTTAGATATGTCAGCCTTAAAGTGTTATCTAATAGTATTGTATTATTTTTTTACCACTGTTATTATGGTTCGCACGGCGCTTAGAGACCGTGCATGTGCAAAGTGCCTCTTTGGTGCCCCTAGTAGGTTGCAGTTTTAGAAATTTTAGTAATGAGAATTTACTTGGGTGCTGGCATCAACATTTACCAAACCTACATCTCAAAGGCTAGGTGCCTTCTGTTGAAAATACCTTTGTTTATTTTATATTGCAATAAACCTTTTACTGATCATTTGCTTTTAACCTGCAATTCTGCAACAAGTCAAGCCATGTGCTTGCTTATGTACTGTGCTCTGTATTCTAAACCACAAAACTCTAACTATACAGATGCACTCCAGCGCCTAAGAGTGCAGTTAGTGGCATGTGGCGCTTTACAATGACCATCCAGTGAACTGAAACAAGTCCTTCCCGCAGCCTGTTTTTATTAGCAACCAGCGAGCATGTTATGACGCGTTCCTGTTTTTTGTAACTATCTCAGCAGTGGGGAGGGGGTGAGTATGAGTGAGTGAAGGGCAGCTGAAAAGCAGCGGTCACGTGACCTTGCAAGGCAATGGAGACCATGGAGGGGATTGCTGATATACTGTGCGCTGTACTGTAAACCACAAAACGCTTACTATACAGATGCACTCCAGCGCCTAGGAGTGAAGTTGGTGGCATGTGGTGCTTTACAATGATCATCCAGGGTATTGAAACAAGTGGTCACGTAACCTTGCAAAGCAGTAGAGACCCTGGAGGTGATTGCTGATTTTACCGCTCTCTCCTTGCGAATAATCTCCTGGTAATTGAAAAACATGCTGTGGCTTGAAAAACAAGATAAGAATATGATTTCAGGCCTGTTCCATTATGGTCAGAGAAGCACAGGGCAAGAAGCCGCGGGGGTGCTGGAGGGAGCAAGCAACAGCGGGAGGAGGGTGATTGGGGGATGGGATAAGAAAAAAATGCAGAGGAGGGGAGAGCAATTTCACGACGGTCGGAGAAGCACAGGTCAAGCAGACATGGGGCTGCAGGAGGGAACAAGCGACAGTGGGAGGAGGGTGATTGGGGGATGGGATAAGAAAAAAATGCAGTGTGGGAGAGAGCAATTTCACGACCGGACAAGCAGGCAAGGGGACGTGAGATGGAGAAAGCAATAGCTGGAAGGGGGGATTGGGGGACACGAAACGAGATAAGAACATGATTTACAAGCCTGTTTACAGAAACGGCGCAGTGCTTGGAGAGAGTGAAAACACACCCGCTCCAAAAAAAGAAGTTCATAAGATGGTCATTAAATGGGAGGATCGGATGGCTAAACACAGGAAGAGGCATGACGCATGTATGCCATGGACAAACTGGGAGAAAGATTAGGAGAACAATGATGGAGCCAGCAAATGGGAAGCCTATGGGTGGGCTGAAGCCCACAAAGTATATACAACATGTCTCTTTCGAGACAGCACATGTGCTGATAGAGCCGAGACCTAAAAACAAGAAAGGTCAAGGTTGTACATCTGTATTAATGTGGAATCCCATAAAGGGTAAAACAAAGGAAATAACTCAAAAGGCCTCTTGAGTAACCTGGGTGGCTCAGGATTTCTTTGCCATGTGGGGCACGCCCTGGCGGGAGCTTTATGCCACTGCAGAGAATCTGTTGCTTTGAGATTACTGTGTGCTGTGATTCCAGCCTGGAGGATCCCTAGGGACTGCATTCCGCCTGCAGTGAATTGCAGGACTTGTGTATGCCTTTCCGCCGCTGCCTCTCCTGCCTCGAGTTTTGAGAAAAATTAGGACACACCGAGCCTAGCTCGTGTTGATAGCCCCAGATTGGCCCTAGAGTTTGTGGTATCCCAACCTGTTGAGCTTGAGCATTAGCTCTCCAATCTGACTCTTTGGGAGGACCTCCTGTTTAAGCAAGAGGAGAGGGTCTTGCACCTGAATCACCACAATCTACACCTCTGTGCAGCGAGATTGAGAAGCGACAAATGAGCAATTTTGATTTACCTGCAGAGGTAGTGGATGTCATTGTTGCTGCTAAGTGCCTCTCAAGTAAACTCATCTATTTGGAGCACTGGGAAAAAAGTTGAGTATTGTTGGTTTTATCTTTGCTCTAGCAAGGCTTTGTGATGGACACAGTTAAAGATTACATGCCTGCCCTCTCAGCGTCTATGTGACCAACCTTCCTCATTCAAGTCACTCATGGAGATGTGGCTCCTGAAAGATTAAGCACACATTTCTGCAGGAGCCCCTCATTATGCCTTAAGGGGACCTTAACTTGGCCTCACATTTCTCACGTGCATGTGGTTCAAGCCCATGCACAGTAGCTCTCTATGGCTCCTTACCATCAAGATGGTTTTTCTAACTTCCATACACAGCGTCAGTTAACTGCATGCACTGTCTGTATAATCTCTGTAATCTCTTTCTGATGGTGCTTCTAACTGTGGGTTCAACACTGTGACTATTCTCAGGCGCCACACTTGATCCGGAAAACTCAAAAGCAGTACTCCTGCGCACCAGTAGGTGCCTGACTATGCATCTACCTCGTTCCGCTCCAGAAGTGACAATCGGAGCCGCATATAACTGCCACCCATGCATGCCAACTTCTTTTTCTTTTATAAGTTTGTCTGTGCCCTCAAACATGGAGCCCATCAGCTACTTGGAAGCACTAATGTGTAGATTCCTAAACTGAGACTGAAGGTGAGAGGGTGGTAAGGAGTCAACAGTTAGAGTATCCACCAGAAAGTTAATTTCTTTTTGTGCCTTCAGATGTGAATCCAGAGCTCCGCACCCATTTCTTCACTCTGCGAAGTGAATATTTCCTCTGACTTTTTCCAGTGTGCCAGCAAACCTGACACCTCCTAAGATTACAGAGTTTAAGCCTTGTAGGTACTGTTGCAAATATATGTCTGTGACATATCCCCAAGAGGTATGTCTCTGGTGTTTGGGTTTGACGCATGACTCTAAGGCCTGAAATAATTGGACCCAGATGAATCTGAAAGCCATCCATGAATGCAAAGCGAATCTTTACAAGGCAAAACACTGCATGACTCCATTCCGGTCCGGCTCCTGGTTGAAGTCGAGTGCAAACCCACTTAAGACGTTTTTCCCCCGGCACATCTTTGCATTTTGAAGTCCTCAGGAAAATCCAAGAAAAAAACTTTAGAAGTCCAAGTGGGACTTGGCTCCTTCCTGCAACTCGCATTGTCCAGAGAAGGTGTGCGGGAATCACCATCCTTCCAGGCCTCGCTCCCATTAAACTTTGGTCCCAATACGCCCTGAGTTCCTGTTGGCCACATTGCAGCAGGTCGAAGTCTTTCAAGAGGCTTACTGCGCATCTTTGGCACACATCCAGCTCCCAATGGTGTGCCTTCGAGCCTCAAGGAACTTCAGGGGCCTCCAGTCAGGTTATCACCTGCAGATTTGTCCTGTGTCGTCTGTGCCCCTTTGGGTTCTGCATCAATGTGGACTTCAGGTCCGGTGCCGATATCTGCACCAGTCCCTTGGATGAAGACATCACTGGCACCCGAGAAGGTATCCAACTGTGAGCCAAATCCATCTTGACCTAGACAGATGCTGCACCCAGATCTCAATGTGGCGCGGCCAACGCTGTCCATCACACTCCGACAATAATACATTACTGCGCAGTCACCCAGACACTATACCAACTTTTTGGCTCTGACTACAGCCAGCCACATGGAGACTACAATGATAGGGATGTGGAAGAATTTGGTCCACCTTATGATGAAGACAAATGATACATGGACCTACAAGAGGCTAGTGGGTTGGATACTTCACCCTATACCGTCCCGGACTAGCTACTGAAGAAAGTACGCTTTTCACCACTGTGATTAGGAGGGCTACTGAAGTGCTTGATCCCACCTCCCCCACCTCTGCATTAGAGGTATAAACAAATATCCTCAAGGAGGTTCTTCTACCTGATCTGGCACCAACAAAAACCTCTCCTCTCCTGCCCTTCAATGAGGGCCCTCATGGATTCACTATTGTGCTCTTGGGCTAAACTATGTTCTGACCCTCTGGCCAATCGACAGGTCACCCGTCTCCACAGACCAGCTCCAGGCGATCCTGATTTCTTATATCTGCATCCAACTCCTGTCAGTTTGGTAGTGCAGTCGTTCACCAGCAGAGGCAACCTTAATGCTTTCAGATCGCTCCTCCAGATGGAGAGGCAAACGTATAGAAATATTTGGCAAGAGAATGTTCTCCTTGGCCAACACTGCCTTGAGGTTGTTCAGAATCCGCCACCTCCTTGAATGTTTCACCCACATACTTTGGGACATGACTGGTGAGATCTTACTAGCAGTCCCAGGATATATGCGGGTTGGCTTGGCCAAAACCATTCAGGATGGCCAAGATGCGGCCAAGTTTGTCAACTGCTCAGGCCTAGACATCACTAATTGTCTAGGAAGGGCTATTGGTGCTCCGGTGCTACGCATGGATGAGATCCACAGGCTTCTCCGGAGATGTCGAGACATCCTTAATGGGTATGACCTGCGACCAATCTCACCTGGTTGGATTAAAGACGGACTTGGTCCTGATGCATTTTAAAGAGAGCTGGACCATGCCATACTTTGGGTCTCTGTGCACCAGTCCAGCAATCCGCCCCTGAACAGTTTCACCCTTTTCAGGGGATATGCCTGGGGTTTAGCGTATCAACAATGCAAGCCCTGAATGCCCACTCATCAGGCTTCCCAGCACTATTGAGGTCTGGCTGTGAACCCAACAGACCAGGAAAAGGCCATCAGGTGCAGCGTTTACCCCCAATCCCCCGCCCCTCTGCCACAAAATCAAAACCTCTTTAATGCACCCTTAGTGCCACACAGCCGTCTGGCAGGAGGCAGGGCCACCCATTTCTTTAAAGGGTGGGAGAGCATTACATCTGGCAGGTGGGTCAAATTTTCCCAGACAAACTGTTGTTAAAGACTCGAGCAGCATTCCTACCGAAGGTGGTGATGTCTTTTCACGCTGGACAAGCTATCATTGTGCTGGTCTTCTGTGCTCGCGTCATCCCTTTGATTGCACCAGGGAACACTGGGTGGACCATCAGCTCTGTGTGTCCTTCTCTTGGGCAAAGATGGACAAGGCAGTGCAGAAATTGACCATCTTACGATGGATAACCTTTTGTATTAAGATCTTCTACGCACTAGTTAAGAAGCAGCCTCCAGAAGGTCTGAGGGCTCATTCCACCAGAACTAAGGCTGTTATCACTGCATTGGTATGTGGAGTTCCTCTCCTGGATATCTGTCAGGCAGCAACGTGGGCATCAGTCCACATGTTTACGAAGCACTACTGTCTTAACAGACAGGTCTGTTGGGATTGGAATTTTGCCTGTTCGGTCCTGCAGCAATTTTCGGTTTGAGTCATTGCAAAGACCCTCCACTAGGGGAGTTACTGCTTTGGTATCTATTCACAAGGTGGGAAATTTGCAGTTAGAAGTATCCATTAGAAGAGCAAGTTGCTTGCCTTCAGTAGCGCTCTTTCTGGTGGATACTCTATCCAACTGCAGATTCCTCAAAGTCCCTCCCTCCTCCCCGTTCTGTGTTATTGACCCTTTCCCATCTAAAAAGGTCCCAATCTAGAGATCTTGGTGCAGAGATGTAATACTTCCAGTTTATAAAATAAAGGCTCAAGAGTGGACCCTAAAAATCTTTGTTTTCAATTGGCCTGCTCGACATCTCTGGCAAGTTATTTGCAGAGGTTGCTTTATAGCATTTGAATAAATACCCTACGAAATTTAGTTTAGCTGACTCCCCTTCAAAGCTCGTGGTGATCTTGTTCATTCGAGCAGCCAGGTCTGGAGTCCTTTCCTGAACTGCTGGAGCATTGGGGCAGTCCTGAGGTGCAGGGGAAGATTGCGATTTCCAGCCCGGCCCACAAAATGTCTTTGTCCACATCCTGTCCACCATTGACAATTTGTGCAAAGGAATTCAAAAACTCTTCAGGGATGGTGGGGTGATTTGTCTCTGGAGCAGGACCGGCCAGCCAATGTCCAGCGGGAAGCCCTAGGAACACATGGAGTCCAAAGGTGACCCAGGGGACCTGGAATCATCCAGAAAAGCTCCAGCATTGCCTCCTTGGAGTCCTCTACCTGCTGCAGAGTAAAGAATGGCGTGGGAAATTCAGGGCGCACTGGCTCCAGCTGTGACAGAGTAGGACGTCCAGTGCAGAGTCGGGCCTTTAGAGTGACAATTCCACAATTCCTACTTGGAGTAGAAGCAATGGAGGAGGGCCAAGGCCAGACACCTCTCTGGAATTGTTGTGTTGACAGAGACCTGTCCTTGGACTTTGCCTTAGAATTGTGAGAGGACAGGAACTTGAGCCAGAATGGGGAACAGGTCTGCAACATGGAACATGACTTTCTTGTGCTCGGTGACATACAGCTTCTCCTTGTGCTCCCCGATGGCCTTTGGGTGCATCCGGGAGCATTTGTTGCAGGCCTTCAAATCTTAGATCCAAGACACCAAAGACAGACGTGTCCATAATCGGCATCTGCTTCCTGCAAGTGCTGCATGGTTTGAAGCCTGTACTCTTTGGGAAAGACACCCCTAGCAAATGGTCATAAACAAAACAAAAACATTTTTAAGTCAGTGACGACCCAACAAAGTTTGGGAGTGGAGCTGCGAATCCACATCAAAGGGCGTGGAAAAAAAGCACAGTGAGCAGTTCAGTATCCAATGAGGAATGCAGCACAGGGTCAAAGGCAGGAAACCAGCTAAAGGACCAACGCGGGAACCAATGCAGGGTCCAGAAAAGCAGAGCCTGCCTTTATAAAGAGACTGCTTAAGCACTCATTAGGAGTTTGTCGGATTTTGGTGCAGCAAAACGACAGGGCTGAAATTTCAAATCCCGGCTGCTATCCCAGAACCAAACCCCGGCAATTACAAGTTCTCTCTCTCCCTCCAGAATGGGGAACAGCCACACAAACCTGGGAATACTGTGCCCTTTTCCATATGGTTTCCCCCAGTTCCCGGAAGGAACCCCTAGATATTTTCTACATGGTCAGATCAGGTAAAAAGTATCGACAGGAGGTCGGTGGGATTAGGATTGAGAGGTCGCTGGTTGTTGGGCGGGGTAGGGTTGCGATAGTACAGGAGCAACAGTGACTGGGCCCCCCCCCCCCCATGGTGCTGCAGAGAGCAGACAAGGGCCAAGCTGTGCTCGTTTATACATCCTATAACCCTTGGCCTGCTGCAGATTCACTGATTGTGGATCTGCACCTGCTGAAACTTGGTCCAATATCTTTAGGTCTAGACTTTCTGGGCCCAGAAACACAGGGCTACTCATGATGGCCTGAAGCGGTAAGCCACATGTAGGTATCGCTGTAGGTGAAACGGTATCCCAACTGGAGGTATTGCTGTAGGTGAAGTGGTATCCCACCTGGAGGTATTGCTGTAGGTGAGGCGGTATCCCACCTGGAGGTATCACTGTAGATGAAGCGGTATCCCACCTTGAGGTATCGCTGTAGGTGAAGCAGTATCCCACCTGGAGATATCACTGTAGATGAAGTGGTATGCTACTTGGAGGTATCGCTGTAGGTGAGGCGGTATCCCACCTGGAGGTATCGCTGTAGGTGAAACTGTAGCCCGCCTGGAGGGATCGCTGTAGGTGAGGTGGTATAGCACCTGGAGGTATTGCTGTAGGTGAAGCTGTATCCCACCTGGAGGTATCGCTGTAGGTCAAGCGGTATCCTGCCTGGAGGTATCACTGTAGGTGAAGCAGTATCCCACCTGGAGGTATTGCTGTTATCACTGTAGGTGAGGCGGTATCCTACCTGGAGGTATCGCTGTAGGTGAAGCGGTATCCCACCTGGAGATATCGCTGTAGGTGAAGCGGTATCCCTTCTGGAGGTATTGCTGTAGGTGAAGGAGTATCCCACCTGGAGGTATTACTGTAGGTGAAGCGGTATCCCTTCTGGAGGTATCGCTAGAGGTGAAGCAGTATCCCACCTGGAGGTATTGCTGTAGGTGAGGCGGTATCCCACCTGGAGGTATCGCTGTAGGTGAGGCAGTATCCCACCTGGAGGTATTACTGTAGGTGAAGCAGTATCCCTTCTGGAGGTATCGCTAGAGGTGAAGCAGTATCCCACCTGGAGGTATTGCTGTAGGTGAGGCGGTATCCCACCTGGAGGTATCGCTGTAGGTGAGGCGGTATCCCACCTGGAGGTATTGCTGTAGGTGAGGCGGTATCCCGCCTGGAGGTATCGCTGTAGGTGAGGCAGGATCCCACCTGGAGGTATCGCTGTAGGTGAAGCTGTATCCCACCTGGAGGTATTGCTGTAGGTGAGGCAGTATCCCACCTGGAGGTATCGCTGTAGGTGAAGCGGTATCCCACTTGGAAGTATCGCTGTAGGTGAGGCTGTATCCCACCTGGAGGTATCGCTCTAGGTGAAGCGCTATCCCACCTGGAGGTATCACTCTAGGTTAAGCGGTATCCCATCTGGAGGTATTGCTGTAGGTGAGGTGGTATCCTGCCTGGAGGTATCGCTGTAGGTGAGGCGGTAGACTACCTGGAGGTATCGCTACAGGTGAAGCGGTATCCCACCTGGAGGTATCGCTGTAGGTGAGGCAGTATCCCACCTGGAGGTATCGCTGTAGGTGAAGCAGTATCCCACCTGGAGGTATCGCTGTAGGTAAGGCGGTATCCCAACTGGAGGTATTGCTGTAGGTGAGGCTGTATCCCACCTGGAGGTATCGCTGCATGTGAAGCGGTATCCCAGCTGGAGGTATCGCTGTAGGTGAAGCGGTATCCCACCTGGAGGTATCGCTGTAGGTGAGGCAGTATCCCACCTGGAGGTATCACTGTAGGTGAAGCAGTATCCCACCTGGAGGTATTGCTGTAGGTAAGGCGGTATCCCAACTGGAGGTACTGCTGTAGGTGAAGTGGTATCCCACCTGGAGGTATCGCTGTAGGTGAAGCAGTATCCCAACTGGAGGTCTCACTGTAGGTGAAGCGGTATCCCACCTGAAGGTATCGCTGTAGGCGAGGCGGTATTCCACCTAGAGGTATCGCTGTAGGTGAAGCGGTATCCCACCTGGAGGTATCGCTCTTAGTGAAGTGGTATCCCACCTGGAGGTATCGCTGTAGATGAAGCAGTATCCCCCCTAGAGGTATCGCTGTAGGTCAAACGGTATCCCATCTGGAGGTATCGCTGTTGGTGAAGCGGTATCCCACCTGGAGGTATCGCTGTAGGTGAAGTGTTATCCCCCATGGTGGTATTGCTGTAAATGAAGCTTTATCCCGCCTGGAGGTATCGCTGTAGGTGAGGTGGTATCCCACCTGGAGGTATTGATGTAGGTCAAGTGGTATCCTGCCTGCAGGTATCACTGTAGATGAAGCGGTATCCTGCCAGGATGTATCGCTGTAGGTGCAGTGGTATCTCATCTGTAGGTATTGCTGTAGGTGAGGCTGTTTCCCACCTGGTGGTATCGCTGTAGGTGAAGCGGTATCCTGCCTGGAGGTATCGCTGTGGGTGAGGTGGTATTCCACCTGGAAGTATCACTGTAGGTGAAGCGGTATCCCACCTGGAGGTATCGCTGTGGGTGAGATGGTATTCCACCTGGCAGTATCACTGTAGGTGAAGCGGTATCCCACCTGGAGGTATCGCTGTAGGTGAAGCGGTATCCCGCCTGGAGGTATCGCTGTAGGTGAGGTGGTATCCCGCCTGGAGGTATCGCTGTAGGTGAGGTGGTATCCCGCCTAGAGGTATCGCTGTAGGTGAGGTGGTATTCTGCCTGGAGGTATCGCTGTAGGTGAGGTGGTATCCCGCCTGGAGGGATCGTTGTAGGTGAAGCGGTATCCTGCCAGGAGGTATAGCTGTAGGTGAAGCGGTATCCCGCCTGGAGGTATTGATGAAGGTGAAGTGGTATCCCCCCTGAAGGTATCACTTTAGGTGAAGCGGTATCCCGCCTGGAGGTATCACTGTAGGTGAAGCGGTATCCCGCCTTTAGCTATCACTGTATGTGAAGCGGTATCCCACCTGGAGGTATCGCTCTAGTCGAAGCGGTATCCCACCTGACGGTATCACTGTATGTGTAGCGGTATCCCACCTGGAGGTATCGCTGTAGGTGAGGTCGTATCGCACCTGGAGGTATTGCTGTAGGTGAAGTGGTATCCCACCTGGAGGTATCACTGTAGGTGAAGCGGTATCCCACCTGGAGGTATCGCTCTAGGTGAGGTGGTATAGCACCTGGAGGTATCACTGTAGGTGAAGCGGTATCCCACCTGGAGGTATCACTCTAGTTTAAGCTGTATCCCACCTGGAGGTATCGCTGTAGGCGAGGCGGTATCCCACCTGGAGGTATAGTTGTAGGTGAGGTGGTATCCCACCTGGGGGTATCGCTGTAGGCGAGGTGGTATCCCACCTGGAAGTATCGCTGTAGGTGAGGCGGTATCCCACCTGGAGGTATCGCTGTAGGTGAAGCTGTACCCCACCTGGAGGTATCGCTGTAGGTGAAGAGGTATCCCACCTGGAGGTATCGCTGTAGGTGAGGTGGTAGACTACCTGGAGGTATCGCTACAGGTGAAGTGGTATCCCACCTGGAGATATCGCTGAAGGTGAGGCGGTATCCCACCTGGAGGTATCGCTGTAGGTGAAGTGGTATCCCACCTGGAGGTATCGCTGTAGGTGAGGCAGTATCCCACCTGGAGGTATCGCTGTAGGTGAAGCAGTTTCCCACCTGGAGGTATCGCTGTAGGTAAGGTGGTATCCCAACTGGAGGTATTGCTGTAGGTGAGGCCGTATCCCACCTGGAGGTATCGCTGTAGGTGAAGCGGTATCCCACCTGGAGGTATCGCTGTAGGTGAGGCAGTATCCCACCTGGAGGTATCGCTGTAGGTCAAACGGTATCCCACCTGAAGGTATCGCTGTAGGTGAAACGGTATCCCACCTGGAGATATCGCTGTAGGTCAAACGGTATCCCATCTGGAGGTATCGCTGTTGGTGAAGCGGTATCCCACCTGGAGGTATCGCTGTAGGTGAAGTGTTATCCCCCATGGTGGTATTGCTGTAAATGAAGCTTTATCCCGCCTGGAGGTATCGCTGTAGGTGAGGTGGTATCCCACCTGGAGGTATTGATGTAGGTCAAGTGGTATCCTGCCTGCAGGTATCACTGTAGATGAAGCGGTATCCTGCCAGGATGTATCGCTGTAGGTGCAGTGGTATCTCATCTGTAGGTATTGCTGTAGGTGAGGCTGTTTCCCACCTGGTGGTATCGCTGTAGGTGAAGCGGTATCCCGCCTGGAGGTATCGCTGTGGGTGAGGTGGTATTCCACCTGGAAGTATCACTGTAGGTGAAGCGGTATCCCACCTGGAGGTATCGCTGTGGGTGAGATGGTATTCCACCTGGCAGTATCACTGTAGGTGAAGCGGTATCCCACCTGGAGGTATCGCTGTAGGTGAAGCGGTATCCCGCCTGGAGGTATCGCTGTAGGTGAGGTGGTATCCCGCCTGGAGGTATCGCTCTAGGTGAAGCGCTATCCCACCTGGAGGTATCACTCTAGGTTAAGCGGTATCCCATCTGGAGGTATTGCTGTAGGTGAGGTGGTATCCTGCCTGGAGGTATCGCTGTAGGTGAGGCGGTAGACTACCTGGAGGTATCGCTACAGGTGAAGCGGTATCCCACCTGGAGGTATCGCTGTAGGTGAGGCAGTATCCCACCTGGAGGTATCGCTGTAGGTGAAGCAGTATCCCACCTGGAGGTATCGCTGTAGGTAAGGCGGTATCCCAACTGGAGGTATTGCTGTAGGTGAGGCTGTATCCCACCTGGAGGTATCGCTGCATGTGAAGCGGTATCCCAGCTGGAGGTATCGCTGTAGGTGAAGCGGTATCCCACCTGGAGGTATCGCTGTAGGTGAGGCAGTATCCCACCTGGAGGTATCACTGTAGGTGAAGCAGTATCCCACCTGGAGGTATTGCTGTAGGTAAGGCGGTATCCCAACTGGAGGTACTGCTGTAGGTGAAGTGGTATCCCACCTGGAGGTATCGCTGTAGGTGAAGCAGTATCCCAACTGGAGGTCTCACTGTAGGTGAAGCGGTATCCCACCTGAAGGTATCGCTGTAGGCGAGGCGGTATTCCACCTAGAGGTATCGCTGTAGGTGAAGCGGTATCCCACCTGGAGGTATCGCTCTTAGTGAAGTGGTATCCCACCTGGAGGTATCGCTGTAGATGAAGCAGTATCCCCCCTAGAGGTATCGCTGTAGGTGAAACGGTATCCCACCTGGAGATATCGCTGTAGGTCAAACGGTATCCCATCTGGAGGTATCGCTGTTGGTGAAGCGGTATCCCACCTGGAGGTATCGCTGTAGGTGAAGTGTTATCCCCCATGGTGGTATTGCTGTAAATGAAGCTTTATCCCGCCTGGAGGTATCGCTGTAGGTGAGGTGGTATCCTGCCTGGAGGTATCGCTGTAGGTGAGGTGGTATCCCGCCTAGAGGTATCGCTGTAGGTGAGGTGGTATTCTGCCTGAAGGTATCGCTGTAGGTGAGGTGGTATCCCGCCTGGAGGGATCGTTGTAGGTGAAGCGGTATCCTGCCAGGAGGTATAGCTGTAGGTGAAGCGGTATCCCGCCTGGAGGTATTGATGAAGGTGAAGTGGTATCCCCCCTGAAGGTATCACTTTAGGTGAAGCGGTATCCCGCCTGGAGGTATCACTGTAGGTGAAGCGGTATCCTGCCTTTAGCTATCACTGTATGTGAAGCGGTATCCCACCTGGAGGTATCGCTCTAGTCGAAGCGGTATCCCACCTGACGGTATCACTGTATGTGTAGCGGTATCCCACCTGGAGGTATCGCTGTAGGTGAGGTCGTATCGCACCTGGAGGTATTGCTGTAGGTGAAGTGGTATCCCACCTGGAGGTATCACTGTAGGTGAAGCGGTATCCCACCTGGAGGTATCGCTCTAGGTGAGGTGGTATAGCACCTGGAGGTATCACTGTAGGTGAAGCGGTATCCCACCTGGAGGTATCACTCTAGTTAAAGCAGTATCCCACCTGGAGGTATCGCTGTAGGCGAGGCGGTATCCCACCTGGAGGTATAGTTGTAGGTGAGGTGGTATCCCACCTGGGGGTATCGCTGTAGGCGAGGTGGTATCCCACCTGGAAGTATCGCTGTAGGTGAGGCGGTATCCCACCTGGAGGTATCGCTGTAGGTGAAGCTGTACCCCACCTGGAGGTATCGCTGTAGGTGAAGAGGTATCCCACCTGGAGGTATCGCTGTAGGTAAGGTGGTAGACTACCTGGAGGTATCGCTACAGGTGAAGTGGTATCCCACCTGGAGATATCGCTGAAGGTGAGGCGGTATCCCACCTGGAGGTATCGCTGTAGGTGAAGTGGTATCCCACCTGGAGGTATCGCTGTAGGTGAGGCAGTATCCCACCTGGAGGTATCGCTGTAGGTGAAGCAGTTTCCCACCTGGAGGTATCGCTGTAGGTAAGGTGGTATCCCAACTGGAGGTATTGCTGTAGGTGAGGCCGTATCCCACCTGGAGGTATCGCTGTAGGTCAAGTGGTATCCTGCCTGCAGGTATCACTGTAGATGAAGCGGTATCCTGCCAGGATGTATCGCTGTAGGTGCAGTGGTATCTCATCTGTAGGTATTGCTGTAGGTGAGGCTGTTTCCCACCTGGTGGTATCGCTGTAGGTGAAGCGGTATCCCGCCTGGAGGTATCGCTGTGGGTGAGGTGGTATTCCACCTGGAAGTATCACTGTAGGTGAAGCGGTATCCCACCTGGAGGTATCGCTGTGGGTGAGATGGTATTCCACCTGGCAGTATCACTGTAGGTGAAGCGGTATCCCACCTGGAGGTATCGCTGTAGGTGAAGCGGTATCCCGCCTGGAGGTATCGCTGTAGGTGAGGTGGTATCCCGCCTGGAGGTATCGCTGTAGGTGAGGTGGTATCCCGCCTAGAGGTATCGCTGTAGGTGAGGTGGTATTCTGCCTGGAGGTATCGCTGTAGGTGAGGTGGTATCCCGCCTGGAGGGATCATTGTAGGTGAAGCGGTATCCTGCCAGGAGGTATAGCTGTAGGTGAAGCGGTATCCCGCCTGGAGATATCGCTGAAGGTGAGGCGGTATCCCACCTGGAGGTATCGCTGTAGGTGAAGTGGTATCCCACCTGGAGGTATCGCTGTAGGTGAGGCAGTATCCCACCTGGAGGTATCGCTGTAGGTGAAGCAGTTTCCCACCTGGAGGTATCGCTGTAGGTAAGGTGGTATCCCAACTGGAGGTATTGCTGTAGGTGAGGCTGTATCCCACCTGGAGGTATCGCTGTAGGTGAAGCGGTATCCCACCTGGAGGTATCGCTGTAGGTGAGGCAGTATCCCACCTGGAGGTATCGCTGTAGGTCAAACGGTATCCCACCTGGAGGTATTGCTGTAGGTGAGGCGGGATCCCACCTGGAGGTATCGCTGTAGGTGAAGCGCTATCCCACCTGGAGGTATCGCTGTAGGTGAGGCAGTATCCCACCTGGATGTATCGCTGTAGGTGAAGCGGTATCCCACCTGGAGGTATCGCTGTAGGTCAAACGGTATCCCACCTGGAGGTGTTGCTGTAGGTGAGGTGGGATCCCACCTGGAGGTATCGCTGTAGGTGAAGCGGTATCCCATCTGGAGGTATTGCTGTAGGTGAGGTGGTATCCTGCCTGGAGGTATCGCTGTAGGTGAGGTGATAGACTACCTGGAGATATCGCTGTAGGTCAGGCAGTATCCCACCTGGAGGTATCGCTGTAGGTGAAGCGGTTTCCCGCATGGAGGTATTGCTGTAAATGAAGCTTTAACCCGCCTGGAGGTATCGCTGTAGGTGAGGTGGTATCCCACCTGGAGGTATCGCTGTAGGTGAAGCGGTATCCGACATGGAGGTATTGCTGTAGGTGAAGCGGTATCTCACCTGTAGGTGAGGCAGTATCCCACCTGGAGGTATCACTGTAGGTGAGGCAGTATCCCACCTGGAGGTATCGCTGTAGGTAAGGTGGTATCCCAACTGGAGGTATTGCTGTAGGTGAGGCCGTATCCCACCTGGAGGTATCGCTGTAGGTGAAGCGGTATCCGACATGGAGGTATTGCTGTAGGTGAAGTGGTATCCCACCTGGAGGTATCGCTGTAGGTGAAGCAGTATCCCACCTGGAGGTATCGCTGTAGGTGAAGCGGTATCCCACTTGGAGGTATAGTTGAGGTGGTATCCCACCTGGGGGTATCGCTGTAGGCGAGGTGGTATCCCACCTGGAGGTATCGCTCTTGGTGAAGCGGTATCCCACCTGGAGATATCGCTGTAGGTGAGGCGGCATCCCACCTGGAGGTATCGCTGCAGGTGAAGCGGTATCCCACCTGGAGGTATCGCTGTAGGTGAGGCAGTATACCACCTGGAGGTATTGCTGTAGGTGAAGCAGTATCCCACCTGGAGGTATTGCTGTAGGTGAAGCAGTATCCCACCTGGAGGTATCGCTGTAGGTAAGGCGGTATCCCAACTGGAGGTATTGCTGTAGGTGAGGCCGTATCCCACCTGGAGGTGTCGCTGTAGGTGAAGCGGTATCCGACATGGAGGTATTGCTGTAGGTGAAGTGGTATCCCACCTGGAGGTATCGCTGTAGGTGAAGCAGTATCCCACCTGGAGGTATCGCTGTAGGTGAAGCGGTATCCCGCCTGGAGGTATCGCTGTAGGCAAGGCGGTATCCCACCTTGAGGTATCGCTGTCGGAGAAGCGGTATCCCACCTGGAGGTATCGCTCTTGGTGAAGCGGTATCTCACCTGGAGGTATCGCTGTAGATGAAGCAGTATTCCACCTAGAGGTATCGCTGTAGGTGAAACGGTATCCCACCTGGAAGTATTGCTGTAGGTCAAACGGTATCCCATCTGGAGGTGTCGCTGTTGGTGAAGCGGTATCCCACCTGGCGGTATTGCTGTAGGTGAAGCGGTATCCCGCATGGAGGTATCGCTGTAGGTGAAGCGGTATCCCGCATGGAGGTATTGCTGTAAATGAAGCTTTAACCCGCCTGGAGGTATCGCTGTAGGTGAGGTGGTATCCCACCTGGAGCTATTGATGTAGGTCAAGTGGTATCCCGCCTGCAGGTATCACTGTAGGTGAAGCGGTATCCTGCCAGGAGGTATCGCTGTAGGTGAAGCGGTATCTCACCTGTAGGTGAGGCTGTTTCCCACCTGGAGGTATCGCTGTAGGTGAAGTGGTATCCCGCCTGGAGGTATCGCTGTGGGTGAGGTGGTATTCCACCTGGAAGTATCACTGTAGGTGAAGCGGTATCCCACCTGGAGGTATCGCTGTAGGTGAGGTGGTATCCCGCCTGGAGGTATCGCTGTAGGTGAGGTGGTATCCTGCCTGGAGGTATCGCTGTAGGTGAGGTGGTATCCTGCCTGGAATGATCGCTGTAGGTGAAACGGTATCCTGCCTGGAGGTATAGCTGTAGGTGAAGCGGTATCCCGCCTGGAAGTATTGATGAAGGTGAGGTGGTATCCCCCCTGAAGGTATCACTTTAGGTGAAGCGATATCCCGCCTGGAGGTATCACTGTAGGTGAAGTGGTATCCTGCCTGGAGGTATCACTGTATGTGAAGCGGTATCCCACCTGGAGGTATCGCTGTAGGTGAGGTCGTATCGAACCTGGAGGTATCGCTGTAGGTGAAGTGGTATCCCACCTGGAGGTATCACTGTAGGTGAAGCGGTATCCCACCTGGAGGTATCGATGTAGGTGAGGTGGTATAGCACCTGGAGGTATCACTGTAGTTGAAGCGGTATCCCACCTGGAGGTATCGCTGTAGGCGAGGCGGTATTCCACCTGGAGGTATAGTTGTAGGTGAGGTGGTATCCCACCTGGGGGTATCGCTGTAGGCGAGGTGGTATCCCACCTGGAGGTATCGCTCTTGGTAAAGCTGTATCCCACCTGGAAGTATCGCTGTAGGTGAGGCGGTATCCCACCTGGAGGTATCGCTGTAGGTGAAGAGGTATCCCACCTGGAGGTATCACTGTAGGTGGAACACTGCAAGTCTCAATAAGGACCTTACTAGTATCACAACAACTGTCCATTCCACACTGAACAGGTGTACACCTGGCTATAACAACAGCATGATCCTCTTTGTTACTGCAGAGCAGGATGGGAGCAGTAGTACTGAGGGAGGCACACATGGGGTTAGGGAGAAAGGAACTAGCAGCAAGGCAAGGGATGAGATGCAATGCAAACTGTACCCCGGGAGCACTACACAGCTATGATAGCAGTGTAGCATGGACACGATGACTCCTGGTGAGCAGCACCATGCAACGAATGTGCCTGACTCCTGGTGAGCAGCACCATGCATAGCAGAGGCACCCCCCACCTAGTCGCCACACCCGGATCCCAATAAATTCAGACCACACCAATTTCATGTTTATGGACGAATTGAGGCCGCAGTTTATTAGGCATTTTTCAACTGACAAGCGATCCTTTAAACACCATTTAACTTATTAGGCGAGCCTGTGTCCTTGACCCATAAGCTCAGCACTGTGCCTTACATTCAGTGCCGGTCCATTTGCCCAGGTGACCTATCACCTCAGGACGCAACCTTTCACTTTCACTCCGGGCAAGCGTCTGCTTCCAGCCCGACCGGGTAACCTTTTTACTTCTGGTAGCCACACACTCCCCTTGGGTAAGCGTCTGCTTCCAACCCAACCGGATGATTTTTTCACTTCCGGTATCCACACACACCCCGGGTAAGCATCTGCTTCTGACCCGGTCGGGTGACCTTTCACTTCCGGTGTCCACACATCTCCTTCCGGGTAAGCGTTTGCTTCCAACCCGACCGCGTGACTTACACTTCCGGTGTGTCCAAACTTTTGTTATGTGGGCAAGCATATGTGCTTTCAGTCCCCCCGACCCTGGGGGAACGTTCCCACACCCATCTCTGCGAAGGTGACCCGGTAACCGGTACCCAACTTCTTCCATGCCACAGACTCTGCCCTTAATTATCTACTTAATTGTTTGCTTCCGGTTCTCCTAAACAAAGACCATTGGGGGAGCTTGCCAGTACCCCCTGGGTCCTGACTGTCCCGTTTGCGCCTGTTCCCGTTTCGCAACCTGTCCCCAACCTTTGATACCAAAGGACCTACTGCAAGTCACCTATGCCTCTGCGACAAATGTTCCCTGTTGTCTCCCCCCTCTACTTCTTGTTCCTAAGCGGGTGGGTGGGTCTTCTCTTGTAGAAATTCCTAGGAGAAAGAGGGCACTGTGCCAGGCGCCTGCGATTAAATACCCCCCACCGCTCTGCCGAATTCCTAAGATTAAATTTATGACTGAGCTGACCCAGCATTCTTACCCACTGGTCCAGCTCCTTCCCTGCCTCCATTCCCTTGTCCCCACCCTGTCCTGTCCGGGTTCTGCTCCTTGGGGGTGGCCTCCACTAAGGCCCCCGGTCCATCCACTATCCCCCTCCCTTTGGGGAGGGGGGGCCGAACCAAGGGGCACAGCAGAGGCACCCCCCACCTAGTCGCCCCACCCGGATCCCAATAAATTCAGACCACACAAATTTCATTTTTATGGAAGAATTTAGGCCGCAGTTTATTAGGCATTTTTCAACTGACAAGCGATCCTTTAAACACCATTTAACTTATTAGGCGAGCCTGTGTCCTTGACCCATAAGCTCAGCACTGTGCCTTACATTCAGTGCCGGTCCATTTGCCCAGGTGACCTATCACCTTGGGACGCAACCTTTCACTTTCACTCCGGGCAAGCGTCTGCTTCCAGGCCGACCGGGTAACCTTTTTACTTCTGGTAGCCACACACTCCCCTTGGGTAAGCGTCTGCTTCCAACCCAACCGGATTACCTTTTCACTTCCGGTGTCCACACACTCCCTGGGTAAGCATCTGCTTCCGACCCGGCCGGGTGACCTTTCACTTCCGGTGTCCACACATCTCCTTCCGGGTAAGCGTTTGCTTCCAACCCGACCGGTTGACTTTCACTTCCGGTGTGTCCAAACTTTTGTTACGTGGGCAAGCATATGTGCTTCCAGCCCGCCAGATCTTGGGGCATATGTGCTTCCAGCCCGCCAGACCCTGGGTGAACGTTCCCCCACCCATCTCTGCGAAGGTGACCCGGTAACCGATACCCAACTTCTTCCATGCCACAGGCTCTGCCCTTAATTATCTACTTAATTGTTCGCTTCCGGTTCTCCTGAACAAAGGCCATTGGGGGAGCTTATCAGTACCCCCTGGGTCCTGACTGTCCCGTTTGTGGCCTGTTCCCATTTCGCAACCTGTTTTATTTTGTAGGATCGCTTTGTAAGTACTGCCATGCCTCGTGGGAGCTTTCACTGCCAGCGAGGCCCCCCCGCAATACCTGCGGCCCAATTCTTCAAAAATTACCCACAGCCCCTTGCATTCAATGCCGCTCGTATATTCTGTAGCAGGACATCTGTCCCAGTATCAGATCGGTACACCCCATCTGCACTGTAATAGTGTGGCTGCCGCAAGTTAATTAGGCTATGCCTAATGCTGCCTAAAACTGCCCCCCACAGAAATTTGGCCATGAGGCTGTTTAGCCTCCTCCTTGACAACTCTATGCCCGTTTGGGAGCGAGCACCAGCCCATACCCTTCTGGGAATGATCTCAGACCATACAACTTCTGTGGCATCCATGCTCCTGGCTAAATTGGTGAGATCTTTCTTTAGCATGCGAACTAGATTACCCCTCCCTATCACTGGAAGGTCATTTTCCCCTAGATGAATTACTAAAACATCCGGGTCCTTTGACTGGGTGCTGCACGCTTGAATGACACTCTCCAATTCTCTCCAGTGTAACCCTGGCTTTCCAAACCATTGCACCCTTGTACGTTGAAACAGGAATGCCGCATTCCACCCATTGTTGCGAGCTCTGTTTGCAGCCCTGGACACGTAAGAGTGCCCGACGACCCACACGGTTTTACACTCTGTGGAGTAGAACAGAAGCACAGAAAGGTTGAGTAATGAGTCGTTAATAAACCCTTTATTACATGTATAAACTTGGTGTACATAAGTGTGGTAACATCCCCTAAAAAACTCGCCCCCCCTCCCCCCCCTCCTAACCTGCCTCTTAATCATTTATCTGTTGAGTGTTTGGGTGCATGTAAACCCGAAACCTATCTGATTCCCATCTTCCTATTCGTTTTATTGCGTTTGCCGACATCCCCTCCTGAAAGGCTGTGGTTGCTGCCCCAATGCGAAAGGAATGTGTAGTATAGTGATGCCCTTGGAGCCCTGCCATTTGGACTGTTGCCGCTAACACCCTTTTAAACAGATAAAGTGTTACAGGAGTCCCATCTTTATGGGTGAGAAGGTATGCGTCGCCGTTGACCCCTTCCCGTTCCTCCATGTACCCTGCCAGAAGCTTAACTGGGCAATATGGGCTGTGCCCCTCCATCTTATTCAGTGTAATGCACTCTCCCCTTCCCACTTGATCTGTCTTAGAGTGTCTCACGCGTAAGGATACATTGTGTGGGCCTAAGCATATGTCCTTAACCAACAGGGCCCTGCTGCTTCTATCTCCTTTGGCTCTGGCTACTAGTTCGCTAATGCGAAATGCCCCCAAAAAGGCAAGTGAAAAAGTTAAACGAAATAGTGTACTTTCAAAGTCAGAGTGGCACACTAAAGGAAGTAGGTCAATCAGAATTTTTAGTGTTTTAAAATCAATTGGGGACCTGTTATCCTGTTTTTTGCTTTCCCCTTTGGCCCAACCTTTTAAGGCTTCCCTAAGAACAAATCCTTTAGTCGGATCGTCAAAAACCCTTTAGCTTCGAATGGTATGCTATTGCTGATAGGTGCTCTAAAACCCATGACCTAGATTCACTGGCTCCCCTGGCCCACACCACAAACTGTTTGACCCGCATCACCAGTTTCTGAAAATTGTTTGGAAAATCGGAAACGTCAGCTGTAAAGTTCAGAAAAGTCTCCACACAACACCGGTACCGTTGCCTTGTTCCAACAGCCAGAGCCTTCTCCGCCATGCTTTGTAGTTGAACTTCTAATGCATTAGTTTCCAGTATTCCTCTTTAAAGGGCATCATTTTCTGTTGCGCCTCTGGCCATTCTGCCCTGAACCTTTCCCACTGCAAGCGAGAAAGAGCATCAGCTGCCTTGTTCTGAACCGCTTGCACATGCTTTGCTCTTATCTCGATATTGTACTGGAGACACGTGCTCACCAGATGCCTTAACAAGCCCAATACAATGGGGCATGACGCCGCCTGTATATTAATTGCGTGGACGGCTGCCATGTTGTCTGAGCGGATGACTAATTTCTTGTTAGCCAAGGTATCCGACCAGAGTAACAATGACACTAGAATAGGAAAGAGCTCTAATGCAGTGATATTCCCTGTCAGGCCACATTTCCGCCAAGCAGGTGGCCACTGTTTGGCACATCAGGCGGAACACAATATTGCCCCAAAGCCCCCCCGCCTGGAAGCATCTGTGTACAGTTGCAACCGCTCATTTGCTGTCCATGGGGCTGGCCATACTCTAACTCCATTGAAACCCTGCAGAAAAGACAGCCACATATGCAAGTCTTGTTTTAGTCCCCCCCCACTCAACCTTACAAAATGATGTTTCTGAGTAATGCCTGCTGCAGCCACTGCCAACCTTCTTGAAAAAACTCTCCCCACCTGAATGACCCTGGATGCAAAATTGAGTTTACCAATTAACTCTTGGATATCCGTTAATGTTGCTTTCTGTTTTGCTAATACCTTTTCAATAGCTGCTGCAAAGTCCTGTACCTTCTCAACTGGGAGGCGTGACACCCCTTCCAAGGAATCCAACTCGATTCCCAAAAATGTTACCTTAGTTGTGGGGCCTTCTGTTTTCTCTGCAGCCAATGGTACTCCTAATCCTTGCTCTGCTGGTCCAGCTCCTTCCCTGCCCCCATTCCCTTGTCCCCACCCAGTCCTGTCCAGGTTCTGCTCCTTGTGGGTGGCCTCCACTAAGGCCCCCGGTCCAGCCACTATCCCCCCCTCCCTTGGGGGGGGGGGCGGGGGCCGAACCAAGGGGCAATGGATGTGCCTGACTCCTGTTGAGCGGCGCCATGCAATGGATGTGCCTGACTCCTGTTGAGCAGCGCCATGCAGTGGATGTGCCTGACTCCTGGTGATCGGCGCCATGTAACGGATGTGCCTGAGTCCTGGTGGGCGGCGCCATGCAACAGATGAGCCTGAGTCCTGGTGGGCGGTGCCATGCAACGGATGAGCCTGAGTCCTGGTGGGGGCGCCATGCAACGGATGTGCCTGACTCCTGGTGAGCGGCACCATGCAACGGATGTGCCTGACTCCTGGTGGGCGGCGCCATGCAACGGATGTGCCTGACTCCTGGTGAGCGGCGCCATGCAGTGGATGTGCCTGAGTCCTGGTGAGCGGCGCCATGCAGTGGATGTGCCTGAGTCCTGGTGGGCGGCACCATGCAACGGATGTGCCTAAGTCCTGGTGGGTGGCACCATGCAACGGATGTGCCTAAGTCCTGGTGGGCGGCGCCATGCAACGGATGAGCCTGAGTCCTGGTGAGCGGCGCCATGCAGTGGATGAGCCTGAGTCCTGGTGAGCGGCGCCATGCAGTGGATGTGCCTGACTCCTGGTGAGCGGCGCCATGCAGTGGATGTGCCTGAGTCCTGGTGGGCGGCGCCATGCAACGGATGTGCCTGACTCCTGGTGGGCGGCGCCATGCAACGGATGTGCCTGACTCCTGGTGAGCGGCACCATGCAGTGGATGTGCCTGACTCCTGGTGAGCGGCGCCATGCAGTGGATGTGCCTGACTCCTGGTGAGCGGCGCCATGCAACGGATGTGCCTGACTCCTGGTGAGCGGCGCCATGCAACGGATGTGCCTGACTCCTGATGAGCGGCACCATGCAGTGGATGTGCCTGACTCCTGGTGAGCGGCGCCATGCAGTGGATGTGCCTGACTCCTGGTGAGCGGCACCATGCAGTGGATGTGCCTGACTCCTGGTGAGCGGAGCCATGCAGTGGATGTGCCTGACTCCTGGTGAGCGGCACCATGCAGTGGATGTGCCTGACTCCTGGTGAGCGGAGCCATGCAGTGGATGTGCCTGACTCCTGGTGAGCGGCACCATGCAGTGGATGTGCCTGACTCCTGGTGAGCGGCACCATGCAGTGGATGTGCCTGACTCCTAGTGAGTGGCGCCATGCAACGGCTGTGCCTGACTCCTGGTGAGCGGCGCCATGCAACGGCTGTGCCTGACTCCTGGTGAGCGGCGCCATGCAACGGATGTGCCTGACTCCTGATGAGCGGCACCATGCAGTGGATGTGCCTGACTCCTGGTGAGCGGCGCCATGCAGTGGATGTGCCTGACTCCTGGTGAGCGGCGCCATGCAACGGATGTGCCTGACTCCTGGTGGGCGGCGCCATGCAACGGATGTGCCTGACTCCTGGTGAGCGGCGCCATGCAGTGATGTGCCTGAGTCCTGGTGGGCGGCGCCATGCAACGGATGAGCCTGAGTCCTGGTGAGCGGCGCCATGCAGTGGATGTGCCTGACTCCTGGTGAGCGGCGCCATGCAGTGGATGTGCCTGACTCCTGGTGAGCGGCGCCATGCAGTGGATGTGCCTGAGTCCTGGTGGGCGGCTCCATGCAACGGATGTGCCTGACTCCTGGTGGGCGGCTCCATGCAACGGATGTGCCTGACTCCTGGTGAGCGGCACCATGCAGTGGATGTGCCTGACTCCTGGTGAGCGGCGCCATGCAACGGATGTGCCTGACTCCTGGTGAGCGGCACCATGCAGTGGATGTGCCTGACTCCTGGTGAGCGGCGCCATGCAGTGGATGTGCCTGACTCCTGGTGAGCGGCGCCATGCAGTGATGTGCCTGAGTCCTGGTGGGCGGCGCCATGCAACGGATGTGCCTAAGTCCTGGTGGGCGGCACCATGCAACGGATGAGCCTGAGTCCTGGTGAGCGGCGCCATGCAGTGGATGTGCCTGACTCCTGGTGAGCGGCGCCATGCAGTGGATGTGCCTGAGTCCTGGTGGGCGGCGCCATGCAACGGATGTGCCTGACTCCTGGTGAGCGGCACCATGCAGTGGATGTGCCTGACTCCTAGTGAGTGGCGCCATGCAACGGCTGTGCCTGACTCCTGGTGAGCGGCGCCATGCAACGGCTGTGCCTGACTCCTGGTGAGCGGCGCCATGCAACGGATGTGCCTGACTCCTGATGAGCGGCACCATGCAGTGGATGTGCCTGACTCCTGGTGAGCGGCGCCATGCAGTGGATGTGCCTGACTCCTGGTGAGCGGCGCCATGCAACGGATGTGCCTGACTCCTGGTGGGCGGCGCCATGCAACGGATGTGCCTGACTCCTGGTGAGCGGCGCCATGCAGTGATGTGCCTGAGTCCTGGTGGGCGGCGCCATGCAACGGATGTGCCTAAGTCCTGGTGGGCGGCACCATGCAACGGATGAGCCTGAGTCCTGGTGAGCGGCGCCATGCAGTGGATGTGCCTGACTCCTGGTGAGCGGCGCCATGCAGTGGATGTGCCTGAGTCCTGGTGGGCGGCGCCATGCAACGGATGTGCCTGACTCCTGGTGAGCGGCGCTATGCAGTGGATGTGCCTGACTTCTGGTGAGCGGCGCCATGCAGTAGATGTGCCTGACTTCTGGTGAGCGGCGCCATGCAACGGATGTGCCTGACTTCTGGTGAGCGGCGCCATGCAACGGATGTGCCTGACTCCTGGTGAGCGGCGCCATGCAACGGATGTGCCTGACTCCTGATGAGCGGCACCATGCAGTGGATGTGCCTGACTCCTGGTGAGCGGCGCCATGCAGTGGATGTGCCTGACTCCTGGTGAGCGGCACCATGCAGTGGATGTGCCTGACTCCTGGTGAGCGGCGCCATGCAGTGGATGTGCCTGACTCCTGGTGAGCGGCGCCATGCAGTGGATGTGCCTGACTCCTGGTGAGCGGCGCCATGCAGCGGATGTGCCTGACTCCTGGTGAGCGGCACCATGCAGTGGATGTGCCTGACTCCTGGTGAGCGGCACCATGCAGTGGATGTGCCTGACTCCTGGTGAGCGGCACCATGCAGTGGATGTGCCTGACTCCTGGTGAGCGGCACCATGCAGTGGATGTGCCTGACTCCTGGTGAGCGGCGCCATGCAACGGATGTGCCTGACTCCTGGTGAGCGGCGCCATGCAACGGATGTGCCTGACTCCTGGTGAGCGGCGCCATGCAACGGATGTGCCTGACTCCTGGTGGGCGGCGCCATGCAACGGATGTGCCTGACTCCTGGTGAGCAGCGCCATGCAGTGGATGTGCCTGAGTCCTGGTGGGCGGCGCCATGCAACGGATGAGCCTGAGTCCTGGTGAGCGGCGCCATGCAGTGGATGTGCCTGACTCCTGGTGAGCGGCGCCATGCAGTGGATGTGCCTGAGTCCTGGTGGGCGGCTCCATGCAATGGATGTGCCTGACTCCTGGTGGGCGGCTCCATGCAACGGATGTGCCTGACTCCTGGTGAGCGGCGCCATGCAGTGGATGTGCCTGACTCCTGGTGAGCGGCGCCATGCAACGGATGTGCCTGACTCCTGGTGAGCGGCGTTATGCAACGGATGTGCCTGACTCCTGGTGAGCGGCACCATGCAGTGGATGTGCCTGACTCCTGATGAGCGGCACCATGCAGTGGATGTGCCTGACTCCTGGTGAGCGGCGCCATGCAACGGATGTGCCTGACTCCTGGTGAGCGGCGCCATGCAGTGGATGTGCCTGACTCCTGGTGAGCGGCGCCATGCAGTGGATGTGCCTGACTCCTGGTGAGCGGCGCCATGCAGTGGATGTGCCTGACTCCTGGTGAGCGGTGCCATGCAACGGATGTGCCTGACTCCTGGTGAGCGGCGCCATGCAGTGGATGTGCCTGAGTCCTGGTGGGCGGCGCCATGCAACGGATGTGCCTGACTCCTGGTGAGCGGCACCATGCAGTGGATGTGCCTGACTCCTGGTGAGCGGCGCCATGCAGTGGATGTGCCTGACTCCTGGTGAGCGGCGCCATGCAACGGATGTGCCTGACTCCTGGTGAGCGGCGCCATGCAGTGGATGTGCCTGACTCCTGGTGAGCGGCGCCATGCAACGGATGTGCCTGACTCCTGGTGAGCGGCGCCATGCAGTGGATGTGCCTGACTCCTGGTGAGCGGCGCCATGCAACGGATGTGCCTGACTCCTGGTGAGCGGCGCCATGCAGTGGATGTGCCTGAGTCCTGGTGGGCGGCGCCATGCAACGGATGTGCCTGACTCCTGGTGAGCGGCGCCATGCAACGGATGTGCCTGACTCCTGGTGAGCGGCGCCATGCAACGGATGTGCCTGACTCCTGATGAGCGGCACCATGCAGTGGATGTGCCTGACTCCTGGTGAGCGGCGCCATGCAGTGGATGTGCCTGACTCCTGGTGAGCGGCGCCATGCAACGGATGTGCCTGACTCCTGGTGAGCGGCGCCATGCAGTGGATGTGCCTGAGTCCTGGTGGGCGGCGCCATGCAACGGATGTGCCTGACTCCTGGTGAGCGGCGCCATGCAACGGATGTGCCTGACTCCTGGTGAGCGGCGCCATGCAACGGATGTGCCTGACTCCTGGTGAGCGGCGCCATGCAACGGATGTGCCTGACTCCTGGTGAGCGGCGCCATGTAACGGATGTGCCTGACTCTCTCTTGCTGCTGCATCTTTACTAGAATCTGGATAGGACAGGAAGATGGGATGAGCAGATTGAGGTCCAAGTAGGTGGGAGAGAATGGGAGACAAGAGACAGGAGGCAAGAGGATGAGATACAGGGGTATAATGGGACACAGACAAAGGGGTGGAGAGAGAGACAACAATGCACAGAGCACTGGCCCCTACCTGCTAAGTCAGACCAGTGCTGGTGTCTTTTTAGACAACAAAACTGCGAGGATGTAGTGTACGCATGCAGCTAAGAAGCACGCTTTAAATGTGTATTCCCAGCCCCTCACTGATTTCCGTGGGATCCTGGGCCATTCATGTCCTTAATGTCAGGTTCACAGTCATGCAGTGAGTGCAGTGAACCCAGAGCATCTCTGAAGCCTGCGTTAGGCTGATGTCTAAAGCCGAGAGCTGTGTTGTTTGCTGAGTTATAACTCTGCTTGCAGGGGCCTGCCCCAGTTCAGAGTAACTTGAGACACGGGGCCACGTTTACTCATTTTCATGCAACATCACACAGCAACCACATTTGCTGTGCTGCGTTGCACAACGCGAAAAAGCAGCAGAGACCCATATCTACTAAGACTGGCCTGCTGCTCGGCACTGTTGCGCTAATAAAACTGTCTTGCACGACACACCATGGGAAGAGGTGAGTGTGCACTGTCCGGCATAGCTTTTGTACCAAAAGCATTCCTTTCCAGTACAAACTTCTTTTCCTGGCAACCTCAAAATGGCCCCAAGCATTGGATGTGTGCTCTGCACTTCAGCACACATGCAATGCGTGGTTGTTTTTGAGACATGAACACATTTCCCCTTGGTAACACCTGCTTCAAAGTGGTGTCATTTTTTTCTGCAAAGCCAGGTCTGGCATCTTAGCAGGTGACGTTTTGCGTCAAAACCTATGGGGGTTTGCACGGATCCGCCCAAATAACAAAAGAGATGCAAAGCAGTGCAAAGATGTTTTTTACTCAGAAAAGGACACCTTCCCAGGGCAAAACATCATTTGCGCTAGAAACTGAATACCTATACGTCGCTTTGTGTCACATTGCAAAAGAGCAAAGCTTTAGTAAGTGTGGACCATGCTGTTTCTGTGTCATACCAAAGCCAGTCTATCTAGGTTCTGTGTTACCCGGGTATAGATCTGCTAGTTAAAGTCAGTGCCTATTAGTGTGAGATAGTGCTGCTGTTTGAAAAGCGAGACTGATATACTTTGTGTGTAACTCTCTTTTCTGTCCACAGAAATCTCGTGAGATCAGTGGAACCTTGAGACAGCTCTGCCATCTACAGCTAAACGGGCTGAAATCCCATCTTCTGCCAGTGCGGAGGATTCCCTTCATAAGGTCTGGACAAGTTGGTGTTCCAAGCCTTTCTGCTCCCTCAATGAGTCTGAGACATTCAGGATATGATCCCGATGTTTTGGGCTGGACTGTCTGTTCTGGACAGGATGTTTCTGAGGCTTCTGGTCTCCTGTATTCTGGTGGTGTTTCATGCCCATTGGCACATGCAGGCTCTGCAGTGGAACCTCCGCGTTCAATTGGCCCCACACTGAGGGTGGGCACCTCTCAGACATCTGTGTGTCGAACAAGGAGGCTGGTGACCTCTAATGGTGTATGAAGGATTCCATCTTGACTTACGACACTGTTCTCCTTACCCCACCCAGAGCTCGAAGTACAGACAATGCGTTGACTCTGGGTTGTAGGTGGAGTCCACCTAGACGAAGTGGGGATCTGAGGATGTTTGTCTCCCCCGGAGCAGAGGCACGGCCATCTTGTGGAGCTACCTGCCATTCGGTTTGCTCTAAAGGCCTTTCATCCAGGGCAGTCCTGATGGACAACATAACTGCAATGGATGAAACAGGGTGGTTCCAGAGGGGTCACATGTGCTGAGCTACGAGTCGCTGAGACTGTGGTGCAGGCTGGACCTTCAAAGAAATCCTTGACTGACCGCCATCTACTGGGTTCCATGAACGCCAGTGCAGACGAGCTCAGCAGGTGCAATCTAGCAGACCAGGAGCAGCATCTAAATCTGGAAGTAGTTCAACTGCTTCTGTCCAGTGGTGTTGGAGTTTGAAATTTCATCATCAACTTCTCCTGGGCTCTTCAATGTGTCCAACTTCTCTTGGGCTCTTCAGTGTGTCCAACTTCTCTTGGGCTCTTCAGTGTGTCCAACTTCTCCTGGGCTCTTCAGTGTGTCCAACTTCTCTTGGGCTCTTCGGTGTGTCCAACTTCTCTTGGGCTCTTCAGTGTGTCCAACTTCTCTTGGGCTCTTCAGTGTGTCCAACTTCTCTTGGGCTCTTCAGTGTGTCGGTCTTGATGTGGAGGTCGCACAAAAGACCTGATTCTAAAGGAGCCTGGCCCTTTGATATCGAACCCCGGCTTTGACATTGGACAATGTCTTAGTGTCAAGAAGTACGTTAGAATAGCCCTGTGTTGAATGTGTGCATGAATCACCAGTGCAACACTTCCTCCACATGTTAGAGATGGGACCTCAAATTCTAGGGGGGAGGGGAATTGCCTTACCTGGCACGAGATGGGCCCCTAAAGTTTAGGATGCTTCACAAGATGTCTGTTTTGCCCCCATGTGAGCTTTCTCTTGGTCCTCCACTATTCTATATAACATTTCCTGTCATATAATGCAGCCCCCAGAGGAACTGGAGTTTGGATGAAAACACATTTACTGCCTTCGTCCTGCTAGGATGTTTTTTCAATGCGGGAAAAGCATTTATTAAAGAGTTTGCATAAGGACGGAAAGCGCAGGTGAGAATTCCTTTTACCTATGTCTTAAGGCAATAGAAAACTATGGAATATGTCCAAATATGTTGTGAGAAAAGCAAATTACTTACCTAAGGTAACACATTTTGGTGGATACTCTAACAGCAGATGTCTCAGCTTTTCAAGCTATCTGGTGCCAAGCTGGATCTGAACACTTTTCCAGCAAATACTTCTGCTTGCCAATTGGTGTCACCATCAGACTCTATGGTGGCCTCACTCCACTTCCGGAAGTGACAGTGCAGAGCATATATGGATGCCACACCTTATCCCTGAGGTCATTTTACAACCAAGAAATCCATGCCCTTAGACACAGAGCATCATTAACAGGTTCAGAACCGTGGCAGTGTGCAAAAGCTACCTTAGAACCTTATTAGTAACTGCTGCACAGACCTGGGCAGGTTCGTGAGGAATCTGCAGCAAGTGTTGAGATGGAAATGCCCCTACCATGGTATACGGTGTGTATCCAACCCTGAGTGCCCTATTACATTTGCATGATATGCTGACTTTATTTTGGCCCTGGAGTCCTGCTAATCCAGGAAGTGCATAGAGGTCCAGGACCTGTCCTGTGACCTGGAAGGTCAGGGGGCACATGAGGCAAGCCCTGATATTAGGCAATGGACTACTATCTCCCTATCCTAGATGCACATAAAGCAAAGGTAGCAGTATAATGCATTTGGATAAGTTACTTATCTGTAATCCTAGTTCTCTTCCAGGAGGATACTCATCAAAGTTATTAGCACTGAATAATCCCCACCCACATGCGTGAACCCCGGAGCATATACAAAAAAATACATATATATGTGTATGTTTAGCTAAAGGAGAACGGAGTACCTTCAAACATACATATATACATGTATACATATATAAACATGCAGCCTACTATAACTCAAATAGGCTAATATGTCAATATTAATTAGGTTTTTCATTAAACTGAAAACAATTCCATATATCATTTCTGTAACAGAGAACATGCACTCCATTCATGTTCCAACACAGCCCTTTATTTTCAGAGAAAAAGGCAAGTAATAGTAGGCAATTAGCCCATAGGCTGCATAGATGAAAAAACATCACAGTAATAGAAACTGGCACCCTGCCTTTAAGAATTCCAAGAACCTGGAAACCGTGCCTTTAAGACCTCCAGGAGCCCCCTGCTCCCATCATGCACCACAGGTGACAGTTAGGTCAGGTCTTTTTTACGGTGTACTAACATGTAGGAATCAGGAAATAAGGTGCGAAAAGCCACTATACTGTCAACATTCGTCCGGGGAGGCGGGAGGGTTGCTTATGACTTTGATGAGTATACCCCTGGAAAAGAACTAGGATTACAGGTAAGTAACTTATCATTCTCTTCCAGGGGATACTCATCAATAGTCATAAGCACTGAATAGAATAGCAAGCCCATACCCACTTTCCGGCGGACGAATAACAGTATAGATACAGCATAGAAAACACTCTAAGGATAAATTATCCAAACAGATTCCTTAACGAGGCTTGCGCAAACTGAGCATCCGCCTGCGTGTCAGAGTCTGAACAGTAATGGAGAGTAAAAGTGTGCACTGATCGCCACGTGGCAGCTTTACAAATCTCTGCAATAGGTACATTTCTAAGGAGAGCCGTGGTCGAAGCCTTTCCCCTGGTAGAATGAGCCTTTGGTTTGCCAGGGAGGGGCTTGTTGACTAACTGGTAAGACAAAGTGATACATGAGACTATCTATCTAGAGATGGACTGTTTGGAAGCTGCATAACCAGTATTTATAGAACCATAGTTTACAAACAGGCGGTCTGATTTCCTCAACGCCTTGGTCTTGTCTAGGTAGAATTTCAGGACCCTCTTAAGGTCTAGTGAATGCAAGGACCTCTCCGGAGGATTCGAAGGATTAGGAAAAAATGTAGGCAGAGTGATGGACTGGTTAGTGTGAAAATCCGAGACCACTTTAGGTAGAAAACTCGGATGAGTTCTAAGGACCACCCTGTTCGCATGAATTATAATATAAGGCTCTTTGCAGCACAAAGCTTGAATCTCACTCACTCTGCGAGCAGAGGTGATGGCCATGACAAGTGCTGTAGAGAGGCTTTGTGAATAGGTTCAAATGGGGACCCCATTAATCTAGCAAGAACTATATTAAGCTCCCATGGAGGAGACAGAGCTCTGATCAGTGGGTAGACCTTTTTCAACCTCTCCAGGAAGTCCTTAACCACAGGAATTTGAAAAAAGGAAACCTGCATAGGAGATTTTCTGTATGCTGTAATAGGTGCTAGATGGACCTTTATAGAAGAAAATTGAAGGCCTGATTTGGCCAGGTACAGCAAATCTGGTAGAATCACCTGCTCCTGACCCCGAACGGGATCATGACCATTATTAATGCACCATAAGTAAAACCGCTTCCATTTGAAAGCGTACGATTTTCTGGTGGAAGGTCTTCTGGCTTCTTTAAGTATGTTCATACAGTCAGCGGACACATCTAAATGCCTGTACTGGAGGACCTAAGGAGCCATGTCGTCAATCGTAGGGATGAGAGGTTGGGGGGGAACACCGTCCCCCCGTTCTTGGATAGTAAATCTGGTCGGCATGGTAACCTCCTGTGTGGGACTTCTGATAATTGAAGAAGATCCGGGTACCACCACTGGCGAGGCCACTCTGGTGCGATTAGTATCATCCTAGTCTTGGCCCTGTAGAACTTGTTGATCACCAGGGGAATCAGTGGAATTGGAGGAAAAGCGTAAAGTAATGTCTGAGACCATTTTATCAAAAGCGCATTCCCTCTGGACCCTGGTTGGTGAAACCTGGATGCGAAGACAGGCGCATTTTGCGTTTGCCGCGTCTGCAAACAGGTCGGTGTCTGGAACTCCCCATTGGTGGAAGATTTCCTGTGCGACCTCGTCGTTTAGCGCCCAGTCGTGAGCTTCGACGAAGTCCCGACTTAGAGAGTCTGCCTGGACGTTGAGAGTTCCTGTGAGATGAATTGCCGAAATTGTCAGATTTCTTGCGAGAAGCCAGTTTCAGATGGTCTGAGCCTCCTGAGAGAGGTTTCGACCTGGTTCCCCCCTGTTTGTTCAGATAATACATTGTTGTGGTGTTGTCTGTCTGAATCAACAGGGAACGTGAGCGGAAGGACGGGAACAGTGATTTGAGTGCCAGATGTACCGCTCTCAGTTCTAAAAGGTTGATGTGGTACCCTTGTTCTGTCTCTGACCAGAGTCCTTGAACTTGAAGAGGACCCATATGAGCCCCCCAACCTTGTAGGAAAGCATCCGTGATGATTGCCTGACTGGGAAGGTCCTGGTGAAAAGGAACTCCCTTCAGCAGATGCGATCGCTTCATCCACCATTTGATGGAATCCTTGGCTGACTGTGGGAGAAGCACAAGGTCCTCCCAGCGACCTGATATTTGCGACCACTGGTCTTCTAGAGATTGCTGCAGAGGACGCATGTGCAGTCTGGCATTTGGGACGATGAAGATGCAGGATGCCATCGAGCCCAAAAGTGAGGAAACTTGCCTGACTGTGGGATGATGAGAACGGAGGAGATTGCAGCACTTTTCGTGGATTGAGGATAACCTCTCCTCCGAAGGACACACGCTTGCCCTTGCGGTATCCAGAGAAGCCCCCAGGTAGTGAATCTTTTGGGTCAGATTGAAGATCGACTTCTTGTAGTTGATTTGTAGGCCCAGATTGCTCAGCACTTGCATGCAGTACGAGAGATGATTCTGAAGCAGAGTGGGTGACGAGCTTTTCAGCAACCAGTCGTACAGGTACAAGTAGACGAAGATCTTTTGTTTGCGAAGAAAAGCCGCTACTACTGCCATGCATTTTGAGAACGTGCTGGGAGCTGATCTGAGCCCAAAAGGGAGGACTTTGAAATGGAAATGTTGACGCACTACTTGAAAGCGCAGACATTTCCGATGTTTTCTGGAAATCGGCACGTGAAAGTAGGCGTCCTGCAGGTCTATGGAGCACATCCAGTCCCCTTGGTGTAGTTGAGGGAAGATTTTGTGCAGTGCCAACATCCGAAATTTCTCTTTGCGGATGAATTTGTTCAGCAGCCTCAGGTTGACTATTGGTCTGTACTCTTGGATAGGACCTCTTTTCCAAACCAGAAAGTAACTGGAATAAATTCCCTGCTTTTGTTGAGGAGAAGGGACTGCTTCTATGGCTTCTTTCTGTAGTAGGATGTTCACCTCCGCCTGTAACAAGTGGTGATGTTGGAAATACGTTTCTCGAGGTGGTACTGATGAAGGTGGGGATTTGAATCTGAGCAAATAACCATTCTGCACAATATTCAGTACCCACTTGTCTTTTGTTATCTTTCTCCACTCGTCCAGATGAAACATAATACTCCCTCCCCCCCCCCACCAGAGTGGGTAACTGGGATGGGGGAAGCCAGGGCTCATTGCTTTGCAGGTTGCTTTGCTGTGGAAGGTGCTTGCCTTGCAGCTCCCCTTCCTCGACCCGGTCTTCGCTGATGGTAATGCTACCTGGGTTGATGCTGTTGTGTCGACCAGTGAGGAGTTTGAACCCTCTATTGGAAATACCGACGGTCGTATGGTCGGTACTTACGTCAAAAGTCCTTTCCTTTTCTTAAGGCCGACCGCTTTTAAAGTGTCCAACTCCGACTTCATTTTGGACATCTCGTCATCGGCATGAGTGCCAAATAAGGAAGTGCCATTAAAAGGAAGATTAACAATTCTCCTTTGTGCGTCCGGTTTCAGACCAGTGAGACGCAACCAGGCCGAGCGTCTGGTGCAAATGCCATGAGAGTAGCCATGCGCAGCCAGATCCGATGCGTCCGCAGCTGCACTAATGACCTGGTTTGCAACCAGACCACCTTCCTGCAAGACTTCCTGAAAATCCTGTTGGTCTTCTTTGGGCAGCTTCTCTGTGAATCGAGCTAAAGAGTCCCACAGAGACCTGTCATACCTCCCCAAAAGCGCAGAGGCACTAGCCACTTTCATGAGGGATGCAGATGTGTTGCACATCCAGCGAGTCCATGTTCTTAATGTCCTTCTCAGGAGGGACTGCAGAGGATGTTCCTGCAGGATGTGTCTTCCTGGCTGCCGCCACTATAACCGAATCCGGAGGGGGGTCCGCTCTAAGGAACAGAGGGTCCTGGTCCGGGGCCCTGTACTTTTTTGAAATACGTGGGGGTGCTGAACCCACTGCAGCCGGAGTCAGAAAAGTCTGCATCGCTGGTTCAAGCAGACCCGGAACCAAAGGAAGTAGGGGCCTCGCCGAGGATCTGTGATGCAGGGTTTCAAATATAACTGACGAAGAGGAAGTCGGTACCGACATATCAATGTTCAACTTGCAGGCACCCCTGCATAGAACCTCATTAAAAGTCCCTATGTCATCAACTGGAGACACTCTGGCTGGAGGTGTAGCAGCGAGGGTTGGTGAATAGTCTCTCATAGATGATCTTGAGGACGTGGACCATGACAGAGACCTTCGCCTACTTCTTTTTGGAGTGGAGGAAGGGCGAGATCTAGCTTGTCTATGAGGTGTCCTGGATCGTGAATGGCGGGCTGAAGGAGACCCAGCTCTCCTTGGAGACCTACGTGGAGATGTTCTTGTAGAAACTGTAGGTGGAGGACCACCAGATACTCTGGAGGGAGAGTATGTTTGAGAAAAATCCGAGCCAGGACTTCTGGGTGGACCTTCCAATGCCCGATGCTCTCTAGCCTCCTTGGTGAAAGGTTGACTGGGGTGTCTCTTTTACCGCAACCGGAGATCCCTCCGGCGTGATTTGCACTATACTGATGCCAGGAGAAGAAGAAACTTCCCTCGACGTCGACCATATGGACCTCGACGTCGATCTCGGCCTTTCAGCACTTCCGCCGGCGCAGGATTTCCTCCTCTCGACGTCGAACGGTGACCTCTCGCCGGCGACATTGACTGTGCCACTCTCGTCGTCGACCGCTTCTGCGGTGAGGTCTTTGAGGACTCACGCCTGTGTGACTGTGGCGATGTCCTCGACGTCGACCGCGGGGTCCTCGACGCCGACTGTCTGTGGGACTGTGGCGGAGTCTTCGACGTCGACCCTCTCGATGCCGACCGTGCCAGCTGTGACGGCGGCGGAGATATAGACGTCGACCGATGTCGTCAGGTGTTTCCTCGACGTCGACCCAACTTATGTTGCTCAGGACCAACGAACTTCGAGCCCAAAATAGTATGCCTCGACATCTACTTACATTTCAGCAACAGAGCCTCTAGCCGCTTTGACGGCGATCTGTCCCTCGATGGTGTAGCATGCCTTGCCTGTTTTTCCGATGTCGATCTTGACGCTGAAGGTGAACAATCAGGGATCTGCTTCCTTCTTGATGTTGGAGAAGCAGAACGACGCCATTTTCTCCCAGATCTGGGTTTTTCCTGAGAGGAGGGCTCTTTAAAAGCATGAGTGCTTCCAAGGCCACTTTTAGTAGGTCTTTTCCTCTCTCCAGTAAGGCATGCAGCTTTATTTTCTCTCTGTCCCGAAGAGTTCTTCTGGAAAATTGTTGGCAATAATAACACTCCTCTAAATTGTGTGAGGAAGGTAAACACACAATACAGACAGAATGTGGGTCTGATTTTGCCATTTTCTTCCCACAGGAAGGACATTTATTGAACAAAACTGGCATTTCTGTCAGAAATAGTTATCAAAATTGTCAGAAAACAACTGAAAAAGTTGCCAATAGTCAAAAAACGTCGTGTAAAGGTAGATAAGATAGAAATAAACCAATTTCTGACTAGAATAATTAAAAGTTGACGAGCTTAATGCTCCAGGATCCTCACAGAAGGCGCCGGAAAAAAGAACTGACCTAACTGTCACCTGTAGTGCATGATGGGAGCAGGGGGCTCCTGGAGGTCTTAAAGGCACGGTTTCCAGGTTCTTGGAATTCTTAAAGACAGGGTGCCAGTTTCTATTACTGTGATGTTTTTTCATCTATGCAGCCTATGGGCTAATTGCCTACTATTACTTGCCTTTTTCTCTGAAAATAAAGGGCTGTGTTGGAACATTAATGGAGTGCATGTTCTCTGTTGCAGAAATGATATATGGAATTGTTTTCAGTTTAATGAAAAACACAATTAATATTGACATATTAGCCTATTTGAGTTATGGTAGGTTATATATGTATTTCTTTGTATATGCTCCGGGGTCTCCGCACGTGGGCGAGGATTATTCAGTGCTTATGACTATTGATGAGTATTCCCTAGAAGAGAATGTCAATTTATAGTGTGACCAGACCTTTATCCTATTTTCAGTGACAATGTGGTTTACTGTCACCTCTTGTGTAAAGTTCTGCTGTAAAGTGAAACTGAGAACCTTATGCTGAAATGAGGTATGTATTTAGAGTATATGTGCAGTACATGTATGGTCGTAGGACTCTGTGTATTGTAGGACTCTGAGTACTGGGACAGTGGGATTCTTTTTAGACGCCCCTGGTTTAGCATGGCACACTGTGAAGGATAAGAACAGCATCCACAGATAGTGAAAGTGTAATGTCTGCATTTCTGCGGCTGAAGAGTGGAGACCAAGACACTGAAGTGAGGAGGATTGAATCAAGGCAGCCTTTAGAAATGTAATTAGAATACTGCTAGCAAAAGGCTGCAGATTTGTTTTACCTGATCGCTCCCATTTGGTAGCTGGTATAGGTGAGCGAAAGAACTGAAATGTCTATTGTTTAAGGTGAGGAGCTTTTATAAGCATGATCTACCCATTAGTCTGTCTTAAATTACAGTTTCGTGCTTCGGAAGGTGATAGCAGCCAGTTGCAGGTAACTCACACTTAATTGTACCAATGTTTTGTATACTCCTGGTTGGATGCAGTCCTAGTGCTCCCTGCTGCCAGGAAATCACATTTGGAAGAGAGCCAACTAAAACTGGTCTTAAGACTGTGATAATGGATCCACGTCCCCACCATTGGGTGGTATGGGATTAGTTCTAGTTCCAAGTCTTTATGACCAAGGAAGAGAGTGCTCCCCTGAGTACTCTGAGGACTGTTGTGTGACTATAGCTGGTGTCTGCATGACATCTAGACTCACAGAGGATAAAGGACATTACCTGAAGTCTGCAACATGCTTGCGAAGTGGAGGGTCTGCCTAAGTGCTTAGCAGCCTACTCAGAAAGGTAAGGTGAGTGCCCGGCCCTGCGTGAGGAGATACTTTACAGGAGAAGCATAGCGTGTTCTCCAGGAGTAGAACACTCAGAGGTAATTGACTGCTAAGAGGGAGTGAAGCCTGTCCTGACCCAAAGTCTGCAAAGTGCCAAAGTCTGCAGGGTCCCCCACTGCTGCTTCCACCTTGAGGTACATAAAAGAACGTTCCCAAAATCGACACAAGCGCTTAGCGCTGCCTGTGCTACCAGGGTGCCCACCTGTGAGAAGTTGCATCGGCGTTTAGGGCCCCAACTACCAAAGGCGAGCGTCTGCCTGTGTTGGCCCTGACTGCCAACAAGCCCCCCCCCCTGCACATTGCTCCATACCAGTGACCCTGAAGTGGGCTAGACACCCTGCCATGGCCTCCCAGCCCAGCCCTGGAGGTCCAGAGTAATAAAATCCTGATAGTACCAACCCATTCTTGGACCTCACCGACGTCACTTGGGTGGTCATGCAGAGTCTGCCTGTATGCAAGTATAAGGAAATTGTTGGTGCTAATGCTAACTTTTGCCGGTACGGACTGGTTGGACCAAAAGACAGTTGAACTGACCTCTGGGCCAGTGTTTGAGGAAATCACTAGAGTTCTGCACTTGTGCCTACCCTATCCCTGTATCCATATATTTTCATGAGTCGCATGGCAGAGAGAGAAGGGGGTACAAGGGGGAACAGAGAGAGAAGGAATGAGATATATCCATCTTTTTTTGCCAAAGGTACTGTCACCTTTCCATGTGGGGCACTCCATCACACTCCCTGCTTTCTTCTCTCACCCCATTCCTCTAAGGAGGAGGAAAGGCTTAACTGGTTGTATCTCAATAGAGCTCTTTGTTTCTATGTATCGACTGGGCTATGGAGCACCAAGTTGATGACCAACTCTTTGTGGGGATTCTTGGTGCTAAGAAGGGAAGTTCGGGGGGCGTGGCTAGCAGCCCAAGATGGAGGTCGCATAAGCGATGAGCTCCGGGCCCGGGACGCCTAATCCGGTGATTATTATCCGCTTCTGGCAGCCCTGTGTTCCAGTGGGTCAGCGCTGCGGTGGAGGACTTCTCGACGACTGCAGCGGGCTTGTCAGCGAGGTCGCGGAGAGCTGCTGGGAGTCACCCTGCACTCATGAGCGGTCCCAATAGAGGCGGGCCTATAGTGTGTGGAGCAGGCCTGGACGCAGCAGTCCTTCCTGGTACCCCGGACGGAGGTGGTGCTCGCGCACAGCGGCGTGCTCTGCTGCGTGAGGTCCCGGCTGGCGGCCTATCTGGTGGGCCTCGGACGTTGCCTCGCCGAGATTGGCGGATGACTGTGGGCTTCTTGCCGGGAGTGATCGAGCCCCCCACTCCCTGCCTGTGCCTCCGGAGATAGGGGGATTGCTGTTGAAGAGGTGCAGTGATCTCCGTCTGCATGGCGCCGAGACTGCGCCTGGCGTTCCTGTGCAGCTGAGCGTCCCCGACGGTGGGCCCGCGACACGGGGAGGAGAGACGGGTATCTCCGCGGCCCTGATCCTGTTTGACGGTGCTGGCTGGCGCTGCCCGGGGGACCCCCTTTCGCTTCCCACTGGGAACTGGCTGCTGCGGTGGGGACAGCGGCCTTACCCCTCCCCCCTTCTCCTTCACTGCTCGCTCTGTCTTGGGCCCCGGTGGAGGGGTGGGCCCTGACTCACTGCAAGAAGTATGGCGCTGTGGTGGCCTGCGGCTCCCTCCCTCGTCCGACTGCGAACCCGGGACTGCCCTGATTGCTGATGTGCCTGAGCTGGTGGGAGTGCGCCTGAGTTCCGGGGGGCTGCCTCGAGACCCCACAGGATCATCTTAATTCACCGCAACTAGGCCCTGCGCCCAGGATCCCCAAGTGGCGTCTTTCCTTGTAAGGCGGAGGAGGTGGGGGATATACTACACCTAAGTAGGCTGGACAATGCACGAGGTCGAACTTTGCACCCCTCCCGCCGAGCTGTCCCACATAGGGCGTGGGTGAGCGCAGACCTAGTGAGACCCTCTCCTTCTCCCTCTTACGACAATCCGCAAACAGTGGCCTGGCTGTTCAACCCGGTCGTGGGTTCTGGATCCTCTCTTGGTCCCAAGCAGAGGCAGCAGGCATTAGCTGTAATACTCCCCCACCAGGTGGCAGATACGGCTGAGTTTTGTTTCTGGGCCTGCACTGTCCTGTTGGCCACTTGATATTGCGTGGAGCCCATAGGTGTAATACACTCTGCAACACGGCTGGGCCAACAACGGCGATGGGCAGAGGTAGGACGAAGACGACGGCAAACACCAGCAGGGCTGGCTCGCCACCTTCAGAGACCCCCTCGATACAGTCTCGTCGGAATGAGGATGGGGCTCCAGCTCTACCTCCTGCTGATAAGCTGGACATGATACTCCGAGAAATCCGAGACACGCGATCGGCTATAGCGCAACAAATAGGCACTATATCCACGGAACTAAACTTGCTCAAGGATGATCATAAGAAACTGGCAGGGGGGGCGGAGCTAGCCGAGCTACGAGATGGACGCAAGCTGAAAGAGCTCCTCTCGGATGCCCGCAGAAACATCAGAATAACCTGCACAAATGAGCTGACAAACTTCGTAACAACAGAACACCCCACTATACTCCAACGCTCGCTGGAATCGACTATAAGAATGGCCCTAAAGCACCCTGAAATCGCTGCATTGCAAACGGAAATACCTGCGGCCTAACGCGCGCAGCTGCAGCCGGACGCCGGGCTGGAGTGTTTCACGTATCCAAGACATGCGGCACGTCGGCCGGTGGGGTGGCAGCCGGGCGCCCGGTCCGGAGCCCTGTGACGGAGAGAACCTTCACTCAGCGAAATAACTGGGGACATACTTGGTGTCTGGCGATCCCTCGACAGGTCAGATAACAGCCTACAATCGGAAGGTGAGGGAAGGCGACGAATAATACACACCGGCGCCTCACTGCACACACTGCACACTGCGTAGCGGATAGACGCGCTACGGCGACATGTTGGTGTAGATCCGTGCTTGAAGGGGGGAGCGGAAACACAGCCCGCATGCTGGGGAGCCCTGATGCTTGAGAGCCCCACTGACCGCCGATACTCGACTCCTCTCACTGGGGCGCCGACGTGACAGTAGATGTGAGTGTGGAGAGCGGATCTGGGGTGTCGCCTGCTGCGGCCTGTGCCCGGCGCGCCAGTGTTGGCGCACTATCTATTTGTTGCGACTTCGGCTGGGAAGCTGAATGCGAGGGGGCCCCACGAGCTAACCAGGAGCACCAGTTGGGCCCTGCTGTGATCGCGAAGAGGCACAGAGCGGAGCCCATCAGAATCTTCCCGCTGTGACACATAGTGCCCAACCGCGACCGGGCGCGGCACGGGAGTGGGCGTGCTGACGAGGGCGATCCACCCAACCGACACTCCTAATACCATAATAAGTGAATCAAGTTGGCACTATTGCTATTGAAACATCGAAGCTGAAACGAGCCGAGAAAGACACGCAGACTAACTGTGGCGCCAAACGAATAACTACCCGCCGGGTGCCAAACTACACGCCACAGAGTGCCCACAGACGGCGCCGCAGTCGGCGGATCACCAGAGGCAGCGCCAAACACACGAATCTACGAGACTACATCGGGGGGTACCAAACGTCTGACAATGGGGAAAACAGATAAAAATCAACCAAAACTCACTTTTGACCAGACAAAAAAACCAACAGAGAACGTCACAGAGGAACAACCAACGACTGCGATGACACATACTGGGGTGACAAATGATGATGTACAGGCCATGTTTGCCACAATCCAAACTGCACTTTCCAACATAGATGGCAAGATTGACACACTAACACACAGAGTTGACCGCATGTCCGAGAGAATGGACCGTCATACAGAGAGAATAGATATGGCAGAACGCCGAATATCGGATGTGGAAGATGTCAATACTCAGATGGAAACTAAACAGAATAAAATGGACAAACAAATAGAGTTGCTGATGGCAAAAGCAGAAGATTTAGAAGCGAGGTCAAGAAGAAGTAACCTACGCTTGATGGGTATAGCAGAAACCACCAACACTGGACCGATGGAGAGATATGTGGAGCAGCTGCTAATCACTCTGTTAGGAAGATATACCTTTTCGGAAGTGTTTATAGTCGAGAGGGCGCATAGATCTCTGGCCCCCAAACCACCTCCGGGAGCCAGACCGAGACCCATAATTGCCAAGATACTCAATTTTAGAGACTGAGATGCGGCCCTGCGCAAAGCACGAGAACTGGGGAATCTACGCCACGAAGACATGGAAATAGCTCTATATCCAGATTTCACACAGACGGTACAGGAAGCGCGGAGGAAATTTGGCCCGGCGAAGCAAAAACTGCGAGATCTACAGATCAATTATGCAATGCCGTACCTAGCGAGACTAAAGGTAACTGACGACGGAACTACAAAAATTTACAATGAACCTAAAGAGCTCATGAAATACCTGCAGATGAAACAGGCACAAAGCACGAGGCGGAGATCACCCAGAGACAGACAAGGAGACCAACCGGCTCTATCAGATGTGGAATAAGGGCCATCGCCTTTTTGCAATTGATGGAACTGACAAAGAAGCCCACCGCTGCCAGTGAGAGATGACGGAATACAGTTTGAATAGAATGCTATGGAAGGCCGAGATGGTGCCAGATCATAGTGACCAATAGTTTAAGACTGCACGTTCCGCTTAACCGGTGGGAAGTATAGGAACTATGAACACCGGCAGTTGTCTGTTGCAGAGTGGAATCGCAAAACAGATAAGTACCATGGAGAAATGGCGAACTATCACTGACTGAGAAATGGGAGGGTAATTCCACGCTCAGACTATGGACAATGAGCAACAAGGCTGAGATGAAGCATGAGCTGGTACTGTAAAGAGATTGAAGCTCAATGTGCAACAAAATGTTAAGTAGGGCGTCCTCTTGTAGATACCTCGAGGGAATACTAGGCCTGGCAACTTCCGCCCCCCTGGTGTACACCACAACAGTTAAAATCGTTTTTTGAATTCGTATAAGAGGGATGGGGTTACAAGTTATGTTATGTATATTTGGGGATGTCTTCGCTGTCCTGAGGTTAGCGAAGTGGGTGGAGGGAGGGGGGAGGGGTGAAAACCAGAAAATACCAGACGGAGACAGACAGACACTCGAACATTCATTTGCCCAGCGGCTACACCCAGGGCACCAGCAGACAGGGAGTTTTAGCAATAGACGCAATGGATGACAGGCAGAAGGGTGAGCGGCAGATGACGCTCTTGACCTGGAACGTACGTGGGCTACAAAACCCACAGAAAATTCGTAAAGTACTAACCTACCTAGATAGACACAAAGTGGATGTTGCTTGTATCCAAGAGACTCACATACCAGAATACAGAGAGAACAACATAGGGCATAGATGAGCAACATACCGAGTGGCGGCCTCCTATTCTAATTACGCTAGAGGTGTTATGATACTGATCAAGAGAAATACTCCTTTTACTCCTATCGCAACTATTAAAGATGATCAGGGTAGATATATCATAGTGCGAGGCAGCTTTGGTGGCACAGATCTCACGATTGTAACAGTATATGGTCCAAACACTGATGACCCAGCGTTTTATGAGCACATTAGGGCTAAATTACGCGACTTACAACCCAGAGCCATTGTATGGGGGGGATTTTAACACTTGTCTAGACCCCGCACTAGACCGATCAACTGGAAATGAGAGATATGGCAGGAAGGCTGCTAAGACGCTTAGAGAGGGAATGGACGAGTGGTCCTTAGTAGACATTTGGAGACTGAGACATGCAGGACGTAAGGACGGAACTTGCACATCAACAACATATAACACTTGGTCTCGGATAGATTATTGGCTAACCACACGGGAGGTTAGCACGTGGGCGACAGAAGTGGAGCATCTACCCAAAACACTGTCCGACCACACCCCGGTAAGACTTACGCTAGCTATCCCTACACATACCCCACGACAATTCACATGGAGACTATATCCATCGGCACTATCAGACCAGGTCTACCGTACTGACTTACGCCAAGCTATTGTGGAGTATTTTCACCAAAACGCGGGATCCGTTAGCAGCACACGCACAGTGTGGGAGGCGTTCAAGACCACCATACGTGGCCATTGCATCAGTAAACACGCAGGCATACTTCAGGACATCCAACAACAACTCACTATGGTGGAACGGGACATCAGATGCTTGGAGACAGCATATGCTGCCACTCCAGATCCAAAATTGCTAGCGGATATACGGGGGAAAAATAGATACATTTCATAAATTTGCAGAGGACGAGATAAAATATATCTCGCGTAAGCACATAGCAAGGAATTATGGAGAGGGAGGTAGACCTGGACGAGCCCTAGCATATAAAATAAAACCCGCGCACACTACGTCCTATATCACACAAATTGCGAATGAACACGATATCCCATTATATGATACTCCTTCTATCCTAGAAAGCTTCACAAAATATTACGCACAACTTTATGCCACACAAACTGTAGCTTCTACGGAAGGTATATCTGAATATCTAGACGACATTGCGCTGGCCTGGCTGTCCGATGAGCGACGAGAGCAATTGAGCCACCATATAACAGAGGATGAACTGCGCGAGGCCATCAACTCACTTCCGAACAACAAAGCACCAGGGCTAGATGGCCTCCCAGGCGAATTTTATAAAAAATATAGAGACCTATTGATACCCTATTTGGCCGAAATGTACGAAGAAGCCTATGAGGAAGGGCTGCTTCCAATGTCGTCACGTGAGGCCCTCTTGATAGCACTGCCCAAACCGGATAAAGATTTAACAAAGTGCGACTCATATAGACCGTTATCTCTTATAAACATAGATGTTAAAGTTTTAGCAAAAATAATAGCTAAACGAATACAACCCCTTCTATGCTCTCTAGTACTACCAGACCAGGCTGGGTTCATTCCATCCAGATCAACATCACAAAACTTACGCGCAATCTTTGCAATGCATCACAGCTTAAACCCTGATGTACCGGCAGCCGCGGCGTTACTGGACGCGGCGAAAGCTTTCGACTCGGTGGAGTGGAAATTCATGTTCACAGTCCTGGGTAAAATGGGTTTTCCCAAGCCGTTTATACGCTGGATAGAATTACTATATACTGAGCCCATGTCAAGAGTGCGAATAAACGGGGTCACATCCGACCCGATTGGCATAAGTCGGGGAACGAGACAAGGCTGTCCACTCTCCCCAATTTTATTCGCATTAATACTAGAACCGTTAGCCTGCAAAATTAGGCAACACCATTACAACTCCGCTTTACAGTCTAGTCTACGCCCCATTGGTATTTCTTTATATGCCGATGACATGGTGCTATACACACGAGAACCAGATACATATCTCAACCCACTTATTAGAGAATATATTAGATTCGAAGCCTACTCAGGCCTCAAAATAAACTGGGATAAGTCGGTAGTAATACCGCTAACAGCAAACACAACACGCCCCACTCTTGATTACCCACTAAAATGGACCACAGACCCGGTGAAATACCTGGGAGTTTGGATACATCGAGATCCAGAAATAGTTATTAGAGAAAACTATGGGAAAGCACTGTCCAAATTTGACGACCAAGTAGACAAATGGATTAAGATGCCCCTGTCATTAGCTGATAGAATAGCCATACAGAAAATGATAATCTTGCCCAGATTTCTCTATTTATTCTGGAATGTACCGATTTGGCTAACACAAGCGATTTTTGCACGATTGCGGACTGCTTTGCAACGACTGACATGGGCAGGGAAACATGCTAGAATCAGCTGGAACATCTTAACACAACCGTATCATCAGGGAGGGTTCGGAGCACCGGATTTCCAATTATATTTTTACTGCGCACAAGCGCAAAATGTGCATTATTGGTAGAACCCACATGCACATATTCCACATATAGCAGCGGAACAAGATAGCGTGCACACAGACACCCTGACAGCGTATATTATAGATCCCCAACGATACACGCTGAGAGATAAGATACAAACAGTACAGTGCACGTCCAGAGCTTGGTACACACTAGCATACCGTGCACAGAAACTCCCATTGTACGCCCCAGCAATGCCCATAGCTAACCATCCCCGAATTTCAGTCACGCAAGAAAAGAAAATGTTTCATTTACTAAAAGAAATGGGACTAACAGACATGGGTAGTATGTTCCCGCATAACCAGTTTATATCCAGAACCGATCCGACACTATGCGCACACCAAACGCCCCTTAAAATATTTGCCTATTTGAGACTGCGTACAGCGATTAAAGACCTATATACCTCATTCCCGGAGGAACCACAGCAACTTAGAGCATTACAGATTTTGTGCACAGCACCCACACGCAAAAATCTAGTTGCGCGCCTATATAATGCATCGCTAGAGGAGCAGAGGAAAGGCCCCAACAAGTCACTACAAAGATGGGTAAACACAATAGGAGACACGATTGATGAAAGTGACTGGGATTACAGTTGCACACAATTACACCTACTTACATCAAATGGCAATTTACGAATTATACATTTTAAATTTTTACACCAGACGTACTACACCCCGGTTAAGTTGCATAAATATGGTCTCAGAACAGACGATAAATGCGTACGATGCCATGCATCTAATGCGGATTTCTTACACATGGCGTGGGCATGCCCCCACCTTTTCCAATACTGGCAGAATGTCACTGACACGTTGACGGCAATGCTAGCCGAGCACATACCAAACAAACCGACCATTTGCTTATTGGGGATCTGGAAACTTAAACAAATCAAGAGACGGAAACTCCTAGCTGTGGCACTCTTACTTGCTAAACGACGAATAGCGATGAGATGGGGCAGTAAAAGACCCCCCAGGCTTAAAGACTGGTTAACAGACATGACTTACTGCAGAGAGACACTGGAAACTTACGCAGAAGAATTACCACAGGCTTCTAGACCCCGGGATTTCTGGGAACCACTGGTCCAGTTCCTCCAAACAACACAAATGAGTTGAGGCTGAGACTAGATACATCGGTAATAGAATCAGATACAGTATATACACATTTAAACGAGGGCAGAGATAGGCAATGTTGGCCCACAAGTAAGGGAATACCCACTGGGCATGTCCGTAATAAGCTGTAAATGTGATGTGTTTATGGTCAAAATCCTTGAAATATGATTGGGGGGGGGGGAATGTAAACCATTATGAGATGCTATTGACTGTCTATAATGCTCTGTTCTGTCTGGAATAAAATACAATAAAAAAAAAAAAAAAAGAAACTGGCAGACAAGGTGAAGATCTCTGACCAATCGATTTTAACGCTACTGCCGCAGGTGAAGGAGCACAACGTACAAATACAGCAGATGCGACAGCAAATTGAAGCCTTGCAGGCCCGTGCCGATGATGCGGAAGGTAGGGCCCGACGCAATAGCCTTCACATTGTTGGGCTCCCTGAAGGTGCTGAAGGGCAACACCCCACGACATTTATCGAGGACTGGCTGAAGACCAGTGTAGCCCCCACTGGCTTATCTGCGCTTTTCATGGTGGAACGGGCCCACCGGGTGCCTATGCGTAAACCCATTCCCGGCGCAAACCCGCGCCCGATGCTGGCTAGAATCCTAAATTACAGAGACCGTGATCATATTTTGCAAACAGCCCAGGACACTGGCCCCATCCACTTTGACAACACAAAAATTTCAATTTTTCCGGATTACACACTGGCAGTCCAACGCCTACGATTTTCATTCATGGAGGTCAAGGCCCGAATCCGCGCTGCAGGCTTGGCGTTTGCTCTTTTGTTCCCTGCCAAACTCAAGATCATCCACAACCAGCGTGCTTGTTTTTTCGACACGCCCTAAAGTGCATGGGAATGGCTGGACAGGAACTATCCGGACACTATACATGCTATACGCCCTACGCAGTCGCAGTCGAAAGCACGGCGCCCTCCACTTCGAAGGAGGAAAGGACTCACCACCCAGAGCACGGCGACTAGTCCCCCCTTGCGGCAGTCGGTGCTGGAGGGCAGACGTGAGGCCCTCCGTTCGGTCTCAGCATTGCGGACCCCTCGTGCGCCTATCAGCTCTAGTCCGTCAGTGGAGGTGTCCTTGGACTCAGACTCTGGGGGCAGCATGGCTTTGTTTCCTTCTGTGTCTACGCAACTCAGCAACGACCCACTGGCCTAACAGTATTGTGAGTGTAATGTGATGTGGGGTATTGTTTTTTATGTTTTCTGATACACGTCCATCCCCGGGAGGGAATGCCTCGTTACCTATTGTCTGCCATGTATCACCTGTTGTACTATGACCCATACATAGGCGGCTCCACTGGAAGCTGCATGGTATGCTTAGCTATTATGGTCCTGTGGCCCGGCCCGTCCTGGGTTAGTCCACCCTTTGTAGCCGATACTTACGTATCCAGAGTAAGCAGCCTACCCCACAGGCAAGAAGCCTTTATTGCTATATAGTGTGTCATGTGTTTTGTTCGCATACAGTTTGGTCGACCGAAGTTTAGTCGTTTGACCCCGCATTGGGATTATGTTCCTTTGTTTGAGCTACTGATCTGTTTCCTGACATTCCTGGGGGTGGGGGCCTGGGGAATTGTGGGGGTGGACTGGGTGGGGGGGGATGGCGTTTATATTCTTGATGTCATGTCTGTAGCGAAATCATACACTATCATCTCCTGGAATATACTGGGGATGGGTTCAATACAGAAACGACATAGGATAGCGGCCCAGCTGCATCGCCGCCGGGCACAGATAGTATGCCTACAAGAAACACACTTGATTTCTTCTGAGCTTAGCAAGGTGCAGAGAAGATGGAGGGGTCAGTTATATGGTACTGTATACTCTGCCTTCTCACGGGGAGCGGCAATCTGGCTGCGAGCGGGAGTCCCCTTCTCATTGAATGACAGGAGGATTGATGACATGGGGAGATACGTACTCTTACAGGGTACACTAGATGGTGCACAAGTCGTCTTGGGGTCAATCTACGCACCTAACACTGACCAGGACGTCTTCCTTTCTCGCCTCTCACGAGCCCTCTCGGACTGGACGCAGTATTTGTGGATATTAGGGGGAGACTTTAATGCAGTGTTTGATATTCACTTGGACCGCTCACACCCTCCCTTATCTAACGTGGCCGCTACTGTGCAGGCCACTAACTTGACTAACTGGACCAGGGGATGGGGACTGCTGGATATATGGAGACTGTAGCATGTTGGTCTGCGTGAATATTCCTTTTATTTCTATCCGCACTCCCTGCATACACGCCTAGATCATTTTCTATGCACACCACACTTGTTCCCCACAGTTGTGCACATCACCTATCTGGGAAAAACTATCTCGGACCACAACCCGTTGGAGTTGGTACTTAACTGGGGTCGGTACCTCACGCCAATTCCTACATGACGCCTTCAACCGTTACAACTCAAGGACTCAGTGTTCCGTGATAAGTTAGCCACTACCATTACTACATATTTTACTGAAAACGAGGGCACGGCGACATCCAGGGCTGTTGAATGGGAGGCATTTAAGGTGACAGTCCGGGGAGTCTCTATGGGGACACTGGTGGGGATCAGGCGGGAGCCGACCCAGGATCTTACGGACCAGGAGGACTTGTTAAGAACGCTGGAAGTGGCAGCCCAGTATGACGTGGGGAAACGGACTGACCTCCAAGAAGCCAGGATTAAATATGACGAGCAGTTAGAACACTTGCGTGTGATAGATCTGCATGCGTACACACTGCGCACTCATGCGGAGGCAGATAGGTCAGGCACATTACTAGCTAGGTTGATTAGGCCACAACCCACCCCTACACCTATTCTGGCCCGACAATGCTCACACTCTCTACCCCACAAGGCACCATCCCTGGGCCCGACAATGCTCTCACTCTCTACCCACAAGGCGCCATCTCTGGGCCAGACGATGCTCTCACTCTCTACCCCCACAAGGCACCATCTCAGGGCCCGACAATGCCTTGTGGTGTAGAGAGTGAGAGCATTGTCTGGCCCAGAGATGGTGCCTTGTGGGAGTAGAGAATGAGAGCATCGTCTGGCCCAGAGATGGTGCCTTGTGGGGTGGAGAGTGAGAGCATTGTCGAGTCCAGAGATGGTGCCTTGTGGGGTGAAGTGTGTGAACATTGTCTGGCCCAAAGATGGTGCCTTGTGGGGTAGAGTGTGAGAGCATCGTTGGGCCCAGAGATGGTGCCTTGTGGGGGTACAGAGTGAGAGCATCGTCTGGCCCAAAGATGGCGCCTTGTGGGTAGAGAGTGAGAGCATTGTCGGGCCCAGAGATGGTGCCTTGTGGGGTAGAGAGTGTGAGCATTGTCGGGCCCAGAGATGGTGCCTTGAGGGGTAGAGAGTGAGAGCATTGTCGGGCCCAGAGATGGTGCCTTGTGGGTAGAGAGTGAGAGCGTTGTCGGGCCCAGAGACGGTGCCTTGCGGGGTATAGAGTGAGAGCATTGTCGGGCCCAGACATGGTGCCTTGTGGGGGAAGAGAGGGAGAGCATCGTCGGGCCCAGAGATGGTGCCTTGTGGGGTAGAGAGTGAGAGCATTGTCTGGCCCAGAGATGGCGCCTTGTGGGGGTAGAGAGTGAGAGCATTGTCTGGCCCAAAGATGGTGCCTTGTGAGGGTAGACAGTGAGAGCATTGTCTGGCCCAGAGATGGTGCCTTGTGGGGGTAGAGAGTGAGAGCATCGTCTGGCCCAGAGATGGTGCCTTGTGGGGGTAGAGAGTGAGGGCATTGTCTGGCCCAGAGATGGTGCCTTGTGGGGGTAGAGAGTGAGAGCATTGTTGGGCCCAGAGATGGTGACTGTGGGGGTAGAGTGAGAGCATCGTCTGGTCCAGAGATGGTGCCTTGTGGGGGTAGAGTGAGAGCATCGTCTGGCCCAGAGATGGTGCCTTGTGGGGGTAGAGAGTGAGAGCATCGTCTGGCCCAGAGATGGTGCCTTGTGGGGGTAGAGAGTGAGAGCATTGTCGGGCCCAAAGATGGTGCCTTGTGGGGGTAGAGAGTGAGAGCATTGTCGGGCCCAGAGATGGTGCCTTGTGAGTAGAGAGTGAGAGCATCGTCGGGCCCAGAGATGGTGCCTTGTGGGGTAGAGTGAGAGCATTGTCTGTGCCAGAGATGGTGCCTTGTAGGATCGAGAGTGAGAGCATTGTCGGGCCCAGAGATGGTGCCTTGTGGGTAGAGAGTGAGAGCATTGTCTGGCCCAGAGATGGTGCCTTGTGGGGTGGAGAGTTAGAGCATTGTCGGGTCCAGAGATGGTGCCTTGTGGGGTGGAGTGTGTGAACATTGTCTGGCCCAGAGATGATGCCTTGTGGGGTAGAGAGTGTGAGCATCGTCTGGCCCAGAGATGGTGCCTTGTGGGGGTAGAGAGTGAGAGCATCATCTGGCCCAGAGATGGTGCCTTGTGGGGGTAGAGAGTGAGAGCATCGTCTGGCCCAGAGATGGTGCCTTGTGGGGGTAGAGAGTGAGAGCATTGTCGGGCCCAGAGATGGTGCCTTGGGAGTAGAGAGTGAGAGCATTGTCTGGCCCAGAGATGGTGCCTTGTGAGTAGAGAGTGAGAGCATTGTCGGGCCCACAGATAGTGCCTTGTGGGGGTAGAGAGTGAGAGCATTGTCTGGCCCAGAGATGGTGCCTTGTGGGGGTACAGAGTGAGAGCATCGTCTAACCCAAAGTAGGTGCCTTGTGGGTTAGAAAGTGTGAGCATTGTCTGGCCCAGAGATGGTGCCTTGCGGGGTAGAGAGTGAGGGCATTGTCGGCCCAGAGATGGTGCCTTGTGGGGGTAGAGGGTGTGAGCCTTGTCGGGCCCAGAGATGGTGCCTTGTAGGATCGAGAGTGAGAGCATTGTCGGGCCCAGAGATGGTGCCTTGTGGGTAGAGAGTGAGAGCATCGTCTGGCCCAGAGATGGCGCCTTGTGGGTAGAGAGTGAGAGCATTGTCGGGCCCAGAGATGGTGCCTTGTGGGGGTAGAGAGTGAGAGCATCGTCTGGCCCAGAGATGGCGCCTTGTGGGTAGAGAGTGAGAGCATTGTCGGGCCCAGAGATGGTTCCTTGTGGGGTGGACAGTGTGATAATTGTCGGGCCCAGAGATGGTGCCTGGTGGGGGTAGAGAGTGAGAGCATTGTCTGGCCCAGAGATGGTGCCTTGTGGGAGTAGAGAATGAGCATCGTCTGGCCCAGAGATGGTGCCTTGTGGGTAGAGAGTGAGAACATTGTCTGGCCCAGAGATGGTGCCTTGCGGGGTAGAGAGTGAGAGCATTGTCTGGCCCAGAGATGGTGCCTTGTGGGGGTAGAGAGTGAGAGCATTGTCGGGCCCAGAGATGGTGCCTTGTGGGGTAGAGAGTGAGAGCATTGTCTTGCCCAGAGATGGTGCCTTGTGGGGGTACAGAGTGAGAGCATCGTCTGGCCCAGAGATGGCGCCTTGTGGGTAGAGAGTGAGAGCATTGTCGGGCCCAGAGATGGTGCCTTGTGGGGTAGAGAGTGTGAGCATTGTCGGGCCTAGAGATGGTGCCTTGAGGGGCAGTAGAGAGTGAGAGCATTGTCGGGCCCAGAGATGGTGCCTTGTGGGGGTAGAGAGTGAGAGCATTGTCTGGTCCAGAGATGGTGCCTTGCGGGGTAGAGAGTGAGGACATTGTCGGCCCAGAGATGGTGCCTTGTGGGGGTAGAGAGTGAGAGCATTGTCGGGCCCAGAGATGGTGCCTTGTGGGGTGGAGAGTGTGAGCCTTGTCGGGCCCAGAGATGGTGCCTTGTGGGATCAAGAGTGAGAGCATTGTCTGGCCCAGAGATGGTGCCTTGTGGGGTAGAGAGTGAGAGCATTGTCGGGCCCAGAGATGGTGCCTTGTGGGGGTAGCGAGTGAGAGCATCGTCGGGCCCAGAGATGGTGCCTTGTGGGGTAGAGAGTGAGAGCATTGTCTGGCCCAGAGATGGTGCCTTGTGGGGTAGAGAGTGAGAGCATTGTCGGGCCCAGAGATGGTGCCTTGCGGGGTAGAGAGTGAGAGCATTGTCGGGCCCAGAGATGGTGCCTTGCGGGGTAGAGAGTGAGAGCATTGTCGGGCCCAGAGATGGGGCCTTGCGGGGTGGAGAGTGTGAACATTGTCGGGCCCAGAGATTGGGCCTTGTGGGGGTAGACAGTGAGAGCATTGTCTGGCCCAGAGATGGTGCCTTGTGGGGTAGAGAGTGAGAACATTGTCTGGCCCAGAGATGGTGCCTTGTGGGGGTAGAGAGTGAGAGCATTGTCTGGCCCAGAGATGGTGCCTTGTGGGGGTAGAGAGTGAGAGCATTGTCTGGCCCAGAGATGGTGCCTTGTGGGGGTAGAGAGTGAGAGCATTGTCTGGCCCAGAGATGGTGCCTTGTGGGGGTAGAGAGTGAGAGCATCGTCGGGCCCAGAGATGGTGCCTTGTGGGGTAGAGAGTGAGAGCATTGTCTTGCCCAGAGATGGTGCCTTGTGGGGGTAGAGAGTGAGAGCATTGTCTGGCCCAGAGATGGTGCCTTGTGGGGGTAGCGAGTGAGAGCATCGTCGGGCCCAGAGATGGTGCCTTGTGGGGTACAGAGTGAGAGCATTGTCTTGCCCAGAGATGGTGCCTTGTGGGGGTAGAGAGTGAGAGCATTGTCTGGCCCAGAGATGGTGCCTTGTGGAGAATGAGAGCATCATCTGGCCCAGAGATGGTGCCTTGTGGGGGTACAGAGTGAGAGCATCGTCTGTCCCATAGATGGCGCCTTGTGGGTAGAGAGTGAGAGCATTGTCGGGCCCAGAGATGGTGCCTTGTGGGGTGGAGAGTGAGAGCATTGTCGGGTCCAGAGATGGTGCCTTGTGGGGTAGAGAGTGTGAGCATCGTCGGGCCCAGAGATGGTGCCGTGTGGGGGTTAAGAGTGAGAGCATTGTCGGCCCAGAGATAGCGCCTTGTGGGGTAGAGAGTGAGAGCATTGTCGGGTCCAGAGATGGTGCCTTGTGGGGTAGAGAGTGTGAGCATCGTCGGGCCCAGAGATGGTGCCTTGTGGGATCAAGAGTGAGAGCATTGTCGGGCCCAGAGATGGTGCCTTGTGGGGTGGAGAGTGTGAGCCTTGTCGGGCCCAGAGATGGTGCCTTGTGGGATCAAGAGTGAGAGCATTGTCGGGCCCAGAGATGGTGCCTTGTGGGGTAGAGAGTGAGAGCATTGTCTGGCCCACAGATGGTGCCTTGTGGGGGTTAAGAGTGAGAGCATTGTCGGGTCCAGAGATGGTGCCTTGTGGGGTAGAGAGTGAGAGCATTGTCGGGTCCAGAGATGGTGCCTTGTGGGGTAGAGAGTGTGAGCATCGTCGGGCCCAGAGATGGTGCCGTGTGGGGGTTAAGAGTGAGAGCATTGTCGGGCCCAGAGATGGTGCCGTGTGGGGGTTAAGAGTGAGAGCATTGTCTTGCCCAGAGATGGTGCCTTGTGGGGTAGAGAGTGAGAGCATTGTCGGGTCCAGAGATGGTGCCTTGTGGGGTAGAGAGTGAGAGCATCGTCGGGCCCAGAGATGGTGCCTTGTGGGGGTTAAGAGTGAGAGCATTGTCGGGCCCAGAGATGGTGCTGTGTGGGGGTAGAGAGTGAGAGCATCGTCGGGCCCAGAGATGGTGCCTTGTGGGTAGAGAGTGAGAGCATTGTCGGGCCCAGAGATGGTGCCTTGTGGGGTGGAGAGTGAGAGCATTGTCGGGTCCAGAGATGGTGCCTTGTGGGGGTTAAGAGTGAGGGCATTGTCGGGTCCAGAGATGGTGTCTTGTGGGGTAGAGAGTGTGAGCATCGTCGGGCCCGGAGATGGTGCCTTGAGGGGGTTAAGAGTGAGAGCATTGTCGGGCCCAGAGATGGTGCCTTGTGGGGGTTAAGAGTGAGAGCATTGTCGGGTCCAGAGATGGTGCCTTGTGGGGTAGAGAGGGTGAGCATCGTTGGGCCCAGAGATGGTGCCGTGTGGGGGTTAAGAGTGAGAGCATTGTCGGCCCAGAGATAGCGCCTTGTGGGGTAGAGAGTGAGAGCATTGTCGGGTCCAGAGATGGTGCCTTGTGGGGTAGAGAGTGTGAGCATCGTCGGGCCCAGAGATGGTGCCTTGTGGGATCAAGAGTGAGAGCATTGTCGGGCCCAGAGATGGTGCCTTGTGGGGTGGAGAGTGTGAGCCTTGTCGGGCCCAGAGATGGTGCCTTGTGGGATCAAGAGTGAGAGCATTGTCGGGCCCAGAGATGGTGCCTTGTGGGGTAGAGAGTGAGAGCATTGTCTGGCCCAGAGATGGTGCCTTGTGGGGGTTAAGAGTGAGAGCATTGTCGGGTCCAGAGATGGTGCCTTGTGGGGTAGAGAGTGAGAGCATTGTCGGGTCCAGAGATGGTGCCTTGTGGGGTAGAGAGTGTGAGCATCGTCGGGCCCAGAGATGGTGCCGTGTGGGGGTTAAGAGTGAGAGCATTGTCGGGCCCAGAGATGGTGCCGTGTGGGGGTTAAGAGTGAGAGCATTGTCTTGCCCAGAGATGGTGCCTTGTGGGGTAGAGAGTGAGAGCATTGTCGGGTCCAGAGATGGTGCCTTGTGGGGTAGAGAGTGAGAGCATCGTCGGGCCCAGAGATGGTGCCTTGTGGGGGTTAAGAGTGAGAGCATTGTCGGGCCCAGAGATGGTGCTGTGTGGGGGTAGAGAGTGAGAGCATCGTCGGGCCCAGAGATGGTGCCTTGTGGGTAGAGAGTGAGAGCATTGTCGGGCCCAGAGATGGTGCCTTGTGGGGTGGAGAGTGAGAGCATTGTCGGGTCCAGAGATGGTGCCTTGTGGGGTAGAGAGTGTGAGCATCGTCGGGCCCAGAGATGGAGCCTTGTGGGGGTTAAGAGTGAGAGCATTGTCGGGTCCAGAGATGGTGCCTTGTGGGATCAAGAGTGAGAGCATTGTCTGGCCCAGAGATGGTGCCTTGTGGGGGTTAAGAGTGAGAGCATTGTCTGGCCCAGAGATGGTGCCTTGTGGGGGTTAAGAGTGAGAGCATTGTCGGGCCCAGAGATGGTGCCTTGTGGGGTGGAGAGTGAGAGCATTGTCGGGCCCAGAGATGGTGCCTTGTGGGGTGGAGAGTGTGAGCCTTGTCGGGCCCAGAGATGGTGCCTTGTGGGATCAAGAGTGAGAGCATTGTCGGGCCCAGAGATGGTGCCTTGTGGGGGTTAAGAGTGAGAGCATTGTCGGGCCCAGAGATGGTGTCTTGTGGGGTAGAGAGTGAGAGCATCGTCGGGCCCAGAGATGGTGCCGTGTGGGGGTTAAGAGTGAGAGCATTGTCTGGCCCAGAGATGGTGTCTTGTGGGTGTTAAGAGTGAGAGCATTGTCGGGCCCAGAGATGGTGCCGTGTGGGGGTTAAGAGTGAGAGCATTGTCGGGTCCAGAGATGGTGCCTTGTGGGGTAGAGAGTGAGAGCATTGTCGGGTCCAGAGATGGTGCCGTGTGGGGGTTAAGAGTGAGAGCATTGTCGGGCCCAGAGATGGTGCCGTGTGGGGGTTAAGAGTGAGAGCATTGTCGGGTCCAGAGATGGTGCCTTGTGGGATCAAGAGTGAGAGCATTGTCGGGCCCAGAGATGGTGCCGTGTGGGGGTTAAGAGTGAGAGCATTGTCGGGTCCAGAGATGGTGCCTTGTGGGGTAGAGAGTGAGAGCATTGTCGGGTCCAGAGATGGTGCCGTGTGGGGGTTAAGAGTGAGAGCATTGTCGGGCCCAGAGATGGTGCCGTGTGGGGGTTAAGAGTGAGAGCATTGTCGGGTCCAGAGATGGTGCCTTGTGGGATCAAGAGTGAGAGCATTGTCGGGCCCAGAGATGGTGCCTTGTGGGATCAAGAGTGAGAGCATTGTCGGGCCCAGAGATGGTGCCTTGTGGGGGTAGAGAGTGAGAGCATTGTCGGGCCCAGAGATGGTGCCGTGTGGGGGTTAAGAGTGAGAGCATTGTCTTGCCCAGAGATGGTGCCTTGTGGGGGTTAAGAGTGAGAGCATTGTCGGGTCCAGAGATGGTGCCTTGTGGGGTAGAGAGTGAGAGCATTGGGTCCAGAGATGGTGCCGTGTGGGGGTTAAGAGTGAGAGCATTGTCGGGCCCAGAGATGGTGCCGTGTGGGGGTTAAGAGTGAGAGCATTGTCTTGCCCAGAGATGGTGCCTTGTGGGGTAGAGAGTGAGAGCATTGTCGGGTCCAGAGATGGTGCCTTGTGGGGTAGAGAGTGAGAGCATCGTCGGGCCCAGAGATGGTGCCTTGTGGGGGTTAAGAGTGAGAGCATTGTCGGGCCCAGAGATGGTGCCGTGTGGGGGTAGAGAGTGAGAGCATCGTCGGGCCCAGAGATGGTGCCTTGTGGGTAGAGAGTGAGAGCATTGTCGGGCCCAGAGATGGTGCCTTGTGGGGTGGAGAGTGAGAGCATTGTCGGGTCCAGAGATGGTGCCTTGTGGGGGTTAAGAGTGAGGGCATTGTCGGGTCCAGAGATGGTGTCTTGTGGGGTAGAGAGTGTGAGCATCGTCGGGCCCAGAGATGGTGCCTTGTGGGGGTTAAGAGTGAGAGCATTGTCGGGCCCAGAGATGGTGCCTTGTGGGGGTTAAGAGTGAGAGCATTGTCGGGTCCAGAGATGGTGCCTTGTGGGGTAGAGAGGGTGAGCATCGTCGGGCCCAGAGATGGTGCCGTGTGGGGGTTAAGAGTGAGAGCATTGTCGGCCCAGAGATAGCGCCTTGTGGGGTAGAGAGTGAGAGCATTGTCGGGTCCAGAGATGGTGCCTTGTGGGGTAGAGAGTGTGAGCATCGTCGGGCCCAGAGATGGTGCCTTGTGGGATCAAGAGTGAGAGCATTGTCGGGCCCAGAGATGGTGCCTTGTGGGGTGGAGAGTGTGAGCCTTGTAGGGCCCAGAGATGGTGCCTTGTGGGATCAAGAGTGAGAGCATTGTCGGGCCCAGAGATGGTGCCTTGTGGGGTAGAGAGTGAGAGCATTGTCTGGCCCAGAGATGGTGCCTTGTGGGGGTTAAGAGTGAGAGCATTGTCGGGTCCAGAGATGGTGCCTTGTGGGGTAGAGAGTGAGAGCATTGTCGGGTCCAGAGATGGTGCCTTGTGGGGTAGAGAGTGTGAGCATCGTCGGGCCCAGAGATGGTGCCGTGTGGGGGTTAAGAGTGAGAGCATTGTCGGGCCCAGAGATGGTGCCGTGTGGGGGTTAAGAGTGAGAGCATTGTCTTGCCCAGAGATGGTGCCTTGTGGGGTAGAGAGTGAGAGCATTGTCGGGTCCAGAGATGGTGCCTTGTGGGGTAGAGAGTGAGAGCATCGTCGGGCCCAGAGATGGTGCCTTGTGGGGGTTAAGAGTGAGAGCATTGTCGGGCCCAGAGATGGTGCCGTGTGGGGGTAGAGAGTGAGAGCATCGTTGGGCCCAGAGATGGTGCCTTGTGGGTAGAGAGTGAGAGCATTGTCGGGCCCAGAGATGGTGCCTTGTGGGGTGGAGAGTGAGAGCATTGTCGGGTCCAGAGATGGTGCCTTGTGGGGTAGAGAGTGTGAGCATCGTCGGGCCCAGAGATGGTGCCTTGTGGGGGTTAAGAGTGAGAGCATTGTCGGGTCCAGAGATGGTGCCTTGTGGGGTAGAGAGTGAGAGCATCGTCGGGCCCAGAGATGGTGCCTTGTGGGGGTAGCGAGTGAGAGCATCGTCGGGCCCAGAGATGGTGCCTTGTGGGGTACAGAGTGAGAGCATTGTCTGGCCCAGAGATGGTGCCGTGTGGGGGTTAAGAGTGAGAGCATCAGGGGCGTGGCTAGCGGCCGAGGGAAATGGTCGCTTGCTGAAGCGGCTCCACAGCCCACGCCGTATTAATCCGATTATAGATCCGTAGACAGCACTGAAACTTCCCCCAAACAAAAGGGAACGTTTCCTAAGCCAGTCCTCAACAAAGGAATCGCTGCGAGGCTAATGGGGAGGACCGGAGCGACATAGGAAGAGTGATCCAGGGCAAATCAAAAATGGCGGCCCGGAGCGAGCGGCTCGGACGGCGGTGGGAGTGAACTCCACAATGAATCCGCCTTGAACTACGCGACACTAGCCGGAAGGAAAGGTAGCGGCAACCTCCGAGGCTTCAGCCCTGATCGGCGCTGGACGTCACCGGCTGCGTTCGGAGACGCGGCGTATGAACTGCGGGAGGAGCCGACCGCGAGTGACTCTGCCGTCTTCGGCCTGCCCGATCTGGGTCCCTGGCCGGGGGCCTCTCCGGAATAGAGCGGGTGAAATCGAGCAGTGCGAGGCCTCCGACGGAGCCAGGTGAGGAGTTGCAGGCAGGGTGTGGCGGAGGGCGGAAGAGCGCGCCTGCCCACCGGACTGAGACCCAGGCAGCCAGTGAGGGAGCAAAATCGAGCCCCCGGCCTTGCGGCCTATCATCGGGGGGTGGCTCATCCGACTCAGACCCAGTGGGTGAATGCGCCAGGAAAAAATACACCAGCTAGCGTCTTGCTCCCTCCCGAAAACGCGGGCGCAACATCTGTACCTCCAGGCGAGATGGGAGCACCCCGATAACCCGCAGTAACACAGCCTTAGCGGGAACTTGGGGATAACAGAGCGGCCAGGGGAGAAACAAAGCAGAGCCCGGGCCTTGCGGCCTAACAGCGAGGGCCGGATCCTGTCAGGCGTACCCTCAGAGCAGCTAAGGCAAGAGTGGCCCCACAGGGGGTGTGCCTGCCCCAGATCCCATTTACTCTCTGGTGCCCTGGACTGTGGACGATACATCTGGCCCCCAGGGCGAGAGGGCGGTGTCTGAGTGGCCCACGGCAACACAGCCTTGGCGGGACACTAGAGAAACCGTTGTAGCCCTGATCACCACGAACCCTTGCGTAACCAGCCCTACCATCTTCTGGGCACACAGATAGAGGTATACCAACGCTCCACCCACTCCTCTAATAATTGTGGAAAAGAGTCGCGGACGAGGACCGCCGCGAGGGCCCCAATCGACCGCCTAGCCTGCGAGCTTCACCTTGAAAATAGATAGGCCTCCCACATTCCGGTGACGGCCGAGACGGGGGGGGCCCCCCGAAGTTATCCCATGGCTACTACCAGAGGTCCCAAAATTCAGGTCCAGAAACAACTTGATAAGTTTGCCTGGACGAAGAAAAATGAGGAGGGCAACCAGACATCTGGCGAAGATCCTAAAACATCGCAACAGTGTTCCCAGGCCAAATCTCCCACTCTGGAGGATATCATGGAGGCCATAGCAGGAGTGCGAACGTCCTTGGAATCGCGCATAGATTCCGTGAATGTAGAGGTGACCCTTTTGAGAGCAGACCTACGGAAGATGGACTCTCGAGTCCGGGAAGTTGAAACCACTACAACAACTCTGGTAGCAGACACCTCAGTCCTACAAACCCAAGTCACACAACTACAACACCAACAAAAAAGGATGGAGGACCTCCTCGACGAATATGAAGGAAGGGCCAGAAGAAATAACATCCGCATCCTCGGCGTACCGGAACGAATGGAGGGACCCACAACTGACCTCTTCGTCGAGGATCTCATACTTAATAAACTCCAACCCAAGCGTCTCTCCAATTATTTCTCCATAGAGCGCGCCCACAGGGTTCCCGGCGGGCGCCCAAGGCCCGGGGCTCCTCCACGTCCACTGATCGCGAGGATTTTTAACTTCAGAGACGTGATTTTACAAACTGCCAGGACTGGACCTCCCCTGAAATTAGACAATGCAAATATCACTTTTTTCCCGGACTACACGGTCAAGGTGCAAGCCCAAAGACGAAGCTTCACAACCATAAAGAAAGCGCTCCGGGATAAAAACATCAAGTATTCCATGTTATTCCCGGCCAAACTACGAATAGAATCCGACGGAAAGACTTGGTTCTTCCTGTCCCCGGAGGAGGCCTGGGACTGGATAGAGGGCTGGCGTAGAGCGGGCAAACACCTAGACGGCCGGAATAATGGAGGCGCTGGTGGAGGCAGACGCCAGCCCCCTGTCACGGGAGAGGGACGATCAGAAGGAGATCTGGAGGACACACACTGACCCAATCTATAGGGCTGCAGGGCCTCTCATGACCGATGGACCTACACCCACTGAACTGAGTCCTGTAATGCCAAGAACGACCGAATAAGAAAACAACGACTCAGCTATCGACGGAGGGACCTCCGAAACCCAGCGTACTGGGGATAAATGTGACACTGTTATCAAAACACCTATAGGACTGGACTATAATGTTAGTCATAACTAAAATAACATTGAAAGCGGGAGGGACGGCGAGGACTGGTTGCGGTTAGCCAGGCACCTCACGAATGGGAGGGAGGGCGACAGGCACTCTGCCTTGTTGGGGGTGGATAGTTCAAAATCCACTGGCAGGGGGCGGGGAGGGGTTACAGGGGGGAGGGGGGTTAGTTGGGGTTTTAATGGTTTGATTTTGTTGCACAGCACACACAACGCAGTGGGGTATCTCAGGCTTGAGAGGCCAAGAAACAACGTTTGGGGGACATCAGCAGCTATGGAAGGGAGGGATCTCCCAAAGCAACCAGATCGCTTACATCACCCTGTCCTCAAATCCAGCACCGCAAGCTCCAACTCTTGGCTAAGAGATACAGACTTGTCACCTCGTAACACTTGCCATGACTCATACAACACATAGGAAGCTGTCCGTACTGACGTGGAACGTCAATGGACTGGGAAGTAAAATCAAAAGGGGGATAGTCCTGCAATATCTTAAACGTCATTCCCCAGATCTGGTGTTACTACAGGAAACCCATTTAGTGGGCAATAGCTGCAAGGCACTCCACCGATGGGGGTACAAACTGGTGGCCCACGCTGGTTTTACATCCGGCTCTAGAGGCACTGGAATCCTTATGCGTAAGAACTTAGCCCTTACCCCAACTCGTGTACAGACCGACCCGCAGGGTCGGTTCGCAATACTGGAGGCCACCTGGGAAGGGAAACATCTCAACATAATCTCAGCCTATCTCCCACCAGCCCTAGGCAAACTAGCACTACAAGAACTGGGACAGATACTTATAGCTCTCCCTCTGGGCACGCTGGTTCTGGGGGAGACTTTAACATGACTATGGACGACAAGGTCGACAGACACCCTCATACAGTTTCTCCCAGACGCCCCACACCACTAGCAAACTTTGCTCACGCCATGGGAATTACAGACCTGTGGCGATCACTGAACCCAAAGCAAATTCACTTCACGCACTATTCTAATGCACACAATAGCATGTCCCGAATTGACTATTTTTTTACCCTCCTCTCTGACGTAGGGAACTTTAGATGTCTTCAGGGCCTCCCCAGGGGAATATCCGACCACTCTCCCCTTGTAGTGGACCTCACCTTTTACAAACCCGTGGACCGGGGACCCATAATTATTAACCCATGGCTGCTCACTATTCCTGACATCAAAGAGGACCTGGCCGCCCATACAGATCACTACTTTACTGAAAATCTTGGATCGGTGGACTCAGCGAATACCATTTGGGAGGCTTACAAGGCGGTCATTAAGGGCCGGGCGTTGGGTTTGAAGATAGGGTACCTGCGGAACCAAAACGAACAGCTGCATCAGAAGGAGAGTGAAGTGCTCCTTTTAGAGGCGGAACATAATACTTCCCCTACTGTTGATACGGCCCAAAAACTCCGCAATAAACAACTAGAATACAGGGAACTAGCAAGAGAGAAAGCCCAAGCAAGGCTATTTCAAACTAGACACAGGGTTTATGAGCACGGTGAAAGGGCCGGGAAAATGCTAGCATGGCTAGAGAAACGAGATCAAGAATCGCGGTGGGTCCCGGAAATCATATTGGGAGATGGGAAATCAGTTACAGATCCTCAAGAGGTGGCTGATACGTTTGCGAACCACCTAGAAGATATATACACTTCTAAAACCTCGTATTCGTTTGAGGAATCCCGCCAGCTTTTAGAGGAAATGGCCCTGCCACGACTGTCAGATGCCGACAGGGAAGCCTTAGATGCTGATATCACGGCAGAAGAGGTTTGTGGAGCTATTTTCGCTCTGAACTCAGGAAAAGCGATGGGACCCAACGGGATTCCCATTGAATTCCTGAAAGGGTTGGCTCTTAAGGTTGCTCCTCACCTCAAAAACATGTATGAGGAAAGCAAAGAAAGGGGAATCCTTCCCTTAGACCAAAGGCTAGCTAATATTGTTGTCATCCGCAAGCCGGGCAAACCAGGGACTACTTGTGGGTCATACCGACCCATCTCACTAATTAGCTCGGAGGCTAAGGTGCTGGCTAAACTCTTAGCATCCCGACTAACAGCTGTACTCCCATCTTTGGTCCATGAGGACCAGTCAGGCTTTATACCTGGTCGAAATACCGCCCTAAATATTCGACGGGTCCATAATGTTCTGGGCAGACAGCCCTACCTGCGCGAAACGCGGTCATACTCTCTTTAGATGCCACCATGGCGTTTGATTCAATAGAGTGGCCATATCTGTTTGAGGTGTTGGCTCGACTGGGCTTTGGCCCCAATTTTAGATGGTGGGTAACACTACTATACACAGACCTGCTAGGACAGGTAAGGGTAAATAATCACACCTCCCGCACATTCGCCTTGCATAGAGGCACCAGACAGGGCTGTCCCTTGTCCCCCTTGCTGTTTGCCCTCACTCTTGAACCATTGGCCCACTGGATAAGACAAGATGTTGTAATAAGGGGACTAAAATGGAGTGAGGACATAGAAGATAAAATCTCATTATATGCTGATGACATCCTTATATATCTGGCATCCCCTCGAACTTCCCTAAACAGACTGTTTGATGTTATCACGAACTTTGGCAAATATGCAGGCTACTCTATCAACTGGTCAAAATCAGTCTTATATGTGCTCCACGGCCCTCCACCTCGCCTGCCTGGGGGCTACTCAGTCCAGTGCACATCAACAGGCTTTAAATATCTGGGCATCTTCATCACCTCAGACCCTAAACTGTTTTATGACCGCAACCTCCTGGGCCCCTTGCAGCGGCTACAGGATGATGTGCGGCATTGGCGATCGCTGCCCCTATCTCTCCTTGGTAGGGCAGCTCTATTTAAAATGCTCTCTTTGCCCAGATTTTTGTATGTCCTTCAGAATAGCCCCTTTCCCGTAACAGATCATTACTTCACAGCCATAGAAAGTGAACTCCGCACCCTACTCTGGGACGGGAAAGCCCCGCGGATCGCCCTCCAGAAACTTACCAAGAGCTGGTACGACGGAGGAATTGCCCTTCCTGATCTCCGTCTTTACTACTGGGCCTCTCAGTTGGTACCAGTTAACCAATGGATTCATGGCCCCCAACAAACCCGGCCTTTCACTTAGAAAAATACCAAACAGGCCGAGAAGGATATATGGGAGCCCTCTATAGCAAAATCCGAAGGGGCCGTTACCTTGGACCCATGTCGCAAACAGTGGCGGTCTGGCACCAGGCTAACAGACGTCTGGGGTGGGCGGACAAGTTCACCAAGGCTACTCCGTTGTGGTCTTCACAGAGACTGGGGTCGCTCTGCTTTCACAAAGGATTTGATAGGTGGGACACTATCGGAATCACTACATTGGGGGACCTGGTGGATAAGGGGGAACTCCTCACATTTACTGACTTGCAAACCAAATATACACTCGCACAAGGAGAGATCTTCCGATACATACAAATCCGACACGCCATTCTTACCACTGTCCCTGACCTCTCTACCTTACCCGACGCATCCCCTTTAGAAGACCGATTACTCATAGACCCACTCAGGACCAAAGCTGTATCTAGCACATACCGTAAACTCTGCAATAATTTACCAGACACCCTTCAGGTTTTGAGAACGCGCTGGCAGGCAGACTTAAGGGAATTGGACGATGACGAATGGCAGGCCGCCTTGATGTCCCCTAGGGAAATAGCTGTGAACCATCGGTTCCGCCTCATACAATTGAAAATACTCCATAGGACATACCTGTCGGGCACCCTATTGGCGAAAATAGGTAGCAGAAGCGAGGCACTATGCCTGAGGGGATGCGGACGGGAGGGCTCCTTTTACCACATCCTCTGGGACTGTCCTCTCATTCGCCCTTTTTGGGAAAGAACCACTACTAAGATGAAAGATACGCTGGGCAAACACATTCAGCTGTCGCCAAAAACAGGGATCCTCAATGTGTGGCAACCTACTGACCTCACGGAAATCGAACAGCAGTGGGTGGCGTTGGGGTACCTATTAGTAAAAGGGCAGTGGCCATGTCCTGGGGATCCAACACACCACCATTCACGATAAGTTGGGTAGCAGAAATGGACAGATGTATGATCATGGAGAAAGAAGTTTACAAGAGGAGGGGCTGCCCTAAGAAATGGGATAGAAAATGGGGAGGATGGAACGCTTATCGGGGGAAATTTGTACTTCTCCCACAGAGGAGATGGCAATGAGACGAACAAATGCTGAGAACCTGTACTGCCCTAATATGTGATGGATTTGACATTGACGTAATATGTTGTTTTAATCATATACCCTACGATCGTATTGCTATGTGGATATTGTGCTTTATTTTCAATAAAAAAAGAAAAAAGAAAAAAAGAGTGAGAGCATCGTCGGGCCCAGAGATGGTGCCGTGTGGGGGTTAAGAGTGAGAGCATTGTCGGGCCCAGAGATGGTGCCGTGTGGGGGTTAAGAGTGAGAGCATTGTCTGGCCCAGAGATGGTGCCTTGTGGGGTAGAGAGTGAGAGCATTGTCGGGTCCAGAGATGGTGCCTTGTGGGATCAAGAGTGAGAGCATTGTCGGGCCCAGAGATGGTGCCTTGTGGGGGTTAAGAGTGAGAGCATTGTCGGGCCCAGAGATGGTGCCTTGTGGGGTAGAGAGTGAGAGCATCGTCGGGCCCAGAGATGGTGCCGTGTGGGGGTTAAGAGTGAGAGCATTGTCTGGCCCAGAGATGGTGCCTTGTGGGGGTTAAGAGTGAGAGTATTGTCGGGCCCAGAGATGGTGCAGTGTGGGGGTTAAGAGTGAGAGCATTGTCGGGTCCAGAGATGGTGCCTTGTGGGGTAGAGAGTGAGAGCATTGTCGGGTCCAGAGATGGTGCCGTGTGGGGGTTAAGAGTGAGAGCATTGTCGGGCCCAGAGATGGTGCCGTGTGGGGGTTAAGAGTGAGAGCATTGTCGGGTCCAGAGATGGTGCCTTGTGGGATCAAGAGTGAGAGCATTGTCGGGCCCAGAGATGGTGCCTTGTGGGGGTAGAGAGTGAGAGCATTGTCGGGCCCAGAGATGGTGCCTTGTGGGGTGGAGAGTGTGAGCCTTGTCGGGCCCAGAGATGGTGCCTTGTGGGATCAAGAGTGAGAGCATTGTCGGGCCCAGAGATGGTGCCTTGTGGGAGTAGAGAGTGAGAGCATTGTCGGGCCCAGAGATGGTGCCATGTGGGGGTTAAGAGTGAGAGCATTGTCTTGCCCAGAGATGGTGCCTTGTGGGGGTTAAGAGTGAGAGCATTGTCGGGTCCAGAGATGGTGCCTTGTGGGGTAGAGAGTGAGAGCATTGTCGGGTCCAGAGATGGTGCCGTGTGGGGGTTAAGAGTGAGAGCATTGTCGGGCCCAGAGATGGTGCCGTGTGGGGGGTTAAGAGTGAGAGCATTGTCTTGCCCAGAGATGGTGCCGTGTGGGGGTTAAGAGTGAGAGCATTGTCGGGCCCAGAGATGGTGCCTTGTGGGGTAGAGAGTGAGAGCATTGTCTGGCCCAGAGATGGTGCCTTGTGGGGTAGAGAGTGAGAGCATCGTCTGGCCCAGAGATGGTGCCTTGTGGGGTAGAGAGTGAGAGCATCGTCGGGCCCAGAGATGGTGCCTTGTGGGGTGGAGAGTGTGAGCCTTGTCGGGCCCAGAGATGGTGCCTTGTGGGGTGGAGAGTGAGAGCATCGTCGGGCCCAGAGATGGTGCCTTGTGGGTAGAGAGTGAGAGCATCGTCGGGTCCAGAGATGGTGCCGTGTGGGGGTTAAGAGTGAGAGCATTGTCGGGCCCAGAGATGGTGCCGTGTGGGGGTTAAGAGTGAGAGCATTGTCTTGCCCAGAGATGGTGCCGTGTGGGGGTTAAGAGTGAGAGCATTGTCGGGCCCAGAGATGGTGCCTTGTGGGGTAGAGAGTGAGAGCATTGTCTGGCCCAGAGATGGTGCCTTGTGGGGTAGAGAGTGAGAGCATCGTCTGGCCCAGAGATGGTGCCTTGTGGGGTAGAGAGTGAGAGCATCGTCGGGCCCAGAGATGGTGCCTTGTGGGGTGGAGAGTGTGAGCCTTGTCGGGCCCAGAGATGGTGCCTTGTGGGGTGGAGAGTGAGAGCATCGTCGGGCCCAGAGAAGGTGCCTTGTGGGGGTTAAGAGTGAGAGCATTGTCGGGTCCAGAGATGGTGCTGTGTGGGGGTTAAGAGTGAGAGCATCGTCGGGTCCAGAGATGGTGCCTTGTGGGGTAGAGAGTGAGAGCATCGTCGGGCCCAGAGATGGTGCATTGTGGGGTGGAGAGTGTGAGCCTTGTCGGGCCCAGAGATGGTGCCTTGTGGGGTGGAGAGTGAGAGCATCGTCGGGCCCAGAGATGGTGCCTTGTGGGGTAGAGAGTGAGAGCATCGTCGGGTCCAGAGATGGTGCCTTGTGGGGTAGAGAGTGAGGACATTGTCGGGCCCAGAGATGGTGCCTTGTGGGTAGAGAGTGAGAGCATCGTCGGGTCCAGAGATGGTGCCGTGTGGGGGTTAAGAGTGAGAGCATTGTCGGGCCCAGAGATGGTGCCTTGTGGGATCAAGAGTGAGAGCATCGTCGGGCCCAGAGATGGTGCCTTGTGGGATCAAGAGTGAGAGCATCGTCGGGCCCAGAGATGGTGCCGTGTGGGGTTTAAGAGTGAGAGCATTGTCGGGCCCAGAGATGGTGCCTTGTGGGGTGGAGAGTGAGAGCATTGTCGGGCCCAGAGATGGTGCCTTGTGGGGTAGAGAGTGAGGACATTGTCGGGCCCAGAGATGGTGCCTTGTGGGAAGAGAGTGAGAGCATCGTCGAGTCCAGAGATGGTGCCGTGTGGGGGTTAAGAGTGAGAGCATTGTCGGGCCCAGAGATGGGGCCGTGTGGGGGTTAAGAGTGAGAGCATCGTCGGGTCCAGAGATGGTGCCGTGTGGGGGTTAAGAGTGAGAGCATTGTCGGGCCCAGAGATGGGGCCGTGTGGGGGTTAAGAGTGAGAGCATTGTCGGGCCCAGAGATGGTGCCTTGTGGGGTGGAGAGTGAGAGCATTGTCGGGTCCAGAGATGGTGCCTTGTGGGGTAGAGAGTGAGAGCATCGTCGGGCCCAGAGATGGTGCCTTGTGGGGTAGAGAGTGAGAGCATTGTCGGGCCCAGAGATGGTGCCTTGTGGGGTAGAGAGTGAGAGCATTGTCGGGCCCAGAGATGGTGCCTTGTGGGGTGGAGAGTGAGAGCATTGTCGGGTCCAGAGATGGTGCCTTGTGGGGTAGAGAGTGAGAGCATTGTCGGGCCCAGAGATGGTGCCTTGTGGGGTAGAGAGTGTGAGCATCGTCGGGCCCAGAGATGGTGCCGTGTGGGGGTTAAGAGTGAGAGCATTGTCGGGCCCAGAGATGATGCCGTGTGGGGGTTAAGAGTGAGAGCATTGTCGGGCCCAGAGATGGTGCCGTGTGGGGGTTAAGAGTGAGAGCATTGTCGGGCCCAGAGATGGTGCTGTGTGGGGGTTAAGAGTGAGAGCATTGTCGGGCCCAGAGATGGTGCCTTGTGGGATCAAGAGTGAGAGCATTGTCGGGCCCAGAGATGGTGCCTTGTGGGGTAGAGAGTGAGAGCATTGTCTGGCCCAGAGATGGTGCCTTGTGGGGTAGAGAGTGAGAGCATCGTCGGGCCCAGAGATGGTGCCTTGTGGGGGTTAAGAGTGAGAGCATTGTCGGGTCCAGAGATGGTGCCTTGTGGGGTAGAGAGTGTGAGCATCGTCGGGCCCAGAGATGGTGCCGTGTGGGGGTTAAGAGTGAGAGCATTGTCGGGCCCAGAGATGGTGCCGTGTGGGGGTTAAGAGTGAGAGCATTGTCGGGCCCAGAGATGGTGCCGTGTGGGGGTTAAGAGTGAGAGCATTGTCGGGCCCAGAGATGGTGCCGTGTGGGGGTTAAGAGTGAGAGCATTGTCTTGCCCAGAGATGGTGCCTTGTGGGGTGGAGAGTGAGAGCATCGTCGGGCCCAGAGATGGTGCCTTGTGGGGGTTAAGAGTGTGAGCATTGTCGGGCCCAGAGATGGTGCCTTGTGGGATCAAGAGTGAGAGCATTGTCGGGCCCAGAGATGGTGCCGTGTGGGGGTTAAGAGTGAGAGCATTGTCTGGCCCAGAGATGGTGCCTTGTGGGGTGGAGAGTGAGAGCATCGTCGGGCCCAGAGATGGTGCCTTGTGGGGGTTAAGAGTGTGAGCATTGTCGGGCCCAGAGATGGTGCCTTGTGGGATCAAGAGTGAGAGCATTGTCGGGCCCAGAGATGGTGCCGTGTGGGGGTTAAGAGTGAGAGCATTGTCTTGCCCAGAGATGGTGCCTTGTGGGATCAAGAGTGTGAGCATCGTCGGGCCCAGAGATGGTGCCTTGTGGGGTAGAGAGTGAGAGCATTGTCGGCCCAGAGATGGTGCCTTGTGGGGTAGAGAGTGAGAGCCTTGTCGGGCCCAGAGATGGTGCTGTGTGGGGGTTAAGAGTGAGAGCATTGTCTTGCCCAGAGATGGTGCCTTGTGGGGGTTAAGAGTGAGAGCATTGTCGGGTCCAGAGATGGTGCCTTGTGGGGTAGAGAGTGAGAGCCTTGTCGGGCCCAGAGATGGTGCCTTGTGGGATCAAGAGTGTGAGCATCGTCGGGCCCAGAGATGGTGCCGTGTGGGGGTTAAGAGTGAGAGCATTGTCGGGCCCAGAGATGGTGCCGTGTGGGGGTTAAGAGTGAGAGCATTGTCGGGCCCAGAGATGGTGCCGTGTGGGGGTTAAGAGTGAGAGCATTGTCGGGCCCAGAGATGGTGCCGTGTGGGGGTTAAGAGTGAGAGCATTGTCTGGCCCAGAGATGGTGCCTTGTGGGGGTAGAGAGTGAGAGCATTGTCTGGCCCAGAGATGGTGCCTTGTGGGGTAGAGAGTGAGAGCATTGTCTGGCCCAGAGATGGTGCCGTGTGGGGGTTAAGAGTGAGAGCATTGTCGGGCCCAGAGATGGTGCCGTGTGGGGGTTAAGAGTGAGAGCATTGTCGGGCCCAGAGATGGTGCCGTGTGGGGGTTAAGAGTGAGAGCATTGTCGGGCCCAGAGATGGTGCCGTGTGGGGGTTAAGAGTGAGAGCATTGTCGGGCCCAGAGATGGTGCCGTGTGGGGGTTAAGAGTGAGAGCATTGTCTGGCCCAGAGATGGTGCCTTGTGGGGGTAGAGAGTGAGAGCATTGTCTGGCCCAGAGATGGTGCCTTGTGGGGGTAGAGAGTGAGAGCATTGTCTGGCCCAGAGATGGTGCCGTGTGGGGGTTAAGAGTGAGAGCATTGTCGGGCCCAGAGATGGTGCCGTGTGGGGGTTAAGAGTGAGAGCATTGTCGGGCCCAGAGATGGTGCCGTGTGGGGGTTAAGAGTGAGAGCATTGTCGGGCCCAGAGATGGTGCCGTGTGGGGGTTAAGAGTGAGAGCATTGTCTTGCCCAGAGATGGTGCCTTGTGGGGTAGAGAGTGAGAGCATTGTCTTGCCCAGAGATGGTGCCTTGTGGGGTAGAGAGTGTGAGCATCGTCGGGCCCAGAGATGGTGCCGTGTGGGGGTTAAGAGTGAGAGCATTGTCTTGCCCAGAGATGGTGCCTTGTGGGGTAGAGAGTGAGAGCATTGTCTTGCCCAGAGATGGTGCCTTGTGGGATCAAGAGTGTGAGCATCGTCGGGCCCAGAGATGGTGCCTTGTGGGGTAGAGAGTGAGAGCATTGTCGGGTCCAGAGATGGTGCCTTGTGGGGTAGAGAGTGAGAGCATTGTCGGGTCCAGAGATGGTGCCGTGTGGGGGTTAAGAGTGAGAGCATTGTCGGGTCCAGAGATAGTGCCTTGTGGGGTAGAGAGTGAGAGCATCGTCTGGCCCAGAGATGGTGCCGTGTGGGGGTTAAGAGTGAGAGCATTGTCGGGTCCAGAGATGGTGCCTTGTGGGGTAGAGAGTGAGAGCCTTGTCGGGCCCAGAGATGGTGCCGTGTGGGGGTTAAGAGTGAGAGCATTGTCGGGCCCAGAGATGGTGCTGTGTGGGGGTTAAGAGTGAGAGCATTGTCGGGCCCAGAGATGGTGCCGTGTGGGGGTTAAGAGTGAGAGCATTGTCGGGTCCAGAGATGGTGCCTTGTGGGGTAGAGAGTGAGAGCATCGTCTGGCCCAGAGATGGTGCCGTGTGGGGGTTAAGAGTGAGAGCATTGTCGGGTCCAGAGATGGTGCCTTGTGGGGTAGAGAGTGAGAGCCTTGTCGGGCCCAGAGATGGTGCCTTGTGGGATCAAGAGTGTGAGCATCGTCGGGCCCAGAGATGGTGCCTTGTAGGGTGGAGAGTGAGAGCATCGTCGGGTCCAGAGATGGTGCCTTGTGGGGTAGAGAGTGAGAGCATTGTCGGGTCCAGAGATGGTGCCGTGTGGGGGTTAAGAGTGAGAGCATTGTCGGGTCCAGAGATGGTGCCTTGTGGGGTAGAGAGTGAGAGCATCGTCTGGCCCAGAGATGGTGCCGTGTGGGGGTTAAGAGTGAGAGCATTGTCGGGTCCAGAGATGGTGCCTTGTGGGGGTTAAGAGTGAGAGCATTGTCGGGCCCAGAAATGGTGCCTTGTGGGGTGGAGAGTGTGAGCCTTGTCGGGCCCAGAGATGGTGCCTTGTGGGATCAAGAGTGAGAGCATCGTCTGGCCCAGAGATGGTGCCTTGTGGGTAGAGAGTGAGAGCATTGTCTGGCCCAGAGATGGTGCCTTGTGGGGTGGAGAGTGAGAGCATCGTCGGGCCCAGAGATGGTGCCTTGTGGGGGTTAAGAGTGAGAGCATTGTCGGGCCCAGAGATGGTGCCTTGTGGGGTAGAGAGTGTGAGCATCGTCGGGCCCAGAGATGGTGCCGTGTGGGGGTTAAGAGTGAGAGCATTGTCTTGCCCAGAGATGGTCCTGAAACTGGATAGAAAAGGAGATGACGGGGAAAAGAATCACTGGAAGGAGAAGGCTAGCAGGAGTAGGATCAGAGTTGGTCAGTTTTAGAGGTGGAATACGAGGCAATTTCAGAGGCCGGGAGATGTGACCGCACTTTACACAGATCAGTGGATGATAAAATGAACATCATTTGTAACACAAATAGTAGTTGTTGTACTAGAACACTATACAATACGTAATGCTTCAACTGGACAAAATCGCGATTAAAAATAATAAAATCTGAAGACGAGTATTTTCATGGGCCTCACTCTGCGGGTGGTCCTGATGGATACTCACGCAGATGCCTCACTTGTCAATATCCTCTAAGCTCCAAATTGGGCCTAGAAACCATTTCCCCCACAATAGCTCGCTAGCGTGGCTACATGGAGCCATGAACTTTGGCCCAAACTACGCCCACCCATGATGTGATGACATGGAGGAATGTAAGGAGCCAGCCAATGCCCCGGCGTCGGTTCCTGCTTTTACCTGGGTCCGGAGCTCTTCTTGGTGTGTCACCGACAAAATTACTCTGCTTTCAACAGCGACAGGTTGAATGTCTCCTCCTCCTAAGACTTCAGGGTTTAAACCAGTGGTTTCAAACTTTTTATGCCAGAGCAAAATGTGTTTGAGTGGCCCCCTCACGCATGTGCCTGGTGCCTAGAGTCTGCCTGTTCCTGGTAAAAGTTTGGTTGGGGGCAAATGTCATGTCCAGAGGTGATTGGCTGTGGTCATGGGGGGCACTGAATCTGATGGCATGTCCAGAGGTGATTGGCTGTGGTCATGGGGGGTTCTGAAGCAGATGGCATGTCCAGAGCTACCTACCACTGGTCATGGACTAGCCCAGAAGATATATCTCCTGGTCATGGAATAGTTGGGGAAGGCATGGAATGTGCCAGAGGATATATCTCCTGGTCATGGGGTGGCAGGTGGGTAGGCCATATGTCCAACCACCTGCTCCTGGTCTTAGAGTGGCACTAATTGTGACCACAGATCACCTGCCCGTGGTCAGGATGATGGTAGGGGAGCCAAAGTGCCCAGAAACCTCCAGCAATCTGATATTATGTTGCCTGTAGATGGGGAGCGGTATCCCCAACCCAGAGATTAATATGAAAGCTTTGGGGCAGAGGCCTTCTGCTTCGTACTTTACGCCCCCGGTCTGCACTGGGTGTAGGCAGAGGCCTGTGCTTCGTACTTCACGCCCCCAGTCTCCACTGGGTGTAGGCAGAGGCCTGCTGCTTTGTACTTCACGCCCCCAGTCTGCACTGTGTGTAGGCAGGGGCCTGTGCTTCGTACTTCACGCCCCCAGTCTGCACTGGGTGTAGGCAGAGACCTGCTGCTTTGTACTTCACGCCCCCAGTCTGCACTGTGTGTAGGCAGAGGCCTATGCTTCGTACTTCACGCCCCCAGTGTGCAGTGGGTGTAGGCAGAGGCCTCCTGCTTCGCACTTCATGCCCCCGGTCTGCACTGGGTGCAGACGAGGCCTGCTGCTTCCTACTTCACGCCCCCAGTCTGCAATAGGTGCAGGCAGAGGCCTGTGCTTCGTACCTCACGCCCCCAGTCTGAACTTGGTGTGGGCAGAGGCCTGTGCTTCGTACTTCACGCCCCCAGTCTGAACTTGGTGTGGGCAGAGGCTTGCCGCTTCGTACTTCACGCCCGCAGTCTGCACTAGGTGTAGGCAGAGGCCTGTGCTTCGCACTTCACGCCCCTAGTCTGCACTGGGTGTAGGCAGAGGCCTGCTGCTTCGTACTTCACGCCCGCAGTCTGCACTAGGTGTAGGCAGAGGCCTGCTGCTTTGTACTTCACGCCCCCAGTCTGCACTGGGTGTAGGCAGAGGGGTGCTGCTTCGTACTTCACGCCCCCAGTCTGCACTGGGTGTAGGCAGAGGCCTGTGCTTCGTACTTCACGCCCCCAGTCTGAACTTGGTGTAGGCAGAGGCCTGTGCTTCGTACTTCACGCCCCCAGTCTGCACTGGGTGTAGGCAGAGGCCTGTGCTTCGTACTTCACGCCCCCAGTCTGCACTTGGTGTAGGCAGAGGCCTGTGCTTCATACTTCACGCCCCCAGTCTGCACTAGGTGTAGGCAGAGGCATGCTGCTTCCTGTTTCACGCCCCCAGTCTGCACTGGGTGTAGGCAGAGGCCTGTGCTTCGTACTTCACGCCCCCAGTCTGCACTTGGTGTAGGCAGAGGCCTGTGCTTCGCACTTCACGCCCCCAGTCTGCACTGGGAGTAGGCAGAGGCCTGTGCTTCGTACTTCACTCCCCCGGTCTGCACTTGATGTAGGCAGAGGCCTGTGCTTCGTAAATCACGCCCCCAGTCTGCACTGGGTGTAGGCAGGGGCCTGTGCTTCGTACTTCACGCCCCCAGTCTGCACTGGGTGTAGGCAGAGGCCTGCTGCTTCGTACTTCACGCCCCAGTCTGCACTGGGTGTAGGCAGAGGCCTGCCGCTTCGTACTTCACGCCCCCTGTCTGCACTAGGTGTAGGCAGAGGCCTGTGCTTCGTACTTCACGCCCCCAGTCTGCACTGGGTGTAGGCAGAGGCCTGTGCTTTGTACTTCACGCCCCCAGTCTGCACTAGGTGTAGGCAGAGGCCTGCTGCTTTGTACTTCATGCCCCCAGTCTGCACTGGGTGTAGGCAGAGGCCTGTGCTTCATACTTCACGCCCCCAGTCTGCACTGGGTGTAGGCAGAGGCCTGTGCTTCGTAAATCACGCCCCCAGTCTGCACTGGGTGTAGGCAGAGGCCTGTGCTTCGTACTTCACGCCTCCAGTCTGCACTGGGTGTAGGCAGAGGCCTGTGCTTCGTACTTCACGCACCCAGTCTGCACTAGGTGTAGGCAGAGGCCTGTGCTTCGTACTTCACGCCCCCAGTCTGCACTAGGTGTAGGCAGAGGCCTGTGCTTCGTACTTCACGCCCCCAGTCTGCACTGGGTGTAGGCAGAGGCCTGTGCTTCGTACTTCACGCCCCCAGTCTGCACTGGGTGCGGGCAGAGGCCTGCCGCTTCGTACTTCACGCACCCGGTCTGCACTGGGTGTAGGCAGAGGTCTGAGCTTCGTACTTCACGCCCCCAGTCTGCACTGGGTGTAGGCAGAGGTCTGTGCTTCGTTCTTCACGCCCCCAGTCTGCACTGGGTGTAGGCAGAGGTCTGTGCTTCGTACTTCACGCCCCCAGTCTGCAACGGGTGTAGGCAGAGGCTTGTGCATCGTACTTCATGCTCCCAGTCTGCACTGGGTGTAGGCAGAGGCCTGCTGCTTCCTGTTTCACGCCCCCAGTCTGCACTGGGTGTAGGCAGAGGTCTGTGCTTCGTACTTCAAGCCCCCAGTCTGCACTAGGTGTAGGCAGAGGCCAGTGCTTCGTACTTCAAGCCCCCAGTCTGCACTATGTGTAGGCAGAGGCCAGTGCTTCGTACTTCAAGCCCCCAGTCTGCACTGAGTGTAGGCAGAGGCCTCTGCTTCGTACTTCACGCCCCCAGTCTGCACTGGGTGTAGGCAGAGGCCAGTGCTTCGTACTTCAAGCCCCCAGTCTGCACTATGTGTAGGCAGAGGCCAGTGCTTCGTACTTCAAGCCCCCAGTCTGCACTGAGTGTAGGCAGAGGGTTGCTGCTTCCTACTTCACGCCCCCAGTCTGCACTGGGTGTAGGCAGAGGCCAGTGCTTCGTACTTCAAGCCCCCAGTCTGCACTGGGTGTAGGCAGAGGCCTGTGCTTCGTACTTCACGCCCCCAGTCAGCACTGGATGTAGGCAGAGGCCTGTGCTTCGTACTTCATGCCCCCAGTCTCCACTGGGTGTAGGCAGAGGCCTGCTGCTTTGTACTTCACGCCCCCAGTCTGCACTGTGTGTAGGCAGGGGCCTGTGCTTCGTACTTCACGCCCCCAGTCTGCACTGGGTGTAGGCAGAGACCTGCTGCTTTGTACTTCACGCCCCCAGTCTGCACTGTGTGTAGGCAGAGGCCTATGCTTCGTACTTCACGCCCCCAGTGTGCAGTGGGTGTAGGCAGAGGCCTCCTGCTTCGCACTTCATGCCCCCGGTCTGCACTGGGTGTAGGCAGAGGCGTGCTGCATCGTACTTCACGCCCCAGTCTGCACTGGGTGTAGGCAGAGGCCTGCCGCTTCGTACTTCATGCCCCCAGTCTCCACTGGGTGTAGGCAGAGGCCTGCCACTTCGTACTTCATGCCCCCAGTCTCCACTGGGTGTAGGCAGAGGCCTGTGCTTCGTACTTCAAGTTCCCAGTCTGCACTGGGTGTAGGCAGAGGCCTCCCGCTTCATACTTCACGCCCCAGTCTGCACTGGGTGTAGGCAGAGGCCTGTGCTTCGTACTTCACGCCCCCAGTCTGCACTAGGTGTAGGCAGAGGCCTGAGCTTCGTACTTCACGCCCCCGGTCTGCACCGGGTGTGGGCAGAGGCCTGCTGCTTCCTGTTTCACGCCCCCAGTGTGCACTGGGTGTAGGCAGAGGCCTATGCTTCGTACTTCACGCCCCCAGTGTGCAGTGGGTGTAGGCAGAGGCCTATGCTTCGTACTTTACGCCCCCAGTCTGCACTGGGTGTAGGCAGAGGCCTGTGCTTCGTAAATCACGCCCCAGTCTGCTCTGGGTGTAGGCAGAGGCCTATGCTTCGTACTTCACGCCCCCAGTGTGCAGTGGGTGTAGGCAGAGGCCTATGCTTCGTACTTCACGCCCCCAGTCTGCACTGGGTGTAGGCAGAGGCCTGTGCTTCGTAAATCACGCCCCAGTCTGCACTGGGTGTAGGCAGAGGCCTGCCTATGCTTCGTACTTCACGCCCCCAGTCTGCACTGGGTGTAGGCAAAGGCCAGTGCTTCGTAAATCACGCCCCCAGTCTGCACTGGGTGTAGGCAGAGGCCTGTGCTTCGTAAATCACGCCCCCAGTCTGCACTAGGTGTAGGCAGAGGCCTATGCTTCGTACTTCACTCCCCCAGTCTGCACTGGGTGTGGGCAGAGGCCTGTGCTTCGTTCTTCACGCCCCCAGTCTACACTGGGTGCAGACGAGGCCTGCTGCTTCGTACTTCACGCCCCCAGTCTGCACCGGGTGTGGGCAGAGGCGTGCCGCTTCGTGTTTCACGCCCCCAGTCTGCACTAGGTGTAGGCAGAGGCCTGCCGCTTCGTACTTCACGCCCCCAGGCTGCACTGGGTGTAGGCAGAGGCCTGCCGCTTCGTACTTCATGCCCCCAGTCTGCACTAGGTGTAGGCAGAGGCCTGTGCTTCGTACTTCAAGTTCCCAGTCTGCACTGGGTGTAGGCAGAGGCCTCCCACTTCGTACTTCACGCCCCAGTCTGCACTGGGTGTAGGCAGAGGCCTATGTTTCGTACTTCACGCCCCAGTCTGCACTGGGTGTAGGCAGAGGCCTGTGCTTTGTACTTCACGCTCCCAGTCTGCACTAGGTGTAGGCAGACGCCTGTGCTTCGTACTTCACGCCCCCGGTCTGCACCGGGTGTGGGCAGACGCCTGTGCTAAGTACTTCACGCCCCCGGTCTGCACCGGGTGTGGGCAGAGGCCTGTGCTTCGTACTTCACGCCCCAAGTCTGAACTGGGTGTAGGCAGAGGCCTGCTGCTTCGTACTTCACGCCCCAGTCTGCACTGGGTGTAGGCAGAGGCCTATGCTTCGTACTTCACGCCCCCAGTGTGCAGTGGGTGTAGGCAGAGGCCTATGCTTCGTACTTCACACCCCCAGTCTGCACTGGGTGTAGGCAGAGGCCTATGCTTCGTACTTCACGCCCCCAGTCTGCACCGGATGTAGGCAGAGGCCTGCTGCTTCGTACTTCACGCCCCCGGTCTGCACCGGGTGTAGGCAGAAGCCTGCTGCTTCGTACTTCACGCCCCCAGTCTGCACTGGGTGTAGGCAGAGGCCTATGCTTCGTACTTCACACCCCCAGTGTGCAGTGGGTGTAGGCAGAGGCCTATGCTTCGTACTTCACGCCCCCAGTCTGCACTGGGTGTAGGCAGAGGCCTGTGCTTCGTAAATCACGCCCCAGTCTGCACTGGGTGTAGGCAGAGGCCTATGCTTCGTACTTCACGCCCCCAGTGTGCAGTGGGTGTAGGCAGAGGCCTATGCTTCGTACTTCACGCCCCCAGTCTGCACTGGGTGTAGGCAGAGGCCTGTGCTTCGTAAATCACGCCCCAGTCTGCACTGGGTGTAGGCAGAGGCCAGTGCTTCGTAAATCACGCCCCCAGTCTGCACTGGGTGTAGGCAGAGGCCTGTGCTTCGTAAATCACGCCCCCAGTCTGCACTAGGTGTAGGCAGAGGCCTATGCTTCGTACTTCACTCCCCCAGTCTGCACTGGGTGTGGGCAGAGGCCTGTGCTTCGTTCTTCACGCCCCAGTCTACACTGGGTGCAGACGAGGCCTGCTGCTTCGTACTTCACGCCCCCAGTCTGCACCGGGTGTGGGCAGAGGCGTGCCGCTTCGTGTTTCACGCCCCCAGTCTGCACTAGGTGTAGGCAGAGGCCTGCCGCTTCGTACTTCACGCCCCCAGGCTGCACTGGGTGTAGGCAGAGGCCTGCCGCTTCATACTTCACGCCCCCAGTCTGCACTAGGTGTAGGCAGAGGCCTGTGCTTCGTACTTCAAGTTCCCAGTCTGCACTGGGTGTAGGCAGAGGCCTCCCACTTCGTACTTCACGCCCCAGTCTGCACTGGGTGTAGGCAGAGGCCTATGTTTCGTACTTCACGCCCCAGTCTGCACTGGGTGTAGGCAGAGGCCTGTGCTTTGTACTTCACGCCCCCAGTCTGCACTAGGTGTAGGCAGAGGCCTGTGCTTCGTACTTCACGCCCCCGGTCTGCACCGGGTGTGGGCAGAGGCCTGTGCTTCGTACTTCACGCCCCAGTCTGCACTGGGTGTAGGCAGAGGCCTATGCTTCGTACTTCACGCCCCCAGTGTGCAGTGGGTGTAGGCAGAGGCCTATGCTTCGTACTTCACACCCCCAGTCTGCACTGGGTGTAGGCAGAGGCCTATGCTTCGTACTTCACGCCCCCAGTGTGCAGTGGGTGTAGGCAGAGGCCTATGCTTCGTACTTCACACCCCCAGTCTGCACTGGGTGTAGGCAGAGGCCCGCCGCTTCTTAAATCACGCCCTCAGTCTGCACTGGGTGTAGGCAGAGGCCTGTGCTTCGTAAATCACGCCCCCAGTCTGCACTGGGTGTAGGCAGAGGCCTGCCTATGCTTCGTACTTTACGCCCCCAGTCTGCACTGGGTGTAGGCAGAGGCCTGTGCTTCGTAAAACACGCCCCCAGTCTGCACTGGGTGTAGGCAGAGGCCTGTGCTTCTTAAATCACGCCCCTAGTCTGCACTAGGTGTAGGCAGAGGCCTATGCTTCGTACTTCACGCCCCCAGTCTGCACTGGGTGTGAGCAGATGCCTGTGCTTCGTTCTTCACGCCCCCAGTCTGCACTGGGTGCAGGCGAGGCCTGCTGCTTCATACTTCACGCCCCCAGTCTGCACTGGGTGTGGGCAGAGGCCTGCCGCTTCGTACTTCACGCCCCCAGTCTGCACTGGGTGTAGGCAGAGGCCTGCTGCTTCGTACTTCACACCCCCAGTCTGCACTAGGTGTAGGCAGAGGCGTGCCGCTTCGTGTTTCACGCCCCCAGTCTGCACTAGGTGTAGGCAGAGGCGTGCCGCTTCGTGTTTCACGCCCCCAGTCTGCACCGGGTCTGGGCAAAGGCCTGTGCTTCGTACTTCACGCCCCCAGTCTGCACTGGGTGTAGGCAGAGGCCTGTGCTTCGTACTTCACGCCCCCAGTCTGCACTAGGTGTAGGCAGAGGCCTGTGCTTCGTACTTCACGCTCCAGTCTGCACTGGGTGTAGGCAGAGGTCTGTGCTTCGTACTTCACGCCCCCAGGCTGAACTCGGTGTAGGCAGAGGCCTGCCGCTTCGTACTTCAGGCCCCCGGTCTGCACTGGGCTTAGGCAGAGGCCTGTGCTTCGTAGTTCACGCCCCCAGTCTACACTGGGTGTGGGCAGAGGCCTGTGCTTCGTACTTCACGCCCCCAGTCTACACTGGGTGTGGGCAGAGGCCTGTGCTTCGTACTTCACGCCCCCAGTCTGCACCGGGTGTAGGCAGAGGCCTGCTGCTTCGTACTTTACGCCCCCGGTCTGCACCGGGTGTAGGCAGAGGCCTGCTGCTTCGTACTTCACGCCCCCAGTCCCCACTGGGTGTAGGCAGAGGCCTGTGCTTCGTACTTCACGCCCCCAGTCTGCACTGGGTGTAGGCAGAGGCCAGTGCTTCGTAAATATCGCCCCCAGTCTGCACTGGGTGTAGGCAGAGGCCTGTGCTTCGTAAATCACGCCCCCAGTCTGCACTAGGTGTAGGCAGAGGCCTATGCTTTGTACTTCACGCCCCAAGTCTGCACTGGGTGTGGGCAGAGGCCTGTGCTTCGTTCTTCACGCCCCCAGTGTGCACTAGGTGCAGACGAGGCCTGCTGCTTCGTACTTCACGCCCCCAGTCTGCACTGGGTGTGGGCAGAGGCCTGCCGCTTCGTACTTCACGCCCCCAGTCTGCACCGGGTGTGGGCAGAGGCGTGCCGCTTCGTGTTTCACGCCCCCAGTCTGCACTAGGTGTAGGCAGAGGCCTGCCGCTTCGTACTTCACGCCCCCAGTCTGCACTGGGTGTAGGCAGAGGCCTGCCGCTTCGTACTTCACGCCCCAGTCTGCACTGGGTGTAGGCAGAGGCCTATGTTTCGTACTTCACGCCCCAGTCTGCACTGGGTGTAGGCAGAGGCCTGTGCTTCGTACTTCACGCCCCCAGTCTGCACTAGGTGTAGGCAGAGGCCTGTGCTTCGTACTTCACGCCCCGGTCTGCACCGGGTGTGGGCAGAGGCCTGTGCTTCGTACTTCACGCCTCCAGTCTGAACTGGGTGTAGGCAGAGGCCTGCTGCTTCATACTTCACGCCCCAGTCTGCACTGGGTGTAGGCAGAGGCCTATGCTTCATACTTCACGCCCCCAGTGTGCAGTGGGTGTAGGCAGAGGCCTGTGCTTCGTACTTCACGCCCCCAGTCTGCACTGGGTGTAGGCAGAGGCCCGCCGCTTCGTAAATCACGCCCTCAGTCTGCACTCGGTGTAGGCAGAGGCCTGTGCTTCGTAAATTACGCCCCCAGTCTGCACTGGGTGTAGGCAGAGGCCTGCCTATGCTTCGTACTTCACGCCCCCAGTCTGCACTGGGTGTAGGCAGAGGCCTGTGCTTCGTACTTCACGCCCCCAGTCTGCACTGGGTGTGAGCAGAGGCCTGTGCTTCGTTCTTCACGCCCCCAGTCTGCACTGGGTGCAGGCGAGGCCTGCTGCTTCGTACTTCACGCCCCCAGTCTGCACTAGGTGTGGGCAGAGGTTTGCCGCTTCGTACTTCACGCCCCCAGTCTGCACTGGGTGTAGGCAGAGGTCTGTGCTTCGTACTTCACGCCCCCAGTCTGCACTGGGTGTAGGCAGAGGCCTGCCGCTTCGTACTTCACGCCCCCGGTCTGCACTGGGTGTAGGCAGAGGCCTGTGCTTCGTAGTTCACGCCCCCAGTCTACACTGGGTGTGGGCAGAGGCCTGTGCTTCGTACTTCACGCCCCCAGTCTGCACCGGGTCTGGGCAGAGGCCTGTGCTTCGTACTTCATGCCCCCAGTCTGCACTGGGTGTAGGCAGAGGCCTGTGCTTTGTACTTCACGCCCCCAGTCTGCACTAGGTGTAGGCAGAGGCCTGTGCTTCGTACTTCACGCTCCAGTCTGCACTGGGTGTAGGCAGAGGTCTGTGCTTCGTACTTCACGCCCCCGGTCTGCACCGGGTGAAGGCAGAGGCCTGTGCTTCGTACTTCACGCCCCCAGTCTCCACTGGGTGTAGGCAGAGGCCTGCCGCTTCGTACTTCACTCCCCCGGTCTGCACTGGGTGTAGGCAGAGGCCTGTGCTTCGTAGTTCACGCCCCCAGTCTACACTGGGTGTGGGCAGAGGCCTGTGCTTCGTACTTCACGCCCCCAGTCTACACTGGGTGTGGGCAGAGACCTGTGCTTCGTACTTCACGCCCCCAGTCTGCACCGGGTGTAGGCAGAGGCCTGCTGCTTCGTACTTCACGCCCCCGGTCTGCACCGGGTGTAGGCAGAGGCCTGCTGCTTCGTACTTCACGCCCCCAGTCCACACTGGGTGTAGGCAGAGGCCTGTGCTTCGTACTTCACGCCCCCAGTCTGCACTGGGTGTAGGCAGAGGCCAGTGCTTCGTAAATATCGCCCCCAGTCTGCACTGGGTGTAGGCAGAGGCCTGTGCTTCGTAAACCACGCCCCCAGTCTGCACTGGGTGTAGGCAGAGGCCTATGCTTTGTACTTCACGCCCCAAGTCTGCACTGGGTGTGGGCAGAGGCCTGTGCTTCGTTCTTCACGCCCCCAGTGTGCACTAGGTGCAGACGAGGCCTGCTGCTTCGTACTTCACACCCCCAGTCTGCACTGGGTGTGGGCAGAGGCCTGCCGCTTCGTACTTCACGCCCCCAGTCTGCACTGGGTGTAGGCAGAGGCCTGTGCTTCGTACTTCACGCCCCCAGTCTGCACTAGGTGTAGGCAGAGCCCTGTGCTTCGTACTTCACGCCCCCGGTCTGCACCGGGTGTGGGCAGAGGCCTGTGCTTCGTACTTCACGCCCCCAGTCTGAACTGGGTGTAGGCAGAGGCCTGCTGCTTCGTACTTCACGCCCCAGTCTGCACTGGGTGTAGGCAGAGGGGTGCTGCTTCGTACTTCACGCCCCCAGTAGGCACTGGGTGTAGGCAGAGGCCTGTACTTCGTACTTCACGCCCCCAGTCTGCACTGGGTGTAGGCAGAGGCCTGTGCTTCGTACTTCACGCCCCCGGTCTGCACCGGGTGTGGGCAGAGGCCTGCCGCTTCGTACTTCACGCCCCCAGTCTGCACTGGGTGTAGGCAGAGGCCTGTGCTTCGTACTTCACGCCCCCAGTCTGCACCAGGTGTAGGCAGAGGCCTGTGCTTCGTACTTCACGCCCCGGGTCTGCACCGGGTGTGGGCAGAGGCCTGTGCTTCGTAGTTCACGCCCCCAGTCTACACTGGGTGTAGGCAGAGGCCTGCTGCTTCGTACTTCACGCCCCAGTCTGCACTGGGTGTAGGCAGAGGCCTGTGCTTCGTACTTCACGCCCCCAGTCTGCACCGGGTGTAGGCAGAGGCCTGTGCTTCGTACTTCACGCCCCCGGTCTGCACCGGGTGTGGGCAGAGGCCTGCCGCTTCGTACTTCACGCCCCCAGTCTGCACTGGGTGTAGGCAGAGGCCTGTGCTTCGTAGTTCACGCCCCCAGTCTGCACTGGGTGTAGGCAGAGGCCTATGCTTCGTACTTCACGCCCCCAGTGTGCAGTGGGTGTAGGCAGAGGCCTATGCTTCGTACTTCACACCCCCAGTCTGCACTGGGTGTAGGCAGAGGCCCGCCAATTCGTAAATCACGCCCTCAGTCTGCACTGGGTGTAGGCAGAGGCCTGTGCTTCGTAAATCACGCCCCCAGTCTGCACTGGGTGTAGGCAGAGGCCTGCCTATGCTTCGTACTTTACGCCCCCAGTCTGCACTGGGTGTAGGCAGAGGCCTGTGCTTCGTAAAACACGCCCCCAGTCTGCACTGGGTGTAGGCAGAGGCCTGTGCTTCGTAAATCACGCCCCTGGTCTGCACTAGGTGTAGGCAGAGGCCTATGCTTCGTACTTCACGCCCCCAGTCTGCACTGGGTGTGAGCAGAGGCCTGTGCTTCGTTCTTCACGCCCCCAGTCTACACTGGGTGCAGGCGAGGCCTGCCGCTTCGTACTTCACGCCCCCAGTCTGCACTGGGTGTAGGCAGAGGCCTGCTGCTTCGTGTTTCACGCCCCCAGTCTGCACTAGGTGTAGGCAGAGGCGTGCCGCTTCGTGTTTCACGCCCCCAGTCTGCACCGGGTCTGGGCAAAGGCCTGTGCTTCGTACTTCACGCCCCCAGTCTGCACTGGGTGTAGGCAGAGGCCTGTGCTTCGTACTTCACGCCCCCAGTCTGCACTAGGTGTAGGCATAGGCCTGTGCTTCGTACTTCACGCTCCAGTCTGCACTGGGTGTAGGCAGAGGTCTGTGCTTCGTACTTCACGCCCCCAGGCTGAACTCGGTGTAGGCAGAGGCCTGCCGCTTCGTACTTCAGGCCCCCGGTCTGCACTGGGTGTAGGCAGAGGCCTGTGCTTCGTAGTTCACGCCCCCAGTCTACACTGGGTGTGGGCAGAGGCCTGTGCTTCGTACTTCACGCCCCAGTCTACACTGGGTGTGGGCAGAGGCCTGTGCTTCGTACTTCACGCCCCCAGTCTGCACCGGGTGTAGGCAGAGGCCTGCTGCTTCGTACTTCACGCCCCCGGTCTGCACCGGGTGTAGGCAGAGGCCTGCTGCTTCGTACTTCACGCCCCCAGTCCCCACTGGGTGTAGGCAGAGGCCTGTGCTTCGTACTTCACGCCCCCAGTCTGCACTGGGTGTAGGCAGAGGCCAGTGCTTCGTAAATATCGCCCCCAGTCTGCACTGGGTGTAGGCAGAGGCCTGTGCTTCGTAAATCACGCCCCAGTCTGCACTAGGTGTAGGCAGAGGCCTATGCTTTGTACTTCACGCCCCAAGTCTGCACTGGGTGTGGGCAGAGGCCTGTGCTTCGTTCTTCACGCCCCCAGTGTGCACTAGGTGCAGACGAGGCCTGCTGCTTCGTACTTCACGCCCCCAGTCTGCACTGGGTGTGGGCAGAGGCCTGCCGCTTCGTACTTCACGCCCCCAGTCTGCACCGGGTGTGGGCAGAGGCGTGCCGCTTCGTGTTTCACGCCCCCAGTCTGCACTAGGTGTAGGCAGAGGCCTGCCGCTTCGTACTTCACGCCCCCAGTCTGCACTGGGTGTAGGCAGAGGCCTGCCGCTTCGTACTTCACGCCCCAGTCTGCACTGGGTGTAGGCAGAGGCCTATGTTTCGTACTTCACGCCCCAGTCTGCACTGGGTGTAGGCAGAGGCCTGTGCTTCGTACTTCACGCCCCCAGTCTGCACTAGGTGTAGGCAGAGGCCTGTGCTTCGTACTTCACGCCCCGGTCTGCACCGGGTGTGGGCAGAGGCCTGTGCTTCGTACTTCACGCCTCCAGTCTGAACTGGGTGTAGGCAGAGGCCTGCTGCTTCATACTTCACGCCCCAGTCTGCACTGGGTGTAGGCAGAGGCCTATGCTTCATACTTCACGCCCCCAGTGTGCAGTGGGTGTAGGCAGAGGCCTGTGCTTCGTAAATTACGCCCCCAGTCTGCACTGGGTGTAGGCAGAGGCCTGCCTATGCTTCGTACTTCACGCCCCCAGTCTGCACTGGGTGTAGGCAGAGGCCTGTGCTTCGTAAATCACGCCCCCAGTCTGCACTGGGTGTAGGCAGAGGCCTGTGCTTCGTAAATCACGCCCCTGGTCTGCACTAGGTGTAGGCAGAGGCCTATGCTTCGTACTTCACGCCCCAGTCTGCACTGGGTGTGAGCAGAGGCCTGTGCTTCGTTCTTCACGCCCCAGTCTGCACTGGGTGCAGGCGAGGCCTGCTGCTTCGTACTTCACGCCCCCAGTCTGCACTAGGTGTGGGCAGAGGTTTGCCGCTTCGTACTTCACGCCCCCAGTCTGCACTGGGTGTAGGCAGAGGCCTGCTGCTTCGTACTTCACACCCCCAGTCTGCACCAGGTGTGGGCAGAGGCGTGCCGCTTCGTGTTTCACGCCCCCAGTCTGCACTAGGTGTAGGCAGAGGCGTGCCGCTTCGTGTTTCACGCCCCCAGTCTGCACCGGGTCTGGGCAGAGGCCTGTGCTTCGTACTTCATGCCCCCAGTCTGCACTGGGTGTAGGCAGAGGCCTGTGCTTTGTACTTCACGCCCCCAGTCTGCACTAGGTGTAGGCAGAGGCCTGTGCTTCGTACTTCACGCTCCAGTCTGCACTGGGTGTAGGCAGAGGTCTGTGCTTCGTACTTCACGCCCCCGGTCTGCACCGGGTGAAGGCAGAGGCCTGTGCTTCGTACTTCACGCCCCCAGTCTCCACTGGGTGTAGGCAGAGGCCTGCCGCTTCGTACTTTACTCCCCCTGTCTGCACTGGGTGTAGGCAGAGGCCTGTGCTTCGTAGTTCACGCCCCCAGTCTACACTGGGTGTGGGCAGAGGCCTGTGCTTCGTACTTCACGCCCCCAGTCTACACTGGGTGTGGGCAGAGGCCTGTGCTTCGTACTTCACGCCCCCAGTCTGCACCGGGTGTAGGCAGAGGCCTGCTGCTTCATACTTCACGCCCCCGGTCTGCACCGGGTGTAGGCAGAGGCCTGCTGCTTCGTACTTCACGCCCCCAGTCCACACTGGGTGTAGGCAGAGGCCTGTGCTTCGTACTTCACGCGCCCAGTCTGCACTGGATGTAGGCAGAGGCCTGTGCTTCGTAAATTACGCCCCCAGTCTGCACTGGGTGTAGGCAGAGGCCTGTGCTTCGTAAATCACGCCCCCAGTCTGCACTGGGTGTAGGCAGAGGCCTATGCTTTGTACTTCACGCCCCAAGTCTGCACTGGGTGTGGGCAGAGGCCTGTGCTTCGTTCTTCACGCCCCCAGTGTGCACTAGGTGCAGACGAGGCCTGCTGCTTCGTACTTCACGCCCCCAGTCTGCACTGGGTGTGGGCAGAGGCCTGCCGCTTCGTACTTCACGCCCCCAGTCTGCACTGGGTGTAGGCAGAGGCCTGTGCTTCGTACTTCACGCCCCCAGTCTGCACTAGGTGTAGGCAGAGGCCTGTGCTTCGTACTTCACGCCCCCGGTCTGCACCGGGTGTGGGCAGAGGCCTGTGCTTCGTACTTCACGCCCCCAGTCTGAACTGGGTGTAGGCAGAGGCCTGCTGCTTCGTACTTCACGCCCCAGTCTGCACTGGGTGTAGGCTGAGGCCTGCCGCTTCGTACTTCACGCCCCCAGTCTGCACTGGGTGTAGGCAGAGGCCTGTGCTTCGTACTTCACGCCCCCAGTCTGCACTAGGTGTAGGCAGAGGCCTGTGCTTCGTACTTCACGCCCCCGGTCTGCACCGGGTGTGGGCAGAGGCCTGCCGCTTCGTACTTCACGCCCCCAGTCTGCACTGGGTGTAGGCAGAGGCCTGTGCTTCGTACTTCACGCCCCCAGTCTGCACTAGGTGTAGGCAGAGGCCTGTGCTTCGTACTTCTCGCCCCCGGTCTGCACCGGGTGTGGGCAGAGGCCTGTGCTTCGTACTTCATGCCCCCAGTCTGAACTGGGTGTAGGCAGAGGCCTGCTGCTTCGTACTTCACGCCCCAGTCTGCACTGGGTGTAGGCAGAGGCCTGCCGCTTCGTACTTCACGCCCCCAGTCTACACTGGGTGTAGGCAGAGGACTGTGCTTCGTACTTCACGCCTCCAGTCTGCACTGGGTGTAGGCAGAGGCCTGTGCTTCGTACTTCACGCCCCCAGTCTACACTGGGTGTAGGCAGAGGCCTGTGCTTCGTACTTCACGCCCCCAGTCTACACTGGGTGTAGGCAGAGGCATGTGCTTCGTACTTTACGCCCGCAGTCTGCACTAGGTGTAGGCAGAGGCCTGCCGCTTCGTACTTCATGCCCCTAGTCTGCACTGGGTGTAGGCAGAGGCCTGTGCTTCGTAAATCATGCCCCCAGTCTGCACTGGGTGTAGGCAGGGGCCTGTGCTTCGTACTTCACGCCCCCAGTCTACACTGGGTGTAGGCAGGGGCCTGTGCTTCGTACTTCACGCCCCCCGTCTGCACTGGGTGTAGGCAGGGGCCTGTGCTTCGTACTTCACGCCCCCGGTCTGCACCGGGTGTGGGCAGAGGCCTGTGCTTCGTACTTCACGCCCCCAGTCTGAACTGGGTGTAGGCAGAGGCCTGCTGCTTCGTACTTCACGCCCCAGTCTGCACTGGGTGTAGGCAGAGGCCTGCCGCTTCGTACTTCACGCCCCCAGTCTACACTGGGTGTAGGCAGAGGACTGTGCTTCATACTTCACGCCTCCAGTCTGCACTGGGTGTAGGCAGAGGCCTGTGCTTCGTACTTCACGCCCCCAGTCTACACTGGGTGTAGGCAGAGGCCTGTGCTTCGTACTTCACGCCCCCAGTCTACACTGGGTGTAGGCAGAGGCATGTGCTTCGTACTTTACGCCCGCAGTCTGCACTAGGTGTAGGCAGAGGCCTGCCGCTTCGTACTTCATGCCCCTAGTCTGCACTGGGTGTAGGCAGAGGCCTGTGCTTCGTAAATCATGCCCCCAGTCTGCACTGGGTGTAGGCAGGGGCCTGTGCTTCGTACTTCACGCCCCCAGTCTACACTGGGTGTAGGCAGAGGCATGTGCTTCGTACTTCACGCCCCAGTCTGCACTAGGTGTAGGCAGAGGCCTGCCGCTTCGTACTTCACGCCCCCAGTCTGCACTGGGTGTAGGCAGAGGCCTGTGCTTCGTACTTCACGCCCCCAGTCTGCACTGGGTGTAGGCAGAGGCCTGTGCTTCATACTTCACGCCCCCAGTCTGCACTGGGTGTAGGCAGAGGCCTGCCGCTTCGTACTTCATGCCCCTAGTCTGCACTGGGTGTAGGCAGAGGCCTGTGCTTCGTACTTCACGCCCCAGTCTACACTGGGTGTAGGCAGAGGCCTGTGCTTCGTACTTCACGCCCCAGTCTGCACTAGGTGTAGACAGAGGCCTGCTGCTTCAGTACTTCATGACCCCAGTCTGCACTGGGTGTAGGTAGAGGCCTGTGCTTCGTACTTCACGCCCCCAGTCTGCACTGGGTGTAGGCAGAGGCCTGCCGCTTCGTACGTCACGCCCCCAGTCTGCACTGGGTGTAGGCAGAGGCCTGTGCTTTGTACTTCACGCCCCCAGTCTGCACTGGGTGTAGGCAGAGGCCTGCCGATTCGTACTTCACGCCCCAGTCTGCACTGGGTGTAGGCAGAGGCCTGTGCTTTGTACTTCATGCCCCCAGTCTGCACTGGGTGTAGGCAGAGGCCTGCCGATTCGTACTTCACGCCCCCAGTCTGCACTAGGTGTAGGCAGAGGCCTGTGCTTCGTACTTCACGCCCCCAGTCTGCACTAGGTGTAGGCAGAGGACTGTGCTTTGTACTTCACGCCCCCAGTCTGCACTGGGTGGAGGCAGAGGCCTGCCGATTCGTACTTCACGCCCCAGTCTGCACTGGGTGTAGGCAGAGGCCTGCCACTTCGTACTTCACGCCCCCAGTCTGCACTAGGTGTAGGCAGAGGCCTGTGCTTCGTACTTCAAGTTCCCAGTCTGCACCGGGTGTAGGCAGAGGTCTGTGCTTCGTACTTCACGCCCCCAGTCTGCACTAGGTGTAGGCAGAGGCATGCTGCTTCCTGTTTCATGCCCCCAGTCTGCACTGGGTGTAGGCAGAGGCCTGTGCTTCGTACTTCACGCCCCCAGTCTGCACTAGATGTAGGCAGAGGCCTGTGCTTCGTACTTCACGCCCCCAGTCTGCACTAGGTGTAGACAGAGGTCTGTGCTTCGTACTTCACGCCCCCAGTCTACACTGGGTGTAGGCAGAGGCATGTGCTTCGTACTTCACGCCCCCAGTCTGCACTGGGTGTAGGCAGAGGCCTGTGCTTCGTACTTCACGCCCCCAGTCTGCACTGAGTGTAGGCAGAGGCCTGCTGCTTCGTACTTCACGCCCCAGTCTGCACTGGGTGTAGGCAGAGGCCTGCCGCTTCGTACTTCACGCCCCCAGTCTACACTGGGTGTAGGCAGAGGACTGTGCTTCATACTTCACGCCTCCAGTCTGCACTGGGTGTAGGCAGAGGCCTGTGCTTCGTACTTCACGCCCCCAGTCTACACTGGGTGTAGGCAGAGGCATGTGCTTCGTACTTTACGCCCGCAGTCTGCACTAGGTGTAGGCAGAGGCCTGCCGCTTCGTACTTCATGCCCCTAGTCTGCACTGGGTGTAGGCAGAGGCCTGTGCTTCGTAAATCATGCCCCCAGTCTGCACTGGGTGTAGGCAGGGGCCTGTGCTTCGTACTTCACGCCCCCAGTCTACACTGGGTGTAGGCAGAGGCCTGTGCTTCGTACTTCACGCCCCCAGTCTGCACTAGGTGTAGGCAGAGGCCTGCCGCTTCGTACTTCACGCCCCCAGTCTGCACTGGGTGTAGGCAGAGGCCTGTGCTTCGTACTTCACGCCCCCAGTCTGCACTGGGTGTAGGCAGAGGCCTGTGCTTCATACTTCACGCCCCCAGTCTGCACTGGGTGTAGGCAGAGGCCTGCCGCTTCGTACTTCATGCCCCTAGTCTGCACTGGGTGTAGGCAGAGGCCTGTGCTTCGTACTTCACGCCCCCAGTCTACACTGGGTGTAGGCAGAGGCCTGCTGCTTCGTACTTCACGCCCCAGTCTGCACTGGGTGTAGGCAGAGGCCTGCCGCTTCGTACTTCACGCCCCCAGTCTACACTGGGTGTAGGCAGAGGACTGTGCTTCATACTTCACGCCTCCAGTCTGCACTGGGTGTAGGCAGAGGCCTGTGCTTCGTACTTCACGCCCCCAGTCTACACTGGGTGTAGGCAGAGGCCTGTGCTTCGTACTTCACGCCCCCAGTCTACACTGGGTGTAGGCAGAGGCATGCGCTTCGTACTTTACGCCCGCAGTCTGCACTAGGTGTAGGCAGAGGCCTGTGCTTCGTACTTCACGCCCCCAGTCTGCACTGGGTGTAGGCAGAGGCCTGCCGCTTCGTACTTCATGCCCCTAGTCTGCACTGGGTGTAGGCAGAGGCCTGTGCTTCGTACTTCACGCCCCCAGTCTACACTGGGTGTAGGCAGAGGCCTGTGCTTCGTACTTCACGCCCCCAGTCTGCACTAGGTGTAGACAGAGGCCTGCTGCTTCGTACTTCATGACCCCAGTCTGCACTGGGTGTAGGTAGAGGCCTGTGCTTCGTACTTCACGCCCCCAGTCTGCACTGGGTGTAGGCAGAGGCCTGCCGCTTCGTACGTCACGCCCCCAGTCTGCACTGGGTGTAGGCAGAGGCCTGTGCTTTGTACTTCACGCCCCCAGTCTGCACTGGGTGTAGGCAGAGGCCTGCCGATTCGTACTTCACGCCCCCAGTCTGCACTGGGTGTAGGCAGAGGCCTGTGCTTTGTACTTCACGCCCCAGTCTGCACTGGGTGTAGGCAGAGGCCTGCCGATTCGTACTTCACGCCCCAGTCTGCACTAGGTGTAGGCAGAGGCCTGTGCTTCGTACTTCACGCCCCCAGTCTGCACTAGGTGTAGGCAGAGGACTGTGCTTTGTACTTCACGCCCCAGTCTGCACTGGGTGGAGGCAGAGGCCTGCCGATTCGTACTTCACGCCCCCAGTCTGCACTGGGTGTAGGCAGAGGCCTGCCACTTCGTACTTCACGCCCCCAGTCTGCACTAGGTGTAGGCAGAGGCCTGTGCTTCGTACTTCAAGTTCCCAGTCTGCACCGGGTGTAGGCAGAGGTCTGTGCTTCGTACTTCACGCCCCCAGTCTGCACTAGGTGTAGGCAGAGGCATGCTGCTTCCTGTTTCATGCCCCCAGTCTGCACTGGGTGTAGGCAGAGGCCTGTGCTTCGTACTTCACGCCCCCAGTCTGCACTAGGTGTAGGCAGAGGCCTGTGCTTCGTACTTCACGCCCCCAGTCTGCACTAGGTGTAGACAGAGGTCTGTGCTTCGTACTTCACGCCCCCAGTCTACACTGGGTGTAGGCAGAGGCATGTGCTTCGTACTTCACGCCCCAGTCTGCACTGGGTGTAGGCAGAGGCCTGTGCTTCGTACTTCACGCCCCCAGTCTGCACTGAGTGTAGGCAGGGGCCTGTGCTTCGTACTTCACGCCCCCAGTCTACACTGGGTGTAGGCAGAGGCCTGTGCTTCGTACTTCACGCCCCCAGTTTGCACTAGGTGTAGGCAGAGGCCTGTGCTTCGTACTTCACTCCCCGGTCTGCACTAGGTGTAGGCAGAGGCCTGTGCTTCGTACTTCACGCCCCCAGTCTGCACTGGGTGTAGGCAGAGGCCTGTGCTTCGTACTTCACGCCCCCAGTCTGCACTGGGTGTAGGCAGAGGCGTGTGCTTCGTACTTCACGCCCCCAGACTACACTGGGTGTAGGCAGAGGACTGTGCTTCGTACCTCACTCCCCCAGTCTGCACTGGGTGTAGGCAGAGGCCTGTGCTTCATACTTCACGCCCCCAGTCTGCACTGGGTGTAGGCAGGGGCCTGTGCTTCGTACCTCACTCCCCCTGTCTGCACTGGGTGTAGGCAGAGGCCTGTGCTTCATACTTCACGCCCCCAGTCTGCACTGGGTGTAGGCAGGGGCCTGTGCTTCGTACTTCACGCCCCAGTCTGCACTGGGTGTAGGCAGAGGCCTGCAGCTTCGTACTTCACGCCCCCAGTCTGCACTGGGTGTAGGCAGAGGCCTGTGCTTCGTACTTCACGCCCCCAGTCTGCACTAGGTGTAGGCAGAGGCCTGTGCTTCGTACTTCACGCCCCCGGTCTGCACCGGGTGTGGGCAGAGGCCTGCCGCTTCGTACTTCACGCCCCCAGTCTGCACTGGGTGTAGGCAGAGGCCTGTGCTTCGTACTTCACGCCCCCAGTCTGCACTAGGTGTAGGCAGAGGCCTGTGCTTCGTAACTTCTCGCCCCCGGTCTGCACCGGGTGTGGGCAGAGGCCTGTGCTTCGTACTTCACGCCCCCAGTCTGAACTGGGTGTAGGCAGAGGGCTGCTGCTTCGTACTTCACGCCCCAGTCTGCACTGGGTGTAGGCAGAGGCCTGCCGCTTCGTACTTCACGCCCCCAGTCTACACTGGGTGTAGGCAGAGGACTGTGCTTCGTACTTCACGCCTCCAGTCTGCACTGGGTGTAGGCAGAGGCCTGCTGCTTCGTACTTCACGCCCCAGTCTGCACTGGGTGTAGGCAGAGGCCTATGCTTCGTACTTCACGCCCCCAGTCTACACTGGGTGTAGGCAGAGGCATGTGCTTCGTACTTTACGCCCGCAGTCTGCACTAGGTGTAGGCAGAGGCCTGCCGCTTCGTACTTCATGCCCCTAGTCTGCACTGGGTGTAGGCAGAGGCCTGTGCTTCGTAAATCATGCCCCCAGTCTGCACTGGGTGTAGGCAGGGGCCTGTGCTTCGTACTTCACGCCCCCAGTCTACACTGGGTGTAGGCAGGGGCCTGTGCTTCGTACTTCACGCCCCCGTCTGCACTGGGTGTAGGCAGGGGCCTGTGCTTCGTACTTCACGCCCCGGTCTGCACCGGGTGTGGGCAGAGGCCTGTGCTTCGTACTTCACGCCCCCAGTCTGAACTGGGTGTAGGCAGAGGCCCGCTGCTTCGTACTTCACGCCCCAGTCTGCACTGGGTGTAGGCAGAGGCCTGCCGCTTCGTACTTCACGCCCCCAGTCTACACTGGGTGTAGGCAGAGGACTGTGCTTCATACTTCACGCCTCCAGTCTGCACTGGGTGTAGGCAGAGGCCTGTGCTTCGTACTTCACGCCCCCAGTCTACACTGGGTGTAGGCAGAGGCCTGTGCTTCGTACTTCACGCCCCCAGTCTACACTGGGTGTAGGCAGAGGCATGCGCTTCGTACTTTACGCCCGCAGTCTGCACTAGGTGTAGGCAGAGGCCTGCCGCTTCGTACTTCATGCCCCTAGTCTGCACTGGGTGTAGGCAGAGGCCTGTGCTTCGTAAATCATGCCCCCAGTCTGCACTGGGTGTAGGCAGGGGCCTGTGCTTCGTACTTCACGCCCCCAGTCTACACTGGGTGTAGGCAGAGGCCTGTGCTTCGTACTTCACGCCCCAGTCTGCACTAGGTGTAGGCAGAGGCCTGCCGCTTCGTACTTCACGCCCCCAGTCTGCACTGGGTGTAGGCAGAGGCCTGTGCTTCGTACTTCACGCCCCCAGTCTGCACTGGGTGTAGGCAGAGGCCTGTGCTTCATACTTCACGCCCCCAGTCTGCACTGGGTGTAGGCAGAGACCTGCCGCTTCGTACTTCATGCCCCTAGTCTGCACTGGGTGTAGGCAGAGGCCTGTGCTTCGTACTTCACGCCCCCAGTCTACACTGGGTGTAGGCAGAGGCCTGTGCTTCGTACTTCACGCCCCCAGTCTGCACTAGGTGTAGACAGAGGCCTGCTGCTTCGTACTTCATGACCCCAGTCTGCACCGGGTGTAGGCAGAGGCCTGTGCTTCGTACTTCACGCCCCCAGTCTGCACCGGGTGTAGGCAGAGGTCTGTGCTTCGTACTTCACGCCCCCAGTCTGCACCGGGTGTAGGCAGAGGCCTGTGCTTCGTACTTCACGCACCCAGTCTGCACTGGGTGTAGGCAGAGGCATGTGCTTCGTACTTTACGCCCGCAGTCTGCACTAGGTGTAGGCAGAGGCCTGCCGCTTCGTACTTCATGCCCCTAGTCTGCACTGGGTGTAGGCAGAGGCCTGTGCTTCGTAAATCATGCCCCCAGTCTGCAATGGGTGTAGGCAGGGGCCTGTGCTTCGTACTTCACGCCCCCAGTCTACACTGGGTGTAGGCAGAGGCCTGTGCTTCGTACTCCACGCCCCCAGTCTGCACTAGGTGTAGGCAGAGGCCTGCCGCTTCGTACTTCACGCCCCCAGTCTGCACTGGGTGTAGGCAGAGGCCTGTGCTTCGTACTTCACGCCCCCAGTCTGCACTGGGTGTAGGCAGAGGCCTGTGCTTCATACTTCACGCCCCCAGTCTGCACTGGGTGTAGGCAGAGGCCTGCCGCTTCGTACTTCATGCCCCTAGTCTGCACTGGGTGTAGGCAGAGGCCTGTGCTTCGTACTTCACGCCCCCAGTCTACACTGGGTGTAGGCAGAGGCCTGTGCTTCGTACTTCACGCCCCCAGTCTGCACTAGGTGTAGACAGAGGCCTGCTGCTTCGTACTTCATGACCCCAGTCTGCACTGGGTGTAGGCAGAGGCCTGTGCTTCGTACTTCACGCCCCCAGTCTGCACTGGGTGTAGGCAGAGGCCTGCCGCTTCGTACGTCACGCCCCCAGTCTGCACTGGGTGTAGGCAGAGGCCTGTGCTTTGTACTTCACGCCCCCAGTCTGCACTGGGTGTAGGCAGAGGCCTGCCGATTCGTACTTCACGCCCCCAGTCTGCACTGGGTGTAGGCAGAGGCCTGTGCTTTGTACTTCACTCCCCCAGTCTGCACTGGGTGTAGGCAGAGGCCTGCCGATTCGTACTTCACGCCCCCAGTCTGCACTAGGTGTAGACAGAGGCCTGTGCTTCGTACTTCACGCCCCCAGTCTGCACTAGGTGTAGGCAGAGGACTGTGCTTTGTACTTCACGCCCCCAGTCTGCACTGGGTGGAGGCAGAGGCCTGCCGATTCGTACTTCACGCCCCCAGTCTGCACTGGGTGTAGGCAGAGGCCTGCCACTTCGTACTTCACGCCCCCAGTCTGCACTAGGTGTAGGCAGAGGCCTGTGCTTCGTACTTCAAGTTCCCAGTCTGCACCGGGTGTAGGCAGAGGTCTGTGCTTCGTACTTCACGCCCCCAGTCTGCACTAGGTGTAGGCAGAGGCATGTTGCTTCCTGTTTCACGCCCCCAGTCTGCACTGGGTGTAGGCAGAGGCCTGTGCTTCGTACTTCATGCCCACAGTCTGCACTAGGTGTAGGCAGAGGCCTGTGCTTCGTACTTCACGCCCCCAGTCTGCACTAGGTGTAGACAGAGGTCTGTGCTTCGTACTTCACGCCCCCAGGGTACACTGGGTGTAGGCAGAGGCATGTGCTTCGTACTTCACGCCCCCAGTCTGCACTGGGTGTAGGCAGAGGCCTGTGCTTCGTACTTCACGCCCCCAGTCTGCACTGAGTGTAGGCAGGGGCCTGTGCTTCGTACTTCACGCCCCCAGTCTACACTGGGTGTAGGCAGAGGCCTGTGCTTCGTACTTCACGCCCCCAGTCTGCCCTGGGTGTAGGCAGAGGCGTGCTGCTTCCTGTTTCACACCCCAGTCTGCACTAGGTGTAGGCAGAGGCCTGTGCTTCGTACTTCACGCCCCCAGTCTGCACTGGGTGTAGGCAGAGGCCTGTGCTTCGTACTTCACGCCCCCAGTCTGCACTGGGTGTAGGCAGAGGCGTGTGCTTCGTACTTCACGCCCCCAGACTACACTGGGTGTAGGCAGAGGACTGTGCTTCGTACCTCACTACCCCAGTCTGCACTGGGTGTAGGCAGAGGCCTGTGCTTCATACTTCACGCCCCCAGTCTGCACTGGGTGTAGGCAGGGGCCTGTGCTTCGTACCTCACTCCCCCAGTCTGCACTGGGTGTAGGCAGAGGCCTGTGCTTCATACTTCACGCCCCCAGTCTGCACTGGGTGTAGGGAGGGGCCTGTGCTTCGTACTTCACGCCCCCAGTATACACTGGGTGTAGGCAGAGGCATGTGCTTCATACTTCACGCCCCCAGTCTGCACTGGGTGTAGGCAGAGGCCTGTGCTTCGTACTTCATGCCCCCAGTCTGCACTGAGTGTAGGCAGGGGCCTGTGCTTCGTACTTCACGCCCCCAGTCTACACTGGGTGTAGGCAGAGGCCTGTGCTTCGTACTTCACGCCCCAGTCTGCACTGGGTGTAGGCAGAGGCCTTCCGCTTCGTACTTCACGCCCCCAGTCTGCACTGGGTGTAGGCAGAGGCCTGTGCTTCGTACTTCACGCCCCCAGTCTGCACTAGGTGTAGGCAGAGGCCTGTGCTTCGTACTTCACGCCCCGGTCTGCACCGGGTGTGGGCAGAGGCCTGCCGCTTCGTACTTCACGCCCCCAGTCTGCACTGGGTGTAGGCAGAGGCCTGTGCTTCGTACTTCACGCCCCCAGTCTGCACTAGGTGTAGGCAGAGGCCTGTGCTTCGTACTTCTCGCCCCGGTCTGCACCGGGTGTGGGCAGAGGCCTGTGCTTCGTACTTCACGCCCCCAGTCTGAACTGGGTGTAGGCAGAGGCCTGCTGCTTCGTACTTCACGCCCCAGTCTGCACTGGGTGTAGGCAGAGGCCTGCCGCTTCGTACTTCACGCCCCCAGTCTACACTGGGTGTAGGCAGAGGACTGTGCTTCGTACTTCACGCCTCCAGTCTGCACTGGGTGTAGGCAGAGGCCTGTGCTTCGTACTTCACGCCCCCAGTCTACACTGGGTGTAGGCAGAGGCCTGTGCTTCGTACTTCACGCCCCAGTCTACACTGGGTGTAGGCAGAGGCATGTGCTTCGTACTTTACGCCCGCAGTCTGCACTAGGTGTATGCAGAGGCCTGCCGCTTCGTACTTCATGCCCCTAGTCTGCACTGGGTGTAGGCAGAGGCCTGTGCTTCGTAAATCATGCCCCCAGTCTGCACTGGGTGTAGGCAGGGGCCTGTGCTTCGTACTTCACGCCCCCAGTCTACACTGGGTGTAGGCAGGGGCCTGTGCTTCGTACTTCACGCCCCCGTCTGCACTGGGTGTAGGCAGGGGCCTGTGCTTCGTACTTCACGCCCCGGTCTGCACCGGGTGTGGGCAGAGGCCTGTGCTTCGTACTTCACGCCCCCAGTCTGAACTGGGTGTAGGCAGAGGCCTGCTGCTTCGTACTTCACGCCCCAGTCTGCACTGGGTGTAGGCAGAGGCCTGCCGCTTTGTACTTCACGCCCCCAGTCTACACTGGGTGTAGGCAGAGGACTGTGCTTCATACTTCACGCCTCCAGTCTGCACTGGGTGTAGGCAGAGGCCTGTGCTTCGTACTTCACGCCCCCAGTCTACACTGGGTGTAGGCAGAGGCCTGTGCTTCGTACTTCACGCCCCCAGTCTACACTGGGTGTAGGCAGAGGCATGTGCTTCGTACTTTACGCCCGCAGTCTGCACTAGGTGTAGGCAGAGGCCTGCCGCTTCGTACTTCATGCCCCTAGTCTGCACTGGGTGTAGGCAGAGGCCTGTGCTTCGTAAATCATGCCCCCAGTCTGCACTGGGTGTAGGCAGGGGCCTGTGCTTCGTACTTCACGCCCCCAGTCTACACTGGGTGTAGGCAGAGGCCTGTGCTTCCTACTTCACGCCCCCAGTCTGCAACGGGTGTAGGCAGAGGCCTGCCGCTTCGTACTTCACGCCCCCAGTCTGCACTAGGTGTAGACAGAGGTCTGTGCTTCGTACTTCACGCCCCCAGTCTACACTGGGTGTAGGCAGAGGCATGTGCTTCGTACTTCACGCCCCCAGTCTGCACTGGGTGTAGGCAGAGGCCTGTGCTTCGTACTTCACGCCCCCAGTCTGCACTGAGTGTAGGCAGGGGCCTGTGCTTCGTACTTCACGCCCCCAGTCTACACTGGGTGTAGGCAGAGGCCTGTGCTTCGTACTTCACGCCCCCAGTCTGCACTAGGTGTAGGCAGAGGCCTGTGCTTCGTACTTCACTCCCCCGGTCTGCACTAGGTGTAGGCAGAGGCCTGTGCTTCGTACTTCACGCCCCCAGTCTGCACTGGGTGTAGGCAGAGGCCTGTGCTTCGTACTTCACGCCCCCAGTCTGCACTGGGTGTAGGCAGAGGCGTGTGCTTCGTACTTCACGCCCCCAGACTACACTGGGTGTAGGCAGAGGACTGTGCTTCGTACCTCACTCCCCCAGTCTGCACTGGGTGTAGGCAGAGGCCTGTGCTTCATACTTCACGCCCCCAGTCTGCACTGGGTGTAGGCAGGGGCCTGTGCTTCGTACCTCACTCCCCCAGTCTGCACTGGGTGTAGGCAGAGGCCTGTGCTTCATACTTCACGCCCCCAGTCTGCACTGGGTGTAGGCAGGGGCCTGTGCTTCGTACTTCACGCCCCCAGTCTACACTGGGTGTAGGCAGAGGCCTGTGCTTCGTACTTCACGCCCCAGTCTGCACTGGGTGTAGGCAGAGGCCTGCCGCTTTGTACTTCACGCCCCCAGTCTGCACTGGGTGTAGGCAGAGGCCTGTGCTTCGTACTTCACGCCCCCAGTCTGCACTAGGTGTAGGCAGAGGCCTGTGCTTCGTACTTCACGCCCCGGTCTGCACCGGGTGTGGGCAGAGGCCTGCCGCTTCGTACTTCACGCCCCCAGTCTGCACTGGGTGTAGGCAGAGGCCTGTGCTTCGTACTTCACGCCCCAGTCTGCACTAGGTGTAGGCAGAGGCCTGTGCTTCGTACTTCTCGCCCCGGTCTGCACCGGGTGTGGGCAGAGGCCTGTGCTTCGTACTTCACGCCCCCAGTCTGAACTGGGTGTAGGCAGAGGCCTGCTGCTTCGTACTTCACGCCCCAGTCTGCACTGGGTGTAGGCAGAGGCCTGCCGCTTCGTACTTCACGCCCCAGTCTACACTGGGTGTAGGCAGAGGACTGTGCTTCGTACTTCACGCCTCCAGTCTGCACTGGGTGTAGGCAGAGGCCTGTGCTTCGTACTTCACGCCCCCAGTCTACACTGGGTGTAGGCAGAGGCCTGTGCTTCGTACTTCACGCCCCCAGTCTACACTGGGTGTAGGCAGAGGCATGTACTTCGTACTTTACGCCCGCAGTCTGCACTAGGTGTAGGCAGAGGCCTGCCGCTTCGTACTTCATGCCCCTAGTCTGCACTGGGTGTAGGCAGAGGCCTGTGCTTCGTAAATCATGCCCCCAGTCTGCACTGGGTGTAGGCAGGGGCCTGTGCTTCGTACTTCACGCCCCCAGTCTACACTGGGTGTAGGCAGGGGCCTGTGCTTCGTACTTCACGCACCCCGTCTGCACTGGGTGTAGGCAGGGGCCTGTGCTTCGTACTTCACGCCCCCGGTCTGCACCGGGTGTGGGCAGAGGCCTGTGCTTCGTACTTCACGCCCCCAGTCTGAACTGGGTGTAGGCAGAGGCCTGCTGCTTCGTACTTCACGCCCCAGTCTGCACTGGGTGTAGGCAGAGGCCTGCCACTTCGTACTTCACGCCCCCAGTCTACACTGGGTGTAGGCAGAGGACTGTGCTTCATACTTCACGCCTCCAGTCTGCACTGGGTGTAGGCAGAGGCCTGTGCTTCGTACTTCACGCCCCCAGTCTACACTGGGTGTAGGCAGAGGCCTGTGCTTCGTACTTCACGCCCCCAGTCTACACTGGGTGTAGGCAGAGGCATGTGCTTCGTACTTTACGCCCGCAGTCTGCACTAGGTGTAGGCAGAGGCCTGCAGCTTCGTACTTCATGCCCCTAGTCTGCACTGGGTGTAGGCAGAGGCCTGTGCTTCGTAAATCATGCCCCCAGTCTGCACTGGGTGTAGGCAGGGGCCTGTGCTTCGTACTTCACGCCCCCAGTCTACACTGGGTGTAGGCAGAGGCCTGTGCTTCGTACTTCACGCCCCCAGTCTGCACTAGGTGTAGGCAGAGGCCTGCCGCTTCGTACTTCACGCCCCCAGTCTGCACTGGGTGTAGGCAGAGGCCTGTGCCTCGTACTTCACGCCCCCAGTCTGCACTGGGTGTAGGCAGAGGCCTGTGCTTCATACTTCATGCCCCCAGTCTGCACTGGGTGTAGGCAGAGGCCTGCCGCTTCGTACTTCATGCCCCTAGTCTGCACTGGGTGTAGGCAGAGGCCTGCCGCTTCGTACTTCACGCCCCCAGTCTACACTGGGTTTAGGCAGAGGACTGTGCTTCGTACTTCACGCCCCAGTCTGCACTGGGTGTAGGCAGAGGCCTGCCGCTTCGTACTTCACGCCCCCAGTCTACACTGGGTTTAGGCAGAGGACTGTGCTTCGTACTTCACGCCTCCAGTCTGCACTGGGTGTAGGCAGAGGCCTGTGCTTCGTACTTCACGCCCCCAGTCTACACTGGGTGTAGGCAGAGGCCTGTGCTTCGTACTTCACGCCCCCAGTCTGCACTGGGTGTAGGCAGAGGCCTGTGCTTCATACTTCACGCCCCCAGTCTGCACTGGGTGTAGGCAGAGGCCTGCCGCTTCGTACTTCATGCCCCTAGTCTGCACTGGGTGTAGGCAGAGGCCTGTGCTTCGTACTTCACGCCCCCAGTCTACACTGGGTGTAGGCAGAGGCCTGTGCTTCGTACTTCACGCCCCCAGTCTGCACTAGGTGTAGACAGAGGCCTGCTGCTTCGTACTTCATGACCCCAGTCTGCACTGGGTGTAGGCAGAGGCCTGTGCTTCGTACTTCACGCCCCCAGTCTGCACTGGGTGTAGGCAGAGGCCTGTGCTTCGTACTTCACGCCCCCAGTCTACACTGGGTGTAGGCAGAGGCCTGTGCTTCGTACTTCACGCCCCCAGTCTACACTGGGTGTAGGCAGAGGCATGTGCTTCGTACTTTACGCCCGCAGTCTGCACTAGGTGTAGGCAGAGGCCTGCCGCTTCGTACTTCATGCCCCTAGTCTGCACTGGGTGTAGGCAGAGGCCTGTGCTTCGTAAATCATGCCCCCAGTCTGCACTGGGTGTAGGCAGGGGCCTGTGCTTCGTACTTCATGCCCCCAGTCTACACTGGGTGTAGGCAGAGGCCTGTGCTTCGTACTCCACGCCCCCAGTCTGCACTAGGTGTAGGCAGAGGCCTGCCGCTTCGTACTTCACGCCCCCAGTCTGCACTGGGTGTAGGCAGAGGCCTGCCGCTTCGTGCTTCACGCCCCCAGTCTGCACTGGGTGTAGGCAGAGGCCTGTGCTTCGTACTTCACGCCCCCAGTCTGCACTGGGTGTAGGCAGAGGCCTGTGCTTCATACTTCACGCCCCCAGTCTGCACTGGGTGTAGGCAGAGGCCTGCCGCTTCGTACTTCATGCCCCTAGTCTGCACTGGGTGTAGGCAGAGGCCTGTGCTTCGTACTTCACGCCCCCAGTCTACACTGGGTGTAGGCAGAGGCCTGTGCTTCGTACTTCACGCCCCAGTCTGCACTAGGTGTAGACAGAGGCCTGCTGCTTCGTACTTCATGACCCCAGTCTGCACTGGGTGTAGGCAGAGGCCTGTGCTTCGTACTTCACGCCCCCAGTCTGCACTGGGTGTAGGCAGAGGCCTGCCGCTTCGTACGTCACGCCCCCAGTCTGCACTGGGTGTAGGCAGAGGCCTGTGCTTTGTACTTCACGCCCCCAGTCTGCACTGGGTGTAGGCAGAGGCCTGCCGATTCGTACTTCACGCCCCCAGTCTGCACTAGGTGTAGGCAGAGGCCTGTGCTTCGTACTTCACGCCCCCAGTCTGCACTAGGTGTAGGCAGAGGACTGTGCTTTGTACTTCACGCCCCCAGTCTGCACTGGGTGGAGGCAGAGGCCTGCCGATTCGTACTTCACGCCCCCAGTCTGCACTGGGTGTAGGCAGAGGCCTGCCACTTCGTACTTCACGCCCCCAGTCTGCACTAGGTGTAGGCAGAGGCCTGTGCTTCGTACTTCAAGTTCCCAGTCTGCACCGGGTGTAGGCAGAGGTCTGTGCTTCGTACTTCACGCCCCCAGTCTGCACTAGGTGTAGGCAGAGGCATGCTGCTTCCTTTTTCACGCCCCCAGTCTGCACTGGGTGTAGGCAGAGGCCTGTGCTTCGTACTTCACGCCCCCAGTCTGCACTAGGTGTAGGCAGAGGCCTGTGCTTCGTACTTCACGCCCCCAGTCTGCACTAGGTGTAGACAGAGGTCTGTGCTTCGTACTTCACGCCCCCAGTCTACACTGGGTGTAGGCAGAGGCATGTGCTTCGTACTTCACGCCCCCAGTCTGCACTGGGTGTAGGCAGAGGCCTGTGCTTCGTACTTCACGCCCCCAGTCTGCACTGAGTGTAGGCAGGGGCCTGTGCTTCGTACTTCACGCCCCCAGTCTACACTGGGTGTAGGCAGAGGCCTGTGCTTCGTACTTCACGCCCCCAGTCTGCACTAGGTGTAGGCAGAGGCCTGTGCTTCGTACTTCACTCCCCCGGTCTGCACTGGGTGTAGGCAGAGGCCTGTGCTTCATACTTCACGCCCCCAGTCTGCACTGGGTGTAGGCAGGGGCCTGTGCTTCGTACCTCACTCCCCCAGTCTGCACTGGGTGTAGGCAGAGGCCTGTGCTTCATACTTCACGCCCCCAGTCTGCACTGGGTGTAGGCAGGGGCCTGTGCTTCGTACCTCAATCCCCCAGTCTGCACTGGGTGTAGGCAGAGGCCTGTGCTTCATACTTCACGCCCCAGTCTGCACTGGGTGTAGGCAGGGGCCTGTGCTTCGTACTTCACGCCCCCAGTCTACACTGGGTGTAGGCAGAGGCATGTGCTTCGTACTTCACGCCCCCAGTCTGCACTGGGTGTAGGCAGAGGCCTGTGCTTCGTACTTCACGCCCCCAGTCTGCACTGAGTGTAGGCAGGGGCCTGTGCTTCGTACTTCACGCCCCCAGTCTACACTGGGTGTAGGCAGAGGCCTGTGCTTCGTACTTCACGCCCCAGTCTGCACTGGGTGTAGGCAGAGGCCTGCCGCTTCGTACTTCACGCCCCCAGTCTGCACTGGGTGTAGGCAGAGGCCTGTGCTTCGTACTTCACGCCCCCAGTCTGCACTAGGTGTAGGCAGAGGCCTGTGCTTCGTACTTCACGCCCCCGGTCTGCACCGGGTGTGGGCAGAGGCCTGCCGCTTCGTACTTCACGCCCCCAGTCTGCACTGGGTGTAGGCAGAGGCCTGTGCTTCGTACTTCACGCCCCCAGTCTGCACTAGGTGTAGGCAGAGGCCTGTGCTTCGTACTTCTCGCCCCCGGTCTGCACCGGGTGTGGGCAGAGGCCTGTGCTTCGTACTTCACGCCCCCAGTCTGAACTGGGTGTAGGCAGAGTCCTGCTGCTTCGTACTTCACGCCCCAGTCTGCACTGGGTGTAGGCAGAGGCCTGCCGCTTCGTACTTCACGCCCCCAGTCTACACTGGGTGTAGGCAGAGGACTGTGCTTCGTACTTCACGCCTCCAGTCTGCACTGGGTGTAGGCAGAGGCCTGTGCTTCGTACTTCACGCCCCCAGTCTACACTGGGTGTAGGCAGAGGCCTGTGCTTCGTACTTCACGCCCCCAGTCTACACTGGGTGTAGGCAGAGGCATGTGCTTCGTACTTTACGCCCGCAGTCTGCACTAGGTGTAGGCAGAGGCCTGCCGCTTCGTACTTCATGCCCCTAGTCTGCACTGGGTGTAGGCAGAGGCCTGTGCTTCGTAAATCATGCCCCCAGTCTGCACTGGGTGTAGGCAGGGGCCTGTGCTTCGTACTTCAAGCCCCCAGTCTACACTGGGTGTAGGCAGGGGCCTGTGCTTCGTACTTCACGCCCCCGTCTGCACTGGGTGTAGGCAGGGGCCTGTGCTCGTACTTCACGCCCCCGGTCTGCACCGGGTGTGGGCAGAGGCCTGTGCTTCGTACTTCACGCCCCCAGTCTGAACTGGGTGTAGGCAGAGGCCTGCTGCTTCGTACTTCACGCCCCAGTCTGCACTGGGTGTAGGCAGAGGCCTGCCGCTTCGTACTTCACGCCCCCAGTCTACACTGGGTGTAGGCAGAGGCCTGTGCTTCGTACTTCACGCCCCCAGTCTACACTGGGTGTAGGCAGAGGCCTGTGCTTCGTACTTCACGCCCCCAGTCTACACTGGGTGTAGGCAGAGGCATGTGCTTCGTACTTTACGCCCGCAGTCTGCACTAGGTGAAGGCAGAGGCCTGCCGCTTCGTACTTCATGCCCCTAGTCTGCACTGGGTGTAGGCAGAGGCCTGTGCTTCGTAAATCATGCCCCCAGTCTGCACTGGGTGTAGGCAGGGGCCTGTGCTTCGTACTTCACGCCCCCAGTCTACACTGGGTGTAGGCAGAGGCCTGTGCTTCGTACTTCACGCCCCCAGTCTGCACTAGGTGTAGGCAGAGGCCTGCCGCTTCGTACTTCACGCCCCCAGTCTGCACTGGGTGTAGGCAGAGGCCTGTGCTTCGTACTTCACGCCCCCAGTCTGCACTGGGTGTAGGCAGAGGCCTGTGCTTCATACTTCACGCCCCCAGTCTGCACTGGGTGTAGGCAGAGGCCTGCCGCTTCGTACTTCATGCCCCTAGTCTGCACTGGGTGTAGGCAGAGGCCTGTGCTTCGTACTTCACGCCCCCAGTCTACACTGGGTGTAGGCAGAGGCCTGTGCTTCGTACTTCACGCCCCCAGTCTGCACTAGGTGTAGACAGAGGCCTGCTGCTTCGTACTTCATGACCCCAGTCTGCACTGGGTGTAGGCAGAGGCCTGTGCTTCGTACTTCACGCCCCCAGTCTGCACTGGGTGTAGGCAGAGGCCTGTGCTTTGTACTTCACGCCCCAGTCTGCACTGGGTGTAGGCAGAGGCCTGCCGATTCGTACTTCACGCCCCCAGTCTGCACTGGGTGTAGGCAGAGGCCTGTGCTTTGTACTTCACGCCCCCAGTCTGCACTGGGTGTAGGCAGAGGCCTGCCGATTCGTACTTCACGCCCCCAGTCTGCACTAGGTGTAGGCAGAGGCCTGTGCTTCGTACTTCACGCCCCCAGTCTGCACTAGGTGTAGGCAGAGGACTGTGCTTTGTACTTCACGCCCCCAGTCTGTACTGGGTGGAGGCAGAGGCCTGCCGATTCGTACTTCACGCCCCCAGTCTGCACTGGGTGTAGGCAGAGGCCTGCCACTTCGTACTTCACGCCCCCAGTCTGCACTAGGTGTAGGCAGAGGCCTGTGCTTCGTACTTCAAGTTCCCAGTCTGCACCGGGTGTAGGCAGAGGTCTGTGCTTCGTACTTCACGCCCCCAGTCTGCACTAGGTGTAGGCAGAGGCATGCTGCTTCCTGTTTCACGCCCCCAGTCTGCACTGGGTGTAGGCAGAGGCCTGTGCTTCGTACTTCACGCCCCCAGTCTGCACTAGGTGTAGGCAGAGGCCTGTGCTTCGTACTTCACGCCCCCAGTCTGCACTAGGTGTAGACAGAGGTCTGTGCTTCGTACTTCACGCCCCCAGTCTACACTGGGTGTAGGCAGAGGCATGTGCTTCGTACTTCACGCCCCCAGTCTGCACTGGGTGTAGGCAGAGGCCTGTGCTTCGTACTTCACGCCCCCAGTCTGCACTGAGTGTAGGCAGGGGCCTGTGCTTCGTACTTCACGCCCCCAGTCTACACTGGGTGTAGGCAGAGGCCTGTGCTTCGTACTTCACGCCCCCAGTCTGCACTAGGTGTAGGCAGAGGCCTGTGCTTCGTACTTCACTCCCCCGGTCTGCACTAGGTGTAGGCAGAGGCCTGTGCTTCGTACTTCACGCCCCCAGTCTGCACTGGGTGTAGGCAGAGGCCTGTGCTTCGTACTTCACGCCCCCAGTCTGCACTGGGTGTAGGCAGAGGCGTGTGCTTCGTACTTCACGCCCCCAGACTACACTGGGTGTAGGCAGAGGACTGTGCTTCGTACCTCACTCCCCCAGTCTGCACTGGGTGTAGGCAGAGGCCTGTGCTTCATACTTCACGCCCCCAGTCTGCACTGGGTGTAGGCAGGGGCCTGTGCTTCGTACCTCACTCCCCCAGTCTGCACTGGGTGTAGGCAGAGGCCTGTGCTTCATACTTCACGCCCCCAGTCTGCACTGGGTGTAGGCAGGGGCCTGTGCTTCGTACTTCACGCCCCCAGTCTACACTGGGTGTAGGCAGAGGCATGTGCTTCGTACTTCACGCCCCAGTCTGCACTGGGTGTAGGCAGAGGCCTGTGCTTCGTACTTCACGCCCCCAGTCTGCACTGAGTGTAGGCAGGGGCCTGTGCTTCGTACTTCACGCCCCCAGTCTACACTGGGTGTAGGCAGAGGCCTGTGCTTCGTACTTCACGCCCCCAGTCTGCACTAGGTGTAGGCAGAGGCCTGTGCTTCGTACTTCACTCCCCCGGTCTGCACTAGGTGTAGGCAGAGGCCTGTGCTTCGTACTTCACGCCCCCAGTCTGCACTGGGTGTAGGCAGAGGCCTGTGCTTCGTACTTCACGCCCCCGGTCTGCACCGGGTGTGGGCAGAGGCCTGCCGCTTCGTACTTCACGCCCCCAGTCTGCACTGGGTGTAGGCAGAGGCCTGTGCTTCATACTTCACGCCCCCAGTCTGCACTAGGTGTAGGCAGAGGCCTCTGCTTCGTACTTCACGCCCCCGGTCTGCACCGGGTGTGGGCAGAGGCCTGTGCTTCGTACTTCACGCCCCCAGTCTGAACTGGGTGTAGGCAGAGGCCTGCTGCTTCGTACTTCACGCCCCAGTCTGCACTGGGTGTAGGCAGAGGCCTGCCGCTTCGTACTTCACGCCCCCAGTCTACACTGGGTGTAGGCAGAGGACTGTGCTTCGTACTTCACGCCTCCAGTCTGCACTGGGTGTAGGCAGAGGCCTGTGCTTCGTACTTCACGCCCCCAGTCTACACTGGGTGTAGGCAGAGGCCTGTGCTTCGTACTTCACGCCCCCAGTCTACACTGGGTGTAGGCAGAGGCATGTGCTTCGTACTTACGCCCGCAGTCTGCACTAGGTGTAGGCAGAGGCCTGCCGCTTCGTACTTCATGCCCCTAGTCTGCACTGGGTGTAGGCAGAGGCCTGTGCTTCGTACTTCATGCCCCTAGTCTGCACTGGGTGTAGGCAGAGGCCTGCCGCTTCGTACTTCATGCCCCTAGTCTGCACTGGGTGTAGGCAGAGGCCTGTTCTTCGTAAATCATGCCCCCAGTCTGCACTGGGTGTAGGCAGGGGCCTGTGCTTCGTACTTCACGCCCCCAGTCTACACTGGGTGTACGCAGAGGCCTGTGCTTCGTACTTCACGCCCCCAGTCTGCACTAGGTGTAGGCAGAGGCCTGCCGCTTCGTACTTCACGCCCCCAGTCTGCACTGGGTGTAGGCAGAGGCCTGCCGCTTCGTACTTCACACCCCCCATCTGCACTAAGTGTAGGCAGAGGCCTGTGCTTCGTACTTCACGCCCCCAGTCTGCACTGGGTGTAGGCAGAGGCCTGTGCTTCATACTTCACGCCCCCAGTCTGCACTGGGTGTAGGCAGAGGCCTGCCGCTTCGTACTTCATGCCCCTAGCCTGCACTGGGTGTAGGCAGAGGCCTGTGCTTCGTACTTCACGCCCCCAGTCTACACTGGGTGTAGGCAGAGGCCTGTGCTTCGTACTTCACGCCCCCAGTCTGCACTAGGTGTAGGCAGAGGCCTGCTGCTTCGTACTTCATGACCCCAGTCTGCACTGGGTGTAGGCAGAGGCCTGTGCTTCGTACTTCACGCCCCCAGTGTGCACTGGGTGTAGGCAGAGGCCTGCCGCTTCGTACGTCACGCCCCCAGTCTGCACTGGGTGTAGGCAGAGGCCTGTGCTTTGTACTTCACGCCCCCAGTCTGCACTGGGTGTAGGCAGAGGCCTGCCGATTCGTACTTCACGCCCCCAGTCTGCACTGGGTGTAGGCAGAGGCCTGTGCTTTGTACTTCACGCCCCCAGTCTGCACTGGGTGTAGGTAGATGCCTGCCGATTCGTACTTCACGCCCCCAGTCTGCACTAGGTGTAGGCAGAGGCCTGTGCTTCGTACTTCACGCCCCCAGTCTGCACTAGGTGTAGGCAGAGGACTGTGCTTTGTACTTCACGCCCCCAGTCTGCACTGGGTGTAGGCAGAGGCCTGCCGATTCGTACTTCACGCCCCCAGTCTGCACTGGGTGTAGGCAGAGGCCTGCCACTTCGTACTTCACGCCCCCAGTCTGCACTAGGTGTAGGCAGAGGCCTGTGCTTCGTACTTCAAGTTCCCAGTCTGCACCGGGTGGAGGCAGAGGTCTGTGCTTCGTACTTCACGCCCCCAGTCTGCACTAGGTGTAGGCAGAGGCATGCTGCTTCCTGTTTCACGCCCCCAGTCTGCACTGGGTGTAGGCAGAGGCCTGTGCTTCGTACTTCACGCCCCCAGTCTGCACTAGGTGTAGGCAGAGGCCTGTGCTTCGTACTTCACGCCCCCAGTCTGCACTAGGTGTAGACAGAGGTCTGTGCTTCGTACTTCACGCCCCCAGTCTACACTGGGTGTAGGCAGAGGCATGTGCTTCGTACTTCACGCCCCCAGTATGCACTGGGTGTAGGCAGAGGCCTGTGCTTCGTACTTCACGCCCCCAGTCTGCACTGAGTGTAGGCAGGGGCCTGTGCTTCGTACTTCACGCCCCCAGTCTACACTGGGTGTAGGCAGAGGCCTGTGCTTCGTACTTCACGCCCCCAGTCTGCACTAGGTGTAGGCAGAGGCCTGTGCTTCGTACTTCACTCCCCCGGTCTGCACTAGGTGTAGGCAGAGGCCTGTGCTTCGTACTTCACGCCCCCAGTCTGCACTGGGTGTAGGCAGAGGCATGTGCTTCGTACTTTACGCCCGCAGTCTGCACTAGGTGTAGGCAGAGGCCTGCCGCTTCGTACTTCATGCCCCCAGTCTGCACTGGGTGTAGGCAGAGGCGTGTGCTTCGTACTTCACGCCCCCAGACTACACTGGGTGTAGGCAGAGGACTGTGCTTCGTACCTCACTCCCCCAGTCTGCACTGGGTGTAGGCAGAGGCCTGTGCTTCATACTTCACGCCCCCAGTCTGCACTGGGTGTAGGCAGGGGCCTGTGCTTCGTACCTCACTCCCCCAGTCTGCACTGGGTGTAGGCAGAGGCCTGTGCTTCATACTTCACGCCCCCAGTCTGCACTGGGTGTAGGCAGAGGCCTGCCGATTCGTACTTCACGCCCCCAGTCTGCACTGGGTGTAGGCAGAGGCCTGTGCTTTGTACTTCACGCCCCCAGTCTGCACTGGGTGTAGGTAGATGCCTGCCGATTCGTACTTCACGCCCCCAGTCTGCACTAGGTGTAGGCAGAGGCCTGTGCTTCGTACTTCACACCCCCAGTCTGCACTAGGTGTAGGCAGAGGACTGTGCTTTGTACTTCACGCCCCCAGTCTGCACTGGGTGTAGGCAGAGGCCTGCCGATTCGTACTTCACGCCCCCAGTCTGCACTGGGTGTAGGCAGAGGCCTGCCACTTCGTACTTCACGCCCCCAGTCTGCACTAGGTGTAGGCAGAGGCCTGTGCTTCGTACTTCAAGTTCCCAGTCTGCACCGGGTGGAGGCAGAGGTCTGTGCTTCGTACTTCACGCCCCCAGTCTGCACTAGGTGTAGGCAGAGGCATGCTGCTTCCTGTTTCACGCCCCCAGTCTGCACTGGGTGTAGGCAGAGGCCTGTGCTTCGTACTTCACGCCCCCAGTCTGCACTAGGTGTAGGCAGAGGCCTGTGCTTCGTACTTCACGCCCCCAGTCTGCACTAGGTGTAGACAGAGGTCTGTGCTTCGTACTTCACGCCCCCAGTCTACACTGGGTGTAGGCAGAGGCATGTGCTTCGTACTTCACGCCCCCAGTCTGCACTGGGTGTAGGCAGAGGCCTGTGCTTCGTACTTCACGCCCCCAGTCTGCACTGAGTGTAGGCAGGGGCCTGTGCTTCGTACTTCACGCCCCCAGTCTACACTGGGTGTAGGCAGAGGCCTGTGCTTCGTACTTCACTCCCCCGGTCTGCACTAGGTGTAGGCAGAGGCCTGTGCTTCGTACTTCACGCCCCCAGTCTGCACTGGGTGTAGGCAGAGGCATGTGCTTCGTACTTTACGCCCGCAGTCTGCACTAGGTGTAGGCAGAGGCCTGCCGCTTCGTACTTCATGCCCCCAGTCTGCACTGGGTGTAGGCAGAGGCGTGTGCTTCGTACTTCACGCCCCCAGACTACACTGGGTGTAGGCAGAGGACTGTGCTTCGTACCTCACTCCCCCAGTCTGCACTGGGTGTAGGCAGAGGCCTGTGCTTCATACTTCACGCCCCCAGTCTGCACTGGGTGTAGGCAGGGGCCTGTGCTTCGTACCTCACTCCCCAGTCTGCACTGGGTGTAGGCAGAGGCCTGTGCTTCATACTTCACGCCCCCAGTCTGCACTGGGTGTAGGCAGGGGCCTGTGCTTCGTGCTTCACGCCCCCAGTCTACACTGGGTGTAGGCAGAGGCATGTGCTTCGTACTTCACGCCCCCAGTCTGCACTGGGTGTAGGCAGAGGCCTGTGCTTCGTACTTCACGCCCCCAGTCTGCACTGAGTGTAGGCAGGGGCCTGTGCTTCGTACTTCACGCCCCCAGTCTACACTGGGTGTAGGCAGAGGCCTGTGCTTCGTACTTCACGCCCCCAGTCTGCACTAGGTGTAGGCAGAGGCCTGTGCTTCGTACTTCACTCCCCGGTCTGCACTAGGTGTAGGCAGAGGCCTGTGCTTCGTACTTCACGCCCCCAGTCTGCACTGGGTGTAGGCAGAGGCCTGTGCTTCGTACTTCACGCCCCCAGTCTGCACTGGGTGTAGGCAGAGGCGTGTGCTTCGTACTTCACGCCCCCAGACTACACTGGGTGTAGGCAGAGGACTGTGCTTCGTACCTCACTCCCCCAGTCTGCACTGGGTGTAGGCAGAGGCCTGTGCTTCATACTTCACGCCCCCAGTCTGCACTGGGTGTAGGCAGGGGCCTGTGCTTCGTACTTCACGCCCCAGTCTGCACTGGGTGTAGGCAGAGGCCTGTGCTTCATACTTCACGCCCCGGTCTGCACTGGGTGTACGCAGAGGCCTGTGCTTCGTACTTCACGCCCCAGTCTGCACTGGGTGTAGGCAGAGGCCTGTGCTTCGTACTTCACGCCCCCAGTCTGCACTGGGTGTAGGCAGAGGCGTGTGCTTCGTACTTCACGCCCCCAGACTACACTGGGTGTAGGCAGAGGACTGTGCTACGTACCTCACTCCCCCAGTCTGCACTGGGTGTAGGCAGAGGACTGTGCTTCGTACCTCACTCCCCCAGTCTGCACTGGGTGTAGGCAGGGGCCTGTGCTTCGTACTTCACGCCCCCCGTCTGCACTGGGTGTAGGCAGGGGCCTGTGCTTCGTACTTCACGCCCCCAGTCTGCACTGGGTGTAGGCAGGGGCCTGTGCTTCGTACTTCACGCCCCAGTCTGCACTGGGTGTAGGCAGAGGCCTGTGCTTCGTACTTCACGCCCCCGGTCTGCACTGGGTGTACGCAGAGGCCTGCTGCTTCGTACTTCATGACCCCAGTCTGCACTGGGTGTAGGCAGAGGCCTGTGCTTCGTACTTCATGCCCCCAGTCTGCACTGGGTGTAGGCAGAGGCCTGCCGCTTCGTACTTCACGCCCCCGGTCTGCACTGGGTGTAGGCAGAGGCCTGTGCTTCGTACTTCACGCCCCCAGTCTGCACTGGGTGTAGGCAGAGGCCTGTGCTTCGTACGTCACGCCCCCAGTCTGCACTAGGTGTAGGCAGAGGCCTGTGCATCGTACTTCACGCCCCCGGTCTGCACCGGGTGTGGGCAGAGGCCTGTGCTTCGTACGTCACGCCCCCAGTCTGCACTGGGTGTAGGCAGAGGCGTGCTGCTTCATACTTCACGCCCCCAGTCTGCACTGGGTGTAGGCAGAGGCCTGTGCTTCGTACGTCACGCCCCCAGTCTGCACTGGGTGTAGGCAGAGGCCTGTGCTTCATACTTCACGCCCCCAGTCTGCACTGGGTGTAGGCAGGGGCCTGTGCTTCGTACCTCACTCCCCCAGTCTGCACTGGGTGTAGGCAGAGGCCTGTGCTTCATACTTCACGCCCCCAGTCTGCACTGGGTGTAGGCAGGGGCCTGTGCTTCGTACCTCAATCCCCCAGTCTGCACTGGGTGTAGGCAGAGGCCTGTGCTTCATACTTCACGCCCCCAGTCTGCACTGGGTGTAGGCAGGGGCCTGTGCTTCGTACTTCACGCCCCCAGTCTACACTGGGTGTAGGCAGAGGCATGTGCTTCGTACTTCACGCCCCCAGTCTGCACTGGGTGTAGGCAGAGGCCTGTGCTTCGTACTTCACGCCCCCAGTCTGCACTGAGTGTAGGCAGGGGCCTGTGCTTCGTACTTCACGCCCCCAGTCTACACTGGGTGTAGGCAGAGGCCTGTGCTTCGTACTTCACGCCCCAGTCTGCACTGGGTGTAGGCAGAGGCCTGCCGCTTCGTGCTTCACGCCCCCAGTCTGCACTGGGTGTAGGCAGAGGCCTGTGCTTCGTACTTCACGCCCCCAGTCTGCACTAGGTGTAGGCAGAGGCCTGTGCTTCGTACTTCACGCCCCCGGTCTGCACCGGGTGTGGGCAGAGGCCTGCCGCTTCGTACTTCACGCCCCCAGTCTGCACTGGGTGTAGGCAGAGGCCTGTGCTTCGTACTTCACGCCCCCAGTCTGCACTAGGTGTAGGCAGAGGCCTGTGCTTCGTACTTCTCGCCCCCGGTCTGCACCGGGTGTGGGCAGAGGCCTGTGCTTCGTACTTCACGCCCCCAGTCTGAACTGGGTGTAGGCAGAGTCCTGCTGCTTCGTACTTCACGCCCCAGTCTGCACTGGGTGTAGGCAGAGGCCTGCCGCTTCGTACTTCACGCCCCCAGTCTACACTGGGTGTAGGCAGAGGACTGTGCTTCGTACTTCACGCCTCCAGTCTGCACTGGGTGTAGGCAGAGGCCTGTGCTTCGTACTTCACGCCCCCAGTCTACACTGGGTGTAGGCAGAGGCCTGTGCTTCGTACTTCACGCCCCCAGTCTACACTGGGTGTAGGCAGAGGCATGTGCTTCGTACTTTACGCCCGCAGTCTGCACTAGGTGTAGGCAGAGGCCTGCCGCTTCGTACTTCATGCCCCTAGTCTGCACTGGGTGTAGGCAGAGGCCTGTGCTTCGTAAATCATGCCCCCAGTCTGCACTGGGTGTAGGCAGGGGCCTGTGCTTCGTACTTCAAGCCCCCAGTCTACACTGGGTGTAGGCAGGGGCCTGTGCTTCGTACTTCACGCCCCCCGTCTGCACTGGGTGTAGGCAGGGGCCTGTGCTTCGTACTTCACGCCCCCGGTCTGCACCGGGTGTGGGCAGAGGCCTGTGCTTCGTACTTCACGCCCCCAGTCTGAACTGGGTGTAGGCAGAGGCCTGCTGCTTCGTACTTCACGCCCCAGTCTGCACTGGGTGTAGGCAGAGGCCTGCCGCTTCGTACTTCACGCCCCCAGTCTACACTGGGTGTAGGCAGAGGCCTGTGCTTCGTACTTCACGCCCCCAGTCTACACTGGGTGTAGGCAGAGGCCTGTGCTTCGTACTTCACGCCCCCAGTCTACACTGGGTGTAGGCAGAGGCATGTGCTTCGTACTTTACGCCCGCAGTCTGCACTAGGTGAAGGCAGAGGCCTGCCGCTTCGTACTTCATGCCCCTAGTCTGCACTGGGTGTAGGCAGAGGCCTGTGCTTCGTAAATCATGCCCCCAGTCTGCACTGGGTGTAGGCAGGGGCCTGTGCTTCGTACTTCACGCCCCCAGTCTACACTGGGTGTAGGCAGAGGCCTGTGCTTCGTACTTCACGCCCCCAGTCTGCACTAGGTGTAGGCAGAGGCCTGCCGCTTCGTACTTCACGCCCCCAGTCTGCACTGGGTGTAGGCAGAGGCCTGTGCTTCGTACTTCACGCCCCCAGTCTGCACTGGGTGTAGGCAGAGGCCTGTGCTTCATACTTCACGCCCCCAGTCTGCACTGGGTGTAGGCAGAGGCCTGCCGCTTCGTACTTCATGCCCCTAGTCTGCACTGGGTGTAGGCAGAGGCCTGTGCTTCGTACTTCACGCCCCCAGTCTACACTGGGTGTAGGCAGAGGCCTGTGCTTCGTACTTCACGCCCCCAGTCTGCACTAGGTGTAGACAGAGGCCTGCTGCTTCGTACTTCATGACCCCAGTCTGCACTGGGTGTAGGCAGAGGCCTGTGCTTCGTACTTCACGCCCCCAGTCTGCACTGGGTGTAGGCAGAGGCCTGTGCTTTGTACTTCACGCCCCCAGTCTGCACTGGGTGTAGGCAGAGGCCTGCCGATTCGTACTTCACGCCCCCAGTCTGCACTGGGTGTAGGCAGAGGCCTGTGCTTTGTACTTCACGCCCCCAGTCTGCACTGGGTGTAGGCAGAGGCCTGCCGATTCGTACTTCACGCCCCCAGTCTGCACTAGGTGTAGGCAGAGGCCTGTGCTTCGTACTTCACGCCCCCAGTCTGCACTAGGTGTAGGCAGAGGACTGTGCTTTGTACTTCACGCCCCCAGTCTGTACTGGGTGGAGGCAGAGGCCTGCCGATTCGTACTTCACGCCCCCAGTCTGCACTGGGTGTAGGCAGAGGCCTGCCACTTCGTACTTCACGCCCCCAGTCTGCACTAGGTGTAGGCAGAGGCCTGTGCTTCGTACTTCAAGTTCCCAGTCTGCACCGGGTGTAGGCAGAGGTCTGTGCTTCGTACTTCACGCCCCCAGTCTGCACTAGGTGTAGGCAGAGGCATGCTGCTTCCTGTTTCACGCCCCCAGTCTGCACTGGGTGTAGGCAGAGGCCTGTGCTTCGTACTTCACGCCCCCAGTCTGCACTAGGTGTAGGCAGAGGCCTGTGCTTCGTACTTCACGCCCCCAGTCTGCACTAGGTGTAGACAGAGGTCTGTGCTTCGTACTTCACGCCCCCAGTCTACACTGGGTGTAGGCAGAGGCATGTGCTTCGTACTTCACGCCCCCAGTCTGCACTGGGTGTAGGCAGAGGCCTGTGCTTCGTACTTCACGCCCCCAGTCTGCACTGAGTGTAGGCAGGGGCCTGTGCTTCGTACTTCACGCCCCCAGTCTACACTGGGTGTAGGCAGAGGCCTGTGCTTCGTACTTCACGCCCCCAGTCTGCACTAGGTGTAGGCAGAGGCCTGTGCTTCGTACTTCACTCCCCGGTCTGCACTAGGTGTAGGCAGAGGCCTGTGCTTCGTACTTCACGCCCCCAGTCTGCACTGGGTGTAGGCAGAGGCCTGTGCTTCGTACTTCACGCCCCCAGTCTGCACTGGGTGTAGGCAGAGGCGTGTGCTTCGTACTTCACGCCCCCAGACTACACTGGGTGTAGGCAGAGGACTGTGCTTCGTACCTCACTCCCCCAGTCTGCACTGGGTGTAGGCAGAGGCCTGTGCTTCATACTTCACGCCCCAGTCTGCACTGGGTGTAGGCAGGGGCCTGTGCTTCGTACCTCACTCCCCCAGTCTGCACTGGGTGTAGGCAGAGGCCTGTGCTTCATACTTCACGCCCCCAGTCTGCACTGGGTGTAGGCAGGGGCCTGTGCTTCGTACTTCACGCCCCCAGTCTACACTGGGTGTAGGCAGAGGCATGTGCTTCGTACTTCACGCCCCCAGTCTGCACTGGGTGTAGGCAGAGGCCTGTGCTTCGTACTTCACGCCCCCAGTCTGCACTGAGTGTAGGCAGGGGCCTGTGCTTCGTACTTCACGCCCCCAGTCTACACTGGGTGTAGGCAGAGGCCTGTGCTTCGTACTTCACGCCCCCAGTCTGCACTAGGTGTAGGCAGAGGCCTGTGCTTCGTACTTCACTCCCCCGGTCTGCACTAGGTGTAGGCAGAGGCCTGTGCTTCGTACTTCACGCCCCCAGTCTGCACTGGGTGTAGGCAGAGGCCTGTGCTTCGTACTTCACGCCCCCGGTCTGCACCGGGTGTGGGCAGAGGCCTGCCGCTTCGTACTTCACGCCCCCAGTCTGCAATGGGTGTAGGCAGAGACCTGCTGCTTCATACGTCACGCCCCCAGTCTGCACTAGGTGTAGGCAGAGGCCTGTGCTTCGTACTTCACGCCCCGGTCTGCACCGGGTGTGGGCAGAGGCCTGTGCTTCGTACTTCACGCCCCCAGTCTGAACTGGGTGTAGGCAGAGGCCTGCTGCTTCGTACTTCACGCCCCAGTCTGCACTGGGTGTAGGCAGAGGCCTGCCGCTTCGTACTTCACGCCCCCAGTCTACACTGGGTGTAGGCAGAGGCATGTGCTTCGTACTTCACGCCCCCAGTCTGCACTGGGTGTAGGCAGAGGCCTGTGCTTCGTACTTCACGCCCCCAGTCTGCACTGAGTGTAGGCAGGGGCCTGTGCTTCGTACTTCACGCCCCCAGTCTACACTGGGTGTAGGCAGAGGCCTGTGCTTCGTACTTCACGCCCCCAGTCTGCACTAGGTGTAGGCAGAGGCCTGTGCTTCGTACTTCACTCCCCCGGTCTGCACTAGGTGTAGGCAGAGGCCTGTGCTTCGTACTTCACGCCCCCAGTCTGCACTGGGTGTAGGCAGAGGCCTGTGCTTCGTACTTCACGCCCCCGGTCTGCACCGGGTGTGGGCAGAGGCCTGCCGCTTCGTACTTCACGCCCCCAGTCTGCACTGGGTGTAGGCAGAGGCCTGTGCTTCATACTTCACGCCCCCAGTCTGCACTAGGTGTAGGCAGAGGCCTCTGCTTCGTACTTCACGCCCCCGGTCTGCACCGGGTGTGGGCAGAGGCCTGTGCTTCGTACTTCACGCCCCCAGTCTGAACTGGGTGTAGGCAGAGGCCTGCTGCTTCGTACTTCACGCCCCAGTCTGCACTGGGTGTAGGCAGAGGCCTGCCGCTTCGTACTTCACGCCCCCAGTCTACACTGGGTGTAGGCAGAGGACTGTGCTTCGTACTTCACGCCTCCAGTCTGCACTGGGTGTAGGCAGAGGCCTGTGCTTCGTACTTCACGCCCCCAGTCTACACTGGGTGTAGGCAGAGGCCTGTGCTTCGTACTTCACGCCCCCAGTCTACACTGGGTGTAGGCAGAGGCATGTGCTTAGTACTTTACGCCCGCAGTCTGCACTAGGTGTAGGCAGAGGCCTGCCGCTTCGTACTTCATGCCCCTAGTCTGCACTGGGTGTAGGCAGAGGCCTGTGCTTCGTACTTCATGCCCCTAGTCTGCACTGGGTGTAGGCAGAGGCCTGCCGCTTCGTACTTCATGCCCCTAGTCTGCACTGGGTGTAGGCAGAGGCCTGTTCTTCGTAAATCATGCCCCCAGTCTGCACTGGGTGTAGGCAGGGGCCTGTGCTTCGTACTTCACGCCCCCAGTCTACACTGGGTGTACGCAGAGGCCTGTGCTTCGTACTTCACGCCCCCAGTCTGCACTAGGTGTAGGCAGAGGCCTGCCGCTTCGTACTTCACGCCCCAGTCTGCACTGGGTGTAGGCAGAGGCCTGCCGCTTCGTACTTCACACCCCCATCTGCACTAAGTGTAGGCAGAGGCCTGTGCTTCGTACTTCACGCCCCCAGTCTGCACTGGGTGTAGGCAGAGGCCTGTGCTTCATACTTCACGCCCCCAGTCTGCACTGGGTGTAGGCAGAGGCCTGCCGCTTCGTACTTCATGCCCCTAGCCTGCACTGGGTGTAGGCAGAGGCCTGTGCTTCGTACTTCACGCCCCAGTCTACACTGGGTGTAGGCAGAGGCCTGTGCTTCGTACTTCACGCCCCCAGTCTGCACTAGGTGTAGGCAGAGGCCTGCTGCTTCGTACTTCATGACCCCAGTCTGCACTGGGTGTAGGCAGAGGCCTGTGCTTCGTACTTCACGCCCCCAGTGTGCACTGGGTGTAGGCAGAGGCCTGCCGCTTCGTACGTCACGCCCCCAGTCTGCACTGGGTGTAGGCAGAGGCCTGTGCTTTGTACTTCACGCCCCCAGTCTGCACTGGGTGTAGGCAGAGGCCTGCCGATTCGTACTTCACGCCCCCAGTCTGCACTGGGTGTAGGCAGAGGCCTGTGCTTTGTACTTCACGCCCCCAGTCTGCACTGGGTGTAGGTAGATGCCTGCCGATTCGTACTTCACGCCCCCAGTCTGCACTAGGTGTAGGCAGAGGCCTGTGCTTCGTACTTCACGCCCCCAGTCTGCACTAGGTGTAGGCAGAGGACTGTGCTTTGTACTTCACGCCCCCAGTCTGCACTGGGTGTAGGCAGAGGCCTGCCGATTCGTACTTCACGCCCCCAGTCTGCACTGGGTGTAGGCAGAGGCCTGCCACTTCGTACTTCACGCCCCCAGTCTGCACTAGGTGTAGGCAGAGGCCTGTGCTTCGTACTTCAAGTTCCCAGTCTGCACCGGGTGGAGGCAGAGGTCTGTGCTTCGTACTTCACGCCCCCAGTCTGCACTAGGTGTAGGCAGAGGCATGCTGCTTCCTGTTTCACGCCCCCAGTCTGCACTGGGTGTAGGCAGAGGCCTGTGCTTCGTACTTCACGCCCCCAGTCTGCACTAGGTGTAGGCAGAGGCCTGTGCTTCGTACTTCACGCCCCCAGTCTGCACTAGGTGTAGACAGAGGTCTGTGCTTCGTACTTCACGCCCCCAGTCTACACTGGGTGTAGGCAGAGGCATGTGCTTCGTACTTCACGCCCCCAGTCTGCACTGGGTGTAGGCAGAGGCCTGTGCTTCGTACTTCACGCCCCCAGTCTGCACTGAGTGTAGGCAGGGGCCTGTGCTTCGTACTTCACGCCCCCAGTCTACACTGGGTGTAGGCAGAGGCCTGTGCTTCGTACTTCACGCCCCCAGTCTGCACTAGGTGTAGGCAGAGGCCTGTGCTTCGTACTTCACTCCCCCGGTCTGCACTAGGTGTAGGCAGAGGCCTGTGCTTCGTACTTCACGCCCCCAGTCTGCACTGGGTGTAGGCAGAGGCATGTGCTTCGTACTTTACGCCCGCAGTCTGCACTAGGTGTAGGCAGAGGCCTGCCGCTTCGTACTTCATGCCCCCAGTCTGCACTGGGTGTAGGCAGAGGCGTGTGCTTCGTACTTCACGCCCCCAGACTACACTGGGTGTAGGCAGAGGACTGTGCTTCGTACCTCACTCCCCCAGTCTGCACTGGGTGTAGGCAGAGGCCTGTGCTTCATACTTCACGCCCCCAGTCTGCACTGGGTGTAGGCAGGGGCCTGTGCTTCGTACCTCACTCCCCCAGTCTGCACTGGGTGTAGGCAGAGGCCTGTGCTTCATACTTCACGCCCCCAGTCTGCACTGGGTGTAGGCAGAGGCCTGCCGATTCGTACTTCACGCCCCCAGTCTGCACTGGGTGTAGGCAGAGGCCTGTGCTTTGTACTTCACGCCCCCAGTCTGCACTGGGTGTAGGTAGATGCCTGCCGATTCGTACTTCACGCCCCCAGTCTGCACTAGGTGTAGGCAGAGGCCTGTGCTTCCTACTTCACACCCCCAGTCTGCACTAGGTGTAGGCAGAGGACTGTGCTTTGTACTTCACGCCCCCAGTCTGCACTGGGTGTAGGCAGAGGCCTGCCGATTCGTACTTCACGCCCCCAGTCTGCACTGGGTGTAGGCAGAGGCCTGCCACTTCGTACTTCACGCCCCCAGTCTGCACTAGGTGTAGGCAGAGGCCTGTGCTTCGTACTTCAAGTTCCCAGTCTGCACCGGGTGGAGGCAGAGGTCTGTGCTTCGTACTTCACGCCCCCAGTCTGCACTAGGTGTAGGCAGAGGCATGCTGCTTCCTGTTTCACGCCCCCAGTCTGCACTGGGTGTAGGCAGAGGCCTGTGCTTCGTACTTCACGCCCCCAGTCTGCACTAGGTGTAGGCAGAGGCCTGTGCTTCGTACTTCACGCCCCCAGTCTGCACTAGGTGTAGACAGAGGTCTGTGCTTCGTACTTCACGCCCCCAGTCTACACTGGGTGTAGGCAGAGGCATGTGCTTCGTACTTCACGCCCCCAGTCTGCACTGGGTGTAGGCAGAGGCCTGTGCTTCGTACTTCACGCCCCCAGTCTGCACTGAGTGTAGGCAGGGGCCTGTGCTTCGTACTTCACGCCCCCAGTCTACACTGGGTGTAGGCAGAGGCCTGTGCTTCGTACTTCACTCCCCCGGTCTGCACTAGGTGTAGGCAGAGGCCTGTGCTTCGTACTTCACGCCCCCAGTCTGCACTGGGTGTAGGCAGAGGCATGTGCTTCGTACTTTACGCCCGCAGTCTGCACTAGGTGTAGGCAGAGGCCTGCCGCTTCGTACTTCATGCCCCCAGTCTGCACTGGGTGTAGGCAGAGGCGTGTGCTTCGTACTTCACGCCCCCAGACTACACTGGGTGTAGGCAGAGGACTGTGCTTCGTACCTCACTCCCCCAGTCTGCACTGGGTGTAGGCAGAGGCCTGTGCTTCATACTTCACGCCCCCAGTCTGCACTGGGTGTAGGCAGGGGCCTGTGCTTCGTACCTCACTCCCCCAGTCTGCACTGGGTGTAGGCAGAGGCCTGTGCTTCATACTTCACGCCCCCAGTCTGCACTGGGTGTAGGCAGGGGCCTGTGCTTCGTACTTCACGCCCCCAGTCTACACTGGGTGTAGGCAGAGGCATGTGCTTCGTACTTCACGCCCCCAGTCTGCACTGGGTGTAGGCAGAGGCCTGTGCTTCGTACTTCACGCCCCCAGTCTGCACTGAGTGTAGGCAGGGGCCTGTGCTTCGTACTTCACGCCCCCAGTCTACACTGGGTGTAGGCAGAGGCCTGTGCTTCGTACTTCACGCCCCCAGTCTGCACTAGGTGTAGGCAGAGGCCTGTGCTTCGTACTTCACTCCCCGGTCTGCACTAGGTGTAGGCAGAGGCCTGTGCTTCGTACTTCACGCCCCCAGTCTGCACTGGGTGTAGGCAGAGGCCTGTGCTTCGTACTTCACGCCCCCAGTCTGCACTGGGTGTAGGCAGAGGCGTGTGCTTCGTACTTCACGCCCCCAGACTACACTGGGTGTAGGCAGAGGACTGTGCTTCGTACCTCACTCCCCCAGTCTGCACTGGGTGTAGGCAGAGGCCTGTGCTTCATACTTCACGCCCCCAGTCTGCACTGGGTGTAGGCAGGGGCCTGTGCTTCGTACTTCACGCCCCAGTCTGCACTGGGTGTAGGCAGAGGCCTGTGCTTCATACTTCACGCCCCCGGTCTGCACTGGGTGTACGCAGAGGCCTGTGCTTCGTACTTCACGCCCCAGTCTGCACTGGGTGTAGGCAGAGGCCTGTGCTTCGTACTTCACGCCCCCAGTCTGCACTGGGTGTAGGCAGAGGCGTGTGCTTCGTACTTCACGCCCCCAGACTACACTGGGTGTAGGCAGAGGACTGTGCTTCGTACCTCACTCCCCCAGTCTGCACTGGGTGTAGGCAGAGGACTGTGCTTCGTACCTCACTCCCCCAGTCTGCACTGGGTGTAGGCAGGGGCCTGTGCTTCGTACTTCACGCCCCCCGTCTGCACTGGGTGTAGGCAGGGGCCTGTGCTTCGTACTTCACGCCCATAGTCTGCACTGGGTGTAGGCAGGGGCCTGTGCTTCGTACTTCACGCCCCAGTCTGCACTGGGTGTAGGCAGAGGCCTGTGCTTCGTACTTCACGCCCCCGGTCTGCACTGGGTGTACGCAGAGGCCTGCTGCTTCGTACTTCATGACCCCAGTCTGCACTGGGTGTAGGCAGAGGCCTGTGCTTCGTACTTCATGCCCCCAGTCTGCACTGGGTGTAGGCAGAGGCCTGCCGCTTCGTACTTCACGCCCCGGTCTGCACTGGGTGTAGGCAGAGGCCTGTGCTTCGTACTTCACGCCCCCAGTCTGCACTGGGTGTAGGCAGAGGCCTGTGCTTCGTACGTCACGCCCCCAGTCTGCACTAGGTGTAGGCAGAGGCCTGTGCATCGTACTTCACGCCCCGGTCTGCACCGGGTGTGGGCAGAGGCCTGTGCTTCGTACGTCACGCCCCCAGTCTGCACTGGGTGTAGGCAGAGGCGTGCTGCTTCATACTTCACGCCCCCAGTCTGCACTGGGTGTAGGCAGAGGCCTGTGCTTCGTACGTCACGCCCCCAGTCTGCACTGGGTGTAGGCAGAGGCCTGTGCTTCATACTTCACGCCCCCAGTCTGCACTGGGTGTAGGCAGAGGCCTGTGCTTCATACTTCACGCCCCCGGTCTGCCCTGGGTGTAGGCAGAGGCGTGCTGCTTCGTACTTTACGCCCCCAGTCTGCACTGGGTGTAGGCAGAGGCCTGTGCTTCATACTTCATGCCCCCAGTCTGCACTGGGTGTAGGCAGGGGCCTGTGCTTCGTACTTCAAGCCCCCAGTCTGCACTGGGTGTAGGCAGAGGCCTGTGCTTCGTACTTCACGCCCCCCGTCTGCACTGGGTGTAGGCAGAGGTCTGTGCTTCGTACTTCACGCCCCCCGTCTGCACTGGGTGTAGGCAGAGGCCTGTGCTTCATACTTCACGCCCCCGGTCTGCACTGGGTGTAGGCAGAGGCCTGTGCTTCATACTTCACGCCCCCCTTCTGCACTGGGTGTAGGCAGAGGTCTGTGCTTCGTACTTCACGCCCCCCGTCTGCACTGGGTGTAGGCAGAGGCCTGTGCTTCAGACTTCACGCCCCCGGTCTGCCCTGGGTGTAGGCAGAGGCCTGTGCTTCATACTTCACGCCCCCGGTCTGCCCTGGGTGTAGGCAGAGGCCTGTGCTTCATACTTCACGCCCCCGGTCTGCCCTGGGTGTAGGCAGAGGCCTGTGCTTCATACTTCACGCCCCCGGTCTACCCTGGGTGTAGGCAGAGGCCTGTGCTTCATACTTCACGCCCCCGGTCTGCCCTGGGTGTAGGCAGAGGCCTGTGCTTCATACTTCACGCCCCCGGTCTGCCCTGGGTGTAGGCAGAGGCCTGTGCTTCGTATTTCACGCCCCCAGTCTGCACTGGGTGTGGGCAGAGGCCTGTGCTTCATACTTCACGCCCCCCGTCTGCACTGGGTGTAGGCAGAGGCCTGTGCTTCGTACTTCACGCCCCCAGTCTGCACTGGGTGTGGGCAGAGGCCTGTGCTTCATACTTCACGCCCCCCGTCTGCACTGGGTGTAGGCAGAGGCCTGTGCTTCGTACTTCACGCCCCCCGTCTGCACTGGGTGTGGGCAGATCTTCACTTCAGTTATTTCTGAGTCCTTTCTTCCTCTGCTCGTCCACCGAGGCACCTCTAGGGGGCGCCGTGGAGGAAAGCTGAAGAAGGCAGGCCCCTTCTTGGCCTGTCCTCTTCCTTCCATCCAACATTCACACAGTGCTGTGCACTGTAGTCTAATCTTCAGGGCGCTGAGACATCAGGAGAAAGATGCTCCAGACAGCTAGAACTACACAGTCAGGCTGTTGTCACGCCAATCTGGTAGCTCATTGGGTTAATGTGTCAACTGTAGAAACCACTAGAACTTTTCTAGTCCCTGTTCATAATTCTCTCACACTGAATCACCCTTCCAGCTTTCAAAGGATGGTAAAATATGTAGCTGCACCCAGGGTAATACCTGTTTTTCATATTTACAGTATTCAAATCTGCAACTTGAGTGACAGTTAAAAGCAAGTAACAAATATTAAAAATTAATGAACGTTTTCTGTTTTGCCCCAAAGCCATTTGCCACAGCTGTTTTCTTGATCATGCTGGCTTTGGGCCATGTGTGTTCTCTGTATTTCATTTGTTCTTTTTGAATAATGTTTACAACGCAGCTAGTGAAACCAGCTACATGGAACAGGTGTAACATGCGAATGTTGTTGTGATTCCGACCCTCGTCTGGGGAAACAGCCTTGGAAGTCTGTTTGGAAGGCAGACGTTCGCCCTTCCAGGCAATAGCTTCTCCCTGGAGGGGTGCCCCTCCGCTTTTCATAACATCCCCCATTGTGCAGGCATGGTGCACCCCTCAGTTTGAAGAACTCTGGTTTAAACCATGTTACACATTCTGTAAAAAAAAAAAAAACAAAGGTCTTTGTCAGACCCATGTGCTGTCTTGGGTCCAAACACACTCCCTCGGCCTGACCCCTGTCCCTTGGTGCACCCGAAGGCGATCAGAGGGCAGGAGGGCTCCCTGTGTTTGGTGAAGGCCCTCGGTGATATGTTAAAGTGGTGCCCTTTCCCTTCACTTAAGTCTCCGGACAGGCAACAGTCTCCACAAAAACACACCTCAGAATAGAGAAATCCTCCTCATTTTCCTTCAGCAAACCATCAGGCTCCCGGGGACGTTGTCCAATGCTTGTCTCTTCCTCATCCCTGCAGCAGATGCCAACATTGGAAAGATGAAGTCCTTATTCCCGACTCCATCGGCCTGCTTTGTCCAGGCTGTAGCCATCTGGCCAGCCCTGCCAGACATGTACAGGACGGCTGGGTGCTGTTTGCATCACTCCGCAAGAGTGGGCCCACTCTGACAGGCATGGCATTACCAGCGACTAGGACCTTGACTCTGTCTGCCTCCGTGCCTCACTGGTTCTGAAGTTGGCATGGCTTCCAATGAAGCAATGGTCCCAAAGGCGCCAACCCCCATATGCTCAGGGCTACCTCCGATGCCATTACGGTTCCACCCTTGGAGCTGGCTTGGGCACTGCCTTCTAAACCTTTGAAGTCAGCTTACATCATCCGAGTAGCAAAAGGAGAGGTTCGAGCCTGTTTTGATGCCAACCCTTGAGACGCCCAACCCTAGGACTGAGGGAATTGCCACTACGGAGGAACTTATGGGATAAGATTTCCACGCTTCTGCCCCTCCTGAGAAAGAAGAAAATGGCTGATCACAGGGTGAAAACTGAAACTGACAACTTCCTCCCCTCTGACAATGCAAATGCTGGCATACTTTTGGATTCACAAGATGCAATGTCTGGGTGCATCTCCCAATGGGTCATTCCCTCATCCTTCTGGGCCTCCTTCAGAAGAAGTCTCTGTGTTCACTTTGGCGGTACGAAAAGCAGGCGAAACGTTGAAGCACTATAAATATATACATATATAAATGTATACATAATGCCTTTTTACACAAAAACACATTTTAGGAGAATATTTATGTTTTGGTAACCTCCTAGTAGGCTATACTGGCCAAATTTAATTTAAACTCTTTTAGAAAAGAGGACAACTATTCTTAAAATGAATTATTAATCCAGATTAGTGTTAAGAATACTCTTTCACAAACCTTGTTTTTTTTAAGAGTGAAGAAAGCAGGGTAATAAAGAAAGGCTGCAATCCAGAAGACAGGAAAACGGACACTGTTCCTTTAAGGAAGCGCACCCTACCGGAAACCAATCCTGCCTGGCAGGTAAGCCACTTTGTTTTAAGGTCTCGCCTGGCGTTGCAGCGCGCATGCGCTGCTCGCTCTGCGAGGGCTTCTTGGAATCGATACAGTTTCAGAAGGGGACTTTAAGTCACGCCCTTGTTTTCAATTGGCTTGCGTCATCGTTTATGTTAAACGCTGGCGCGTGATTGGAAATCAGGCTTTTTGTTACCGCCCTGTCCAATTTTAGGACGGCCCATCTGGACAGGCCGACGCCATCTTTGTTTGGCGTGACGTAGGAGGGTGTGCTGCTAGCTCTGTTTACGGGAAACACTGGCTCCTCATTGGAAAGCCTACCAGCTCCTCCCTCCCCCCCATCCAAAAGCAAACTCCCCAGAGTTGCGCTGTTCATTGTTCATGGGCTTACATCGTGGAGTTGCTGGAAGCGCCCCTTGCTTTTCTCTGCCCCGGGTGCTCGCACACACAGAGGTGGAAAGATTACCATCACACCGGGTGAAGTCCGGGGCTCGGGGCAGGTTCGTTATGCTTTACCCGCCCTCTCACACCGGGTGAAGTCCGAGGCTTGGGGCACGTTCCTCATTATGCTTTACCCGCCCTCTTCCTCCCATCACAATGCCCCTACATTTTCGCAAGATGGTGCTCATACTAAGGGATCCCGGGCTGTAAGCCAAGAGCCGTAGCACCGTCTACACAGGCACTCGGGGTGCTTTGTTTAAATTTTACTTCTATTCCTCCTTTGACAACAAAATGCCGACAGCTTGTTCTTTATGGGTTTACGTTCCTTCTGGTCTTTCTCACCATTCTCGGACATCGTGGAGTTGCTGGAAGCGCCCCTTGCTTTTCTCTGCCCCCGGTGCTCGCCGACTCACTGACCCTAAAGTCTGCTGCGCTAAAAAAATTGCTCGCCTGGTAAAGATTCCACCTGAATCTGTGTGTCGTGCAGCTGCTAAGATGAAGCTCCAAAGTTGAATAAGTGTCTTGCCCTGTGGTAGATTTAGAGAGATCGGGGGCACCATCTGCGTAGGCTTGAAGCGGCCGACCTTTTTTTTTTTTCTGGCTCTGCCTACAGCCTCCCTCCAACATGCCGTACAATACTTTCTCTCTCAGCCATCGGCCTCCTGGGACTTTTTCTAAACTCTCGCCATCCCCGGACCCAGGTTGCTCTTTCCTCTCCGCCCTCCTTTTTTTCGGCCGCACACACAGAGGTGGAAAGATTACCATCACACCGGGTGGAGTCCGAGGCCCGGGGCACGTTCCACGTTATGCTTTACCCGCCCTCTTCCTCCCATCACAATGCCCCTACATTTTCGCAAGATGGTGCTCATACTAAGGGATCCCGGGCTGTAAGCCAAGAGCCGTAGCACCGTCTACACAGGCTATCGGGGTGCTTTTTTAAATTTTACTTCTATTCCTCCCATGACAACAAAATGCCTCTATTGACTTTAATCAAATACCCCACTTTTCAGAACTTTGTCTCTCCTCTGCCCGTTTTGGGTTTCCCCTTCAGCCATCAAACGCCGCGAAGCCCAGGAGGCAGGAGCTGGTGAGCAGCGAGGCGCTGTAGATACCACGGAACAGGAGCTGGTGAGCAGCGAGGCGCAGTACATACCCCAGGGCAGGAGCTGGTAAGCAGTGAGGGGCTGTAGATACCCCGGGGCAGGAACGGGTGAGCAGTGAGGGGCTCTCTGCCCCAATTATTGTGCCCCCTACTGTTGTCACCTCTGCCCCCACTCGTCTCTGTCCATCCTGTGCTCCGATACTGCTTCCGCCCTGTCTACCCACAGTCTTCTGTCCTTTGTGCTCTCCCTCTCCACCCACATTCACTTCTACCTCTCACTTTTCTGTGCTCTCTGCCCTATCCTGACTTCTGACTGTACTCTTGTGCTCTCTGCCCTATCCTGACTTCTGACTGTACTCTCGTGCTCTCTGCCCTATCCTGACTTCTGACTGTACTCTTGTGCTCTCTGCCCTATCCTGACTTCTGACAGTACTCTTGTGCTCTCTGCCCTATCCTAACTTCGGACTGTACTCTCGTGCTCTCTGCCCTATCCTGACTTCTTGCAGTACTCTCGTGCTCTCTGCCCTTGTGCTACCTGCTACCTGCTACTTGCCTACTGTCACATTCACCCTCACGCCATCTGTCTCCTTCGATCTCTGCACTCTGCTCACTGCCCGCTCCTCCCTGTTCTCCTTGTTTATTCTGCCCTCTGACTCGCTCGCATCTTCTCTCTCTGCTCACTGTCCCTGTCCTGTCTGCCCTCCCGCTGTCCTCCGTGCCTATTCTACCCTTGGGGTCTCTTCCACCTCTCCTCTCTGCCTCCACCCTTTATACCCTCAGGGTTCACTGTGCACTGTCCCTTCATGTGCTCTCTGCCTCTGATCACTGTCCCTGTCCTGTCTGCCCTCCCCCTGTCCTCCGTGCCTGTTCTACCCTTGGGGTCTGTTCCACCTCTCCTCTCTGCCCCTTGGCTCTCAGCCTTCACCCTTTATACCCTCGGGGTTCACTGTACACTGTCCCATCACGTGCTCTCTGCCTCTGCTCACTGTCCCTGTCCTGTCTGCCCTCCCCCTGTACTCCGTGCCTGTTCTACCCTTGGGGTCTCTTCCACCTCTCCTCTCTGCCCCGCGGCACTCTGCCTCTACCCTTTATACCCTCGGGGTTCACTGTGCACTGTCCCTTCACGTGCTCTCTGCCTCCTGCACTTCCTGTTACATTCACCTTCACGCTGCCCTAGGTTTCTGCTTCCTTACCTCCCTGCCCCGACCCCTCTCTGGCACCAGTGGCACTTTGGGGCCCCAGCTCATATTTTCCTCATCCGCAGAGTTTGACCCTCAGCAAAAGAGAGAACAAGCATTTTCAATACAATAGGTCTCGCAGTTATGCGAGTTTGAGCTATTGACATTGCAAATGACAATGCCTTTATTTATGTTTTAAAACAAAAACAAAAATAAACGGCATTGTCATTTACAATGTCAATAGCTCAAACTCGTATAAATGCGAGACCTATTGCATTGCAAATGCTTGTTATGGAAAGCCACAGGAACTCCTAACTCTTTGCTTTGGGGAACAGAGAAAGTTGTTTATGTTTAAAATGAAGAGGAAGAGGAGGAGGAGGAGGAGGAGGAGGTAAGTAGTTTTTCCTTCTCCTCCAAGGGATCTTCGTAGTTATAACCACGTAATAGACCAAAAACCAAGGCGAATGTAGCCTATCCAAGAGAGTCCTCTAAGAAGCCTGATCCCCCTGCGCATGCGCTCTGGAATCTGACTCCGGACATTGTGAACGTGCTGACAGACTTCCAAGTGGTGGCCTTGGAGGTAAGTAGTTTTTCCTTCTCCTCCAAGGGATCTTCGTAGTTATAACCACGTAATAGACCAAAAACCAAGGCGAATGTAGCCTATCCAAGAGAGTCCTCTAAGAAGCCTGATCCCCCTGCGCATGCGCTCTGGAATCTGACTCCGGACATTGTGAACGTGCTGACAGACTTCCAAGTGGTGGCCTTGGAGGTAAGTAGTTTTTCCTTCTCCTCCAAGGGATCTTCGTAGTTATAACCACGTAATAGAACAAAAACTAAGGCGAATGTAGCCTATCCAAGAGAGCATGCGCATGCGCTCTGGAATCTGACTCCGGACATTGTGAACGTGCTGACAGACTTCCAAGTGGTGGCCTTACTTATTTTAAAATAGAGGAATGACCTAGTAAAGCCATAGTCACCGCTTTGCCCTTTGTAGAGTGGGCTTTAAACCTCTGCAGAACAATTTTATTTGCTAATAATAAGCGTGAATATGCAAAATGATCCATCTAGAAATGGACAGCTTCATTCTGGCTAAACTCGTCCGGAAGGCCCATAATTGGCAAATATGTGTTTAGTTTTTTCAAGGTTAAATTTTCGAAGCCTCCTAACATCAAGAGTATGAAGGGATCTTTCCACTAGAGAATTTGGATTATGAAAGTGTCATAAGGTTTCTGCACATACACAGAGCTATGCACAGGAAAATGGGACCCCGGAATACAGTGGTTTGCCACCATATACCGTAGCACCCAAAAACCCCAACCCAACTAGCTTAGCATCCCATTAGCACCCAAGTACTAATGTTTGGACAACCCAGAACACGGTATCTTTATCTCAGGACTCGCAGAAGCAAGAACACTCTTTCGTCACTCACTCGTACTTGTCCACAAGGTGCGTAGGAAGAGACACTGGATAGGTTAAAATGTTTATTCCAACTTACGTGCTCTAATGTACAGTACACGTGTCAGTACTAATAGCATAATGCATATGACTAATATAAGCAGCATGGTTACAATTCCATAGAATACAAACGGGGAAAGCATCTCAGAGCTCAGTGGATAAACGTATAAATAACATTACCACCCTCCCCTTGCAGTAAGATAGTTTATTATAATAATAGAAGACCTCTGGGCTTTGACTAGCGAACCCCCATACCTCAGTCTCTAGATGCAGAATTACATCAGCAGGACATCATAGCTCTTCTCACTGAAAGGGATTTCTCCAAGTGTGTTAAGTGCTAGTAAACCACAGTATTAAAAGCATACCAAATTCTTCATGGCAATTGCACCTAATGTTATGTCTGGGTGCGCGAGACTGGCCATATCAGGAAGAACCAAAATACATTGCTATGCGACCTTGTACATGTTTGTGCAGACTGAGCCCAAAAAGGTGAACAACAGAAAATGCAGACAGTGCAAAAGAACTTGGCACGAGCAAAGGGCGAGGGAGGCCCGGCTCAGTGTAACGTGCGCAAAGAAAAGCAGCATGGCAGCCAGGCCTAGGCCAACATAACAAGGCAGGTAACAATCCACAAGACACCCTCCCCTGGTCAGTCCAGCGGCCAGGACAGAGGCCCATCAGAGGAAAAACAGAGCCGTTGGAGCACAGGGAGCGCCCAAACGGCGAAGGGCAGGTCAATCCATGAAAGTGTAAGTGCAGAGAAAAGCCATACCCTCCAGGAGTTCATCATTGGAATTGTCAAAAAACATAGCTGCCATCCAATCCATGAGATCAAAGAGCAGGAATGCTCCTCAACTAAGGGAGCATCCAGAAGCAATGCGGGACAGCTTGCGTGATAATTGAAACAGCTTCGTTGTAGGAGATCCTGGGCAGCCGCCCAGATATCCCATTGCGCCAAAATCCCCAGTGCAGCCGCACGCGCCATACAGCCAGCAACGGAACAGTCCTGCTCATGGGCCTCTAAGGGACCCATCAACTGAACAAAATCCGGAACAGACAATGACGAATTGGAGAGGCAATAATCCAGAGTCCAGGTGAAAGGACAGCGGACACAAGTCATCACAGGTTGCACGCAAGTGAAATACGCAAAGCGAAATGAAAGAGTATATGACACACCCAGTGTCGCCAATGGCAAGACACCAAAACCGGCCAAAAGGCGCTCACGGAGCAGCTGGAGGCGTTCTGGATCGAGCAGGTCCCATCGGGGAGCAGCCATTGCGCAGAAAGCAAATTAAGAGTAAGACACCAGCCGCTAAAGCGAGGATCAACGGGAAACCGCCAAAGACACTGGAAAAAATAGAATGTATGAAAGCCGGGATGGCACCAAAAATAGTTTGGAAGGAGGACACCAAGCCCGACCCCACGACCTTAAAAAAGTGCATTAGGCCTTCAGTGTTAGATGCGTTAAAAATACGATGTATTAACTCCCCAAAATGTTGGGGGAGATTAGTGTTTAAAAGGGCCTGTATTTCACTGTGGGTACTCGCCACCTGGAGAATGAATGTCTCCCGGGCGGACGTGAGCATAACTTCCTCGTTTAATAATAGTGCCTTTATTCTGCTCAGTCTATTGAAATCTGCTTCCATGGTAGGGATGGAAGGCCAAATAGAGATATCAACCTTGCCATGTGGGGGAGGATAAAGCACATTTTTGCAGCAGACAACTCTGTGCGAAACTGTTACAATGTAAGGAATGCCAGCCTGCAGGCCACAACAGTTTTCGTTATTTAAAAGTAAATAACTACCATTGGAAAGGAGAGTGAAAGTAGGAGAAATAACAGGAGCAGGAATACCTTTCAGCACACAAGCAAGATTAGGAGCGGAAACGCTACATGAGCCATGCAATTTAATGTGTTTACAAATAAGCGAATGACCCATAGTCGAGTCGCAGTACTCCCCGTGAGAAAGACTTCCTTGCCGTCCCGAAGGCATTTATACATGAAAGGCAAGGACCAGAGTTCATGCAGGAAAGCACTGCCCAAGGGCCGGTAACGGCCCACAGGATAATGTTTCATGCACGAGTCAGATTCAAACAAGGAAAAAGGTAAAGCGATAACCCCATGGACTAGCCATACAGCAGAATCGAGTTCTGCAACAGAGAACGGCAAAGGATCCATCTTTTCGATATGTAATAGAGTGTAAGTTGCATCTTTCATGGACATAAATTGCTGTTTGTCAGTTAAGTTAAAAGGTAGAAACAAGGCAGAGGTGTTCAAAAATGCCAAGGAACTTTACCTAACTTGAGCGTTTGTAAAGTCCATGCAAACTGCATAACTGAACGCAATTGATTCTGACCATGATATAACACAGAAACATCATCTTGTACAATATCAACAACAGAGGACACAATATTCTCTAAAGTATAAATGCGGGAAGACAGGGTATTAATACTATTGTCAACAACAGCAAGCACCTTTTCCAAATTTGCTTGATCTATTTCCCGAAGACGGGAAGCAGCTTCCATTTGTGATAGCTTCCAGAGTTCATTATATGTCTCATAAATGAATCTTTTAGGTCGGGGACCACGAGGTCCCAAAACAAAGTCGGACAGATCAATATTGCCTGAAAGGAGGGACAAATGTTGTTTAACAGAATCAAGGGACGAATGTTGCAGCCATTGTTTGCATAATTTACCAACAGAATATGTAGTGACAGTACGGGAAGCAGTAAATCTCGGATCAGGCCTATTCTGTGTGTAGCTAGTACCAGAATCGTGAAAACGTATTTGACATGCGTTAGATGATATAGGCCATACTAACCAGGGTGACTGAACCAGCTCAGAAACATTAAATGAATTATTCTGTAATAGAGCCTGCAGGGACACGAGGGACATATTGAATCGTGAGCTTTCATTGGGAAAACTCGACAGGGATGGTATGGATGGAGTATTCAATTGTTTAGTGGTTGCTAAGCCCCAACATGTAGTCTGATAGATGGAGACATTGAGGAACATAATTTGTGTAGGGATGAGGCAAGCACGGTGTAATGCCTCGGTTCCCTGTACCTGCCATGGCTTGGAGCCCCAAATGGATTTCAAATCTATTGTATCCTCCCAGTACTCATAACCACCCACTGCTAGGGCACTCAAAAAGGAACCCGAATAAAGCAATTTGGTGTGTGTTAACATAATTTTCTGAGTTGATGTGGTATTAAGTCTAAAATAATAGGATGCAGGGTTTGACCGATTAAAATCAGTAAAATAGGTAAACTTATTTCGAAGAGTCTGTGAGCTACCTGGCAAGGGGTTCGGACAATGTTCCCATTGGGTGTAGTTAACAGAACTACGCAGGGCACTTGGCTTATGGAGAAAATGATTACCCCAATGTTGGTAACAATACAAATCGGCATAATTCGCAGAATTCATATATAAATCCTCAGCATTAAAAGATGCATAATATTTTAAATCGGCAAACAATGCTTCAACGGCATGCACATCCCAATCATCAGAATGAATATTATTTTGTACTACATCACCCATTGAAACACGAAGGACATTAGGTACATTAATAATTTCCGTCGGACCATGGATTTGATAGTTCACCGCATCCCATACGATGCCATCAGCAACTGGAAAAGCTGAAATGTTCACAAATGTGTGGTCACGCTTCATGATGTGAGACGAGGAATGAGGAGCCAAAGTTCCAGAAACATAGTCTACAGCAGAGCGTTCAGGTAAATAGTGACCATTGATCAGTAGAAAAAACACTGTGACAAAGCCAATGGACATGAACAAAAAATCAAGAAAAGTACCAACCAGATGTATGTCCAGGGTGGAATCAAAAAATTGTCTCTAAACCAGGATATAAAAATACTGAACTTGGATGGAACTTTTGAAGATGTGGAATCCGAATCAAAGGAATAACGAGTCGGGCCAAGTGGCGTTGTTGGTTGATGTGCCACCGATTCTGATGCAGGATAAGTATACTCGTCCTCGTCGATATTGGTGGAGAGTTGGGGATCAATCGTAGTTTCAGGCAAAGTAGAGGATTCAGGCAAATCAACCATCTCAATTACAGCATCAGCGATCGTTCGTGCAGATGGACTATGAACATATGTCCGATAAATGGCAGGACAAGAGACCGCTGGTGTGACACTATTCAGGATCGGCCAGGCGCTGTAGCTTGACATTTTCCACTGAGATGTATCTGTTCTCCTTGCGACCAGGAAGCGGTGGTAAAATGACTGTACGTGTTCCCTTCAAGCCCAGAACTGGAACCGGTGCACGAAAAGAGGGGCCGAATTCTTTTTGTTTTCAACCTTTTCTCGAACCAGTTCTCCAACCTTTGGAAGCCAGCCGGCTACCGGAATCTGCAACGCAGGATCTGTGGCTGAAGGCAAATGTGTAGTTGCAAGTTTGTCTCGGGCTTCTTGTAAGTCCTGTAACATAGCAGAATGGTTATCTACATCAAACTTGGCGGATTGCGCCGCGATGTCTGGACCCTCAAGGTCAGGCACAAACATTCTTATGCCAAAGAGCATTTCGTATGGGGTCCGCCCACCCAGAGGTCTTCTAGGGAGATTATTAAGTGCACGCTGAACGGTATACAAATGGGCCAGCCAGTTCCTGCCAGTACCTATAACCCTAGCTGTTAAGGATTGCTTTAAGTCACGGTTCATTCGTTCAACGATAGAGTTGCCCTCAGGCCTATACGGAGACGAAAATTTCACCCGCACCCCAAGCGAAGCCATTGCATCCTTGTAAGCCCTAGAGGCAAACGCTGGACCTTGGTCCGAATGGAAGGTGCCGCATGCGAAAATTCCCACAAAGACACGCAAATCCCTGATTACATTTCGGGCGTCAGCACTCCGTTGTGGCCAGACCCAGAGAAACCGTGTGCACGAGTCCACTGCCACTAAGATGTATTTATAGGCAGTGTCTGATGAGAATGGACCGCAGTGATCCAAGTAAACACACCCAAAGGGTCTGTTAGCAATGCAGAGCGGGGTTTGTGGTGGACGTGTTACCGTTGAAGGCTTAATCTGTTGACAAACATCGCAAGAAAGCACAAAAGCACGGGCGTCTTTATACAATCCACGCCACCAATAACGCTGCTGCAAGATGGAAACTGTAGCTGACACACCTGCATGAGCCGAAGCCATGCCTTCGTGTGCAGCTGATATCAAGGCACTCCTGCGGTCCGCGTTGGGGATCAGCCGATCTCCAACGTCAGGTATAGTTACATAAGGAACCTGATCGGGACTTAATGTGTAAGAATACTTGGAAGGGAAACCTGTAGGGTAATTATTACCTTCCTTGGTTGCAGCAATAGCTGCTAATATAACAGGGTCTATTTTAGACATGGACCTGGTAACCGCTGCTACTGAACACGTGACTACTGCTGAACGGGCAGCTTCATCTGCCAGATCGTTACCTATAGCGTGTGCGCCCACCCGCTGATGGCCTAAGGTGTGAACCACCTGTGTGAGGGGCAGACGTTGTTGCAATTCTGCCACTCGAACCCAAAGCATTTTATGCTTAATTGTGCTCCCTTTTGCGTCCTTGTAGTCGTTTTTCGACCAGAAAAACAAATTGTCATTGTAAGATTGTACACAGTAAAAAGAATCACATACAATAAGAGTGGTCTCATCCTGAGAAGCGAACTCAAGCGCAAGAAGCAATGCATGCAGCTCGGCCAATTGTGCGGTACTATCTCCAAGTGTGCGAGTATGCACTGCAGAGGATTTGAACTTTCCATCTACAAAGGAACCCGCTACAATAGCAAATGCAGCTGAATAAGCGTGCTTGGACCCAGTGGCCGGTTGCGCCGAACCATCGGTGTAGATCACACATTTGTAATCCTCAAGCGGTAATAAAAACAAAGGAGGAGGATGAACGAATTCATACTGCAAAAACTCCTGAGTCTGCAGAGAAGAATCAAAAACAAAAGTGACGTCCGAAGACGTCAAGGATGTAGCCCATTGTATCCAACGGGGATGCATTGCTTTTGAGTTCGGTACACTTGCCTTTGTTACTGCCTCTAGGGCAGGACAGGGTGTTACCACCAGAATTCGCTTTCCCTGTGCCAGTGCGCGTTCTTTTAGAATCGCCATTTGCACTGCAGTTAGAACTTTTTCGATAGAGGTAAAGCGCAATTCAGCGGAAGTGTACAGATGTGACTTGTATGCGATGGGTACTGTATCACCTTCATTAAAGGTTAAGTATGTGAATCCCACCGCCCCGGAATTATTCTAATCACCAGGTTTGTGTGGTTATCACGAGTCAAAAGATATTTAGACTCCAAAAGGTCTGTCTGCAAAGACTGCAGAATTGAGGTATGCTCAGGCAGCCAGCAAGACCTTGAATAAGTAGGTTGTATCAGAGCATACAAAGGCTTGATACGCTGGGCATATTCGGGAATGTAGGTACGCCCGAAATTCAAGAAACCCAGCAAAGACTGAAGTTTCTTCAGAGTGTTTGGGGGCACAGATGTGCACATTTTTCCAAGAAATGGGGGCTAAGCCCTTACCTTCGTTGTTGAGCTCATAGCCCAAGAACAGAACGGTAAATTCAGCAATGTGTGATTTAGCAAAGTTAAATTTGTAACCCTGCTCCGCAAATTCAAGAATAATGCGGTCCACACGGGACAAATGCGGAAATAATTCGTCGTCCGTCAGATAGATGTCATCTACGTACGAACATGCGTCTTGATCAATGTCATTTAACAAAGAAACAACACGGGCGGCGAATATACCCGGACTATTTTTGTAGCCCATGGGTAAACGCCGGAACTGGAATAATTTACCACCGGAAGTGAATGCGGTCCATTGACCACTCTCCGGGGCTAGGTTGTGTGTGTAGAAACTGTTTGAAAGGTCAAGTGTCGTTTTGTATTTTTACGAACAAGACTGTCTACAAGCGCAGAACTGTGTGTATTTTGCACCGCAAAGTTCCGACAATGAGTATTTAAGTGCCGGTAATCCAAAACTAAGCGGTACGTTCCATCGGATTTAGAAACCACGAAAAGGGGATTGTTCATAGGTGATACGCATGGTTCAATTACTCCCTGATATTCCAACTGTGTCAGAATTTCGGAGACGGGGCCTTTTGCCTGCCGTTTGATGGGATATTGGGGTTGTGGCTGCGGTAGTGACCGCAAAGGTATTGCATGAGGAGGTGATTCTTCATCCCATCCCACATGGTTGCGGTATAACGCTGGTGCCAGGTACACAGCCCACTCAGCTGCAAGTGCTTCAGCTTTGTCTTTTGGGACATGCCGTGAGAAGCTTGGAAGGATTACCTCCTCTCCTTTATGTGCAGCGAGAACGAATGGGGGTGGCCAATCCACCTCTGCTAACAAAATGTCATATGAAGAGGTTAGATTTTCCCAAAAATCCCTTTTATTTCACGCGGTATGTCACCTTCAATTTGTATGACTATATTATATAGTCTGTCAGGGGGTGCCACTCTCGTGTCAGCTGTCTCTACAGTAACGAATGTTTCAGTTGCTGTCGCCTCCATATGAGGACGTAGCGCCTCCCGCACTATGGTAACTTCCGCGGCGCTGTCTAGGAGGGTCACTGCCCACGTCCAATTCTGGAGTCTCGTTCTCACGGTCTGAGGCATATTTCGCTGTGACAGCGGCAACTTTTTTCTTCTGAAATTGCGGTCGAGGAAGATGAAAGTCTTCTGCTTTCCCTCTGACTTGTTGTCGAGGTTGGTCTCGCTCCTGGGGAGCCTCTCGGCCCCTTCCTCTATCTTGCCGTCCTCCTCCACCAGCCTGTGACGACGTCTGGGCCTGTGAAGAACGAGGAGAACGCGTATCAGAGCTCTGAAACCTTTCTGGTGATTTAATCCTTGACCTATCACGTAAATCATAAGTACGTTCAGAAGAAACCGAAACTGGGGAAGCGCCTCTCGACCCCGGCTTCTTTTGTTGCTTACCCTGTTTTTTCTGTCTCCAACTCTTTTTAGTGAAGACTGGTCTATCATCTTTCTCAGATGCACTTTTTGTTTGTGTAACTTGTGTTTGCGATTGAGTTTGCATTTTTACAAAAGGCTTGTTGCCCAGGCTATTTCTTCCAATTGTTTTATAAGCCCGGGCTATAATTTTCGGTAATTCGCGAGGCCTGTCCAACTCTGGGACTAAAGCCAAAGCATTTGCTACTTGAAAGTTCATAGCATCGCCCTTGACATTTCCAAGGATCAGCTCAGCTACTACATCAAACACTCCCACTAGTCTCATCCCTAATTCCACAGCCGCTTCAGGGCCATGTTCATCTTGTACTTTTTAATTACAGAGGGTAGAACCGTCATGGAAGGAGTTCCAAAACATTTTGAATAAACTGCTGCGAATACCTTACCCCAGTTTTCACATGATGTCAAATCGGGGATTATGTCTTTTGGCAAACTTATCGTGAGGATGCGGTGTTTATCTACTGGGGATGTATGTGGAAACACTGCTTCTATCTGATCGAACTTTTCTGCAAGCCAGTAAGGATAGTCGTCCTTATTTTGTGGACGTTTGCCCATCACAGAATTTACCATGACAGGACTTATGGTCACTCCAGCGGCTATAGCTGGTTGGCCTGCGACTACAGGAGCAACTCCATGTAGGCTACCTGTAACGTATGTCACTAGGGCTCGATGCACTCGTACCAATTCGGTATGCATAGTGCGCAGTTCGCAAGCGGTAATGCCAGATAATTTGGATGCGGGGTATACCCGGCCAATACAGGCCAAGTGGCCCCCAGAATGGATAAGGGGCCTAAACGGACTGCGGTAGTTGGTTGTGGTAGGGCGCCATTAAACCAAACACGGTGCTGCCAAGCCGTGAGAGGTACTTCAAGAGTGGTATAGGGTCGATAGGCAGCAGGAATAGCGGTGGGCTTATATTCATGAAACAGCTTATCACCTGCATCCACCGCCTCAAAAGTGATCCAAGTGTAAAACACTTCAAAGTGATAAGCCGCATCGGCTTGAACCACAAAGACCAACTCGACCCCAGTATCGGGCACTCCATACACAGCTAAGTGGTCCCGGAGTGCTCCTCGACTATGTGCAGCAATCGCCACACCAGCCATGACTAAACAGTTATATTTGACAACCTAACAGGGAGCACAAAATGGGTTTTTAACTAACCTTTTTAATAACATCAAGCTTGAAAGAACCTATAAAACATTCAATATAGGAGGTATCACCGTCACATACGCCTCCGGAAGCGTACGCGAGGGGTTTGTGGACAAGCACAAGTACTACTCAAGCGTCTCGCAGATAAGCCGCCTCACGTTGGTCGCGCCATGTCATAAGGTTTCTGCACATACACAGAGCTATGCACAGGAAAATGGGACCCCGGAATACAGTGGTTTGCCACCATATACCGTAGCACCCAAAAACCCCAACCCAACTAGCTTAGCATCCCATTAGCACCCAAGTACTAATGTTTGGACAACCCAGAACACGGTATCTTTATCTCAGGACTCGCAGAAGCAAGAACACTCTTTCGTCACTCACTCGTACTTGTCCACAAGGTGCGTAGGAAGAGACACTGGATAGGTTAAAATGTTTATTCCAACTTACGTGCTCTAATGTACAGTACACGTGTCAGTACTAATAGCATAATGCATATGACTAATATAAGCAGCATGGTTACAATTCCATAGAATACAAACGGGGAAAGCATCTCAGAGCTCAGTGGATAAACGTATAAATAACATTACCACCCTCCCTTGCAGTAAGATAGTTTATTATAATAATAGAAGACCTCTGGGCTTTGACTAGCGAACCCCCATACCTCAGTCTCTAGATGCAGAATTACATCAGCAGGACATCATAGCTCTTCTCACTGAAAGGGATTTCTCCAAGTGTGTTAAGTGCTAGTAAACCACAGTATTAAAAGCATACCAAATTCTTCATGGCAATTGCACCTAATGTTATGTCTGGGTGCGCGAGACTGGCCATATCAGGAAGAACCAAAATACATTGCTATGCGACCTTGTACATGTTTGTGCAGACTGAGCCCAAAAAGGTGAACAACAGAAAATGCAGACAGTGCAAAAGAACTTGGCACGAGCAAAGGGCGAGGGAGGCCCGGCTCAGTGTAACGTGCGCAAAGAAAAGCAGCATGGCAGCCAGGCCTAGGCCAACATAACAAGGCAGGTAACAATCCACAAGACAAAAGTAGGTTGGTAATAAAGTGATCTGATTTACATGGAAGTCTGGCACTACTTTGGGTAGAAAACGTGGATGAGTCAATTATCTTGTTCCTATGGAAGCTATAGTAGGCTCATGGCAGCCAATAGCTTGTATCTCGTTAACTCTGCGAGCTGAGGTAACAGCGACAAGGAATGCAGGCTTCCGAGTGAAATGATGTCAGGGTCCTTATGTATTGGCTTGAAAAGTGGACACATTAGCTTTGAGAGGACCATGTTAAGCTCTCATGGAGGACAAGGCCTCCTGACTGTTGGGAAGATCTTCCTAATACCTTCTAGAAAGTCCTTAACCGCTAGCACTTTGAAAAAAAGAAGTTTGTGAAGGATGTTTTCTGTATACAGAAATAGATTCAAGGTGCACCCTAAATGAAGATACATTCACCCCCAATCTCACAAAGTGGTAAAGGTGGGGAAAATAGCCTCTTCCTGACATCTGGAAGGATCAAAGCTGTTCAAAAGACACTAGATGCAAAAGCTCTTTCACCTAAACTCATACAGTGTTCTGAGTGATGGATTCTAAACTTCTTTTAGAATTTCCATATAGTCTTGGGGGAGATTCAGAGGCCCATATTACATGAACTCAGGATCCAGAACTCCAAGTTCAACAATCAGGGTTGGGCTGAAGAATCTGGCCCGAACTTGAAGAGGAGATCCAGCCTGCATGGCAGCCTCTTGTGTGGTCTCTTTGAAGGATGAAGGTCAGAGAACCACCACTGGTATGGCTGCTCCAGGGATATCGGAATCCTTTGAGCCTTGTAGTATGTTAGCTTGATGGTAACTGCTGGACTCTGGTAAAGTGAATATAAACTTCCGCAACCAGAGACCATTAACTTCCGTCCCTGGTTGGTAAAACCTGGAAAAATAACCTATCCATGTAATGTTCTCTGAGTTTGCAAAGAGGTTGTGAAAGAAGTGTCTTGAAGCCAATAGAAGCCTTATACATGTTTATTGTAAAAATACAGATAGCTACGTACGAATTTGCAAGTCATCGGACCAGCGTTTCATTGTCTGAGCAGTTGGAGCATACAGTGCTAAATTCACTTAATTTTTAACCACCTTTTATATTTTTTCTACAATGCAGCAAGCGGAGGATAGAACACATTATTTAACTGAAACTCATGGTAGCAGCTAACCAGTAGGTGCGCAGCTCTTCCCAGGGGAAGAATGTAAGAAGTCCTTTGAGAAGATACAGTGGGGTTTGGCAGAAAGCTGACTTCACTAAATTTGAGGGTTCTTGCTTGTCTTTGCCAGTGTTAAACCAAAGCGACGCTTACTAGAAAAAAATAGGCTAAATGCACAAAATGGCAGCAGGTTTAAAATGGTTTCATGTCCAGTGATGCAAAGACTTTGGTAATACTTTAAGCAGGTGTACAATGATTCTAAATGATCTATTTGAGGGAATCCTCATTTGCAAAAGATGTTGTGCAGCATTTGTGCACTTAAACCCGCTTGTAGTTCACTTGAAAACCTCTGCTGAGCGAGTCTGCTTCTGAGTTTTGAGTTTCACAAAGATGAACTGTGATGATTTGCCTGGCAATGAGCCATTTCCAAAGTGTCTGTGCTTCAAGAGATAGAATTCTGGACCTTGTCTCTCTGTCTTAAGTAGGGCCCTGTTGTGGTATGGTCTGTCCGCGCTAGTCCACAGTTCTACATAAAGGATGAGAGGAAAACCTTGAGGTCAAAATGAATTTCTCTTACCGCAAAAGGTTTATGTGGTACAATCTCTCCTTCTTGGACCATACTCCTTGGTACAACCTCTCCTTCTTGGACCGTGCTCCTTGGTACAACCTCTCCTTCTTGGACCATGCTCCTTGGTACAACCTCTCCTTCTTGGACCGTGCTACTTGGTACAACCTCTCCTTCTTGGACCATGCTCCTTGGTACAACCTCTCCTTCTTGGACCGTGCTCCTTGGCACAACCTCTCCTTCTTGGACCATGCTCCTTGGTACAACCTCTCCTTCTTGGACCGTGCTCCTTGGCACAACCTCTCCTTCTTGGACCATGCTCCTTGGTACAACCTCTGCTTCTTGGACCAAGCTCCTTGGTACAACCTCTCCTTCTTGGACCATGCTCCTTGATACAACCTCTCCTTCTTGGGCCGTGTTCCTTGGTACAACCTCTCCTTCTTGGACCATGCTCCTTGGTACAACCTCTCCTTCTTGGACCATGCTCTTTGGTACAACCTCTCCTTCTTGGACCATGCTCCTTGGTACAACCTCTCCTTCTTGGACCATGCTCCTTGGTACAACCTCTCCTTCTTGGACCATGCTCCTAGGTACAACCTCTCCTTCTTGGACCATGCTCCTTGGTACAACCTCTCCTTCTTGGACCATGCTCCTTGGTACAACCTCTCCTTCTTGGACCATGCTCCTTGGTACAACCTCTCCTACTTGGACCATGCTCCTTGGTACAACCTCTCCTTCTTGGACCATGCCCCTTGAAGGTGATCCACGTGCACACCCCATTCTAGTGTGGAATCTTATGTCACCACAGTCTGTGTAGGAATGTCCCGATGGCAAGGCATACCTTTAAAGAGGTTCTGTGCATAGCAGGGAGATATTGTTTCACAGCTGGTGTAAGGATCCGCTTTTCTTTCGATTTGCCTGAGTACTAACACTGCTGGCCTCCCAGGCACTGCTGAGGCACATGCATGCGGGACCAGGAAGATGAAGGATCCCATCGACCCCAGCAGAGATGCAAACTGGCAGGCTCTCAGATGTGAAGTCTTCAGAAGATTGCAATATTTAATGCATAAAGAAGACAATCTCTCATCCGAAGGATACTCTCTCGCCTCTCAAGGATCCAGTAATGCACCTGGGTAATGGATGGATTGAACTGGACCGATGGATTTTGGTTGATTTACTGTTAGACCAAGTTGTTGGGGGATGGAGATCATTAATTGAAAATAACATAGGATCTTCTGAAAGATTGATGCTGTGACATCTCTTTAAGCTTTCTTTTTACACACACACAAATATATATATATATATATATATATATATGCAATAAAATTACATATCATGATAAACATTTAGACATTTACAAATCACAATTCAACAATATAAAAACTTTTTAATACAAATGTTAAAAACACCTAAATAATCTGATAGACACAAATTCATAAATGAGCAACCTCTCTGGACCGGGAACTAACAGCCAGTGAAATTTGTCTTACAACTTGTTAATTTGACGATTTATGTAGACAGCACCCCACAGGGGAAAGGCTTCCCTGTCTTTTTTGTAGTTGCTGACTCTCTTCAAATTTAACACAATCTTCTGCGTTTCGGTGGGAATATATAATTAAAAACCACCTTCCTCAGGACTAACAATTTTCTTCCCTCAGCCACATTGTTCACTGATATATTTATAGTTCACCTATCATAGAAAGATAAACATAAAGATAAAAACCGATCTTATTACTCTTCCTAGTTCCATTTGTAACTTCAACATTTATTTATAAAATGAAACTATCTTTCTCTTCTTTACACACTTTATTTACTAATCTTAATTGCCCTCATACATTTAGATCAAATTAAATAAAAAAGCCTCTGACAGTGCTGCAACACATGTGTGTGGTTTATTCTCGATCACCAATCCACAAATCATTTTGTATATAATCCTATAAATACACACACGTTTAATGCGCTTCGTAAAGGGGAGACCCAGTAGTTCAACATCAAATTCTTATTAACTATCATACACCACTATCCTATCATACAGATTACCCATTCATTCATGGTCAAACATCTTCATAATGCATGACTACACTCACCAGTGTAAAAAAACACTCGGGAAGGTGTGGCTCCTCTAATAATTTGGAAATGCACACTTCGGTAATTTAATATGGATCAGGACTCTATAAACATAGATAAATCAAATGGAACACTTATTTAGTACACTGTTCTCTTCTTGTAAATGGAATATATTAATCTTTTTGTTCCCTTTTCAATTAATTTGGACAGATACCTCAATTTATCCTTTATTTCCCTTTTTATCCTGGTGCATACCTCGATAAATTGGTGTGGATCCGGAATCTATAAAAATAGATAAGTAATAAAAACCACTTATTCAATGGGCACTAAACTCTTAATGTGAATAAAATCCATTGGTCTCATTACAGGTAATTTGGACAGATACCTTGATTAAATCTTATTTCCGTTTTTTCTGCAGTGGGTAGTGCAATTAATGTGCACTTAATTTAAGTTAACACCCCTCCTGTATAGATATTAGTAATTCGAGATGTCCTAATCTATCCCATCTCTTATCGGGAGATCTAATTCTCCTGTGTCTCAAACAATCATAGAACATAATTTATCAAACATAATTTATCTATCCTCTCACCTTATATGTAGTTGGTGGAAAGAGAGCAAATAGTCGCTCTTTCAGCCTGACGTCTGGAGCGCACAGTTATTGGCTGTAAGATACAATATAGTGAAGCATAAGAAAGCATCACACGCATCTACATAGCATCTTAAAAGAGAGCAAATAGTCACTCTTTTCAGCCTGACGCCTGGAGCGCACAGTTATTGGCTGTAAGATACAATATAGTGAAGCATAAGAAAGCATCACACACATCTACATAGCATCTTAAAAGAGAGCAAATAGTCACTCTTTTCAGCCTGACGCCTGGAGCGCACAGTTATTGGCTGTAAGATACAATATAGTGAAGCATAAGAGGGCATCACACGCATCTACATAGCATCTTAAAAGAGAGCAAATAGTCACTCTTTTCAGCCTGACGCCTGGAGCGCACAGTTATTGGCTGTAAGATACAATATAGTGAAGCATAAGAAAGCATCACACGCATCTACATAGCATCTTAAAAGAGAGCAAATAGTCGCTCTTTCAGCCTGACGCCTGGAGCGCACAGTTATTGGCTGTGAGATACAATATAGTGAAGCATAAGAAAGCATCACACACATCTACATAGCATCTTAAAAGAGAGCAAATAGTCGCTCTTTCAGCCTGACTTCTGGAGCGCACAGTTATTGGCTGTGAGATACAATATAGTGAAGCATAAGAAAGCATCACACGCATCTACATAGCATCTTAAAAGAGAGCAAATAGTCGCTCTTTCAGCCTGATGTCTGGAGCGCACAGTTATTGGCTGTGAGATACAATATAGTGAAGCATAAGAAAGCATCACACACATCTACATAGCATCTTAAAAGAGAGCAAATAGTCGCTCTTTCAGCCTGACGTCTGGAGCGCACAGTTATTGGCTGTGAGATACAATATAGTGAAGCATAAGAGGGCATCACACGCATCTACATAGCATCTTAAAAGAGAGCAAATAGTCGCTCTTTCAGCCTGACGTCTGGAGCGCACAGTTATTGGCTGTAAGATACAATATAGTGAAGCATAAGAGGGCATCACACGCATCTACATAGCATCTTAAAAGAGAGCAAATAATCGCTCTTTCAGCCTGACGTCTGGAGCGCACAGTTATTGGCTGTAAGATACAATATAGTGAAGCATAAGAGGGCATCACACACATCTACATAGCATCTTAAAAGACAGCAAATAGTCACTCTTTTCAGCCTGACGCCTGGAGCGCACAGTTATTGGCTGTGAGATACAATATAGTGAAGCATAAGAAAGCATCACACGCATCTACATAGCATCTTAAAAGAGAGCAAATAGTCACTCTTTTCAGCCTGACGCCTGGAGCGCACAGTTATTGGCTGTAAGATACAATATAGTGAAGCATAAGAAAGCATCACACGCATCTACATAGCATCTTAAAAGAGAGCAAATAGTCGCTCTTTCAGCCTGACGCCTGGAGCGCACAGTTATTGGCTGTGAGATACAATATAGTGAAGCATAAGAAAGCATCACACACATCTACATAGCATCTTAAAAGAGAGCAAATAGTCACTCTTTTCAGCCTGACGCCTGGAGCGCACAGTTATTGGCTGTGAGATACAATATAGTGAAGCATAAGAAAGCATCACACACATCTACATAGCATCTTAAAAGAGAGCAAATAGTCGCTCTTTCAGCCTGACGTCTGGAGCGCACAGTTATTGGCTGTAAGATACAATATAGTGAAGCATAAGAAAGCATCACACACATCTACATAGCATCTTAAAAGAGAGCAAATAGTCACTCTTTTCAGCCTGACGCCTGGAGCGCACAGTTATTGGCTGTAAGATACAATATAGTGAAGCATAAGAGGGCATCACACGCATCTACATAGCATCTTAAAAGAGAGCAAATAGTCACTCTTTTCAGCATGACGCCTGGAGCGCACAGTTATTGGCTGTAAGATACAATATAGTGAAGCATAAGAAAGCATCACACGCATCTACATAGCATCTTAAAAGAGAGCAAATTGTCGCTCTTTCAGCCTGACGCCTGGAGCGCACAGTTATTGGCTGTGAGATACAATATAGTGAAGCATAAGAAAGCATCACACACATCTACATAGCATCTTAAAAGAGAGCAAATAGTCGCTCTTTCAGCCTGACGTCTGGAGCGCACAGTTATTGGCTGTGAGATACAATATAGTGAAGCATAAGAAAGCATCACACGCATCTACATAGCATCTTAAAAGAGAGCAAATAGTCGCTCTTTCAGCCTGACGTCTGGAGCGCACAGTTATTGGCTGTGAGATACAATATAGTGAAGCATAAGAAAGCATCACACGCATCTACATAGCATCTTAAAAGAGAGCAAATAGTCGGCTCTTTCAGCCTGACGTCTGGAGCGCACAGTTATTGGCTGTAAGATACAATATAGTGAAGCATAAGAGGGCATCACACGCATCTACATAGCATCTTAAAAGAGAGCAAATAGTCGCTTCTTTCAGCCTGACGCCTGGAGCGCACAGTTATTGGCTGTGAGATACAATATAGTGAAGCATAAGAGGGCATCACACGCATCTACATAGCATCTTAAAAGAGAGCAAATAGTCGCTCTTTCAGCCTGACGTCTGGAGCGCACAGTTATTGGCTGTGAGATACAATATAGTGAAGCATAAGAAAGCATCACACACATCTACATAGCATCTTAAAAGAGAGCAAATAGTCGCTCTTTCAGCCTGACGTCTGGAGCGCACAGTTATTGGCTGTGAGATACAATATAGTGAAGCATAAGAAAGCATCACACGCATCTACATAGCATCTTAAAAGAGAGCAAATAGTCGCTCTTTCAGCCTGACGCCTGGAGCGCACAGTTATTGGCTGTGAGATACAATATAGTGAAGAATAAGAAAGCATCACACACATCTACATAGCATCTTAAAAGAGAGCAAATAGTCACTCTTTTCAGCCTGACGCCTGGAGCGCACAGTTATTGGCTGTGAGATACAATATAGTGAAAGCATAAGAAAGCATCACACACATCTACATAGCATCTTAAAAGAGAGCAAATAGTCGCTCTTTCAGCCTGACGTCTGGAGCGCAGTTATTGGCTGTGAGATACAATATAGTGAAGCATAAGAAAGCATCACACACATCTACATAGCATCTTAAAAGAGAGCAAATAGTCGCTCTTTCAGCCTGACGTCTGGAGCGCACAGTTATTGGCTGTGAGATACAATATAGTGAAGCATAAGAAAGCATCACACGCATCTACATAGCATCTTAAAAGAGAGCAAATAGTCACTCTTTTCAGCCTGACGCCTGGAGCGCACAGTTATTGGCTGTGAGATACAATATAGTGAAGCATAAGAAAGCATCACACGCATCTACATAGCATCTTAAAAGAGAGCAAATAGTCGCTCTTTCAGCCTGATGCCTGGAGCGCACAGTTATTGGCTGTGAGATACAATATAGTGAAGCATAAGAAAGCATCACACACATCTACATAGCATCTTAAAAGAGAGCAAATAGTCGCTCTTTCAGCCTGACGTCTGGAGCGCACAGTTATGGGCTGTGAGATACAATATAGTGAAGCATAAGAGGGCATACACACATCTACATAGCATCTTAAAAGAGGCAAATAGTCACTCTTTTCAGCCTGACGCCTGGAGCGCACAGTTATTGGCTGTGAGATACAATATAGTGAAGCATAAGAAAGCATCACACACATCTACATAGCATCTTAAAAGAGAGCAAATAGTCGCTCTTTCAGCCTGACGTCTGGAGCGCACAGTTATTGGCTGTGAGATACAATATAGTGAAGCATAAGAAAGCATCACACGCATCTACATAGCATCTTAAAAGAGAGCAAATAGTCGCTCTTTCAGCCTGACGCCTGGAGCGCACAGTTATTGGCTGTGAGATACAATATAGTGAAGCATAAGAGGGCATCACACACATCTACATAGCATCTTAAAAGAGAGCAAATAGTCACTCTTTTCAGCCTGACGCCTGGAGCGCACAGTTATTGGCTGTGAGATACAATATAGTGAAGCATAAGAAAGCATCACACACATCTACATAGCATCTTAAAAGAGAGCAAATAGTCGCTCTTTCAGCCTGACGTCTGGAGCGCACAGTTATTGGCTGTGAGATACAATATAGTGAAGCATAAGAAAGCATCACCCACATCTACATAGCATCTTAAAAGAGAGCAAATAGTCGCTCTTTCAGCCTGACGTCTGGAGCGCACAGTTATTGGCTGTGAGATACAATATAGTGAAGCATAAGAAAGCATCACACGCATCTACATAGCATCTTAAAAGAGAGCAAATAGTCGCTCTTTCAGCCTGACGTCTGGAGCGCACAGTTATTGGCTGTGAGATACAATATAGTGAAGCATAAGAAAGCATCACACGCATCTACATAGCATCTTAAAAGAGAGCAAATAGTCGCTCTTTCAGCCTGACGCCTGGAGCGCACAGTTATTGGCTGTAAGATACAATATAGTGAAGCATAAGAAAGCATCACACGCATCTACATAGCATCTTAAAAGAGAGCAAATAGTCGCTCTTTCAGCCTGACGCCTGGAGCGCACAGTTATTGGCTGTGAGATACAATATAGTGAAGCATAAGAGGGCATCACACGCATCTACATAGCATCTTAAAAGAGAGCAAATAGTCACTCTTTTCAGCCTTACGCCTGGAGCGCACAGTTATTGGCTGTAAGATACAATATAGTGAAGCATAAGAAAGCATCACACGCATTTACATAGCATCTTAAAAGAGAGCAAATAGTCGCTCTTTCAGTCTGACGCCTGGAGCGCACAGTTATTGGCTGTAAGATACAATATAGTGAAGCATAAGAAAGCATCACACACATCTACATAGCATCTTAAAAGAGAGCAAATAGTCGCTCTTTCAGCCTGACGTCTGGAGCGCACAGTTATTGGCTGTGAGATACAATATAGTGAAGCATAAGAAAGCATCACACGCATCTACATAGCATCTTAAAAGAGAGCAAATAGTCGATCTTTCAGCCTGACGTCTGGAGCGCACAGTTATTGGCTGTGAGATACAATATAGTGAAGCGTAAGAAAGCATCACACACATCTACATAGCATCTTAAAAGAGAGCAAATAGTCGCTCTTTCAGCCTGACGTCTGGAGCGCACAGTTATTGGCTGTGAGATACAATATAGTGAAGCATAAGAGGGCATCACACACATCTACATAGCATCTTAAAAGAGAGCAAATAGTCACTCTTTTCAGCCTGACGCCTGGAGCGCACAGTTATTGGCTGTAAGATACAATATAGTGAAGCATAAGAAAGCATCACACGCATCTACATAGCATCTTAAAAGAGAGCAAATAGTCGCTCTTTCAGCCTGACGCCTGGAGCGCACAGTTATTGGCTGTGAGATACAATATAGTGAAGCATAAGAAAGCATCACACGCATCTACATAGCATCTTAAAAGAGAGCAAATAGTCGCTCTTTCAGCCTGACGCCTGGAGCGCACAGTTATTGGCTGTGAGATACAATATAGTGAAGCATAAGAGGGCATCACACGCATCTACATAGCAAATTGACCTCCTATTTTTTTAATAAAATGTATTGTTAAAACCTTAGACCATATGCCACTAAACTTATCGTGGTTGTAAATCAAACAGCCCTGTCAGGTCATAATTCTTCTACTGGTTTCTTTGTTACCTTGTTGACAACAACCCATATGTTATATCCAAACTATATATACCCTATATTTCCCAAAAAGACAAAGATTGACCCCTATTGGAGCTCATATATCACAACTAGGTTTAAAAAAACAGCCACATTAGGCAATGATATTCTACTTACTAGTTTGTTAACCACATTTGCGCTCTTGGCCAAAGATCATTTGTTTCAAAGGTCGCTGGAAGGTTTTACCCATATGGCCCTCTATTTCTTAAAATATATAATACCAACACATCGCATCTACATCACAGTATGTTTTCTATGTTTACTGATGACTGCAGTGGGAAGGGCTATATATACCTACATTCTTATGGCGCCAGTAGATTGATAAAGGCTTCTGTGAAGCCGAAACGCGTCTCTTTGTTTTCGAGGTCGAGGGAGACCCGAGAAAATAAAATTGCCGTATCTCAGCAGCCTCGAGTACGTGCCTTCTTCATTTTTGGAGCAGGATTGTGTGTTCATTGACATTTCAGCGTTAGCGGTCTTAACGCTGCTCGCGTAACACCAGTTGTTTGTGGCTCTACATTTTGACCGCAATTTTTGGAGGAGTATGGGAGCACTAGAGGTGGAGCCCCTGGAGAGAACGCCAGGAAGAGGAAAAAGGATGACAGCGGCGGATGAGACTGAGATCCCGCAGCGAGGCGGTTTGTCGACTGCCAGCACGGGGTTTCTGCATATCCCCATCGCTAGAAATGCCTTGCCCAAGAGACTGGTGGCCTTCTGGTGACTGGGCAGCACGGACGCCGATGTGGAAGCGGTGAGGACTGCTTGGCATGCCCAATGTTTGTTTATTGGTCTCCCCCAACCCCGACATTATGTTTGATTGGATTTTATAATAGTGCTGCCCGTTACTAAAGTTATTGAGACATTGTCTGTGAGGAGACTTTATTTCATTGTCCTTTTGCATTGACACTCCGGTTCATGGTCCCCGGCTACAATGAACCCATGGCGCTGACTTCCATACGGGGATTTGCCTACACACGTCATGCATAAGATTGCCCAGGAGCATTATGGGACTGATAGTCCGTGTGAGGACTCATGTACGCACCGATTGACCGGCGTTTATGTCTTAAATCACCCATTGAGTGTTGTTAGGTCCCGGGCAGTAATTGATCATGTCCCATTGCTTCCTGTGTCTTTAAAAGTAGATCGATGTGAGAAATTGGGGCCAGCATCAACATGTTTTCCCGGAATGCAAGTCAAATGTCAATTACCGGGGGGCCAGCTTTCAGATTATTTGAACAGATGCGGAGTGAGAGGTTGTCTCAATTAAGTGAAATTGTGTGATACGGGCAGAAATGATTGTATTATATGTTTAATTTTGTTTACACATAATGGGAATACGTTGTGAGAGACTGGCGGCATATTGTATTTATGGATAGTTCCCGATTTGACTGCAGTCACGTGTCTACAAATCTTTGTAGTTCAATCGGTGATTCTAGTCGGCTGGACATGCTTTGAACTATGTTACATGTGTAACACTGTACAATTGAATCACATTATGCAATGTTTAGATAAAACTAACAATGTGGTTTTATGATTTGAGAAGTGAATAGCTTATGACTACAATTGTTTTTGTACCAACACATCGCATCTACATCACAGTATGTTTTCTATGTTTACTGATGACTGCAGTGGGAAGGGCTATATATACCTACATTCTTATGGCGCCAGTAGATTGATAAAGGCTTCTGTGAAGCCGAAACGCGTCTTTGTTTTCGAGGTCGAGGGAGACCCGAGAAAATAAAATTGCCGTATCTCAGCAGCCTCGAGTACGTGCCTTCTTCATTTTTGGAGCAGGATTGTGTGTTCATATATATATATATATATTCACTGAAAAAACCATAGGTTTCAGGGGCGTTATAGTTAGTTGGACATTTCACTCGTACAAAACCATAGAAATTCCCCAGTTATAGTTAGTTCAGCTAACTATAACTCGTGAGCTCCATAATGCACTGCTGATGACGTCACATATTACATCACTCATGACATGGTCAGTGACATCACTCATGACATCACTGATGACATCTCAAATGACATCACTGATGCACTATGACATCATCCTTGTGATAGAGTGGCAGACCTCCTCTCACCCTAATATAACCTTTGATACACACACTCAAAAATACAAACTAACATTTTCAAAACAATGGACATACCAATACCAGTTACAACACACCTATTCAGTAATTCCAAGATCTACACACACATCCACTCATTCACCAACAGTCCCTATACAGTCACTCATACATGTACTCACTCATCATATGTACTCATACACCTATACATCCTGTTACACACCGCCACTCATCCATAGAGTTACTCACACACATAGTCACACATGCAAACAAAGTATCAAACATCCATTTACTTGCATATACAGTTATACACACACTACCACACTTACTTCTACAGAAACTTACACATACTTACTCTCTTAAACAATCACTTATAGAAACACCTACTTATTTGTACAGGAACTCTTCCAATCTCTCACTCTCACATATACTCACTTATATACACCAATACTCACATATACTAGTTTAAAACATATGTAGTTACTCATAAAGACACTATTGAGACAGTCATTCACTCACTAACACACCCATACACATACTCATCCACCTATACAGTCCTGCACACATGCTGTCTTCAACACATACAAACAGTGAGTCACTCATTCATGCATCTATGCACTAAGTAATACCCCTCACCGAACCATACAGACACTCAGACACTCATACTGATACTCAAAAAACCAACTAATAACCCATATAGACACTCATGTAGCTACTCACCAACCCATGCAGCCACTTATACACAAAGTGAGAGACTGATACAGATATTTTCATATTTAAACATTACTCACTAACCCATGTATTCACTAAGATACACTTAGTCAGTTATACAATCAATTTTACAAAACAAAATCATCCATTTAGACACTTATATACCCATTTATTCTTCCATCGACCTTGAGATATACATATATAAAACATATTTAATTTTCAGAAAAACACACATTCACTGGATGATGTCATCAGTGATGTCATCAGTGATGTCATTTGAGATGTCATCAGTGATGTCATGAGTGATGTCACTGACCATGTCATGAGTGATGTAATATGTGACGTCATCAGCAGTGCATTGCGGGCGCGCGAGTTATAGTTAGCTGAACTAACTATAACGGGGGAATTTCTATGGTTTTGTACGAGTGAAATGTCCAACTAACTATAACGCCCCTGAAACCTATGGTTTTTCAGTGAATTTCTAAGGTTTTTAAATGCTAATTTCTAACTATAACGTGCCTGAAACCTATGGTTTTTCAGTGAATTTCTAAGGTTTTTAAATGCTAATTTCTAACTATAACGTGCCTGAAACCTATGGTTTTTTCAGTGAATATATATATATTTATTATACTATGTATACATGTGAAAATGTCTCGGTCCCCTGTTTGCCTCGGTGGCACGGAAAAAATGGGTGGAACTGACGTCAGCACGCCGACGAGGTTCTCTTATGGCTCCGATGACGTCATACGGTGTCGCGAGCGGAGCCGTGCTATTATGACGTCCTCGTTGACGTGGGAGAGCTAGGAAAGAATTTCCGTGGAATGCTGGTGCAGGGGATATTCACCTAAGTGTTCAGGCTAGTCCTTTGGGAGCAACTGTTTATGTTGCCACTCCAGAAACCGAAACCAGTGATCCGAGGGCAGAGGCCCTGCAGATGGCACACGAGGTGGGGTGCCCAGTCGTGTGCACCGGCGGGGCAGCGAAGTGACAAGCACCACAACCCACAAAAAAGGTAACGAGGGCACTGAATAACACAGGATCTTCTCTTTGTATCTGGCAGGAACAACGAAGTTAAAATGCCCTAGTACCAAAATGTAGAATTAGTGCTACAACGGTCTTCAAGAGGACCTGCGATGCCGCTTCTGCCTCCCGTACCCTGGAGGTGGCACATGGGTCACGCGGTACGGTCATACTGCGGTGGGACGCACACTCGTTGACCTCTCATGGCACTGCTCCACACTTCAGGAGGACGCTTTCCATTAGCTATGTTTTCTGATGACATGTTGCGCCGGCCTCGTCCAACAACAGAACTCCTTTAGATCCAAACAGACTCTTCCACTCTCTCACCGGAAGTGAAACCAGGCCACGCGGACACTTTCACAATACAACAGCCGGGAATGCACTTTTCGGTAAAAAAACACATTCCTTCCTCCTAATTAATCAAATAAACGTCTCACTGAAGAACAGGGGCCAGCTTCGATCGGTAAACAGCTGTTACAACGACTTTTTACTTTGCGATACCATTACAACGCATGCATTACCACGCATGCGTTGTACATCACGAAGTCATTACTACGCATTTTTTTAGAACGCATGGTCATTTACCACGCATGCCTTTACAACAAATTTTGTTGTAAAGGTATGTATGGTAAATGACCATGCGTTCTAAAACATGTAGACGATCCATGTCGTTGTAAGGAAACAGAGGCTGTTCCGTTTCCTCACAACGACGTGCACCGCCCCTCAGAGACGACGTGAAGCAGGAACCACGAGGAGAGAGGAACCACGAGGAGTGAGAGGTAAGGGGATTGGGCATGGGGTGGGGGTTTCTTTTCTAGGGTTTAGGGTAGTGCAGTGGTGTTTGGGTGGTGTGGGGGTCGTGCTGGGGGTAGTGTTTTAGGGTTTAGGGTAGTGCAGTGGTGTTTGGGTAGTGTAGGGGGTCGTGCTGGGGGTAGTGTTTTAGGGTTTAGGGTAGTGCAGTAGTGTAGGGGGTCGTGCTGGGGGTAGTGTTTTAGGCTTTAGGGTAGTGCAGTGGTGTATGGGTAGTGTAGGGGTCGTGCTGGGTTAGTGTTTTAGGGTTTAGGGTAGTGCAGTGGTGTTTGAGTAGTGTAGGGGTCATGCTGGTGGTAGTGTTTTAGGGTTTAGGGTAGTGCAGTGGTGTTTGTGTAGTGTAGGGGTCATGCTGGGGGTAGTGTTTTATGGTTTAGGGTAGTGCAGTGGTGTTTGGGTAGTGTAGGGGTCGTGCTGGGGGTAGATTTAGGGTTTAGGAGTAGTGCAGTGGTGTTTGGGTAGTGTAGGGAGTCGTGCTGGGGGTAGTGTTTTAGGGTTTAGGGTAGTGCAGTGGTGTTTGTGTAGTGTAGGGGGTTGTGCTGGGGGTTGTGTTTTAGGGTTTATGTTAGTGCAGTGGTGTTTGGGTAGTGTAGGGGGTAGTGCTGGGGTAGTGTTTTAGGGTTTAGGGTAGTGCAGTGGTGTTTGTGTAGTGTAGGGGTAGTGCTGGGGGTAGTGTTTTAAGGTTTAGGGTAGTGCAGTGGTGTTTGGGTAGTGTAGGGGTTCATGCTGGGGGTAGTGTTTTAGGGTTTAGGGTATGGCAGTTGTGTTTGGGTAGTGTAGGGGGTAATGCTGGGGGTCGATTTAGGGTTTAGGGTAGTGCAGTGGTGTTTGTGTAGTGTAGGGGGTCATGCTGGGGGTTGTGTTTTAGGGTTTAGGGTAGGGCAGTGGTGTTTGTGTAGTGTAGGGGTAGTGTTTTAGGGTTTAGGCTAGTGCAGTGGTGTTTGTGTAGTGTAGGGGTCATGCTGTGGGTAGTGTTTTAGGGTTTAGGGTAGTGCAGTTGTGTTTGTGTAGTGTACAGGGTCATGTTTTAGGGTATAGGGTAGTGCAGTGGTGTTTGGGTAGTGTAGGGGTCATGCTGGGGTTAGTGTTTTAGGGCTTAGGGTAGTGCAGTGGTGTTTGGGTAGTGTAGGGGGTCATGCTGGGGTAGTGTTTTAGGGTTTAGTGTAGTGCAGTGGTGTTTGTGTAGTGTGGGAGGTCATGCTGGGGGTAGATTTAGGGTTTAGTGTAGTGCAGTGGTGTTTAGGTAGTGTAGGGAGGCGTGCTGGGGGTAGTGTTTTAGGGTTTAGGGTAGTCCAGTGGTGTTTGTGTAGTGTAGGGAGTCGTGCTGGGGGTAGTGTTTTAGGGTTTAGGGTAGTGCAGTGGTGTTTGGGTAGTGTAGGGGGTCGTGCTGGGAGTAGTGTTTTAGGGTTTAGGGTAGTGCAGTGGTGTTTGTGTAGTGTAGGGGGTCATGCTGGGGGTAGTGTTTTAGGGTTTAGGGTAGTGCAATGGTGTTTGTGTAGTGTAGGGGTAGTGTTTTAGGGTTTAGGGTAGTGCAGTGGTGTTTGTGTACTGTAGGGGGTCGTGCTGGGTTCTAGTGTTTTAGGGTTTAGGGTAGTGCAGTGGTATTTGTGTAGTGTAGGGGGTAGATTTAGGGTTTAGGGTAGTGCAGTGGAGTTTGGGTAGTGTAGGGTGTGGGGTAGTGTTTTTGAGTTTAGGGTAGTGCAGTTGTGTTTGGGTAGTGAAGGGGTCGTGCTGGGGGTAGTGTTTTAGGGTTTAGGGTAGTGCAGTGGTGTTTGGGTAGTGTAGGGGTCAACCAACATGAATTTGTCCTTGTGTGATGTAACCAATGCTCATGTAAAGCACTCCAATACCTGACCAGTCTGCACTATATAAAACTGCAAAAAAACAAAAAATAAAAAGTGTTTTGCACACTTCTGTCATTGGGCTATACGTGGGCTACCTCTGGGTGATATTTGTGCTACATTTGGGCTCTTTTTTCTCTGGTGGCCATCTTGGGAGACTTATTTGTTATGAAGTTTCCTAATTTCCTCATTTACTACAGTCTCCTCAGTAGGAAATGCTTTCAGTTTTTACTTTGATTCCATCAAGAAGGCATTCAGATGTGTCACACATTTGCCATAAATTCAGAATGTTAGCACTCTAGTTGTTCATTAGATCACTGTAGTAAAGCTACTGCTCACCAAGGAGTTAACTGGAAGTCTACTGCTGGTATTGAAAGTGATTGTTTCAGTCTGCATGTCAGAATTTTCTAATGAAATAGAAGAGGATTTGAGATCTCACTTAAAACATGCCCTAAATTTTCTTTTTGCAGCACTAACCATAATTTCTATGGCAAAATGAACCCCCTCATTTTGTTCCTTTTTAAATTAAATGTTTTAAGTGTTACCAGTTTATTCCAATCAAGATGGCTTCAGGTGTGCAATACTTTTGTCATAAGTAAGGCTGTTAGCACTGTAGTTGTTCTTTAGAACACTCTGGGAAGCTGCAGTAGAACACAAAGGCATCAACTGACAGGCTGCTCCTGTTGAAATATAACAGGAAGATATTTGAGATCTCACTTAAAACATGTCCTAATTTTTCTTTCTACAGCACTAACCATAATTTCTATGGCAAAATGAACCCCCTCATTTTGTTCCTTTTTAAATTAAATGTTTTAAGTGTTACCAGTTTATTCCAATCAAGATGGCTTCAGGTGTGCCATACTTTTGTCATAAGTAAGACTGTTAGCGCTCTAGTTGTTCTTTAGAACACTCTGGGAAGCTGCAGTAGAACACAAAGGCATCAACTGACAGGCTGCTCTTGTTGAAATATAACAGGAAGATATTTGAGATCACACTTGAAACATGTCCTAATTTTTCTTTCTACAGCACTAACCATAATTTCTATGACAAAATGAACCCCATCATTTTGTTCCTTTTTAAATTAAATGTTTTAAGTGTTACCAGTTTATTCCAATCAAGATGGCTTCAGGTGTGCCATACTTTTGTCATAAGTAAGGCTGTTAGCACTCTAGTTGTTCTTTAGAACACTCTGGGAAGCTGCAGTAGAACACAAAGGAATCAACTGACAGTCTCTGCCATTGTTGGATGTACATGTTTTACTGAGAATGTCAGACTTCATTCTCACATGACTGAGAAAGATAATGTGAATTTACAGAAAATATGCTCTCATTTTAGCTTCTGGAGCACCTTCCAAAACTGTATGGGACAAGCATGTGAAAATAGTTTTCTCTCAAACATGATTCATGATATCCCAGCAGAAGATTTTTCACAGGGTAAAATCACCTTAGAACACACCACAATTCCTGAAATTAGTATGGTACCATCAACAAATGAATTCTAATGTAACTAAAGTCTGTTATCACCCTTTATAGTTCTCCTTTTGGTAACCCTCAAAATCTTCGATTCACTACAATGCATTTCAATGGGGTACTATCATTTATATTGGTCCCAAGATGGCTGCCAGCAATTTCAGGATGAAGTGCTGACAGCCAATCAGATCTCACGATGACATGTGTGGTTAGGCTCCGCCCAGATATATATGTGTTTTTACTTTTGATTTTCTCAGCAACTACTGAGCGGATTTACACCATTTAACAAAAAGGGTTCTTTCTGAACCAAGAACTACCTCTTTGCCAAATTTGGTGTAATTCCGTTCAGCAGTTCGGGCTGTAGCCTTGCATAAAGTTTCCTATGGGAAATTGATTTTTTGACTCTTATTTTTTTAATTTCTCCGCAACTACGGAGCAGTTTACACCATTTAACAAAAGGGTTCTTTCTGAACCAAGAACTACCTCTTTGCCAAATTTTGTGTAATTCCGTTCAGCAGTTCGGGCTGTAGCCGTGGCTAAAGTTTCCTATGGGAAAATGAATGGGGAAAACACGTTTTGGGACCCCCTTTTTCTCGGCCCCAGCTTGACGAATCACCCCGAAACTTTCAGGGTAGGAGCGGACCGGAGCGGGCCATAAAGTTTGAAAATTTCGCGAAGATTTGTCAACCGACGCAAGAGTTATTTCAAATAGAATGTTGCGGATTTCCTATGGAAAATAGGTCCTAACTATAACTATCTACTGGCGACCGCCAGATAGATTATATATATATATATATATATATATATATATATATATATATATATATATCGCACAGCAAAGGATCTTGAGGAGAAAGAATCCAGGCGAGCCCACTCGGTCGATCACAGCAGTTTATTTTCTATGACAGACAAGGACGACGCGTTTCGACCACGTCCGTGGTCTTGGTCACATATATATATACATATATCCAATTACCACTCCAACGTGTATTCGTTTGCTTAGTGCCCAGTGTAGCAATTTATTTTCAGTTCGGTGCAAAGTCGATCATATATATATATATATATATATATATATATATATATATATATATATATATATATATATATATATATATTGACTGAAAAAACCAAAGGTTACAGGGACGTTATAGATCAGAAATTTAATTTTAAAAAAACCTTAGAAATTCACGGAAAAAACCAAAGGTTATAGGGACGTTATAGTTAGGCTCAGGTTTCACTCATACAAAACCAGTGAAATTCAGCAGTTATACTTTGCTGAGCTAAATATAACTCGCGCCCCAGCAATGCACTGCTTATGACCTCACATATTACTCATGACATGGTCAGTGACATCACTGATGACATCACTAATGATACCTCAAATAACATCACTGATGACATCGCAGATGACATCATCTATTGACTGTGAGTGTTTTTAAAAAGTTTATCAGTGTTAGATATATATACCAAGGTGTACTGGTGAATCAGTGGGTGTATAAGTGCCTGATCGGATGATTCAGTAGGTGCGTGACTAACTGTATAAGTGAGTGATTAGGTGTCTCAGTGAATGTAAAAATGAGTGACTGGTAGTGTAAATGTCTGTATCTGTCTGTCAGTTGGTGTCTAAGTGGCTGTATGGGCGCGTGAGTGGGTATGTGAGTTTCTCTATGGGTAAGAGATTGGTTGTCTGAGTACCTCTATGGGTTTTCTGAGTGTCTGCATCGGGGGTGAGGAGTTGTGTGCCTGTATGGATGAGTGAGTGGGTGAGTCAGTGACTGTATGGGTTAGTGAGTGTGTACGTGAGGTACTGTATGGGTGACTGAGTGTGTGTATGGCTGTGTTGGTGAGTGAGTGCATGTCAGTGGTATATGGGTGAGTAACTGGGTATGTGAAAGGCAGTATAGGTGAGTGATGGGGTATGTAAGTGACTGTATGGGTGAGTGAGTGAATATGAGAGTGGCTGTATGGGTGAGTGTGTGCTATGTCGATGACTCTAGGTGAGTGAGTACGTGCTAGTATCTGTATGAGTAAGTGAGTGAGTGTGTATGTAACTGTATGGGTGAGTAAGTGGCTGTGTGATTGACTGTATGGGTGAGTGAGTAGCTCTATGGGTGACCGACTCAGTGTGTGAGTAGCTGTATGGGTGTACGAGTGGATAAGTCCGTGGCTGTATTAGTGAGTGAGTTGGTGTATGAGTGGCTGTATGGGTGAGTGAGTGGAGGTGTGTGTTGATCTATGAATCAGTGAGTGGCTGTGTAAGTACTAGTATGGGTGTGTGAATGGGTTTGAGAATGGTAGTGTAGAAGTTGGAGTGGGTGTATGAAAGGTTATATGGGGTGTGAGTGGGTGTGTCAGAGATTCTGTGGATGATGTCATTTGATATGTCATCAGTAATGTCACTGACCATGTCATGAGTGATGTAATATGTGAGGTCATCAGCATTGCATTGTGGAGGCGCAAGTTATAGTTAGCTCAGTTAACTATAACTGCTGAATTTCACTAGTTTTGTATGAGTGAAACCTGAGCCTAACTATAACATCCCTGTAATCTTTGTTTTTTTCAGTGAATTTCTAAGTTTTTTTAATTCCATTTCCTAACTATAACGTCCTTGTAACCGTTGGTTTTTCAGTGAATTTCTAAGATTTTTTGAAAATGATAATTCCTAACTATAACGTCCCTGAAACCTGTTTTTTTCAGTGGTTTTCTACAGTTTTTAAGGAGTAGTCGCATTTGCAGAGTGCTGGAAAAAAGGGGGCTAGGCCTTTGACCAGCTCTCAGGAATCCCACTGTGTAGGACTTACAGGAGGTACCAGGAGGGCTTCTTGGCCCCCCAAGGTCCCTAAGGAGTAAAGTGGACTTCACCCCCCAACCAGTAGTGCAGCACGAGCCACGTTTGCATAGTAGTGGAGAAAGGGGGCATGGCCTTCGAAGACCTTTCGGCAATCCTGCTGTGTGGGACTTACTGGAGATAAAAGGAGGGGTAGTTGGCACCCAAGGACATCCCCAAGGACATCCTTGGGGGCCAGCAACCCCTCCTGTTACTTCCAGTAAGTCCCACACAGCGAGATTGCTAAGAGGTCTTCGGAGGCCACGCCTCCTTTCATGGGGGCCAACTACCCCTCCTGTTACCTCCCGTAAGTCCCACACAGTGGGATTGCTGAGACCTCGTAGGAGGCCACACCCCCTTTCTCCACCACTCTGCAAACATGTCTCCTGGCACACTTCTAGTAGGGGGATGAAGTCCCCTTGGCTATTGAGGGTCCTTGGGAGGCAACTACCCCTCCTTTTACCTCCAGCAAGTCCCACACAGTGGATTTGCTGAAAGGTTTCGGTGGCCACACCCCCTTTCTCCTCCACTCTGCAAACGTGCCTCCTGATGCACTACTAATTGAGGGATGAAGTCCCCTTGGCTCTTGAGGGTCCTTGGGGGCCAACCAGCCCTCCTGTTACCTCCAGTAAGACCCACACAGCTGGATTGCTGAGAGGTGGTCAGAGTCCACGCCCCCTTTCTCCACCACTCTGCAAACGCGCCTCCGGGTGCACTGCTGCTTGGAGGAAGAAGTCCACTTTAGTCCTGAGGCCCTCAGGAGGCACGGGGACCTCATCCAACCACCAGCAGTGTGCCAAAAGGCGTGTTTGCGGACTGGTGTAGAAAGGGGGCGTGGCCTCCAACCACCTCTCAGCACTCCCACTGTGTGGGGCTTACGGCAGGTAACAGGAGGTCTGGTTGGCCCCTAAGGACCCTCAGCAGCTAAGGGGACTTCATCCCCCAATCACCAGCGTGCCAGGAGGCGCGTTTGCAGAGTGGTGGAGAAAGGGTCAGGTCCTCCGGCGAGTTGCTGGACTTTAAAAAAAAAAAAAGATTCAATTTGTTAGGAAGGGGGGCTTGTGCCCCCCCTTCCCTGGGCTGTTTTGGGCCCCAGGGCCTGCCCCTTTTGTTAATTATTTTATTTATTTAAAAAAAGGGCCGATTTCGATCCCAGGGCCCCATCCCTTGGAGCCTGGCATTTTCCTCTTTTTCCTTTTTTTTAAATAAAGGAAGGGGGGCTGCATGGCCCCCCTTCCCTGGGCCAATTTTGGCCCCGGGACCCCATCCCCGGGGCCTACCCTTTATTTTATTTATTTATACATGGGAGGGGGCTGCGTGGCCCCCTCCTGAGGCCAATTTCTGCCCCTGGGACCAGGCCTATATATATTTTTCCCAAAAAAGGGGAGGGGAGCCACGTGGCCCCCATCCCCAGGCTGATTTCGGCCCTGGGGACCACATCCCCCAGGGCCAGGCCCTTATATATTTTTATTAAAATAGGGAGTGAGGCCCGGGTGGCCCCCCTCCCCAAGCCGATATCGGCCCCTGGGACCCCATTCCCCGGGGCAAGGCCTTTATATATTTTTTATTAAAAAGGGGAGGTGGCCACGCGGCTCCCCTCTTCCAGGCCAATTTCGGCCCGGGGACCCCATTGCCCAGGGCCAGGCCTTTATTTATTTAATTTTTTTTAAAAAGGGGAGAGGGGCCTACGCGGCCCCCACCTCCAGGCTGATATCTGCCCCGGGGACCCCATCCCCCGGGCCAGGCCTCTCCGTTAGGGACCGCGGGGGAGCCTGAAGGCCCCCGTGGTACTGCAAGAACCGGCATTGCTTTGAGACCCAGGGAGCTGCTGACATGCGGCTCCCTGGATCCCAAAGTAATGTGTCTGTTTCCCTGCTTGCTTGACAGCGGGCAGGGAAACAGACACTGCTCTGCTTACAGCAAGCGAGAGCATTTTTGCTCTCGCTTGCTGAAAGCAGAGAGTTTGCTATGGCTTGGCGGAAAGCCAACTGCAATGTCCCGGGCGTGGACACCCTGGGACATTGCTGGAGCCGGCCCTATGGGGTGAAGGTCCCCGGGGCCATGTAGGGCACCAGGAGGGGGGGGGGCGCGTGGCCCTCTCCTTTGTTAAGTAAGCCCCGGGGAGGTGGTGGTCCCCGGGGCCCACAATGGACCCCCTTCATTGTTGTGTTTTTGTGTCCCAGGGAGGTGGCGGTCCCCGGGGCGGGGCAGTGGGGGAGGCCCTATGGTCTACCCGGCATTATTTTTTAATTTAATCTCTGCCCCGGGGAGGTGGCGGTCCCTGGGGCTTTGCATAAACCCAAGAGGAGGGCCCCATGAGCCCCCCTCCTTCATGTCCCCTGGATTTGGCCCACCCAGCAGCTTTAAAAAAGACGCGCGGGACCCTGCATGTCTTTTTAAAAAAAAAATTGCCACAGATTCATGTATACACCTGCGAATCCACTGCAAAATAAATTTAAAAAATGCTTTTAAAACGCGGAGGAGTCCCTGTGGGACCCCTCCACCATATCTTGGGAGTCGGGTAATCCTACCTGCCCCTTTTCTTTATTTTTACTTTTTTTTCTGGGACTCAGCTTCAAGCTGAGTCCCTAGATGGCTGCCAACACTTCCTTGTTGAAGTGTTGGCAGCCAATCACATTTTTGTAGGATCCGTGAGTCCACTGCAAGGACTCGCGTCCCCAGATATCTATATTTTTTAAACTTTCATTTCTCTGAAACTACAGAACGGATTTACACCAAATCACAAAAAGCATGCGTTCTGGACCAAAGTCTAACTTTCTGCCAAATTTGCTGTAATTCCGTTCAGCAGTTCAAGTTGTAGTTGTGTTCAAAAAATGAAAAATCCCCATAGGCATAACATGGGGAAAACATGTTTTGGGACCCCCCTTTTTTCTCGGCCCCAGCTTGACGGATCACCCCGAGACTTGTAACACAGCAGCTGATCCAAAAAGGGAACGTTTTGTGAAAATGTTGTGGAGATTCGTCAAGTGGCGCAAAAATTAATGGCAAAACTAAAAATGGTTTTCTTATGGAAACTTTGGTCCTAACCATAACTACCTACTGGCGATCCCATTGATCTGGGAAAATAATTCAATGTCCATCACAGTTGATCCATAATTAATATATTCCAATTTTCAACTAAATTAGAAAGCCTTCTGTCTCTATGGACACATATAATCACAGAATCCAAGCGTGGAATTTAATAAGATGTACAATTACAGTAAATACCTGTTTCGCAACACAGTTGCTTCCTCATAAAAGACAAAAAATAATACTCAATATAATCACAATAATAATAATGGTATAGATAATAGTACAAAATACTCCAAATTGAACCCAACAGAATTTCAAAAGCTGATCCAAATCCCATTTTAAATTAGAATTTCCAAAACTTAAACATGAAACATTAAAAATGTATAAAGCATTTACAGAGATCTTCATCATTGATAAAAATTATTTTTAAACATCTATTCTCATTGAATATTGCAGTTGAACGCTTTACATTTCTTTCTTCCAAACGTATTCCCTTCATATGATGTAACATGATCTGTTTTTGTGCGAATCAGGAGCCAGCAGTAGCGAGTCAGATCTGGAATATCCCTCAATGTCTAATCAGTATTTGGAAATTAAAATGGTTTCCTCCTCTTCGTCTTTTTTAAGGGAACTAAAAGAATCAGGATGCTGCAAGTGCAACCTCCCACATGAGACATGATAAAAGAAATGCCAGGTCCATGTGAAAAGAGGGTGGAGAGGAGGACAATCGAGAGTGGTCCGTAGAAAACAAAAATCAAGACGCACAACACAACAAAGAGATGAGTAAGTAGAGAATATTGTGGTCAATATTTCTGACAGGCCTTTATCAGAATGGAGAAACAGGTACTGAATAAGGGACTGGGTTTTGCTCCAACTAATACATGGGATAGTTTAAGAACTAAAGTTGATTTGACTAAATTTATTTGCAACTTAAAAAATGTTGTTGAACAAAGTGTCTTACAATAAACATATTACTATTCAAAAAGATGCAAGCACCGAAAACAGCTCAAGTGGGAAGGGAAACATGGCGTCCGCTAGTTGAGCGGAGCGCGCGTCCGGAGAGTACTCTCTACCCCTGACTGTTATGTTACCGGCAAAGAAGTGATCTTTTGTCTATCGGGAGTTTATGGAGCTCGGTGTAGCTCTATGAGGATCTCAGGGAGGTCTCGCTGCGGAAATATCGGTGTGTACATACCTCAGCTGAATGTGTGTCGGGTCTTTCGTCCAGACTTCAGGAGTTCCGCGTCTGACACGTCCGCTTCACCTCCTACGCTGGTACGGAGCCGCCCTGGAGTTGAGGCGTGGTCGCAGAGCGGCGGCCCGCGGTCTCCTCCGGGTTGGCAGCGGTAGCGCCAGCATCAGCCAATTCTTTGGGGTGACGGCTGGCGAGAGAGTGAGATCTGCGGCGGTTGCTGGTTGCGCTGGAGGTGGTGTGGGGCTCGATTCGGAGGAATGCTTGGTGCGGTCAGTTCCAGGCGTCTTTTCTTTTTCAGCTGCTCCTAGTAACATCACTGGCGGTAAGAAGGCGGAAACTCCTGTGCAAGAGGCGGATTATGTTATAGCCACTTCAAAGGAGAAGCATGAACATCGAGAAGGGGAAGGGGGTCCTACAACCCAGGTAACTTGGTGGTAGCTGCAAATAAAAAAGCGGAAAGAAGAGAGGAAATTGTAGGCAGAGGGAGGTTGGCTGCAGAAAAACGAACATTAAAGGAAAAGATACTGGGCTACTGGAGCCACACTTAGGGGGTGTCAGGCTTTAGTGAATACGAGGGACGATAGTATTATACCCTCTAACCAAGATACAGCCTTCCAGAACTACCAAGTTAAGGGAAGAAGTATAAAAAGAGGGAGGAATAAGAGTGTCTCCTCGCACTGCAAAGTAAGAGTTACCCCCTCACTACGGTCATTTTTTAGGGTGCAACCGGAAGTCTTGACTGTTACAAAGCAGGGGGGGGGCTCTGGAATTCACTCCATCAGTTCCACTGGCTCTGTAGCTGGGGTTTCTCGAGTTAATATGGATAATCTTGGTTCTTCCAGCCAGAGCGATATACCTATCAGTTTACCTATAGTAGCCCCTGTGTTGCGGTCTGAATCACAGTCAGGGGAGGTAGCGGAGTCAGAAGCCCAGAATCCGGGGAAGTTGTCAATCATTCCCTAGGAGCCTCGATCGAAGCCTTGTTTACTTCATTAAAGGAAGATATAAAACAGGGCTTTGCAGTTTCTGCAGATAACCAAAGTGAAATAAGAAATGTGTGTGAGACTTTGGAGAGAAAGGTTGACCTCTTAAATTCTAGAACCGAATCGTTAGAGAGCTCAGTTGAGGTACTCAAGACGAATTTGGGGTCAGCAGAGGAAAAGATACAAAGCCTACAGAGAGGAGAAGTTGCTTTGCGGGACAGAATGGAGATCTTGGAGAATAATTCCGCAGAAATAATCTGCGGGTTATGAATATTCCAGAAGGGAAAGAAGGGGCAGACATTAAGACTTTTATGATCGCCCTGCTTAAGGAGGCCCTATCACTCGAAGAAACAACAGAGTTCTTAGAAAGGGATATTCAAAGAATCCATAGGGACCCATTTCGCCACAACCCTAAGAGGGCAAAGCCCAGGAAGATCCTTATTAACTTTCTCACTTATTCTGTTAAAGAGAAAATTCTGAATTTGGCTTTGAAGGCTAAAACAGTAAAAAGTAGGGACTTCTCCTTTGAGGTTCGTTCGGATCTTTCCAAAGCCACACTGGAGAGACAATGGGAACTGGGTCAAAGAATGGAAAACTTTAGGAAGGCCGGTGCAGTAGTACAGCTTAAGTTCCCGGCCTTCTTGAAAGTTATGCACAATAATAAGATGCATAACATTAGATCAACCCAAGAGGCAGATGAATTACTTGATTTCATCAATAGGCAGGCCTCTAAAAGCCTTTAGAGCTTCCTCTGGTTTTCTTTAGGGTGTAAAAATGTCAGATTAGAGAGACACAAGTGCTCCCTTTTTTTATGGATAACCTTATTTCTCCTATCTTACTCCCTATCATCCCCTAAGTTATGTATCGGCAAGTTTTTTTCTTTTTCTAAAGAGCTCAGGGAAGGTGGGAAATAGGCTATATATTGGTTTTTTTTTTTTTTTTTTTTTTGGGTAAGAAAGGGGAAGAATAGAGTGAGCAGGGAGGAAAGGTATGGAAAAAAGAGGAAAAAAAATATATAAAATAAAATAAATAAATAAATAAATACATATAAATATTATCATATACATATATATATATATATATGTTTGGGGACATATAGACACAATAGAAATAGAGGGGCAGGGTGGCTCACGGACGCAATAGCTGGTCAACACCAGACCAGAGAAATGGGGGAAGGGTTTCCCAAGGGGAGGAGGAGTGGGTGGGGGAAGGGGAGCACAGGGGGATAAATAATAAAAATACCTCATTTGCCTCAACCGGTTCAGTTCTAGAAACTTCAATGAGCAGTAATAATGGGAAAACTGGAAGGTCTCTCGGCCTATGTCCTTGTTTTTGTCCAGTCAGGACGGAATATGTTAATGCTAATTTTAAAATAACATGACAATACTCCAGATTTTGTCCTGGAATGTCAATGGCCTGCGCATGAGGGCACGAAGAGCTAGAATTTTACAATACCTGAGAGATTCCCCGGCGCAGGTCATTGTCATACAGGAGACTCACCTTCTTAAGACAGAGACAAAAGAACTGTTAAAAAGTCAGAAATGGGTGGACAATTTCATTTGCACCGATCAGACGGCTAATATTAGAGGGGTGTTGATCCTTTTTAAAAACCAGGCTAGAGCTCAGATTCTACAATATAGTGAAGATTTTAGTGGTAGGTGGCTGATTTTGAAGATTACCTTAATGGGTATCCTCTTTACCTTAGTTGGATATTATGGTCCAAACCAGGACGATCCTTCCTATATAAATTCCATTCGCTCTCATCTCCTGGATTTTCCAGAGCCAGTGATATGGGCAGGAGACTTTAATATTGTCCTGGACCCTAAACTAGATAAATCCCCTAATAGTAGAGCAGAAGTTCCTTCTAAATCCAGGGCGTCCTTGTTGACAACGATGGCCCAATTGGGGCTATCCGATATTTGGAGGGAAAGATCGGGAGACCAACCAGGAGTATCTTTTAGAAATTTTAGATACAAACACAAGTCGAGAATAGACTATATTTTGCTTAGTTATAATCTAAAAGATAGAGTTAAAGATATAAAATACCTACCCTCGCACCTTTCGGACCACTCAGGAGTTATATTAGCTATTGAGTGTATACAGTCACAGCAGTCTAGAACATGGTCATTCGATCGAACAATACTGCTCGAAGAAGAAGAGACTGCCTTTTTTTCTACTGAGACCAAGCACTTTTTAGAGAATAACCTAGGAACAGCCGACATTACAACTGTCTGGGACACCTTTAAAGCTTTCCTAAGGGGTAATATTACCAATAGATCGAGTTATAGGAAAAAAAATATAGGGAAGCGACCTTAGTTCTGGAAATTGAAATGAGGGAAATCGAGGAAAAAATGAATAGCCAGATCGGCATTGGCCAGAAGGAAGATTTGGATAGGCTCGTTCAATTAAAAGAAGAGCTGAAGAGTATTCTTCAAAAGAGGCTGATGCGTAGGTGGGAGGCTAGCAAGATTGCCCATTTCGAGTATGGGGAAGGAGCAGGAAAACTACTTGCTTGGAAAACCAAAATGGACCAGCTCCGGAACCATATAAAAGAAATAAAGGTGGATGATGAGGCACCCTCCCTTTCCTCGGACAAAGATATCGGCGAGGTTTTTTGGGTTATTTCCAAGATATCTATAAGGATACTTGCATAGAAGACAGAGCAAAAGTGAAGCTCTGGTTGGATGAGATTACATTACCATCTATTAGCCCCAAGCAACAGATAGATTTGGAATGTGCTATCACAGAAGAGGAGGTGAGGAAAGTTATTGCAGGGAGTAAAAGAGGGAAAGCGGCTGGGCCTGATGGCCTACCTGCAGAAATATATCGCGTCTTGCAGGATGTCATAATCTCAGTACTCACTCAACTGTATAATAAGATTTTATTGGAAGGAGTTAGTCCCCCTCGTTCTTGGGATGATGCTACGGTGGTCTTAATTTTAAAACCTGGCAAGAATCCGGCTAGGTGTGATTCATATCGACCGATATCACTTTTAAATACAGACTACAAATTTTTCTCTTCTATTTTAGCAACTAGGTTGGGGATGGTGGCAAATGACATCTTTCACCCAGACCAAAAAGGGTTTGTAAAGGGCGACAATTAGCAGACTTAACATACGATCTGGTCGGAGCAATTGATATCGCTTCCACCTATGCCCTCCCATTGGCAGCCCTAACTCTGGATGCTACCAAGGCTTTTGACAGGGTAAATTGGGGATACCTGTCGGAAGTCATGGCAAGATTTAATTTGGGAGACAAATTCCGCCGTACCATTCAGTTGTTATACCAGGCACCGTCAGCCAGGTTGCTGGTTAATGGCATTTTGACTGAGGCATTTAAGATAACTAGGGGAACGAGACAGGGTTGCCCTCTCTCTCCCCTGCTCTTCAATATGTATATAGAGCCTTTTGCACAGAAACTCAGAGATAACTCTAACATCATCCCTTTTAAATATGAGGAGTGGGAGAAGAGGGTGGCCCTGTATGCAGATGATATCCTTATACTGTCAGCAGACTTGGATTCAGCCTTTCCAACAGTTATAAAACTGGCAGAAGAATTCGGTCAAATATCGGGTTATGAAATAAACGCGGGAAAGACGGAAATCATGACGTGGAATATTAGAGAAACCCATTTCCAGATCAGTTCAGGTATGCGATACTTGGGGGTCAGAATAGTGCAGGAAGTAGGAAATATCGCAGAAATAAATTTAGTGAGAGTTTTCAGAGAGTGTCAGAAATTGATGAAGTCATGGGCCCATCTCCCCTTATCCATCTTGGGGAGGGTAAATCTGGTCAAAATGACAATTTTACCTAAGATCACATTCCTTTTAATACGATCCCCCTTTTTTTGACAAACCCCTGATAGTTAAATTTCAACAGGACATAAACTCCTTTATCTGGAAATATAGATCAACCAGGATAGCCTGGAAAAAACTAAGGAGAAGGAGAGAGAAAGGAGGACTGGCGCTACCTGACTTGCAATACTATGCCTGGGCCTTCCAGCTTTCACATTCTAGAATGTTATTAAAAATGCCTCTGAGCACAGGAGGGGAGACATGTTTCGGGCTATGTTAAGGGGTGCTGGTATATCGGTAGAAGGCTTTATGTTTAAATTTGGGGACCAAAAATTCTTTAAAAGGTTAAACTTAAGGTCCTTCATACAATAGCAAAACGTGGGCCAGATTAAGAACTGTGGTAGGGCTTCACTACTTTTCAAACTTTGCACCTCTCTGGGATTCACCAGGTTTGCCGGAGTGCCTCCAGGATAGTTTGGCGATACCACTAAGAGAAGCCGGGGTAAAAGTGTGGGGAGATCTGATTAATGAAGATTCGTTTGTTTCATGGGAACACCTAAGTAAGAGAGTAGGGACGGGCCTCTCAAAGTTCAAGTATATCCAGTTAAAAAGCTGGGCACAATCCCAGCTAAATCAGAAAAAACATTTTGGCAAGGGCAGCAGCCTGGAACAACAGCTAGTTGAAAGGCCGGCAGGAAAGAGGGAGGTTTCATTATGGTATTGGGCTATTGAAGAGGCAGCAGACGGAGAATTTAAGCTTGCAGACGAGCTATGGGGTGAACAGATCCCGAATACACTGTGTGAGTCTCTATGGCAAGACTCGTTTAGAATTCTCTTTAGATTAGTTAAACCTGCTTGGTTGAAGCGGAATCACTTGTTCACCGCCATAGGGCATACCTATCCCCTCTTAGATTATCTAAATTTTTGAAAGGATCCCAAGTTGTATGTAAAAAATGTGGGTTGGCTGAAGCATCGGATACACATATGTTTTTGGACTGCCCTTTTATTGCTTCTTTTTGGGAAGAGGTGAGGAAGACACTTGAGAGCGTTTTAAGAGCACCAATTCATATAAACCTGTCCTTGATAATCTTCGGTCTTAATAGCGATATTGTAGGCCCTGCCAGATCTTTGCTATTTTACTCAATACTAATGGCTAGGAGACAAATCTGTAAATATTGGGTAGATCCAGCTCCCCCAACCATTCAGACTGGCTGACCTCATTATATGAGGTCTCCAAGATGGACATGTCTAGAACCTGCAGTAATAAAAAACTCGCATATTGGGACTTGCTTATTCGGTGGAGGTAGTTTTTTTCTTTTTCTTTTTTTTTTTTTCTTTTGGGTCCTATGATTAAGCCTTTTTGGATACTCCCTGGACTATTGCATGCCTTCTAGGCTATCGATAAATGTCCATCAGGTTTTTCAAAGACCTAGTTGGAGTAAATCCGGCCTAAAATTGTACCTTCACAGGCTGAGGCACAGAGAGACCCCATATGTAAAGCCAAGGATATCCCAGGGTATCAAAGTAAGGTTACAAAAAGGCGGTTGGTTTAAGGCGGTTGAAGGCGAATGAGGACTAAAAAAAAAAAAAAAAAAAAAAAAAGATGCAAGCACCCTGTCTATCAAACAGTTGGAAGATATTTCTACTTTAATGAGTCTTGAGCATGGTCAAGAATGTGATATAGAGGATCTAGCGTCCCAATTGGATATAGAGTCAGATCTAATGACAGTGAGTAGTTTGAGACCTAAATCTAAATTTGTGCCTAATACTCAAGACCATATTATTTATGTTTTTCAGAATCTTGTGATGAAAGATTCTGAATCACAATGCCAGATCAAGTGTGAAAGTAACTTGAATAAATATGAAATTAATGCATTAAAAAGTTGAAGGCGGAAAAATCAATTATTATCAAACAGGCTGACAAGGGTGGGGATGTTGTTATCATGAATTTCAAGGATTATAACCGTGAAGCTTATTGTCAGCTTACTGATATGCTTAATTATACTAGAGGTGACAAGTCTATCTTAGATCTGTCTGGACATAACCTTACGATGAAATTGCAATCCTATCTTGACAAACAGCTCTTGGATACAGAAGAATTTAATTAGTGGTGGATGATCTGATCACATCGATAATCTATTTTTTACCTAAAATACACAAGAAAGGTAAAATTCCGACGGGTAAGCCAATAAGTGCTGGCATTGGATCACACACTGAACAGGTCTCAGAATATCTTGATATTTATTTATCTACTTTTGTCTCTACTTTATCTTCATATATCAAGGATAGCAAGGATTCTTTAAGGCAAATGATGGACATCTCATGGGAACCAGAATATTTACTGGTGACCATGGATGTCAATAATCTGTATACAAGCACAGAACATGCCATAGGAATTGAAGCTAGTAAGACTTTTCTTTATACCAAATCAGCTAGTTATTTGCAACACTCACTGATGATCATTGATTTATCTGAATTTGCGCTGACTAACAATTTATTTCTTTATCAGAATACAGTGTTCCAGCAAAAAAGGAGGACAGCCATGGGTTCCAGGTTTTCTCCCTCTTATGCAAACCTCTTTATGGGTCTGTATGAGAGGGAGCATGCAGTGGCGTAACAAAACTTGAGGGGGCCCCCTGCAAAGTACATAGAGGGCCCCCCTCCAGACTCACTTAGGAGCTCTCAGGCCTGGGTACTGTGCTGATAGGCCCCCTGGAGCTCGGGCCCGCCACGCACTGCGGGGGCCTTTGTTATGCCACTGGGAGCATGCCTGGGCAGGGGTATGGGAAGATTGCGACAAATTAGTGAACTGGGGATGCTATATTGATGATATTTTTATCATTTGGAAAGGTTCATTGGAGGAACTTAAAATTTATCATGAATATCTGAATACAAACAGATTTAATGTCACTTTAAGTTTAGAATATAGCAGAACCCAGGTCAGCTTTTTGGACTTGGAATTGTATGTTAGCAATGACAAACTTGCTTCGAGACTTTGTGATATTACATGCTAGCTCGGGTCATTTGTAGAAACAAATAAATTGCATGCCCTTTGGGGAATTTTTGAGAACTAGGATAAACTTTTCTTTAGACAAAGAATATAAGTCAGAAGAAGCAATGATCATGCAATGTGTTTTTTACTACAGGGGTATGAAGAAATAATTCCTAATTTGGCCAAGAGTCAAGTGAGTAAAATTAGTAGGAGTGATCTGCTCAAAAATAAGATGTACTCTAGGAAAACTCAAAGGTGATGAGATTTGTTACCACGTATAGGACAGGCAATAATTTGATCTATAACAGTCTTGAAAAGCCCTGGAAAGTTCTCTCCTTGAACTTGGATATTGCTGCTTTTTTGCTGAAGAAACCAGTGATTACATATAGGAAGTCTCCTACACTTATGACAATACTTAGTCCCAGTGACAGCACTACATATAAGGAAGAGAGAGACACAGGAAGTAAGATGGATAAATGGTTGCCCACCCTTCCAAGGAGATGCTATAAATGTGGTTGTTGCTTATGCTGCAAGTGTGTGTTGGATAATGTGAAAACTTTCAATGACATTAGAAAGGCATATGAATTTGAAATCAAGTCATTTATAAATTGTAACAGATCAAACTGTGTATATGATCATATGTATTTGTAAGAAAAAATATTTAGGATCCACCACACACAAGTTGAAAGACCAATGGAAGGAACATGTTTGTGACATTAAATTAATGATTTGAAATATCCTTTGGCTACACACTTCAGGCAATCACATAGTGTCACGTGGTCAGGATAGGCCTGGTAAGGAACACCAACAATTACATGCTCATTTTCTTAAGTTGCCTTCTCTTTTACACATGGTGACTTTTGACATACATTTGTGTACATGACAATGTAGGGTAACCTTCTCTGAATTGATATTGCTTACATTTCTACTTTGCAGGCACACTATCACGACACCTTGAACATTTAGTATAAAGGATAAAGTTCACTGCGCAAATGTCATTATTGTTATTGTCTGGTAGGCGACGAAGCTATCACAGTAGAAAACAATTGCTGCCTGACAGGGGTTGCAACATGGCCCTATGGTTTCTGTTTATTATATATACAGAACTACTTCCTTGTTTGAGGGAGAGGAGCACTCAGCTGACACTGTGAGGTCACTGCATGCCGGAATTCCAGCTTAGCTGATTTCTGTTTACCAACACGAGGGATGTCCAGCTCTCTACCAACATGGACAGCCTGATGACACTTACTCAAAGGTAATGCGGAGTTAGCCCACCCAATAGGGATTTGGCAGATCACTTACCTTAGGCAAGACTAAGTTAGGGAGCGCTCGGTAGGAGTACACTATGCATAGTACTTATATGCCCGCATATATTCACTGATATGGCACAATGGTGGAATTGTTTATCCTTTTCATTGTTCTCATAATGCTAACTACGCTATTCTTTTTCAGTCTACTCATTATCGCAGTGAACGTATTTTATACAAGAATCACAATGCTTCAATAAATATTTAAACGCCTTGCTGAGCACTTCTTGTGTATTTCTTTGGATATGCATGAGAGTCCAAACAAAAGGGTTCTAGACCTGTTGCCACGATTTCCTTGGGAGATCAGGGTTGTCATATTCTGAGGTTTCACACACATTTGTTACCCTCTAATGTTGGGGGTCCAGCTGGACACTGTGGGCTAGCAGGGATATAGGCCAACATATCCTCAGTGTGTGCACGGAATCAGTCTGGTACAATCCTGACGTTTATGTTGTCCAACAAACGCACAGTCTTACCAGAGAGGTACAAGCCGTAGGACATGGTGCTGGCAACGTTTTAGGTTGGGCTCTTATTTAATGGATCGCCTGAGTAGTTTCCTTTTGAGTACCCAAAGACCCCCTAATCACCTATTAACTGGAGACGTCTGTTGTGTTAGGGAAAAATCCTCTGCAGCTGAGTAGGTAAATCCTGTGTACTGGCTGTAGGTTGTTCAAGCTTGAACCTTTCAAAGGATCACCTCATAGTGATACCCTCTCTGAATTCGACATATTCTTATGGCTAAACCGGCAGCACTGAAAATACCTGAAAACTGCGGGCACACAGTTACTTAGAAGCTACAACAAAATGATCTAATCTCACACTTGAGGTTGGGGACGTTACCTTCGTGGTTGAGGCACACAAAGCATTTAGGACAGAGGTATTCTAATCATGGGTTACATTGCCAGCAGCGAATGACCGCTCACGATTGTTTCACACTCACACTGCAACTGAGGTTTCAAGAAACTATACAGTTTATGAAGCTTTAGAAATACCATTAACTTGCCAAGAACATCAAAATTGGTTGGAAGGCGCCCTACCACACACAAATGAAGAAGTTAGACTAGATTCCCTTAGCAATGAGGGAGCAACATGGCCAGTCTTAGCCGGTTACACGCCACAACCAAACGTAGCTAATATGTCCGCAACACAGTTATGAAGACTATATGCGAGTCTAGTCAGAATAGAAGTCTGGCACAGTTCGTCATATGAACAATGACAGTAAATTCGGTGAGGACTGCTCAAGCTGCACAACCACAATTGGCTACACCAAGCATTAGTCCACAGACTATCAATGTTGTTATGGGTAAAATTCCCACCAGACAGGAGGAAATTCTGTTCTGGATTGCACAAAAAACAAATTGGCTCGAAGCAGTGTTTCCCCATGCGGGACCCCAGGAAAACCACAAAATTCTTACCATATGCTTGCCAATGGGGATGGCTTCACCTGTGGAACACTGCGCCACTTGGGGCACAGTCTTTGCTGGAGTATATACCAGAACTCATGGTATATCCTCATTAGCTGTTTTGCCAGAGGTGCTTAAACAAATCCAAAATGAGTACCGGGCAGCCCCTGCCCTGGATTTGGGGATGAAACTGATGGGCAAATTTGCCACAGGATCCAGCATAAAGAAAAGGCTCAGTCACGGGGCAGATCTCCTCAACAGAAGGCCACTGAAAAGCGCTATAATATGCATAACCGTGATAATGATAACGCCTGAAAGGTATCAGGATACTCATACATGCCCATCTCGTTCATTTCAGGATGCATCCGAGAAACAATTGGAGAGAGGTAGACAGTCAGAGCGCAGATCAGAGGAGTACATGGAACCGAAGGACTCACAACGCTCTTCTGACTACATAATAAAAAAGGAAGACAAACCTAGACAGCCAAAACCTCAATTCAAAAAGAAGAAGGTAGCAGTACTCAAAGTCAAGCATGCCACGGATATTGAGGACAATGCTTCTGAGTGGGGAGTGGGCTCTGACCATGCTGGACCGCGTGGCAGAAGTCACGATAGTTCGCTGAAACCTGATGGATTGTCTGGTGGCAGTAGCATTGAGTGACTATATCTAAATGGAAATACCAGATACTAGGGTAAGTGTCCGCATTGATTATATGAGATGCAACTCCAAATGGAGGGGACATATTGAGATATATTAATGCTCTCTTTTGGGAGAACTTGTCATTCGGCTACGATATTCTCTAGGCCAAAAATAATTGGCCACCTGAATTTGTAATGGATTGCCCAGAGGAGAAACTGTAATTTTACCTATTTTTTCCGGCCTCATTCCAGAACCAGTAAATTATTCATACGCCAAAGAGTGGGGGTTGGCGCTGGCTCCTCCGTTATACTGCTACCATGTAGGGTGGTATGACGGTTCTCCTTAGCATGTAATACCAGTGAGGTCGACCCCACAACCTCCAAGACAATACCCCATTAAAAATTAGGCTAAAAAACAGGTTAGAGAGATTCTCACACAACTTGAATACCAAGGTGTAATAGAAAGTTGCACCTCCTCATGAATAATCCCTTGTTTCCAGTTATGAAACATGATCATTCATACTGTCTAGTATTAGATTAAAGACATCTAAACACAGCTACATGTACATTTGCAGTACAAAACACGCATAGCGCAGCACTAATGAACAATATAGTAAGTAAGAACTACAAAACAACACTAGATATCTCAAATGGTTTTTCTGCCAAAATATAGTGCTGAAATCAGGTACTTGACCACATTTAGCGCACTGGGTTCTCAAAAACATTTCTGTCATATGCCATGGGGTATAAGAACAGGCCTTGGTTTTTTTCAGCCCGGGTTACAGAACTTTTACAAGAATTTGATGACCAGGCACTATCTTATGTCGATGACATATATTTGACAGATGATGAACTTTCTACACACTTGACAAGAGTAAATTACATAGTTCTGGGATTTGCTCACTTGGGCTACAAATTCAACTTTAAAAAATCGAAGACTGTCCACCTCAATGTACTGTTTCTGTGATACGAGCTGTCAAGTGAAGGCAAAAGCCTTGCAACACACTTGTAGAGAAGTGTGTGCTTTTACAAGCAACAAACTTCTGTCCATATTGGGATTCCTAAATTTTGGCAGAACCTACATTCCAGATTACACAAAACAGGTTAAACCATTCTATGACTTGATCAGTCCAGACTTTTCAAGTACACACTGGACATTTGAACACACGCAGATTTTTACGTTCAGTACAAACTGACATGCTAGCTTCAAAACACTTAAACATGTGTAAACACGGCAAACCTGGTAATCCGTATCATTGTGGGTGCATCAGGATATACCCACTTTGCATTCAACGAGGGAGACACTGTACCAATTGCATATAAATCGCATTTATACACTAATGCTGAGATGCGTTTTGCACCGTCAGAACAGATCCTGATGGTGGTACAGACTGCTGTGGTGAGAGAGAGAGCTTTGGCTCAGGGGAAATGAATAATTGTCATGACTCCAGTACCGGCCTTAAAGGCTGCTATGAAAGCAAGCATTCCTAACGCTAAGGCTTTAAATCTGAGATGGATACAGTAGGCCAATCCTCTCACTGCAACAGATGTAGACTACAGATTGGACTCTACTCTACAAACACAAGCATACCTGCAATACAAAAATGAATACTCTCTGCCTAATGAAGTCATGCCTCTTGATCAGTATGATACTGACGGTTCTGCACAGCCTGCCATAGGGACAAAACACCAATAGTTAGCAGGGTGCGCTGCTGTTAAAGGTAGAATGCAGGATGGTGAATTCCACCCTGAAAAGACCTACACTCAGTCACTAGGTGATTGCACAGTGCAGCTGGCGGAACTCAGAGCTTTAATTCTGACAGTGGAGAATACAGACCTCGGATTCCCCACACTCATAGTGTGTAATTCATATTGTTGTGTCAGTCTTACAATGAGTATGTACACTACTGGAGCCAGAATGGATTCAGAGATTCCAAAGGCACAAAGTGCTTTCGGAACAAGTGGCTAAGCTGAAAGAATGCTCGCCACGGACTCGTGATTCACACCTTGAGTCCAAAACATGTAGGAATACATATTGCAGGGAATTCCATGGCTGATGAAGCCGCAAAAGCAACAATGCAAACTGCTGCTGTCGTTGCGATTACTTGTTCCAGTACGAGGATAAATAGAGACAATATGATGGCTGTCAACACTGCATGTGATGAGACCAACTTGACGAAAGGCTTTCCATCGAAGTACTCCTACCAGTTAAGTGTGCAAAATATACCATTTGCTCATATTCCCGGAGTGGGGGATAGAGTAATACAAAATACAGATCGCAGGTTAGGTTTAATACTAGCAGCACATGAGGGCCTTGCATCTGCACATGCAGGGGTGGCAGCTACAATTTCACTATTGCAACAACGCTAATGGTGGCCAGGTCTTTATAAACAGACTAGGTACTTTGGGCCTCATTACGATGCTAGTTGGACTGACCGTCCGACCGCTGCGGCCTTGATCCGATTAAGACCGCAGAGGCCGGGAAAGTTCCCCGCGGTATTATTATGCAACCGCTGCTGCCGCAGCAGTCTCATCTATGGCGGTGCACATATCTCTGAATATGTCGCTGCAAGTGCGTACAAACTCACAGGAAACATGTGATATGTACACACATGCATGGCATATGTGGGGATTTGCCTTGTGCTACATGTACCTCATTACTGGAGAGCGGCAATCTGTGCACAGTCCAATCAATGGGGATGCATACCACCTACGGATTACCTGCATTCCGATGCCCAGAGGGTTATAGTCTTCAGGGTTCAGCTGCCGTGGTGTAGGGGGGACCTGGAGAAAGGGATCCATGCTGGAGACTGTAAGAGAGAAGCTGATGTGGATGAGTATGCAGCCCAAATACTTCATTTCCAATGAGCCATGGCAGCCGGTCGGACCGCCATGGTCGGCTCGTCGGAAATGCACATCGTAATCCGGACAGTGATCGGAAGCTCTATGGCTGCTGCTTTTCCTCGACCACCATCACAGCGGTCGGAGAAAGATTGTCGGAATCGGCTGTCTTCCAGCAGTCGTTTGGACCGCATGCATCATAATTCACCAGTCGATCCGACCGCTTAGACGAGACTGCGGCAGTTCGACCGACGTCTACGAGGCCAGGGATGTCGATCCGACTGGTGTCATAATGAGGCCCTTGGTCCTTAAATGCGACATTTGCCTGTAGATGAAGGGTTCCACCGTAGCACGTCCACCACAGACACCTCTCTTGATCTCTAACAAGCCATTAGCTTGTGTATATCTGGACCACTGCGGCCCCTTACAATCAGATAGGGCTTACAAATACATCTTGGTTGCAGTGGATTCCTGCTCTCGATTCATATGGGTTTGGCCACAGTGATCGGCTTATGCCCAAATTGTTATAAAGGATCTGCAAGTCTTTATCGGGACATACGCAGTTGGCACATTCCATTCCGACCAGGGGCCGGCATTCGCCTCTAAGGCTTACATAAACATCATGGGAAAATTGGGCGTTACAGTGCGGTACTCCCCCCCCCCCCCCTACCATCCTGAGGCAAACACAGTAGTGGAAAGGAAGAACCGAGACTTAAAGCATTCTTTAACAGAGAGGGTATTAGGCTTAGGTTGCAGTTGGGTCCATCACCCATATGGGGTCCAGAGAGCCCTAAAAAATCTGCCTAGAAAGTGCCTGGGTGGTCAGACTCCCTATGAGATCCTGTTTGGGGTTAAGATGTGGGTTCCTGATCTCGACAGTCCCAGCACAGTGGTGGCAGAAACACCTTTTGACATCAGTGAACGTTTGGCTGTTTTACAGGAACTGAATTGTTTCCAGGACACACAGAGCAATGTCCAAGTAAAACGCACCACCACTGGAGAAGTGAAGGAAGCACCAGCGGCTCCCAGTTGGATAATAAAGATTGGTGAACTGGTCCGGGAGCAAAATAGAGGAAAAGAAAGAATTTGGGCCATCTTAGAGATTGCCTGTACCTGTCCTGGCTGTTGAAGGTACCAGAACTGTACTTTTACCGCTTCATGCTGGTTGCAAAAACAAGAGATTTATGTCAATAGATCTCATCAAACTTCATTGTGTGGCCAGTTCTAAACAGTATGCCATGTGGGGTCCTGAGTAGTTACCTGTCTCCTCTCACTACTTACAGGTCCCATTGAAAGTTTTGATCAGCGATGAAGCTTCTATTTCTCGGCTGGGTATAGCTAGTAATGAAATATTCCTTCTACCTGCAACATCAACAACTACTGTACAAATAACTTGTACAGAAACACAGATTTCTATTAGGAAACCTGACACAGATGGTGTATACGCCAATGTACCACAATTCGAGTCAACTCCAAGTTCTACACAGCCTCCAGAGCTGCCAAAAATAGACTGAGCAGCCTCCGGCAACTTTATCGACTTGTTATGTTCCATATAGGTACTCTAATATAGGCCCGGGTAACATAATACCCTTTCACCTACATCACCTCCCCTACATTACACACTAACGAGCCTTTTAAGGACTGAACGCCTTTTATGGACTGAACCTTTTACCTAGTTCTAGGCCTGGGTGCAGAAGGAGGGTTTTTCCCGAACAATAGTGTTCTATGACTTCATCTTTAGACTGACACTGCATGAATAAAATATTCATGAGGTTACTTGGAAACCGGGCGGGGGCTATACACCACCTTCCTAAAATCTACGCACAAGGTTCATCCCATACGTCATCCACATACCCAACAATGGCTAACACAAGAACAAGGGACAAAGGGACTCTATATACTTTTCTGTATAAATACAGCACCTCTTGCTATCAGTAGTCAGAGGGAACCGAGACTTCCAGGCCGACACACTGACCAGAGACGCTGAGGCTCCTGCATGCAGATGCTCCAGCTGACAGTGGTCTGAACATCCCTTGCGGGGTGTCCAGCTCGAGACCAAGAGTGGCTCCTACATTCTCACTTCAGGTAATGGGGTTCGACTAAATCCTAGAGGGATTCTTGGCATCACACCTACTCACATGCTAGGTACACTTAGGTACATCTAGATAGGCATCGTAGGAGTCCGCGCTTTCTTTTATCAATGCATTTTATATTCATGTATTTATTCATGCGTAGTGCAAGATGATAGAACTGTACTATACATTTATATTCATAGTACTGCTAATCATATATCTCTGCTGCTGTCTAATGGTTGTTTAATCTCATAGGTACTATAGGAACTACACGACATGGCGCCACCAACGATGGTTGGGCTCTTATTTAACAGTAGAATCTGAGTAGTTCAGTCGTGCTATTCTCAGAGACCCCGTCTCACAAAACACCAGAGAAGTCTGGAGTGGGTAGGCACAAAACTCCGCCACAACTGAGTAGGCAAGAAATCCTATTTATTGGCTGTTGGTTAATCAACCTTGTAGGACATTTTGTTCCTAAAATTGTGCATAAACACCTTACCATAGTTTCCTTGAAACATTAGTCTGTGTTCTATACACAATGGCTACTACCCCGGTCTTAGACCCGCTAAACCAAGCACTCCCCCTCACAGACGAGGAGGAAGATGCGAATGCAATACATATTGCACAAAAATTCAGACGTACTATCACCCTGAAGCTAATGGAATATGGTGTAGCACCTAGGGGTGGCTTAGTAGCTTTCGTGATTGAGGCACACGAATCAAACAAAAGAGATTTTTTATTCGTGGGTTACATTCCCAGCAGCAAATGCAGTAACACAGACATTTCACTACTATATAGAAGGAGCTGCACCACAGGAATACGGTCCTTGCGAGGACATAGAAGTTCCACTCACGTACCAGGAACACCTATACTGGTTTAAAGGCGCCCTACCCCATATAAGACACAGAGTAAGATTAGGTCTGTTGTATTCCGCTTTAGGGGTCCGTATATAGGTTTTCCTGAATCATGTCCTTATAGAGGCACAATTCGCACTGTCCTTACATAGGCATAGAATCCCAGTCCTTATTTAGGCATTAACCGTGCACTCCAAATACAGGCATGGTCACCGACATCTGTCCACCCTAACGTCACAACGAGTTCTTAGAAACCAGACCCTTAAGCTTCGGGAGTTCCCCTAGCACAGGACTATTGATTTCTCCAAGAACTCATCTATTATGTATGAACCGTTCTACCTTAAGGGTTCATTCCTGACGTCTTCCTCTGTCCGACTTCACGTCAATGCTAACATACCACGACACCTACCAGGTATAAATATACCTTCCCTTGCCCAAGCAAGTTAGAGGAGACCTCGACTTCAGAGGAGCCCGTATCCCGGCCTGACGCACTGAGAAGACGCTGTCATTCCTGCACGCAGACGAATCCAGCTTCCAGTGTTCTGACTCCCTTCGCGGGGTGTTAGAGTTCCAAGATCCGGCAGGAGATTCCCACCTCTCTCATTCTGAAGGTATGGAGCTGACTAGATCCTAGAGGGACTCTTGGCATACCATACTTGGCATACTAGACTTAACATACTCTTAGTCTACCGTACTAGAGAATACTCCACCTACTTCTACTCTTCCCTACACCTAGACTAGGTTAGGTACACTGGGGTAGAACTAGCTTAGAGACGCATCATATGAGTACTCGCATTCTTAGCTCATGTTATTTATGTACGTGAATATATGCTAAAAGATAATGCTAGTGCAGTATTATTTATTTCTACTGCTTACGCTGTACATTATTTATCTTGCATACTGTCTTGTGATCATAACAGCACATATCTCTTACACGAGAAACAAGACTGTTCAATAAAACCCTTTTATTGAAACGCCCGTCTTTCCTTTCTGTGTAACTCTGCAGAAACTAAGCATGCATGATTGAATGAGTGAAACTGTTATCTATTGTTTCCACGATTCTGAGACATGTTCCGCTTCTAAAGGGAAACAAAGTTGTCATGTTTTTCGGTTGCCAGAAACTACTCCCTTCTTGTTCTCAAGGAGTTTCTAGTGGCCTCTGAGCTAGCTGGCACAGGTAATTAAGTTTAATATAATCGATAGGGACATACCGACCTTAGTCCTATGTCAAACCTATAGGTTATATTATTCCAATGCGCAGAGCCTATTAGGGAAATAGGAACTACACTACATGGCGCCCAACGGTTTGGTAAGGCAGTAATTTAACGCTAGATACTGAGTAACTCATTCGTGCTTTTCTCAGAGACACATACTCCATAAGACGTCCGGAGTGGGTAGGGTTAAATATCCGCCATAACTAAATAGGGAAGCACCCTATATATTAGTTGTTTGGTTTGTTCAACGTTGAAGGATACAGTGTTCCAAAATATTGTGCACCTTATCTTTTTTGTTTCCTTGAAACTTGTTCTGCATTTTTCAAAAAACAAATGTCCAACAGGGAAAATGCCACCGACACCAATGGAGCTGCGGCTGACCCAGCCATAGCAACAGTTTTTAACTTTACAGGTTTAAATGAAACCGAGGAGGGTGTCATAGACATCAATCCAAACTTAAGAAGAGCCATCACTCTAAAACTTATAAAACACGGCCTACCACCGAGAGGCGGTAGAGCAGTTTTCGTGATAGAGGCACACGAATCCTTTCAGACAGAGGTATTCTATTCATGGGTCATATTTCCTGAATCAAATTCAGTAACAAGACTGTTTCACTTCTACAAAGAAGATGATCCACCAGAGGAATACATTCCTTTCGAGGATATTGAAATTCCACTAACATACCAGGAGCATCAGCTCTGGTTTAAAGGCGCCCTAAAACATCACAGAAACATTACCAGGCTCGGTCCACTAGGTAGACCAGGAGCAACATGGCCGATTCTAGCCGGCTACACTCCTCATCCTGAACTGGATATAATGTCAGATGAGGAACTACTTACTCAAATACAAGAGTTAATAAAAATCTACAGACAACTAGTCCAATATGTCATGCGGACTTTCACAGTCCAACCACCATTGACACTTCCAAATCAAACTCCTCAACAGGGGAATACACAAAAAATTACACCACAGACTCTATACGCAGTCATGGGAAAAATGCCCACAAAACGTGAGCAAATTCCATTTTGGATAGCTCAAAAAATTACTCAAATCGAAGCAGTATTTCCAAATACTAGCCCGTATGAGATACACAGAATCCTAACCATCTGTTTACCGATGGGGATTACACCACAACTGGAAGACTGCACCACTTGGGGCTCAGTCTTTGCTGCCATCTATACTAAAACACATGGTATTCCATCAATTGCAGTAATACCAGATGTCCTGAAACAAATTCAAAACGAATACGGGGCAGCGCCTGCTCTGAATTTAGGTATGAAATTACTGAAAAATTTCGACCAGGTCTCAACAATAATATTATCTAATATTAAAGGGAGGCAGCAGCAGTGGCGATCCGCCAACGATTAAGGGAATTCGATGTTACAGAACATCAAACTGAGCTACCCAGAATAATAGAATAATCTTATGCAGAATTAGGCAGAGATAGTTTAGGTGGAAGACCAGTGAAGCCAAAACTATCTAAAAGTCCTGAGAAGGACTCCATTAAACAAACTCCTACATCTTCTAAAAAGAAGTGGGAAACTAATAAAAATAATTCAGAGAAACGTTCTCAATCCCGAGGTAGGTCTCCTCAAAAGGAGCCCTCTGAAAGGAGGTATAACCTCAGGAATAGGGATAATTTGAAAAAGCCTGACAGGTATCAAGATACTGATACACGTTCCTCTCGTACCTTTCAGATCTCGTCACAGACATCGGAAAGAAGAGGACGGTCAGAACATAGAGAAGAACGCGTGAAATCAAAAGACGAAAAACACGTTCCGAAAAACAAATCAAAACCTCAATTCTCAAAGAAGAAGGTAGCAGGTCTGAAGGTCAGACATGCCGAGGATACTGAGAACACAACTCAAGAACAGAGAATGGGCTCAGACAATGCTGGACAGTGCAGCAGAAGTCACAATAGCTCGCCAGAACCTGAAGGAACTTCTGGAGATAGTGAACTTGAATGAGTACATTACAGTTGAGACTGTGGACACCAGGGTTAGTACTCCACAAAAGTTATATGAAATAACACTCCGGATGGAGGGAGACATACCTAGACAGGTGAAAGCACTTTTTGGGAAAAACTTTCAAGGGGCTATGACATACTTCTAGCAGAAAAAGACTGGCCACCACAATTTGTCAGGGAGTGCCCACATGGCGAGGACATTATTATGCCTGCCTTCTCTAACCATATTCCAATTCACCTAAAATATACTTATGCCAGGAAATGAGCAGTTGACCAGGCCCCAGCATTATACAAAAATCATGTAGGATGGGATGAGTATTCACCTCACCATAAAATACATCTGAAAAATGAACCTACTGCACAAAGGCAGTACCCAATAAAGCAAGAAGCTAAAAAACAGGTCAGGGAGATCTTAGATCAACTTGAATACCAGGGGGTGATTGAAACATGCACCTCTTCAATGAACAATCCTTTGTTTCCTGTCTCCAAACCAGACAATACCTATCGTCTAGTTTTGGATTACAGACACTTAAACACTTGTTCAAAAACATTTGCAGTGCAAAATGCACATAGTACAGCATTAATGAATAACATTGTGCGTAAAAAATACAAAACCACATTAGATATCTCAAATGGTTTCTTTTGTCAAAATATAGCACCTGAAAGCAGGTACTTAACAGCTTTCTCAATAATGGGGAGCCAGCGTCAATTTTGTCGACTCCCACAAGGGTTCAAGAACAGCCCAGGGTTATTGTCAGCGAGAGTAACGGAGTTACTACAAATTTATGATAATGAGGCATTGTCATATGTCGATGACATCTATCTGACAGACGATGACCTGGACAAACACTTGAACAGGGTGAGCACCATTATACTGGGCTTCGCCTCTGAGGGCTACAAATTCAACTTCAAAAAGTCCAGAATTGCCCATCTCAATGTCCTGTTTCTAGGATATGAGCTGTCAAGTGAAGGCAAGAGCTTGGCAGCCAACTTTTTAGAAAGGTGTGCGCTGCTCCAACCTCCAAAGACGCTGAAAAACTTACAATCCATCCTGGGTTTCCTAAATTTTGGAAGAACTTGCATTCTAAATTACGCAGAAAGGGTTAAACCTCTCTACACATTAATCAAACCTGATTTTTCAATCAAAAATTGGACACAAGAACACACAGAAATCTTGCGTTCACTCCAGGCTAACATGTTAGCAACAAATCCCTTACAAACACGCGTAAGTCAACGCAACTTAGTGATCCGAATAATTTCAGGTCAATGCGGATTCACCTACTTAACATTTAATGAGGGTGAGAAAGTACCAATTGCATATAAATCACACTTGTATACACCAGCAGAAATGCGCTTCACTTCAACAGAAAAAATTCTAACAGCAGTTCAAACCGCTGTAGCAAAAGAAAGAGCTCTAGCCCAAGGGAAACGCATTATTGTCATAACCCCAGTACCGGCCTTAGAGGCGGTAACAAAAGCGAGCATTCCAAATGCTAAAGCATTACATCCTAGATGGATACAATGGGTTAATTCTCTTGCTGCAACAGATGTTGAATATGTTTTTGATCCCGATCTAAAAACACAAGCGTTCCTGCAATATGAACATGAATGTCCTCTGCCTACTGAAATTCTGCCTCTCGATCAGTACGAATTCATAATTTACACTGACAGATCCGCACAACCCGCAACAGGGAGTAAGCAAGCTTACAGTGCAGCGTGTGCAATCGTTAAAGGTCGCATGCGAGATGGCAACTTCAGACCTATGGTCACAAAATCCAGTCTCTAGGAGATTGCATAGCTCAGCGAGCTGAACTACAAGCATTCAAACTGGCACTTGAAAGTACAGATCGAGAATTCCCCACACTAATAGTGTGCGATTCTTTCTACTGTGTGCAGTCGTATAATGAATATATACAAACTTGGCTTGAAAACGGGTTCAAAGATGCAAAAGGTGGCACAATAAAGCATAAAACGCTTTGGGAACAAGTAGTTCAGTTAAAAAGCGAACTACCAAAGGCTCACGTGATCCATACTCTGAGTCATCAACGTGATGGCGTTCACGTTGCAGGGAATTCATTGGCTGATGAAGCCACAAAGGGGGCTGTTCAGACGGCTTCCGTAGCTGCGATCACTCGTTCAAAAACGAAAATAGACAGTGAGATAATGTTGGCTGTCAATGCTACGAGCAAAGGCAGTGGTGCAGCGTTACCAAAAAGTTTCCACTCAAGTACTCTTATGTAATTGATGCGAACAACGTTCCTTTTGCTCGAATCCCTGGAGTGGGGGATAGGGTAATTCCAAACAAGGAACGCAGATTAGGACTAATCCTAGCAGCACACGAAGGGATAACCTCTGCCCATGCAGGCATTTCTGCAACAGTATCTTTACTAACACAAAGATATTGGTGGCCTGGCATTAGGAAACAGACCAAGAACTATGTTCTGGAATGTGAAATTTGCCAACAGATGAAAGTCTCCACAGTGAAACGTCCTGCGCAGACACCCCTGTTAATTTCAGACAAACCATTAGCTTGTGTTTACCTGGACCACTGCGCTCCCTTGCAAAGGGACGGTAACTATAAATATATCATGGTCGCAGTGGATTCTTGCTCTAGATTCCTATGGATATGGCCTCAGAGCTCGGCTGACGCTCGAACTGTTATAAAAGATTTGCGAGTCTTTATCGGCACATACGCAATAGGCACGCTACATTCTGACCAGGGCCCTGCGTTTAGCTCTCGGGCTTACAAAGACGCCATGGCCAGTCTGGGCGTTGCATTGCGGTACTCCTCTCCGTTTCATCCTGAGGGAAATTCTGTTGTGGAAAGGAAAAACCGGGACATAAAGCAGTCTATAACAGCTAGGGTATTAGGTTCAGGTGATGGGTGGGTCAAACATCTATATGGGGTCCAACGCTCATTAAACAACTTGCCAAGAAGTTCTCTAGGGGGGGCACTCCATATGACGTCCTGTTTGGGACAAGAATGTGGGTGCCAGATCTGGAATGCAGTGGCACAGTGGTGGAAAATAAACCCTTTGATATCAAAGATCGTTTGGCTGTTTTACAGGACTTAAATGAAATAAGAACAAAACAAAGCAACGTATTCCTGCAGCCAACCACCACTGGGGAAAAACCGGCGGTCCCAGCAAGGCCTGTCTGGATTCCAAAAGTTGGGGATCTAGTCAGACAAAAAATTGCGGACAAGAAGGAATTTGGACCTTCTTACAGACAACCAGTACCTGTCCTAGCCATACACAGAACAAGAACAGTACTTCTGCCGCCCCTTGCTAGAAAAAAGGAGAAAAGATTTGTGTCCATCGACCTCATCAAACCACAGTATGTGGCCAATACTAAATAGTAGGCCTCGTGGACTCCGACCTAGTAGCAGACACACTCCTCTCGCTACTATCCAAGAGGTTCAGACCGAAAGACTGATAACCATTGAGAATTCAGCAGTAACAGATGAAGGACTGAGCAACAATGCTATGGAACTCATCCCTCTTGAAACACAAGTAACAGTTCGTCCAAATACACCTGTCTACACCAATGTAACAAGTGATCAACTGGTCCCAGCGATTTCAACAAATCCTGATGCAATTCCAACAATTGACAGAACTGCTTCTGGCTACTTCATTAACTTTGATACGTTTTCTGAGGATCCGAGTGAGCCCGAGACGTCTCCAGCATCAAAAACATTTTAACAGCAAGTACAAGACTTTTTGCATTTTTTGAAAAAGACTTATCTAGTTTCACCATGGATTGAACTTTGGGTTATTTCTGGAATATTTTTCTTCCTGCTTTGGCTAGCTTTGGTTATGACTATGAGTGTGCTTATAAATGGGAGATACATCCATTTGGACATTGAAAGAAAAGAAGTGAACTTACTTTTGAAACCTCACAAATCATCCCATCGTGAAACAAGAGACTGGTCTGCAGTGAACATCACAGCCGTTCCTATACAGGATGGTATAGTGTGGGACAAAACAGATTTCGATATTTTTGGCCCGACGGAACATTTGAACATTCCACATTTATTTAAGATCTCACTAAGTGATTTTGTTTCATCCAGTACCTTTTCTGATGATTGGGACTTTGAAACTGTAAATGATATGATGTTTGACCTAGAAAAATCTGCTGCATTTTCTAATAATGAATATTTAGAGGGTTCATCAGACTATGAACAGCTGTATTGCTATAACCACTATGGTCATCATTTTTGCATAAATCTGCAACACCTAGAAATGTGTTTATGTTTAACCAATGGGAGCATTGTCCTACACCACCAAAAGGTAGTTCAAAAACATTTGCTAAGAAGTTTCCATATTTTTCAGGATACAATACATCTGATCCAGAAACATTTTACTATAGAAATGTAAACAAAACAGGACTGAAAATTATGTTAACAAATACAAAACAGATTTACTCTGCAGCTTTTATTGCCCAACTGTCTAGACAGGGTTTCGACTTATGGAAAGACACAATAGACACAAAATCTGTCTAGGGTACTAAAGATTGGCAAGTGCAGGGGATAGAAGCTTTGTTTAGAGCCTGTATCGTCCCTCAACAAATAATGTTTTTGAATGACACGGTCCAACAAACGTCTTGCCTTGGGTTAGCCAAGATCAAAGACATGAAAAATCCTTCTGTACCGACACCTGCAAGTGATAACAATACACAGGCAGCGGTTATAGTTGACACCATACTACAACTCAACAGTACAAATCCTGATTGGAGTAAATGGTTGATCTGGCCCACAGACACAAACAACTGTCAAGGGAGATTCCTGAATAAAACACAGGGGTTTACTATTCATAGGCCAGACCCACGATACATCCAAAGACAGCATCCGGGGGTAGTAACAACATACAGTGTTATGCCTCGATTGGCTGCAAAAATCTACACTTAAGGATGTGAAACAACACTTATCTTTACTTAAAGAAGACGCAGACCTTAGGGAATTCTTGCTTGGACCAAGAAAACCGCGTCAAAAACGTTTCATATATGCCGGCATTTATGCTGCTTATAATGAAGCATGGAAGGTGTCACAGATGGAGGCCGCAGAACGAATACGTGAACTTGATCGTATTAACTTAGAGAAAACTCTCTCTGTGGTCGACAATGGGTTAACAACTTTGTCCTCCAGAATTTATTCATTGGACAGTATTGTATCCTCTGCTATCGACATACTGGAACAAGATTTAGCCATGTTACAGCAAGGCCAGTCTCAGTTACGTTCTATTATGTTATTAAGCTGGACGCTGCAATCTTTGCGTGCGGGCTATGTGCCTTGGCGTTTTATCAACACGACGGCTCTGTTTGCAGAATACAATCTAACTGATAAACAGATCGAACTGGCACAAAGGGGAGCAAAGTATACAGTACTGAGCATTGAAAAACTTGAAAAGTTACCATTCACGGTGGCAGAAAAACCAGCTATGGAATGGCTTATTCATGGCAAAATTAGTCTACCTGTGACTACTTTCCAGTTTCAGTATTGCCTTAAACAGATGAAAGCAGGCAAATATGAAAGGTTGGGTAAAGAATACATTAAGACATCCTGGAATTTACCTTACACCTATAGATGTTGGAGTGGGGATCGTGAAGTGTTTCTAAGCGGTACACACTATGAAAGTGCACTAAGCGGTTCACTGATTTGTCAGGACATTTCTTTACACGGGGCTTGTAATGGTTCTGTGGCAAACATGTCCTGCCACCAGCAGGGTACACCAGCTGCTGTGATTAATCCAACGTTTGGACAACTTTCTAATGGGAGTTACCTCATGTTGAATGATCAGAGTTGCTGTGGCATGTTGCCAGGCATCCCATATCTAGTAACGGTCAACTCCAGGGTCACTTGCTGTATGCAAGTATTGTTTGCCCCAATAGACACAGTCAGGGAGTCGCCTCTATGGCCTTCGTTGAATGTCTCTTTTATACGATTTGATACTCTAAGCAGAATGAAAGCCATGCTTCTACAACAATCAGTGCCTTTGACCTCGGCCAAAGAAACCTATGATCTACAAGTTGCAAGGACTTCAGCTGAGATACAAGCTTTAATTCGTACAAACTGCCCTATACATTTAGTAGAAATGATAGGACGTATCTTTAATATGTCAGATACAAGCGGAATTGTACATGTATTTAAGACCATCTGTTCCGGACTATTAGCACCTTTCCAGGCTGTCCTTGGAATCATCCCAAACTTTGCACATTCGGTGTTTGGTGGTGTGCCGTTAATTCTAGCACTTGTTGCAGGAATTCTGTTTCTATTCCTCCTGCTACGCTATGGCAAGCCTCTTCACCAAAATCACTCCGAGCGATGTGGAGAGAGCCCTCCTTGAACGGAAATGCCGTGAGCGAATAGTACAGCTTTTGGGCATGCCTCGTCTACGGGAACTTAATACAACGTGGTTCCTGTCATTCAGACCAATCTGGCAAGATTGCATCTTACCTGTTCTACGCTGCCTGTTTTGCGGTGAAGAATGCGTGCTAGACACCTGTCTAACACTCCCATCAGTCATGCCAACGGATATCGATACTCTGCTGGACCCGATAACGGCCCATGCTGTGTGTTGTCCCCAGAGGCTTCCGATCCTGATGGCGGCATTCATTGAGATCTCACAGACGCTTCCGGCTGCTGCTGCTGAGGTACGAGATGGATCAACGGGCACACAGGTAACAACGGACGCGAACATTGCATCTTCTGCTGAAGGCGATGCTTCTCATCTCTGTGCAATTAACCTTCTGAACGAGGTGTTCCAAATGTCACCGACTTCGGTGGATGATATTTTGGCTACGGAAATAGATGATCTAATGTTTACGCCAGACCCATACACTGACTTTGATTCGGCTCACAGTGTACCAGGGCAACAATGAAATTTGGCCTTCCTATTTTACAAACTTGGAACTTTTCCCAGAATTGAACTTTAAAAAAAAAAATTTGAAATGACATGGCAAATGAACAATCTGCTTACAGCAGAACTAGTCTTATAAAACGGACTTCTTTGAATACTTCCAGGGACACATTGTCACCTTACTTGTCTAACATTTCATTTACTTCCATGATATGCAATGGCTTTGATTGTAAGAACTTATCGACCATTTCATCATATGTATATATTACTGTTTCATTCACGTTGCATGCTACTTCCGTTATATGCTTAGAATGAAAACAATGCTTTAAATGTACAGTACCTATGGCATTTCAACAGTTTTAAGCTTCTTTTTAAAAATGCTTTTAGAAATGTTTTTAGTAATATGTGGTACTCAATTTTATGTTTAGCATTTAAAATGTTTAGCATTTAGTCTTATCGTTCAATCGAAGATGGAGTGGGTGTTGTATTCCGCTTTAGTGGTCCGTATATAGGTTTTCCTGAATCATGTCCTTATATAGGCACAATTCGCCCTGTCCTTATATAGGCATAGAATCCCAGTCCTTATTTAGGCATTAACCGTGCACTCCAAATACAGGCATGGTCACCGACATCCGTCCACCCTAACGTCTACAACGAGTTCTTAGAAACCAGACCCTTAAGCTTCAGGAGTTCCCCTAGCACAGGACTATTGATTTCTCCAAGAACTCATCTATTATGTATGAACCGTTATACCTTAAGGGTTCATTCCTGACGTCTTCCTCTGTCCGACTTCACGTCAATGCTAACATACCACGACACCTACCAGGTATAAATATACCTTCCCTTGCCCAAGCAAGTTAGAGAAGACCTCGACTTCAGAGGAGCCCGTATCCCGGCCTGACGCACTGAGAAGACGCTGTCATTCCTGCACGCAGACGAATCCAGCTTCCAGTGTTCTGACTCCCTTCGCGGGGTGTTAGAGTTCCAAGATCCGGCAGGAGATTCCCACCTCTCTCATTCTCAAGGTATGGAGCTGACTAGATCCTAGAGGGACTCTTGGCATACCATACTTGGCATACTAGACTTAACATACTCTTAGTCTACCGTACTAGAGAATACTCCACCTACTTCTATTCTTCCCTACACCTAGACTAGGTTAGGTACACTGGGGTAGAACTAGCTTAGAGACGCATCATATGAGTACTCGCATTCTTAGCTCATGTTATTTATGTACGTGAATATATGCTAAAAGATAATGCTAGTGCAGTATTATTTATTTCTACTGCTTACGCTGTACATTATTTATCTTGCATACTGTCTTGTGATCATAACAGCACATATCTCTTACACAAGAAACAAGACTGTTCAATAAAACACTTTTTATTGAAACGCCCGTCTTTCCTTTCTGTGTAACTCTGCAGAAACTAAGCATGAACGATTGAATGAGTGAAACTGTTATCTATTGTTTCCACGATTCTGAGACATGTTCCGCTTCTAAAGGGAAACAAAGTTGTCATGTTTTTCGGTTGCCAGAAACTACTCCCTTCTTGTTCTCAAGGAGTTTCTAGTGGCTTCTGAGCTAGCTGGCACAGGTAATTAAGTTTAATATAATCGATAGGGACATACCGACCTTAGTCCTATGTCAAACCTATAGGTTATATTATTCCAATGCGCAGAGCGTATTAGGGAAATAGGAACTACACTACAGGTCCACTCGGAGGAGACGGTGCAACTTGGCCGATATTAGCGGCATACACACCACATCCTGACATTGAAACAATGCCGCACCAGACTTACTCTTACAACACAAGGATTTAATCAAAATCTACAGAAACCTGACACAGTATGTCATGAAGACTTTCACAGTCCAACCAACAACAGTTGCAACAAATGGAACTCAAATTCAGGGTACAGCAACTAAAATCACACCACAAACATTACACGCAGTAATGGGCAAGATGCCCACGAAACGTGAACAAATGCCATTCTGGGTAGCTCAGAAAATAACTCAGCTCGAGGCAGTATTCCCTAATACTACCCCATTTGAAAAACACAGAATGCTAACAATCTGCTTGCCCATGGGGATAACACCACAAGTAGAGGACTACACCTCTTGGGGTACAGTCTTTGCTGTCATATATACCAGAACACATGGTATTCCTTCATTAGCAGTAGTACCAGACGTATTAAGACAAATACAAAGCGAGTACGGAGCAGAACCTGCCCTAAACTTAGGGATGAAGTTATTAAATAACTATGACCAGGTATCAGCCATAATACTAGCTAATATTAAAGGGGAAACAGCTTCAGTGGCAATCCACCAACGCCTAAGGGAGTTCAGTCCGTTGGATCAACAACACGAACTGCCCAAAATAATTGAAACTGCATATGCAGAATTAGGCAGAGACAGTTTGGGTGGGAAAGCATTAAAACCACAACTGATGGGCGGTCCTGAAAAGGACACTACAAAGCAGACACCTGCTCCTTCTAATAAAAAACAACAAAACTTTAAAAACAGATCTCAATCCCGGGGCAGATCTCTTCCACAGGAGCCCTCTGAAAAGAGGTATAACCTCAGGAATAGGGATAATATTAGGAAACCTGACAGGTATCAGGATACTGATACACGTTCCTCTCGTTCCTTTCAGGGCTTGATGAAAAACTCAGAGAGAGAAGGACGGTCAGAACACAAAGAGGAGCGTACAAAGTCCAGAGACAAGCAGCACACTTCCAAGAAAGAAGACAAGCCAAAATCAAAACCACAGTTTAAGAAAAAGAAAGTTGCAGGCATAAAGATCAGACATGCCCAGAATTCTGAGGACGCAGGTTCTGAACGGGGAATGGGCTCTGACGATGCTAGACAGTGCGGCAGAAGTAACAATAGCTCGCCAGAACCTGATGGAATTTCTGGTGACAGCGGACTTGAATGATTACATCACGGTGGAAACAACAGACACCAGGGTGAGCGTCCCACATAAGTTACATGAAATAACACTCCAAATGGAGGGGGACAAGCACAGGAAAGTTAAAGGTCTCTTTTGGGAAAATCTGTCATCCGGTTATGACATCCTATTAGCAGAACAAGATTGGCCGCCAACTGTCGTTATGGAGTGCCCCAGGGGAGAAATTTTTCCATCATTCTCCGACCTCGTTCCCATACATCTTAAACATCCTTATGCACATGAGTGGGCGGTTGCCCTTGCTCCAGCACTATACAAAAATCATGTCGGTTGGGATGAGGATTCAACCCACCACGTGATCCCGTTAAAAGTTTCACTGAATGCTCAGAGGCAATACCCAATAAAGCAAGAACCTAAAAAACAGGTCAGGGAGATCTTAGATCAACTTGAATACCAAGGGGCGATTGAAACATGCACCTCGCCAATAAACAATCCTTTGTTTCCTGTATCAAAACCGGACAACTCATATCGTCTAGTTTTAGATTACAGACATTTAAACACATGCACAAAGACATTCGCTGTCCAAAACGCACATAGTGCCGCATTAATGAATAACATTGTGCGGAAAAAGTACAAAACTACATTAGATATCTCAAATGGATTTTTCTGCCAAAATATAGCGGCTGAAAGCAGGTATTTGAGTTACTCCAAAAGTTTGATGAGGAAGCATTGTCCTATGTGGATGATATTTATCTGACGGACGATGACTTAAAAAAGCACTTGACCAGGGTGAGCACCATTATAATGGGATTCGCCTCTGAGGGCTACAAATTTAATTTAAAAAAATCAAAAATAGCCCACCTCAATGTCCTATTTTTAGGATACGAGCTTTCAACTGAAGGGAAAAGCCTGGCAGCTAACTTTTAGAAAAGTGTGCGCTGCTCCAGCCTCCAAAATCATTAAAAAATCTACAATCAATACTGGGATTCCTAAATTTCGGCAGAACATACATTTTAGATTGCGCAGAAAGAGTAAAACCTTTCTACAACTTAATAAAACCTGACTTTTCAGTCAAACATTGGACACAGGAACATTCAAATATCCTACGTTCATTACAAGAAGACATGATTGCTTCCAAACACTTACAGACACGCGTAAACATACGCAACTTGGTGATCCGTGTAATAGCGGGTCAGTGCGGGTACACTTACTTAACCTTCAATGAAGGCGAAACCGTACCAATCACAAACAAATCACACTTGTACACAAACGCAGAAATGCGTTTCACTTCAACAGAAACAATCCTGACAGAAGTTCAGACCGCTGTAGCAAGAGAAAGAGCACTGGCTCAGGGGAAATGCATAATTGTCGTAACCCCGGTACCAGCTTTAGAAGCTGTTACTAAGGCGAGCATTCCGAATGCAAAAGCCTTACATCCGAGATGGATACAATGGGCTAATTCTCTTACTGCAACGGACGTTGAATACAGATTTGATCCAAGTCTAAAAACACAAGCATTTCTGCAATACGAACAAGAATATCCTCTACCTAATGAAATATTGCCTCTCGATCAGTATGAATATATCATTTACATTGACGGATCTGCTCAACCGGCCATAGGGAGTAAGCAACAATATAGCGCAGCGTGTGCAATCGTTAAAGGTCGCATGCGGGATGGAAAGTTCCATCCAAGTTGCACCAAAACGCAATCTCTAGGAGACTGCACGGCTCAGTTGGCAGAGTTAAAAGCACTAATACTGGCACTTGTAAATACGGATCACAAATTCCCCACACTAATTGTGTGTGATTCCTTTTACTGTGTGCAGTCATACAATGAGTACTTGCATCATTGGGAACAAAACAGGTTTAAAGATGCAAAAGGTGGCACAATTAAGCATAAAATGCTATGGGAACAGGTAGTGGAGTTGAAAAACGACCTACCAAGGGCTCACATGATACACACACTGAGTCATCAGCGTGATGGCGTTCACGTTGAAAGGAATTCATTGGCTGATGAAGCCGCAAAGGGGGCTGTGCGAACGGCTTCCGTAGCTGCAATCACTCGTTCAAAAACGAGGATAGACGATGAGATTATGGTGGCTGTTATTGCCTCAAGCAAGAACAGCGGTGCAGTACCAAAGAAATTTCCACTCAAGTACTCCTACAAGTTAGATGCAAACAACATTCCATTTGCTCAGATTCCTGGAGTGGGGGACAGAGTAATACCGAATATGGATCGTAGGCAAGGTTTAATACTAGCAGCACACGAGGGTTTGGGCTCTGCACATACAGGCGTTACAGCGACTATTTCATTGTTGAAACGGCGCTATTGGTGGCCCGGTATAACAAAGCAAACTAAAGACTATGAGGTACATGCATCAATGTACGCTTTTGCGATTCCTTAATTGCGATTATTAAGGAATCGCAATTAAGGAATTGCAAAAGCCTATGCATGTAGGAATCGCTATAAAATTAGCGATTCCCAAACATTCCTTAATTGCAACTCGCAAATTGCGAGTCGCAATTAAGGAATGCCTTCCCATTCATTCCTATAGGCCTACAGGCCCATAGGAATGAATGGGAGATTGCATGCGCAATTTGCGAGTACCAATAGGTACTCGCAAATTGCGCATGCAATTTCAAGGGTGCAAGGGTGTCAAAAGGACACTCTGTTGCACCCCTGTAATTGATCTGTGCACACATGTTGCACACACATATGCCCCAAGGGCATGTGTGTGTGTAACCTACAACTTGAAAAAATGCACTTTAGTGCATTTTTAAAAGTTTTTGCAAATTACCATCAAGTACACATTGATGGTAATTTGCGCCCCCTATTAGCAAAATCGCAATTTGCGGTTCCATCATGCATTGCATTTAAGGAATCGCAATTTGCAATTCCTTAAATGCAATCGCAATTTAAGAAATCACAATAATTTGTGATTTCTTAAATTGCGAGGGGCTGACAGGTTGATGCATCGCAGAAGCCCTTTTTGCGGGCGCTAACGGCCGATTTTTGTGAATCGCACCGTTTGCGCTTGCAAAAATGGTTGATGCATGTGCCTGTATGTCTTGAAATGCGACATCTGTCAACAGATGAAAGACTCCACCAGGGCACGCCCGGCGCTGACACCACCACTAATATCGGACAAACCTCTCACATGCGTGTATCTGGACCACTGCGGCCCCTTACAATCTGATGGGGCTTACAAGTATATCATGGTTGCAGTGGATTCCTGTTCAAGATTCCTATGGGTTTGGCCTCAGCGCTCGGCTGACGCTCGAACTGTTATAAAAGATTTGCGAGTCTTTATCGGGACATACGCAGTTGGCAAGTTACATTCTGACCGTGGCCCGGCGTTTAGCTCTCGGGCTTACAAAGAGGCCATGAAAAGTATGGGCGTTGCACTGCGGTACTCCTCTCCATACCATCCTGAGGGAAATTCGGTTGTGGAGAGGAAAAACCGGGACTTAAAGCAATCTTTAACAGCTAGGGTATTAGGCAAGGGCGGTAGTTGGGTCAGTCACCTTTATGGTGTACAAAGAGCACTCAATAACCAGCCAAGAAACGCTCTAGGGGGTGTCACTCCATATGAGGTCCTATTTGGGACGAGAACGTGGGTAGCTGATCTTGAATATGAAGGCACAGTGGCGGATGAGAAACCATTTGATATCCATGATCGTTTGGCTGTTTTACAGGATGTAAATGAATCTAGGACACAACAAAGCAACGTTGTCCAGAAACAGACCGCCACTGGGGAAGTCAAGGCAAAAACGGCAAGACCTTTCTGGATCCCAAAAATCGGGGATCTGGTCAGAGAGAAAATAGCGGAAAAAAAGAATTTGGACCATCATACAGAAAGCCTGTGCCTGTCCTAGCAAGCCAATGAACACAAACTGTTCTTTTACCGCCCTTTGCCGGGAAAAAGGAGAAAAGATTTGTCTCGATTGACTTAATCAAACCACACTATGTGGCCGATACTGAACAGTAGGCCTTGTGGACTCCACAGTAGCAGACGCCCTCCTCTCGCTACAATCCAAGAAGTTCAAACAGAAAGACTCATCACGTTTGAAGAGCCTCCTGTACGGAATGAAGAACAAAGCAACAATGCTATGGAACTCGTTCCCCTTGAACCCGAAGTTCATCTACAAAATGAACCTCAGAACAACACACAAGTTGCAATCAGACCAAATACAGACGTCTACGTCAACATGCCTCGACGAGAGTGAAATGCGATTTCAACAAATCCCGATGCAATTCCTACAATTGATCGAACTGCTTCAGGCTACTTCATGAACTTTGATACGTTTTCTTTAGATCCAAGTGAACCGGAAACTACGCCAGCCCAAAAATCACGTAAACAGCAAGCTAAAGACTTTCTGAACTTTCTTAAAAAGACTTACCTGGTATCACCTTGGTTAGAACTTTGGGTAATTACTGGGATTCTATTTTTTTCTTTTCTGGCTAGGCTTAGTGATAACTTTTAGCATGCTTATTAATGGACGATATCTTCAACAGAGCTCTACAGCCCGAAAGTTAATTTGATTTTGAAACCACATCAATCGTCTCATCGTGAACAGAGAGACTTGTTATCAGTGAACATCACAGAGGTTCCTATACCAGATGGTATAGTTTGGGACAAGATTTCGAAATATTCGGTCCGACTGAACTTTTAAAAATTCCTCATTTATTTAAAATTTCATTATGTGATATCATTACCTCCAGTACATTTTCTGATGATTGGGACACTGAAACTGTTAATAACATGTTGTCTGATTTAGAAAAATCTGCTGCATTTCCGAACACTGAAATGTTAGAAAGTAATTCAGACTATGACACTTTGTACTGTTACCAACATTATGGTCATCATTTCCTGCACAAATCTATTTCGCCTAGAAATGTGTTTGAGTACCATCAGTGGGAACATTGCCCTACACCACCAAAGGGTAGTTTGCAGACATTTGCACAGAAATTTTCATATTTTTCAGGTATTAACACCACTGACCCAACCTCATACTATTATAAGGTTATACCAACATCAGCACTGAAAATTATGTTGACAAACACCAAACAGATTTACTCTGCTTCCTTTATTGCCCAACTGTCAGAACAGGGTTTTGACCTATGGAAGGACACAATAGACTTAAAATCGGTCTGGGGTTCTAGGGACTGGCAAGTCCAGGGAACAGAAGTGCTATTTTGAGCATGCCTCATTCCACAGCAGATTATATTTCTAAACGAAACTGTGCAACAGACATCCTGTCTTGGATTAGCCAAGGTAAAGGACCTGAACACACCTTGACTTCCAACTCCATCACAGATGGGAGGGTGGCAAAATTCGACTTCACAGGAAGGGGCAACAGTAGATGACATTCTAAAGTACAATAGATCAGACCCAAATTGGGGAAAATGGGTGGTTTGGCCCTTAGACACAAACATATGTCATAAACGATTCTTGGGTATTGCCGAAGGGTACAGTATCCACAGGCCAGACCCACGTTATGTACAAAGAGAACATCCTGGCGGAGTGACATCCTATAATGTTGGGAAGTTGTGCCTTGATTGGCTAGAGACCTCAACACTAACAGAAGTGAAACAACACTTAACCTTACTCTCACAAGACATGGATCTTCCGGATTTTTTACAAGGTCCCAGGAAACAACGTCAGAAACGTTTCATATATGCTGGCATCTATGCTGCCTATAATGAAGAGTGGAAAATATCACAACAAGAGGCCGCAGAGAGAATACGGGAAATAGACCGTATTAACTTAGAAAAATCATTGGCTGTGGTAGACAATGGGTTAACAACTTTGTCCTCCAGAATATATTCTTTGGGCAACATTGTGTCTTCTGCGATAGATATCCTAGAACAGGATTTGGCCATGCTACAACACGGGCAATCTCAATTAGGTTCTATCGTGTTATTGAGCTGGACGCTGCAATCTTTGTGCGCAGGTTTTGTGCCTTGGCGTTTTATAAACAGCATGTCTCTGTTTTCTGAATATAATCTAACAGATAAACAGGTTGAAATGGCACAAAGGGAGCTAAATATACAATGTTGCGTATTGAAAAACTGGATCGACTTCCATTTACAGTAGCGGAAGCGCCGTCTACTGAATGGCTGATCCATGGCCACATAACTCTACCGGTCACCACTTTTCAGTTTCAATATTGCCTTGAACAACGGCAGGCGGGCAAATATGAAAAAATGGGTAAGGAGTACATTAGGGAATCCTGGGATTTACCGTATAGATTTCGATGCCGGAGTGGGGATCGAGAAGTGTTTCTAAGTGGTACTAACTGCAAGAACGCTTTGAGCGGTTCATTCATGTGCCGGGACATTACATTGCACGGAGCATGTAATGGTTTGATAGCAAACTTGTCCTGCCACATGAAAGGGACTCCAGCTGCCGTGATTAAGCCGGTATTCGAGCTGCTCTCAAATGGGAGTTACTTGATGCTGAACGATCAAGGTTGCTGTGGTATGCTTCCGGGCATTGCCTATCTGGTCACTGTAAACTCCAGTGTTACTTGCTGTATGCAAGTATTGTTTCCCCCAACAAGTACAGTCACGGAGGCGCCGTTATGGCCTTCGTTGAATGTTTCCTTTATACAAATTAATACTTTGAGCAGACTGAAAGCCATGCTTTTACAGCAGACCGTACCCTTAACCTCCGCTCGAGAGACCTTTGATCTTCAAATCGCAAGGACCTCGAGTGAGATACAGGCACTTATACGTACAAACTGCCCCATTCATTTCACAGAAATGGTGGGTCGTATTTTTAATATGTCTGATACGAGTGGTATTGTACACCTATTTAAGACCATAGGGTCAGGACTTCTTAGCACCTTTCAGACAATCCTCAGAGTTATCCCGAACTTTATACACTCCGTATTTGGAAGCATTTTCGGAGGTCTACCTCTGATCCTGCTATCAATAGCGGGAGTCCTGATTGTCATTTACCTACTACGCAATGGACGGCCCAATTACCAACGAGATGGCAAAAGCGCTCCTGGAGCGAAAATACCGTGAACGCATGGTACAACATCTGGGCACACCTCGCCTAAGGGAACTAAGCGCCTCTTGGTTCCTATCGTTTAGACCAGTCTGGATGGACTGCATCTTACCTGTTCTTCGATGCCTGTTTTGCGGTGAAGAATGCGTGTTGGACCTCTGTCTGACACTTGCAACGGACACGCCTGTGGACTTGAATACCCGGCTGGAACCCTTGAGGGCCCACGCTCGGCAATGTCCCCAGCGTATTCCCATCTTGATGGCTGCATTCCTCGAGAATCCGCAGGTGCCTTTTTACAACAGGGGTAAGCTTTAGCTCCACCACTAGCACCGAGGTATCGACAACAGCACCGACTGCCTCTACACCTGCTATTGGCAGTACTGAATATAATCTGTGCTCCATTGACGTGCTCTGCGAGGTGTTACAAGGACCGTCCCCTGCAGCAGCAAGCAGCGATGGTGTTGCGTCTCCCAGCCAGGACATTTAATCTGTAATTGGCTCATCGTGTGCTGGGATTTTTTCACTTTTCTAAAAATAACTAAATTTGGAACACTCCCTAAAAATTTACACTTTCACGCTGGAAAAGCATGGCCTTTCGACGCTTGTGGACATTCAACTTATATAAACGAACTCAATTAGTACTGTGGCTTAAGTGACAATTCCAAACAACTAATTTTTGTAGCAAGAATTTTAAATTTGATCTTTTTAAACTGTTTTAAATATGATTTTAAAAACAGGATTTTACTAAGCTCATTGAAAAATGTTCTATGCACTACTATCTAGTAAAGAGAATAGTCCACTAGCATTTTTATCATTGTTGACTGTTCGGAAGAGGAGTGGGTGTTATGTTCCATATAAGTACCATAATATAGGCCCGGGTAACATAATACCCTTTCACCTACATCACCTCCCCTACATTACACACTAACGAGCCTTTTAAGGATTGAACGCCTTTTATGGACTGAACCTTTTACCTAGTTCTAGGCCTGGGTGCAGAAAGAGGGTTTTCCCGAACAATAGTGTTCTATAACTTCATCTTTAGACTGACACTGCATGAATAAAATATTAATGAGGCTACTTGGAAACCAGGCAGGGGCTATACACCACCTTCCTAATATCTACCCACAAGGTTCATCCCATACGTCATCCTCATACCCAACAATGGCTAACACAAGAACAAGGGACAAAGGGACTCTATATACTTTTCTGTATAAATACAGCACCTCTTGCTATCAGTAGTCAGAGGGAACCGAGACTTCCAGGCCGACACACTGACCAGAGACGCTGAGGCTCCTGCATGCAGATGCTCCAGCTGACAGTGGTCTGAACATCCCTTGCAGCCTTCAATTGCACCAGGCATACCCCACCTTGTTAGAATCTCATATGCATTCTGTTTTTTGTACACATGGAGGTGTTAGCCGCTGTAGTCCTGAGAATGGATCATGGGTCTTTAGAGATAGGCAATCCCAATTCCTCCTCCTATTGTGCCTATACTTATGAGATCTCAAAGGTCCAAAGGAGTGAAGGCCGTTCACAGTCAAGAGACACCACCCCTAGTATTTCCGGAGCTGGATAATTCGTCTACATATCTGAGATCCTTACAGCCCCATTCTCTGTAATCAGGTAGTATTTCCCAACTCCGTAGTTTGGGCAACTGGAAATTACTCCAGGAGTAAGATGGAAAAGGTGAATACACAAGTCACAACACTTCTTCTTGCCTTTTTCAAACAGATCACCTAAAGTTAAGGGAATGTCTTGCTTTTCCTGTTCAGAAAACCCTATTAACGAGGCTAGAGCGAAATCAGTGTTGTGTTGCGGGCATCAGCCGGGACAGGAGTGGCGTAGATGGACCTTTGGCCGCCCGTAGGGGTCATTGTGTTTGCCAGCACTTTAAATAGGTAGCTCCATTTTATATGATCAAAAGCCTTCCTGGCATCAAACAACAGGAATTCAATTGGAACTTTTTACCATTCTACTATTTACATAACTCCACCAGGGTTGATTACCACTTGCTCAGGGTCTACATCAGAAAATCTAACATTCCTCAGAAACTCTTCCTGTAATAAAGGATCACTGTTACGCGTTCAAGAGTATAGGATAGTATGCTTGAAAGACTACTATCACATTTTCATTCCCACTGTGACAATTTCCATTCAGGTCCTGTCCAATGCAATTTCTGACTTGTTTTTTCTATATTTTAAAGCCTAGCAAACTATCTAGCTTCATCCCCCTTTTCATAATACTGCTGGCCTATAAAGAGGAGTTATGGGGTGCTTCACCCACCAAGAGATTTTTTATCTCACCTTTTGCCTTCCTGAGATCACTATACACTCTACGAGACCCGAGCCTTCTATACTTTTCTTCAATGTTCATCTAATAACTGCTTTTGCAGCATCACACCATATCCCACTTTAGAAATGTGTCTCCTATTTCATCTTTAAGAGCAGGGCTATATAAAGCTAATTTTTCACTTGCCATTCTCTAGTTTTACATGGGTACACATTCACGGGATCTAATTCAAGTACCACAGGCGCATCCATGACCCAGACAGTTATCAGTACTAACACCGCACGTGGAAGTAGGAATCTGGAAATCAAAAAGAAATACATTCTGGAATAAGCGCAATGGGCATTCATATAAAATGTATAATCCTGTTCAGGCCCGTGCTTTGTCCACAACACCTCGATCAAATCAAGATCCTGGAGCCACCACACCCCGATCAAATCTAGATTCTGGAGCCACCACACCACGATCAAATCAAGATCCTGGAGCCACCACACCTCGGTCAAATCAATATCCTGGAGCCACCACACCTCGATCAAATCAAGATCCTGGAGCCACCGCACCTCGATTAGATCAAGATCCTGGAGCCACCACACCTCGATCAGATCAAGATCCTGGAGCCACCACACCTCAGTCAAATCAAGATCCTGGAGCCACCACTGCTCGATCAAATCAAGATCCTGGAGTCACCACACCTCGGTCAAATCAAGATCCTGGAGTCACCACTGCTCGATCAAATCAAGATCCTGGAGCCACCACACCTCCGTCAAATTAAGATCCTGGAGCCACCACACCTTGGTCAAATCAAGATCCTGGAGCCACCACACCTCGATCAAATCAGGATCCTGGAGCCACCACACCTTGATCAAATCAGGATCCTGGAGCCACCACACCTTGATCAAATCAGGATCCTGGAGCCACCACACCTCAGTCAAATCAAGATCCTGGAGCCACCACACCTCAATCAAAACAAGATCCTGGAGCCACCACACCTCGATCAAATCAAGATCCTGGAGCCACCACACCTCGATCAAATCAAGATCCTGAAGCCACCACACCTCGATCAAATCAAGATCCTGGAGCCACCACACCTCAGTCAAATCAAGATCCTGGCGCCACCATACCTCGATCAAATCAAGATCCTGGAGCCACCACACCTCAATCAAAACAAGATCCTGGAGCCCTGCCGGTAGCGCAGGAGGGTGTTTCTCACCCCATATGACGAGGTGAAGATAGCAGAAGAGGAGTCCAAATTGGCGCTGAAGTCTATCTACTATCAGATTCCCGTCAGCAAAGTGAGTTATGAGTGGGAACAGAGCACTGTAAAAGGTATCTTTGTTTTCATTTAGCCCATAGACAGAAACAATTGTTAGCTGCCTATTGCTCAGGATGCCCTTAACATCAGGCATACCACCCTCTCTTGAAGAATGCATGGTGTCCAGTTTAATCAAAACAGAGCTTCACAGGTGGAGAGGAGTGATATTGCATCGGGAACCACCATGATTTCAATCACCACCTGTCTGACTTGAGCAAATGTTTTTCCTGTATTAGGGCACTATTGTATTCCTTGATATGGAACCATCACAGGCCTGATTTATGTGTAGCAAGAGAATTAAGCCCCTGAACATTCAGCAAAAAACAATTTGAACATGGTTATTTAATGTCACGGTTCACATAGACTATTGTGAGTAGAAGACCATGTTTCATCACATAAACCTTGTCCTGACCTGCCAAGCATCATAGTAAGCAGTAAAAGCTTGTTAATGGAGAGTATTAAGTCTCTTCAGAGGATACATTGCTTAAACCGGAGTCTAGTTGTCTATTCACTCAATGTGCTGCTCAGTGACTTCTGGAGGACATTTGTGTTTGCTGTTCTAGCCAATAAGAAGGAATGGTTTCTTACCAGTAATCCTAGATCTCTCTCAGGGAAATCTCCATTGAAATCATAAGCACTGAATAGTCCTGCCCACGTGCGGGGACATCGGAGCAGTTTTTTTCAAGTCACATTTACTTCGCCTTACCTCGGAAAGGCGAGGAGGCACACATGACACAAATGTTCAATTTTGCAGCCTTAATACAGGCTATATTGCCAATTATATTGAATTACTTTAACATTTAGAAAAAAAAGGCTTAAGACTTTAAAAGTCACTAGAACGATTAAACAGTGACCTTTTATAAACATCCATCACAAACTCTTTCTTCTTCTTTTTAAAGTAACAGAAGGTGAAATATATTGCAATGTAGCTGTACAGGCTGCAGCATTGAAAATAATGAGAACTGGACCCTTTAAAGGCCCCATGACCTCCAGTGTCCCATCATGCCCTGCAGGTGACAGTTTACTCAGTTCTTACTGACGAATGAATTAGCAGTACAGAGTTATACTTATTTTACGTCTTCCTTCGTGGAAGAGGGAGGGTTGCTTATGATTTCAATGGAGATTTCCATGAAAAAATAGGATTACAGGTAAGAAACCATTCCTTCTATCTCAGTGGATCTCCACTGATAATCATAAGCACTGAATAGGTTAGCAAGCTCATCCCCAATAATTTAGCTAGGGATGGGATAGAAGGGAATACTATAATCAAGCAACCAAATTTCTCAGAGAGCTTGCCCAACTTGGGCATCTGCCTTTGCATCAGAGTCAAGACAATAGTGTCTTGTAAAGGTGTGAACTGATCTCCAAGTTACAGCTTTGCAAATCTCAGCAATTGGAATGTTTCTTAGTAATGCAGCCGTAGATGTTTTATCTCTAGTGGAATGGGCTCTAGGTTTTCCAGGCAGAATTTTATTGGCCTTTTGATAACAAAGGATTATGCAGGAGAAAATCCATCCAGACAAGGATTGTTTCGAAGTGGCAAAACCTGTCCGTAAAGGACCATAGTTCACAAAACGTTGCTTTAACTTCCTTAAAGCTTTCGTCCTATCTAGGTAGAACTTCAACACCCTTCTAACATTGAGAATATGGAAATCACTCTGCGGGAGAAGAGGGATTCCGAAAAAAATTAGGTATTTAAATAGTCTGATTGACATGAAAATCTGAGACTACTTTAGGGAGGAATTTAGGATGAGTCCATATCACTACCCTGTTACTATGAAAAACTGTGTAAGGCTCATGGGAACATACAGCCTGTATTTCACTAACTCTATGAGAAGAGGTTATGGTGACCAGAAGGAAGCCTTGCAGGACAGGTGTTGGCAAGAACCTTATGAATGGGTTTGAAAGGAGGACCCATAGCCAAGAAAGGACAATATTTAACTCCCATGGAGGATACGGTCTCCTGGGAGGAGGATATGGCTTCCTAATTCCCTTTATAAAGTCCTTGACCACAGGCATTCTGAAAAAGGACATTTGTGAAGGACATTTCCGGAAAGCTGTGATTGCTGCAATTTGTACTCTAATAGAGGACAATTATAATTGTGCTTTAGCCAAATGGAGGAGGTATGGAAGAACTGCCTCTTCTTGCAAGTGAGAGGACTGAAGTTGTTCTGAGAGCACCAGATGCAGAATCTCTTCAAATTGAAGGAATAGGAAGCTTTAGTAGATGGTTGTTTGGCTTCTCTCAACACATTCATACACTCCTGAGGGAGGTTCAGGTGACCATGTTGTGTGAGTTCAGTAGCCAAGCAGCCAAGTTCAAAGAGTGAAAGTTGGGGTGTTGAATATGGCTTCCATACTTCTGAAGAAAATCCGGTCTGCAGGGCAGCCTCATGTGTGGGCACTCGGAGAGGTGAAGGAGATCCGTGAACTACCATTGTCAGGGCCACTCCGGAGCAATGAGAATCATTCTGTCCTTCAAGCGTGACAGCTTGATGATCACTGTTGGCATTAGGGGAATCAAAGGAAAGGTGTAAAGAAATATGCCTTCCCAATTGATCCATAGGGCATTCCTCATTGTACCTGGTTGGTAAAACCTCATAGCGAAGCTTGGGCATTTTTTGTTTTCTCCATCTGTGAAAAGATCTATTTAGGGAATACCCCAGTTTGAAAAGATGCTGTGAAGCATGAAGTCATTTAATTCCCATTTGTGATTTTCTTGAATGATTCTGCTGATAGTGTTTGCTTGAGTGTTCTGGATTCCCGGTAAATGGATCATTATAATCTTGAGGTTCCCGGATAATAGGCATTTTCCAAATTGTTTGTGCTTCCAGGGACAGAGGTCTGGATCTCGTTTCTCCCTGCGTGTTCAGATAATGCATGGCTGTTGTAATGTCTGTCTGAACAAGAAGATAATTTGTCCTGAATGACGGGAAAAGCCTTCAGAGCAAGATGTACTGCCCTCAGCTCCAGAAGGTTAATGTGGTAAGACTGTTACTTCTGAGACCACATGCCCTGTATCTGCAGATGGTCCGTATGAGCACCCCAACCTGTTAGGAAGATATCTGTCACTGTGGTTTGGGGAGGTACATCTTGATGGAAATTTAATCCTTTGAATAGATTTTCTGAATGGCACCACCATCTGAGTGACTGTTTTGCATGAGCGGTCATTATCACTCTGTCCTCCCACTGCCCAGCACAGCTTATTCCCCTGATCTTCTAGACATTGTTGGAGAGGCCGCATGTAGAGATCTGCATTCTGGACCAGAAAAATGCATGATCGATCCCAGGAGAGAGGAGACTTGTCTTGCCGTTGAATGGATGATTGTCTTCAGACTGCAACCTTTCTGAAAAAGAGATAATCACCTCTCCCCTGAAGGAAATACTTTTGTCTGTACTGTGTACTGTGCACCCAGGTAGTGTAGGGATTGAACTGATATCAAGATTGATTTGTTGTGATTCACATGCAGACCCAGCCGATTAAGAGTCATGACAGCTAAATAATGATATTGACTTGCTTGTTGGGACGGCGATGCATTGATGAGCCAATCATTTAGGGATGGCTCAAAATTTTAATTTTTCTTAAGTGGGCTGCTATAACCACCATGCATTCGGAGAAAGTCTGCAGTGCAGATCTGAGACCGGAAGGAAGGACCATGTAATGGTAATGGCCCCTTCCTAGAGTGAACCTCACGAATATTAGATGTTTCTTGGTCATTGGGATGTGAAACTAGGCATCTTGTAGATCTTTAGATCTATTGAACATAACCAGTCCCCCTGATAGAGCTGAGGGCAGATTTAATGATGAGCCAATATTCAAAAGATTTTTTGCAAATTCACTTGTTCGCTTTCTTTAGGTCTAAAATGGGTCTGTGCTAATTTTTCAGTCCTTTCTTTTTCATTAGAAGTAACAAGAATAAATTCCCGTACCTTTCAGGTGAGAGGGAACCTTTCCCACCACTTTTCTGGAGTATCAATGTTCTACAGTATTCAGAACCCATTTGTTGGTGGTTATTTTTTGCCACTCTTGTAGATAAGATTTTATACTTCCCCCTACCAGAGAGGGTAATCGAGAAGGGGGAATAGAGGACCTATTGTTGCCACCGGTTGGTTTACTGGCTTGAGTAGATGATTTCTGACCCCCTCTGCACCTTGACTGATGGCACTGTTGCTGATCTCTGTGTGGCTGTTGAAATGATTGTTGTTGTTGTTGACCTTGAACCCAATTAGGGGTTTGAACCCTCTGGTGGAAATATCGGCGGTCATAGGGCCAAGAGGAATGTCTCCTATATTCCCACCTGGTCTCGAATCCGACAGCTTTCAGAGTGTCGAGCTTGGATTTCTTTCAAGACATCTCATCATCAGTATGAAAGCCAAATAAGGTGTTTCTTAAAAACGGCACATTCAGTATTCAGTGCTGGTCTTCAGGTTTCAAGCATGTGAGTCTCAAGCAAGAAGAGTGACGAAATGCTAGGCAATGGCAGTAGCCACGCACTGCTAGAGTGGGGGAATCAGCTGCAGCACTGATGACCTGCTTTGAACCTATCAAGCTTTCATTGACAATTTCTTTTAAGTCCTGACATTTATATCTGGGAAGATCTTCCAAGAATTGTTGAATGGAGTCCCACAGAGACCTATCATAACGTTGCACTAGCAGCTTTCATAGAAACTATAGATCTCCTGCAGACTTTTTAGTCAAATCCAATATTTAGCTTTCTCTGTTAGTAGGTACAGTAGAAGATGGAGCCATTGCATGTAGTTTCTGAGCAGCAGAGAAAATGCTAGAATCTGGAATAGGATCTAAGCGAAGAAAAGATGGCTCCGGATCACTTCGTCTGTATTTTTTCTGTAGGTGCGGTGGTGCAGCCTTTACAACAGCTGGTGTCAAGAAAAGTTGCACAGCTGGTTCTAAGAGACCTGGAACCAAAGACAGTAGTGGTCTAGCTGCAGATCTTTGATGTAGTGTTTCAAAAATTACCAAGGAGAATGTAGTACTAGTTAGTAAACCAATATTTAATTTGTTAGCACCCCTAATAAGCACCTCCTGGAAGGTTTTGATATCATCCGTAGGAGATATTCTCGCTGGCGAAGAATCTGTTAAAGTTGCCAATACATTCCTGAAGAAGAAATGATTTGACTAGATCATGAGGATCTCGATCTGGATGTAGAATATCTTCTCCATCTTGAGCGTGAACACCTGTGAGATTTTGGACGATGACAACAGTGGGATCTCAAGCTTGACCTAGACCTATGGCTGCGAGGTCTGATGTGAGAGGAGTGAGATTTAGGGGGCCTTGGTGCAGGTGCTACTAATACAGGAGATTATAGTGGCCGAGAAGGAGTGGCTGTAGGTATTGGCAGTGGAAGTAGGAAGTACCGCTGGAATCACTGGTTGAGGAGGAGGAGACAACTGTGGAGGAGGAGTGAATTCCATTGGAGCCTGAGGAGGTGTTGTCGAACTGGAATGGTCACTTGAGAAGTCGGCCTGAATGGCGACTAGGCTCAGGAGTACTGCAAGTTAGACTCTGATGGAATTGTACATGCTTTTATCCATGAAAGCCACTCCTCTTTCTTGGTCAGAGAAGTTTTATGATGTCTCAATGTCGAACCATGTCTCGACGTCAAAGTTCTCAATGTCATATGGTGTCTTAACATCGATGTACCTCAACGTCAACGGTGCTCTCCTCCTTGACGTTGTATGTGTTATCAACGTAGAACCAGCTCCTGACGGCGAACAAGCAAGTGCTGTACCTCTTCTAGACGTTGATGTCCTCAATGTCAAACAGGAGCATAGTTTTTTTCCAGATTTTCTGCTTCTGGATCTTCCTCAGCAGGAGTCCTCAGAGAGTAACAGAGGAGCAATGGTAAAGGAAATAGTTTCTCCTCGCCCTTCAGAAATCTCTCCAGCCAAAAAATCTTGGCCATGGAGGCAAACCATCTCTCTCTCCCTCAAAGTGTGCCCGCACAGGGTCTTGCAATGGCGACACGTCTTGGGGTCATGAGAGTCAGACAAACATAGGATACAGATCCTGCGCAGGCCTGTTTTTGCCATTTTGATGCCAAATTCTGGGCAGTTTGCAAAAATTTATGGCATCGTGCCAAAAATCGGATATATTTCTTGTCACAAAAATATCAAAAAATATTCTACCCCCTAAAGGACGTCGAGTGAATCACTTTATAAAACAACAAATGAAAGAAATTGGGAGAAAAAAAGCCTTAAAAAGGCAGAGCTCTGCTCCAGGATCCTGTCAGCAGGAGCCAGAAAAAAGAACTGAGTAAACTGCCACCTGCAGGGCACGATGAGACATCGGAGGTCAAGGTGTCCTTTAAGGAGCAGTGTCCTAATCTTATTGTTTTCAATGCTGCAGACTGTACAGCTACATTACTATATTGTTCCTCTTCTCTTACTTTAAAAAGAAGTTAAAAGAGCCTTTTTTTTGCTTCCAAATTTTAAAGTAATTCAATATAATTGGAAATAAAGCCTGTTTTAAGGCTGCAAAATTTAACATCACTGTCACATGTCCCTTCTGGCCTTTCCAAAGTAAGGGTAAGTAAATGTAACTTTCAAAGAATTTCTCCGGGGTCCCCGCACGTGGGCGAGACTATTCAATGGAGATCCCCTGAGAGAGGACTGGGCTTTCCAGCCACACCTTCATTTGGTTCAGCTCCAGGACCTCACTATGCCTTCTACATGGATCTGACCACTTGTTTCCCTTGAGAGTGTCAGTTTAAATAGAGAGTCCCACCTGTGTGGGATAGTTTCAGAACCCCGATAGGTGGTGGTATCCTTGTTCAGTTCTTTCTGCTTCAGTAGTATTGCTGCCAAGACATCTTGAAAGATTGTCGCGTAAAACATTTCCCATTTCACCTGCCACAGCGAGGATGGATTCCTGATGAAGTGCAGGTCAGTAAGCATATCAGATGGAAGGTTGTTCTGTATCGAAAAGAGGAAGAACCCTGTGGATCCTCTCCAGCACGATCTCAAGGTCATCCTGGACCTGGCGGGGACCCCAGAATGGAGCCTGTATGTATTTCTCCAGACCAGCATTAGCCAGATCTTTATTTATGCCTCAAACGCATAGGTTATTTCGTTGTGAGGAGATCTCCCCATCGCCAAGCTTTGTCATCACAGCTGTTGTCCGTGAAAGGCTACCCTAATGGAAAACTTGTCATGTCCATGCAGTTGTCCTGCTAGGCTATCTTTGACGTGATCTGACCCAGTGGTTTTAAACCGTCTGCAGACCCCACTAAATCACAACTGGAAGCCAGTGACCGCAAAGCCATTTCTAACATTTGAAAATCCACACTAATACACATACAGAAATAAACAAGCAAGGACACACCATATTCACTGAGCACATCTACTGTCCTCTGCACCTGCATGTTTAAATATGAGAGCGACTACACACAAGACTACAAGACCCTGGTCGTTTTCACAAATCCATAGTGAAGCATATAAGATCGGAGCTCTCAGCAGAAGTGGTAACTGAACTGATATTGGTCTTGGACCGACACAGGGCAGCAATCGAGCATGATTTGGAGGAAGCTGGAAACATTGCAAGGTGTTTGTGAAAAAGGTGGCAAAGACAGTACTACATAAAGGTTGGAAGACCAGGTCTCATTATGGGAGAGTACATGCTGACGTCTATCAATGGTACTCTGTAGGTGGAAGTATTTCAGCTCTGCTGGAATGTGCAGGCAGGCCTCCTTTCCAATATGAGACGTGTAGGTGTTTGGAGTCTGCGCATGTAAGGCAGTAGATGAGAGAACATGCAGCCTGGAAGGGCCTTTTGGGCACTCCACCCTTGTATACATGCATAGATTACTGAGGCCCAGACTGATCATAGGATTGCGTTGCCCTGCGTCATGCAGGGTCATGCAAGGGCGACACAATCCCTAAATCAGACCTACCAAGCCACGCTCGCCCACCTTGCGTGGCCCTGCCGTGCTTGGTGAATCTGGAGCAGCGCAAGTCTTTACCTTGTGTTACTCTGCGCCAGGGAGGTGTTACATAGGTGGAGAGTAGGTGTTCCCGTGCATCCACCCATGTTTTTGGCACTTTTCCAGATTTACCAAGACCGGTAAACCTGGGAATACGTCAAAATGCGACGCCTTCCTGATGGAGGCGCAATGAGGAGAAATCTCTTTATTTCTCCTTGTTTTTTCTTCTTTGCAGCACACTTAGAAAGAGGAAAACATCCCTGTCTGCAACACAGTGACCCTTGCACCATGACACAAGGGTGCCTGCGATGGTGGTAGGCAGCACTGAGGGTGGCAGCGCAGAGCGAGAGCAGGAATGCGCTGTATGTTAGTAAATATGGCACATTCCTGCCTTCTCTATTTGACATACGCAGCAAGTTGCTGCGTTGCGCTCTGTCAAATAATGATAAATCTGACCCCAATTTTTTAAGAACTGGCTCTCTAAATGGGCAGGTGTGTATGATTTTCTAGAAAATCATAAGCAATTCAAAAGTTTTATTAAGCAAAAGTTGATTGCTAGTTCACGAGATCGAAGTGCGTTTAAATGCAAACAGTGACTATGCACATTCACACATGATCCACCCTGAACTAGTAATCAACTGGACTAAAAATGCTTTTAAAATGCTATTGATTTTTTAAACATATCTTTATTGATTTTTTAAATACATTTATCATATACATTGGGGAAGCAATACAGTAGACTTCAAGCAAGTAATAATCACTTGATGAAACCATTATCCTCGTAGGATAAACCACCTTTACAATTATTTAGCTCAAAATGCTTGATTATGGGCAGAAACTAATGGTTAGAGGTCATATGGCTTTGTGGACCCCCTAAACAGGGCCTGCAGGAGCTGCTGATCTAATCTGTCCTCTGCTTTTTGCTGAGAATGGTCCAAGTTTGATACAGATTTCATGCAATCATACCGCAGTGCATTCATTTCCTTACGAAGCAGTTGAATATCCCCTTTCGTTGAGGTAGCTGACAGGTTGGTTAGATAGAATATCAAAACAAAAATATTGTGGGACAAAATATTGAGTCAAAAATATTGAGGGCAAAAATATTGTGAAGGAAAAATGTTCTAGGTAAGCAAAGTTTTCCTATATATAACTCCATATATATGTACATTGATCATATATATATATCTTCAAGGTACGTATATGTGGAGTTAAGATTAGTAAATCTCTACTTACCTATTAGCACTAGCCTTCTCGATATTTTGGTCCTGGATATTTTTGACACAATATTCTATCCACCCAATAGTTTTGTTTCAGCTGTTCTGTCAGTGATCCAGCTGACAGGCCTGCAACAGATGTGTGCTGTGTTTGTGAGACATGAGGCTGGTGTTGGGGCTCAGAGGTGCCTAATGTTTCGGCTGTTGCATTTCTTCAATAGTGGTGATCTTCGCTCCCCTGCGGCGGCTGCCATTGAATGCTCAAAATTGATGAGAGGGGTCCCCTTACTCTCATGGATATGGCACTGGGATTGATAAAAAGCCCAGTAGCTTGAGATAATATCTTTCTGATGAACAAGTTACTTCCCTTCAATAACGCTCTTTCTGGTAAAGACTCTATTTAACCACACATTCCTCACCTTTTGAATATTTCCCACAGGCATCAGACTGGTTTCTGGAAAATCCTGAGCAGTGCCCCTGCACATTGGTATGTGGTGTTGTGCCATTTCGCAGCAATGTCTGCAGTTAGATAGAGTCTCTACCAGAAAGAGCGTTACCAATGATAAGTATCTTGTTCTTCTGACAGAGACTTCTAACAACAGCTTCCTCACCTTTTGAATAAAAACCAAAGCAGAATTCCCCAGGCGGTGAGTCTTTGAACTGGCTCCGACCAAAACATCCTGCAGCACAGAGAGAGCAAAGTGCTCCTCTCAACAGTTCTGGCTGTCCAGCCAGTATGGCTTTGTGAATGTATGGAGTGATGCCCACGTAGCAGCCTGACAGATGACCAGGACAGGCGCCCCATGTACCAACGCAATACTAGCAGCCTTGGCTCTACTGGAGTAAGCCCACAAGCCTTACAGAGGTTGCTATTTGGCCAGTGCATAGCAGATCTTAATGCTAATCGCTATCCAGCGAGATATGGGACTTTTCTGCACTGCTTTGGCTTTCTTTGCTCCAGCGACCAAACAAAGAGCTGATTGGTATGATCAATATAGAAACTACGAGCCCTTTTCGGATCTCACTGATGAAGTATTTCCTCCTTCTTGCAGGGGTGAAGAGGAGCAAAGCAAAGAACGCCAGAAGGGTGATGTTCTGTCCAACATGAAAGGGAGTCACTACCTTCAGAAGAAAGGAGGCTCAAGTCTGCAGAACTAGCTTGCCTGGTTAGAGATTGGTGTAAGGTCGATTGACGGAGAGGAACTGTAATTCATTCTCTGCTGTGAAGATGTTATGGTAACAATAAAAACTGTCTTAAGGATAAGTAGCTGAAGAGGACAGCTATGCAGATCTTGTTGGGAGCACACGTGACAAATGTAAGAACTAAAATTAAATCCCATTGGTGCATAATAAATGGAGAAGGGGGATACATATATTGTAACACCTTGAGAAAAGGCATCGCCACAGGTGATTTAAACAATGAGGGCTGGTCCTGAAACCGTAAAAAGCCGAATGAACCTACAGATACCCTTTCTCAGTTCCTAAAGCAAGGCCCTGACGAACTAGGGAGAACACAAACAACACCAATTCGACAGCTTGATTTTAAGTGGGTCAATCTGCTGAAAAGCACACCAAGCCACAAACTTGTCCCAGCGGCAGGCGTATGCAGATTTGGTTGAGGAGCGCCGGATCTGGTGGCTCAGTGGACTAATGCAACCACTGCAGGGGCCTGTGTTCGACCTCATGGTCACAGGTTCGAATCCCGGCGGGTCCATTCAGCCTTTCATCCATTTGAGGTCGATAAAATGAGTACCATTGAGTTGGGTAACAATAAACATCTGTTATTCAGCGCCAAGATGCCCCGTTGCTGGGGTGAACGTGCGCTTTACAAATACACATGTTATGTTATGGCTGCCAGAATGACATTAACAACTTCAGGAGTAAGATTAAAGGCAGTCAACTGTCACCACTCAGTCTCCGTGCATGGAGGTGGAGATTGCACTGGCCTGGGTGCAGAACCTTGCCTTGCTGCTGTGGCAGGGGAGCCTCTCGAAGGGGCAGCCTGGTCAGTAGACAGATGCTCATACCCAGGAGTTCAGGATACCATAATCTCTGTGCCCTATCCAGGGCCACTAGGATGACTTGAGGCTGGTCAGTCCTGATCTTCTTCAGAACTCTGAGCTGGAGTTGTATCGGCAGAAAGGTGCATGGGAGTCCCAAAGTCCATTCGCAGCAGAATGCATCACCTAGCAAGACTTTGTCAGGTCCAAAGCGCAAAGGTGCTGACATTGCACATTCTCAGCAGTGGTGAAAATTTCAAGACAAGGTTCTCCCCATTCACGGAAGAGACCCTGCACCACCACTAACTGCAACTGCCATTCGTGATCCATATTGCGTCAACGGCTCAGTTTGCCGCTCTTGTGTCCAAGGATTCCTTCAGGTGGTGTCACACCTTGGCAGTTTAGCTAAGTCCAGAGACACAAAGCCTTCTGGCACTCCTAGCATAGGTTCCATGACCCCACCTGCCCTACTTGTTGCAGCACCACATGGCAGTGATGTTCATGAGCACCAGCCTCCCTTTGATGGTTGGCAGGAAGGCTTTCAACACCAAGTGGATGGCTCGCAGCTCCTGGAGGCTGATATGGAGCCGTGCCCCAGCCAGAGACCAGACTTCTGTGATCTCTACCTCTCCCAGCCCAACCCAGAAGTGGTGCATCTGTCATCACTGTCAGATCTGGTTGCAGTAGGGAAAGGGGTCTGCTACTGACCCAATTGAGATCATTTGCAGCTTCCTCTGAAATCTAGACAATGTAAATATCCCCCTGGTGCTGTGCCCACAGGGACTTCAGATTCCACCGCAGAGCCCGCATATGTCATATGGCATGCTTGACCAGTAGGATGCAAGAGGCCCTAAGTCCCAGCAGCCTCAGAGTCAGCCTCACTTAAATCCAGGACAGAGGTTGAAACATCTGGTCATAGACCTAATGTCCTTCCTAGACACTCTGCTCCAGGGAAGGGTGGGCTCAAGGGGGTCGATGGGGGTAGGTGAAAAACTGCACCATGTCCAGAATACCTCCGATAAAAGGGAATGTCTGCGAAGGAGTCAGGTGTGACTTCAACATGTTGATAGTGAACCCCAACGATGTTAAGAGGTTTGCCATAGTCTGGAGGTGGGTGACGAATGCCTGGGGTGAGCCCGCCTTTAACAGCCAGTCTGGGACTCCTGACCTACAAAGTTGTGCTGCAACAACCACCATCACTTTTGTGAACACCAGAGGGGTGCTGGTGAGGCCAAAGGGGAGCACACTGATCTGCAAATGATCCTGGCCCACCGGGAACCACAGATAGTCTGCAGGACAGGGAGGTAGGAATAAACATCCTGCAGATCCAACATTAACATCCAGTCACCAGGGTCGAGGGGAGAGAAGACCTGGGCCAGGGTGGGCATCTTCAACCGGTCCTTCCGCAGGAAGGTACTGAGAGGGCAAAGGTCTAAAATGAGATGGATACCTCCGTCCTTTTTTGGCATCAGGAGTAGCAGGAATAACAACCACAACCAACTTCCAGCATTAGCACCTCTCTATGGCTACTTTGGCCAAAGGAGCTGCATGTCCTGCTACAATAGGGAAAGAATTGTCCTCCGTCAGCTGCTCTGAAGATGATGGAAGCTACTACGGGGTTTCAAGGAATGGTATGGAGTAACCGCGCTGAAAAATTTGCAGGACCCACTTGTCCAAAGTCACCATCTTCCATCCTGGCAGAAAGTGTTGGGCCCTGCCATCAACAGGGTGGCTGTGTGCCAAGGATGCCACACTAAAGAGACTTGGATGCTGTGGCACCTGGCGATCTGGTAGACTGGTCTGTGCGCTACCCTGGTTGTCCACATGGTCTATGGGTACCAAGGTCACGGCCACAGCCACAAAATGACTGGGGGGAATCGCTGTACTAGCTGCGTCTGTTGTCTATATTGAAAGCCCCTCCCATAGCCATAGGGGGAGAAACTGTTGGTGCAGCTGGCGTGTAGGCGCAGACTGGCCCAGGGAGAGTTCTGTGGCCCTGCTATCTTTAACAGCTCCAGGGCCGAATCTGCCTTATCCTTGAAAATACGGAAGCCATGAAGGGCACGTTATTACCCCAAAATCCAGTGGCCCGCATCCAGGCATGCCTGTGAAGGGCCACAGTGTTGCCTATGGCTCTACCAAGAGCCCAAAGCAAATGGTAGTTATGGACGCATCACAACCGTTCTGTATAGCCTGAGAGAGGATGGCATGAGCTTCCTTAGGGGTAAAGGATAAGACCTGGGCCACTGAATCCCATTAAGCATGAGCGACGCCACCAAGGAGGTAGCTGGCGTTCACAGAATGGGGGGGGGGGTCAAACTTGAGGGCGAGAAAACCCTTTTTTCAGCAGTCTCTATCCACTTCAATTCCCTGTCAGGAGAAGTAGATGGGAACGGGTTTGGATTAACCTTGCTGGCCGAAGCCTGTATCAATAGGCTTTGAGGAGTGGCATGCTGGGAGAGGAAGTCTGGGTCAGCCGGAGCCAGGCAGTGGAGTCTGGTGACCAGTCAATTTACAGGGGGCCCTAAACAGGGTTTAGCCCAGGTTCCCAAAACTACATACGCGAGAGCCTCGTTGAAAGGCTTTGAAAGGGAATAGTGGTTCTGAATTCATCTGACCAGACTCAAGCATCTCAGTTAAGTCACTGTTCTTAACCCCCTGAGTAGGGCGTTGAAGATCAAGAATCTCTACCATCCTTTTCACATCCAGTGCAAAGGAGGCACTTTCTCCCATGGCAGGACCGAGAGGTAAAACCAATCCAGTGTCTGGAGAAGTATCGTGACCACTGGCACCCTTGAGATCTTCATATCAATTGTCATCATGACAGGGCTGGCAAACTCATCCCCAGTATCATAACCTCCATTATCCTAATCCGTCCCAAACAATTTATGCATTCGATGAGTTCTTCTGAGGAACAAAGACATTGCATTGGAATCAGAGGTGTGGCCGGTAGGCTGCGGCTCAGTTGGAGCAAGACGAGGCCTTGGCGAGGTTGGAGTGACGCCATCTTGATGTTGTTCAGCATTATGGATCAGTCGTCATCTGGCGTCGACGGTGCCGGCATCAGTGGATTGTGTTCTGGCGTTGGATGTGATGCTAAAGAGGAATCCTGTACTGAAACCAGTACTGAACCCGGAACGAATCTATAGGGCCCAACTAGTGCCCAGGGTTGATCTACCAGTGACGCCCCAGTTGGGAAGCCTCTCTTCTAGGGGCCTAGAGGCACGACAGAGGGAGCCAGAATTGTATCAAGGAGACATAGCATATGGCTTCACGAAATCTCTCAATTTGTTGTGGCCTCGCCGAAGGCCCTAGAAATTCGGGCTGCCTAGGGACAGGAGCCAGAATCTGCTCTGAAGGGGAACGGCTTCAGTACCAAGACTGGGAGGCACACTGATGTCCTCACACCTTCTTAGGAGCTCATGAGTGAAACGAACGGGCTGAATCCCACTTCAACTTTTTGTGCTTCTTCTTGGATCTACCCGAAGACTTGGACTGAGATGACGCTCTGCTGAGGGAACAACTTTGGGAGCAGGAACAGAATCTCCCCTTGGATCTCGACCGTGCGGGCGTGGAGTCTTGCAGTACTTCACAACAAAGAGCTTTGCCTCCCAATCCCAAGAGGCTGTGCCGTGAGGCTTTGCCGATCGGATCAGTTACATTGAGGCGGTGATATTTATGTTCTTTTTTAAAACAATATGTAGGTAGACTTTTACGTTTTTTTAAAGTTGTGGGACGATGCAATTGGGGGCGTCAATGGGAAGGATAGAGTAATTGTAGCACTGAGAGGAATTCTTAGCACTGTGCACTTTAATTTTTTCAACCAACCATAGAGAGGACACTTCCTGGTTGATGCTCTAGCGGTTGGATTCCTGGCCCGGCATAAAAACGTCAGGGCTCGGGTGCACAGCAGAGAAGAGGCTGCACCGTGAGGCTTTGCCGATCGGTTGCACCTTTGAGGCGTGATTTTTATGTTCTTTTTTAAAACAATTTGTAGGTAGACTTTTAAGTATTTTTTTTTTTTTTTAAACATTGTGGGAATTTGCAATTGGGGAGCGTCGAGGGGAAGGACAGAGTAGTTATAGCACTGAGAGAAATTGTATCACTACGCACTTTACTTTTTTCAACCAACCATAGAGCGGACACTTCCTGGTTGACGCTCTAGTATTTGGATTCCCGGTCCGGCATAAAAATGGCAGGGCAGCGGGCGCGCAGCAGATGCACGCAGCGGGTGCTCCTAAAGCCGCGCCTAAGGCAAGCCCGTCTGCACCTGTCTGTAGTGACGATGCCACCCGGCCCGCACTATACTTTGTAGCACACACACACACGCACCCGGAGGGCGGGCTCGCCCGAGGTGTTAAATAAACGAGCGCAAGACCGCTCGGGGTCTTTGGCTCACACCATACACCCTGTCTCTGTGTGAGTGTTGTAGTTGGCTGCGTATCACGTCAGAGGCCTAGCCTCAGCGCAGCGAGTGACCCGATAGGCCCAGTCACTACATTGGCGACAAGGCGGGTCCCACCCGTACCTCCGCCGCACCTCACCTGCTCCGGCTGTGGTCCGTGCCGTCGAAGGGTGCGGCGTGCAGTCTCCGCCGTCAACGAGCCGCCCTGCTGCGCCCGTGAAGAGGAAGCACAGTCGTGTGCTGTCCGGCGGGTGCCCACCCTGCTCTGCTGCACGGCCGTGGAGGCGCGCTGTCTTGCGGGTGCGCTCAGAATCACTATTGTGATCTCCGAAGCCCAGCAGCGATTGAATGCGGCCTAGAGGGACTGCCGGCGGCGCCGTGTGAGTCAGGTGAGGTCTGGCCTGCTCAGCACGTGCGCACGCCCGCCCCAGCGGCGAAAACCTCGCTCCCACCGTCGCGTGGTCGAGCCGGTTGCCCGAGAACAGGGCATGGTCACGCCCCGGGAGGAAGGTGAAAGCACGGGCGATTGAGACGCCCTGGGGGCACAAAGAACAGGAGCAGAAGCAAACAAGCATTGGCAAGTGCACTTGCCTTAATTGTAAGCACTCCAGCTTGTGGCAGCACACCCCTCGCCACAGAGAGACAATAAGCATTGGTGAGTGCAACTAAGCACCTCCTACTCGTGCCTGGTGCTGGGAATTGGATAAGGACAGCATAGCACACACATTGGCCCTGTGCTCCACAGCTCGCTCCCTTGCCTCCTGCGCCACGCACGGGTTCAAGCAACGACCCACGGCCTGCCCCATCCCACCATCTGCGGCACGCAAGTCCCGTCGCAGCCACCCAACGCCGTGGGGGAAGGATAGTGCAGGCATCTCGCCAGGAGAAGAGCCAGCCAGGCAGCTGCGCAGCACGCGCACTCACGTACAGGCATGAGTTTGCCCAACGCGAACGGAGCCGGTGCCCCGGCAGCGCAGCCGCCACCTCCTCAGCCGGCGCCCCTGCCTGCCATCCAGGTCACGCCACGGCGGCCCCCTTGCCCCCGTTCAGCGAACGCTCCGATCCTGCAACGGCAGCGGCGCAATGGAAGTCGTGGATCGGCCGCCTGGACCACTATTTCATGGGTATGAGAGAGACCGATGGGAGAGTGAAGAGATCACTCCTCATGTGCTATGGTGGGGGTGAACTATACGACTTGTTCGAGACGCTGCCTGCAACAGGGGCGGACGACGACTACGATGGAGCGGTGGCTGCCCTAAACAGGCGTTTTGATCCACAAATAAACCCTGACTTTGAACGTTTCAAGTTACGCCAGGCAAGACAAGGGGAAACCAAGTCCATAGATGTCTTCTACGCCCAGCTGAGAAAGTTGGCGAGCTCCTGTATGCTGCAGGACCAGAGGGAGGAGATCAGGGCGCAGGTCATACAAGGGTGCCGATCGGTGACGCTGCGCCGCCTGATTCTCCGACCACCATGCATCAACCTAGATGAGATTCTCGTGCTCGCCAGGTCTCACGAGCTGTCCAATGCTCGTGCGGACGAGATGGAGGCGGCACTCAACCGGCCGACGTCGCAGCCCGTGATCTCCCGACCCCCGTAATAAAAGAGGAGAGAGTAGACGCAATTCAGAGACGACCTGCAGCACCCAGAGGACCCGGAAGGCCACCCCAGAAGAGCGCTTGTGGTAACTGTGGGCTGGATCACCCGCCAGCGGGGAGATGCTTCGCAAGGGGAAAGACGTGCTCGCAATGCGGAAAGCTCAATCACTTTGCGATGGTCTGCCGGGGAGGCACAGCGAGAGCTAACACCACCGGCCAGCGTGGACTGTCAACGACAGTGTGACAACTAACACTCGAAGACCCGCTGGATCAAGTGACACCACTCCACCAGGGTATGGCTTGGGCGTGGAGGACTATGATGTCTTCGTAGTGTCGTTGGTCAGTCGAGAAGGCCCGAAGCGTCGGCCTCCGCCCATGTGCACCATCACGGTGGCAGGCTCATCGGTGAGAGCACTCATAGATACTGGGGCGTCAGTGAATGTGATGGACAGTGACCAGTATGAACAGTTGTCGCCGCGACCCCCGCTCACGCCTTCCAAGGCAAGAATATACACCTACGGTGGGACGGAGCCGCTTCCCCTACGAGGAGTCATGGAGGTTGAAGTCGCCAGCGGAGGGCGCCGCTTATGCACGCGATTCCACGTCACTGAAGGGAAGCGTGGGACGCTCCTCAGCTGCCACATGGCGGAAGACCTGGAGTTGGTCTTTTTCGCTAATTAGGTGCATGATCTGCACGCCCGGGAGATTCTCAGAGATTTCCCCATGCTATTCGAAGGCCTGGGGTGCCTCAAAGGGAAGGTGTTCAAGCTACACATCGATCCAACGGTCAAACCTACGGCTTTGAGACACCTGCGCCCTCAAGTGGAGGAGGAGCTGAGGAAGCTGGAGCAGCTGGGCGTGATCGAGAAAGTGTCAGGCCCCACCCCATGGGTGTCACCTTTGGTCGTTGCCCCCAAACCGAAGCAACCGGGAGCCATTCGACTTTGTGTCAACATGCGCCTTCCGAACAAGGCGTGAAGCGGGAAAGACATCTCACGCCCACCATGGATGACATCGTGGCCGACCTCAACGGGGCCAAGTGGTTTACAAAGCTCGACCTCAATGCTGGTTACCATCAGTTGGAGCTCCATCCCGACAGCAGGAACATCACCACCTTCTCCACCCACGTAGGGCTACGCAGATACAAGAGACTGAGCTTCGGGGTGTCCTCCGCAGCGGAGGTGTTTCAGAACGCAATAAGGGAGACGATCACAGATTTGCAAGGCGTCATTAACTTGAGGGATGACATCCTCGTGTTCTCGAAGACACTTGAAGAACACCACGTACACCTCAGAGACACCCTTCGACGGCTAGCAGAAAGTGGACTTACCCTACACCGAGCGAAGTGCTCGTTCTACCAGGAGTCAGTGGACTTCTTCGGTTACATCTTTTCCAGGGATGGCCTGCGCGTCGATCCGAAGAAAGCAACGGCGATACGCGCAGCTCTGAGGCCCACGTCGCCAACGGAGGTCCGCAGTTTCCTCGGCATGGCCACCTACTGTGGCCGGTTCATTCCCAATCTGGCGTCACTCTCCGAGCCTCTTCGCAATCTCACCAAGTCTGATCAGCCATGGGCCTGGACCGCGAGGGAAGACATGGCGTTGCATGCTGTGAAGGAGGCCCTCATCGACGACAAGGTGATGGCGTATTTTCGTCCACATCGACGCACAGAAGTGGTGATGGATGCCAGCCCCATGGGGCTAGGTGCGGTCCTCATGCAAGAGACGGAAGCGAAAGAGTGGGTCCCGACTGCGTATGCCAGCAGGGCGTTGACCGGAACAGAAATGCGATATGCGCAGATCGAGCGCGAAGCCCTGGCCATCAAATGGGCGTGCCAGCACTTTCATCTCTAATTGTATGGACAGGAATTTCGAGTGGTCACGGATCACAAACCCCTCGTTCCCCTCTTCGCCGGCACCTCCAGGTTGGCGCCTCCAAGAATCGAGAGGTGGGCGGTTCAACTGCAGGCCTACCGCTTTGATGTGATCTTTCGGCCTGGGGTTAACAATCCGGTGGACTTCCTGTCGCGCCATCCTGGCACGCCTGCTCCATCTGGAAACCTGTCAGACGAGGACAACACCGAAGAATTTATTCGGATGATCTCTCAAGAGGCATGCCCAAACGCTCTTACGCTGGCGGACGTTGGGCGAGCCACCGAGTCCGATGAATGCCTGGCCAAAGTCAAAGCGACGTTGGTGAATAGGAATTGGCGCCACTTCCTCGATGGGGTCAGTGCCCTGACAGAGGAGGAAAAACTGTGCCGTCAACAGATGTGGAGAGCCCAAAGCGAGCTCAGCGAAGGTCTTCATGGAGTTGTTCTGCGTGGCACCACCTTGGTGATCCCCAGGAGTCTCCAAGAGAGAGTGGTCCGTCTGGCACATCTAGGGCACTAAGGGATGGCTAAAACCAGAGCTCGGCTACGAAGCAAAGTCTGGTTCCCAGGCATGGACACGATGGTCGAGGAAGTCGTTCGCGCATGCCATTCCTGCAACATCACGGGAAGTGACCCGGCACCGCATCCGGTGATTACGGAAGCACCATGTCCGGAGCCCTGGACCCGAGTGAGCATCGACTTTGGGTCATTCCCTGACGGACAGAACACCCTGGTCCTCATTGACTCCCACTCCAAATTCCCTGTGGTGGAATTGGTGCCGTCAATGGTTTTTCCCCATGTCCAGACCGCGCTCGATCGCATCTTCGCGATGATGGGGTTTCCGGAGGAAATCAAGTCAGATAACAGTCCACCCTTCCAAGGGAGAGAATTCCAGGAGTATCTGTCATCCCGCGCCATTCGACATCGGAAAATCACGCCACAGTGGCCTCAGGCAAATGGAGAAGTTGAGCGGTTCATGCAGACTCTGAACAGGGCTCTCAGGATTGGCGTCGAACAGGGAAATGATGTCGAACACTGCCTTCAGCAGTTTCTGAGTGCATTTCGTCAGACGCCACACTGCACAACCCAATGCGCCCCGGCGCACCTGCTGTTCAGGAGAGTTCCTCGGGATAGCATTCCTGCTGACCCGTCTTGGAGTCCACCCGTGCTGGATCAGGATGCCACACATGCAAGAAGGAAAAGTACCAATGACAAAGCAAGCCAAGTACGCCGTGCACAACCAATGGACGTTCAAGTAGGAGACCGAGTCATCGTGAAGGACCGATACCCGGGATGGAAGTATCGCACTCCGTATGAGATGGAGGTGTGGGAAGTCATCAACGTGCAGGGTACCATGGTGTCCGCCATGCACCGGTCTCGAGTGGTCACCCGAAACGTGTCCTGGTTCAAGAAGGTGGGGTCAACCCAACACTGACGGGTGAAGAGATGGAGATTGAAGAAGGGGGAGAGGACGTGACACCAAGTCCGAGCACCCCACGAAGCAACCAGACAGTGGCGCCACCAAGTCCAGAAGGACGGTCACCGGCTGGTGACGAACAGACAAACCCGAGTGCAAACCCCTCGTCATCGGCAGGAGACACTGGGACAACAGGCGGAGAGAACATCTCCCGAAGCCAGAGGTATGGTCTTCAGCCGAATCCTGCCCCCAGCCAAAGACTAAGAGACTTTGCGTGCCATGTGCACCAGGACTGAATGTTCATTATTGAAAGGTCCTAACATCTAAAAGTTTGGAGGGATGTAGTGACGGAGCCACCCGGCCCGCACTATACTTTGTAGCACACACACGCACGCACCCGGAGGGCGGGCTCGCCCGAGGGGTTAAATAAACAAGCGCAAGACCGCTCGGGGACTTTGGCTCACACCATACACCCTGTCTCTGTGTGAGTGTTGTAGTTGGCTGCGTATCACGTCAGAGGCCTAGCCTCGGCGCAGCGAGTGACCCGATAGGCCCGGTCACTACACTGTCCACATCCGACCCGGGCCAGGGACCTTGCCCCTCTAACCTCTCAACGGGAAATATATTCCAGGGACTAACTGCTTAAAGCTAGAGGGACAACAAGTGCTAACTGTCACTGGATGTGGCTAAGTCAGATAGCACTTGTAAATACTGGTCCTATAGCTTTTATAATGACCCTATACGTAGGGAATCCCCTGCACTTAAATCTGGAGGCAATATGTTTCTCCTCAACTGCAGGTCCCTCCCAGGCCATAAGCTGGACATCCATCCTCTCCTGTAGGATCACAATCCAGATGTAGTTTTCCTCACGCAAACAAGGCTTCATGAAGAATCAGAATTCGATGTAGTCCAGGCCCTTTCCCCAGACTATCACGTCATCCGGAGGAACAGAGTGGGTAGCAAAGGCAGAGGTCTCGCTATTATTTTGAAAAACTCATTCAGTTGTAGAATTGATCCCCTTACACTCCCCTATTGTGAAAGTTTGGTGCTTCCTTATCTTTTTCCCTTTTGACCACAATGTTGGGAGTTCTAGTATATCGCCTCCCAGGCCCAGCTAGTCAATTTATTCAAGCACCCCCTGATGTTCTTGCAAATTTGGCCATAAAATGTACTCAATTTGCAATCATGGAAGATTTAAATCTACACTGGGATGATTCTAAAGATCCCAAAGCTTCCTGTTTTATGCATGATCTAGCTGCTTTACAATTAGAGCAAAGGGTCCGGGGCTCCACGCACACAGGGGGTTATTTGTTGGATCCTGTTTGTACCAACAATTCCTGGTTGGAGGTTTTGCATTTATGGCCTCTCCTTTGGACGATCACTATTTGATCCCCATGAAACTTAGGATAGCTAAATCGTCCACTCCCGTTAAGAGTACAGCTGTGGTGGATCGACAATGGTCTCAGTTAAACCGGGAGAGTTGGAGGTGCGCATTGAATCAATCCTAACCCTGTCTGGGCCTTAGTCCACTAGATGATCATAATAAGATCACAAACTGGCTGACCCAGTCCTTAGATCAAAATATCCCTAAGCGGATAAGAAGAGAAAAATCTAACAATAAGTCTGCCCCGTGGTATTCCCCCACCTCAGAACTGTAAAATTGTAAGGTTGCCGAACGGGAATGGAGGAAAGATTATGCAGAACCAAAAAAAATATATACAGGGAGAAAGTTAGAGTTTATCATTCCGAAATCCATTCTGCCCAGGCGTCTTATTTTGAAATAAGGATTAAAAAGGCTAGCAATACCCCCAGAGAAATGTTTACAAAAACTAAAATGTTGCTAGACCCTCTTTCCAGCGCACCTCTTTCCGAACCATCAACTGAAAGATGCAATGCCTTTGCTTCGTTCTTTAATTCTAAAATTTTGGATATTTACCAATATTTTGAAAAGGTCTGTGGAAGCGTTAATTCTGCTTCTGACAACAACAGTAGGGATAGTTGCTCCATACTGTCACAATTCCCTTCCCTATCATTGGAGGAGCCGACGGCTCTTTCCAGTAGAATAAAATCAGGATCTCCCCTTGATCTGGCTCTCCCCAGGATCATTGCTCTAGAGCAGAAAAATATTCTCCCTATCTTGCTCAAAATGATCAATCTGTCACTGGAAACTGGGTCTGTTCCCAAGCCCTGGAAAGGTGTGATGGTTAAGGCCACCCTGAAAAAACCTAACCTTGACCCTGCCTGCTTGGAAAACTTCTGCCCTATTTCGCTTTTATCAGCTTTTTTGTAAGGTGGTTGAAAAACATGTTAATAGATATCTCTCTGATTTTCTGGAGGCTAACTCTTTCTTGCATAAAATATAGACCGGCTTCCGCCCTTGACATAGTACAGAGACTGCCCTTTTAGCGGTGGTGGAAGAGTCTAAAAAGAGTCTAGATTTAGGGGGCACAGTCGCCATCGTCCTTTTGGACGTCAGTGGGGCCTTCGACAATTCTATACTTCTGCACAGGGTTGGTAAAGCAGGTGATACAGGGAAAGCCTTGGACTGGGTTGGTTCTTTTCTAAATGAGCGAACATTCCACGTTTTTGACAAGGGCTATACCTTGAATATCTTGCCTGTCACTTGTGGGGTCCCGCAGGGGTGTCCTCACTCAGTCCGATGTTATTTAACATCCATCTTCAACCATTGGCAGACATTGTAGCTCCTTTTGGGATGTCCATAGTCAGCTACACGGATGACACCCAGCTGGTACTTTCACTTACACCTGGTTCCAACGCGCCCCCAGTCAATTTGGGATCCTGCGGGGAACAAATAACCAGCTGGATGAATCAATCCCGTCTTAAGCGCAATGGAGCCAAAACTGAATTAATGATACTTGCCAATACGTCCCCCGTCCAATATGATCTGGCGTGGCCAACTCGGCTGGTTCCCCTGATTAATAAGTCAACTATTAAATGTCTGGGGATGTGTATTGATGACACCTTGACGATGGTAGCCCAAGCCACTAAAACATCAGCCTGCTGCTTTGGTCTGCTGAGGGTGCTACGCAAGATTCTACTACTGCTTCTCTAGACCACGAGGCAGATAGTAGTCCATGCATTAATCCTTTCTCGCCTGGACTACGGAAATTCTCTTTACCTGGGTTCCCCCAAGGCTGCCATCCAGAAACTTCAAGTGGTACAAAATGCCCCTGCTCGTATGATACTGGGTATTCCCAGGTCTCAATTAGCCTGGCTGGGGTTGATGCATTGCACTGGCTTCCCATGCCTCAAAGAGTTGAATTCAGGTCCTTGTGCATTGCCCATAGAATTCCCCATTGGAAAGACCCGCCCATCCTTCAAGAGCTTGTCACTCACTACGCCCACAATAGGGCTCTTCGCTCGTCCAACCAGCATTTGGTCACCGTTCCTGAAGTCAAAAGAGCCAGAAAGGGAGGGCGCGTCTTTCAGAGTAATGTTGCTAAGCTCTGGAATTCTCTCCCTCTGGACATTAGGTATCTGGACAATGAGCTGCGCTTTGGCAAAGCCTTTAAATCCTGGCTCTTTCCACAGTGATCTTTCATATGATTGACTACGCTTGTTCTCCAGCTTGCTGTGCTTCCTCTCTCTCTTAGCGCCGGAATGCCTCCGGGTCGCCATGCGCTCGACAAATCCGTAGCATAGCCTAGCATCCTGGATGGACTTGGGGTGCATCAAGACAGCCGCTGCAGGCCTTGGAGTCATGGTCAAGTCCCAGGAACCATTGGCAAACTATGAGGGGGTCTGTCACAGACATTTGTTAGCGACATTCCCCATAAGGTTTAAACCCTGCAGATTTGAAAGGTGACATCATCCTTTGCACGGTGTTGAAAAACATTTGCGACAAATACTGTCTCAAAGAGATGAGGGGTAGCTCCGGATCCGTGTCTGTTGGCACGTAAAGAAAGGAACTGACATCAGCTTGCATGGATGCAGCATATATAAAGCCCCAGATGTCACTTCTCCAGTGGAAAGACATTGCTGTGGAGCCGCTGTAGGAAGCTGGCTATGTATATACTATACCAAAGTAAGGTATAGTGTGTACAGAATCCAGTGGATCCCCAGAGGTATAGCAGAAGCTAAATTAGACAAACACTAACAGCTCTATTTGTGGTAGTGTGGTCGAGCAGTTAGGCTTATCATAAGGGTGTTTTAAGGGGGGGGCTTGGCTAGCCAGCCAACATGGCTGACGCGAGTTCCTAACGCTCTGCACCTACACCCTCGTTTATCCTGAAAAGTGATATACTCCCACTCCATCGAATCACCTAACGAGCCGCATCTGACTCCGGAATGTGAGCCGACCTAGATTTGTGAGCAGGACAGTGCTGTGGCGAAGGATGGGGGTGAGAAAACGCTCAAGGCCTCGCCATTGGAAAACTCGTCGGGCGCTGCAGAAGTGAACCACGGTGATCCCGTACCGGAGCTACTGATTGAGGACGAGGAAGAGCGGAGATACACGCAGCTGACAAACCTTTCGAAAAACAACAAGAGGGCCGAGAGTCGGCTCCAAAGGCCCCGCTGTGAAGCGGGGATCGAGAGGTGGTGAGTGGACGCCTCCCCTGCGCTGCCCGGAAGCCCGCGTGATCCCAGGCGCCGACCCAGGGGATTGAACAAAGGTGTTCAGGGAGCCCCAGGGAGACGGAACAGGTTACGCGCCGCAAGTGGCGTGAGCGCTGGGTAGAGAGCTGAGCGGAAAGCGGCAATTAAGGACCCCCAATCTGCAGTCCTCCGGTCTTTGATCCACAGTAGGCCTGGGACAGAGCGAATATGGAGAAGGTGCGCCAAGGGAGAAAACGGGCCGAGGAGACAGGTCGGGGGAAAAGAGGCTGAGCCCCCTCACGAAAACTCACGCAGTTCCCGCAGCGCAGCTCCAGTTAATTAAACCACAGCACACAAGCAGGGTGAGACGGCGACATAACCTCCGAAACAACAAATCATAGCAGGCAAAGAAGACAGACTACATGTGAGTTTCGGGCCCGCCCCAGACACCCTGAGAGGAAGCACGTTGAGGCCTAGTTTGGCCAGCACAGGCACATCTGAAGAGATCCTGCGCACCCCGCACCGCATCTCCCTCTTACGTGGTGGCCTAATCAAACACATAGTAAACCAGGGGCCGAATCGCACCCAGATCGCGTACAAGGGGGAAAGAAGCACTGAAAGTTGGACACCCAGGCTGAGGAATCGACGCAGTGGGAATCTGGGAAGGCACACTGTATGGCGATCAACACCGTAAGGAGAAGCCACATCGAGGCCTAGCTGAGTACCCGGGGGTCCAGGAACATCTTCTGCCTAGATCAAATAGCTTTACCTCTTGCGAGTGGACTGCTGTACCGTCAGTGGTCGCGGACTGCTGTGCTACTTAGGGTACTATCGTATCATGGATGTGTACCCCCTATATGTTTTACCTTGAATTTGTAACCATTAAGGACGCACCACTTGATTCACACATCTTGTGACTTATTGATTTTAAGATCTACGGGCAAGTTACACGACATTTCCATGATACTTCGTATGCAAATTGATGCGCCCGTGTGTTTCATCATTACTCGAATCTACTATTGCTTCATTCCCATACTGCCTTGAAAAAGTCTGAGTGCAGACGAAACACCTGTCGGCTAGATCGTGTGCTGGGAATATTTTTTAAAAGAATCAATAAAGACAAGAATTTGAAGATTGTTGAACTCGTTTTTGGGCTGTGTGTCGGCTTTGGACAATATTGATCCAATTGAAAGTATAATTGTATAGCATTGAGTGAAACAAATATATGTAGTTGATTTGTGCTTTGAATTCATCCCAAATTTGTGTTGGACTGAGTAATATTCAATAAGGGTGTGCTGGAAGAAGCTTTATTACGTTTTAAATACATGCATGTTGTGTTATAATGTGCTGACAACATCTTTAGGTAGTAGGTGTTACAGGCTGATAGAGCACCCCGATCTAAATATTTTTTGACAATAATACTAAACGCCAATAACTACGACTTATATACATGGTTATCATTTGATGTGCGGTTTTTCCCTTTAGGGTCCACTACTACCTATTTTCTATGTGTGTAAAGAAGACAGACTACATGTGAGTTTCGGGCCCGCCCCAGACACCCTGAGAGGAAGCACGTTGAGGCCTAGTTTGGCCAGCACAGGCACATCTGAAGAGATCCTGCGCACCCCGCACCGCATCTACCTCTTACGTGGTGGCCTAATCAAACACATAGTGAACCAGGGGCCGAATCGCACCCAGATCGCGTACAAGGGGGAAAGAAGCACTGAAAGTTGGACACCCAGGCTGAGGAATCGACGCAGTGGGAATCTGGGAAGGCACACTGTATGGCGATCAACACCGTAAGGAGAAGCCACATCGAGGCCTAGCTGAGTACCTGGGGGTCCAGGAACATCTTCTGGCTAGATCAAATAGCGAACGGATTGAACCTGATGCTGGGGAGAGGCAGCACACTTAGATGCCCCGCTGGTCCCTTCGCTTCTCTTCCCGCCCGAGCGGAAACCAGACCGGGCATTCACGGCTGCGGGGGTGAGCTTTGACCCGCACCACGCAGCAAATGAGACAGCAGGAGAGGAGGAGCGGTGACCTGTCGGAGACACATACTACCCTCGCAGTTAGACAACGGGATCCCCCTCACGGAAATTATATGGAGGTGAGACCTGCTCCGGCCTTTAAACTGACCCCATAACAATAGCAACCACACCACCACTCAGGCTTCGACACAGCTGATCTGTCATAAAAGACCAGTTCCCCAAGGGTGAAAACTCCCCACTGAATGCCCTCGGCACAAAGTCTGGTCATGGGTCGATTGCGCACCAACACGCAACAAGCCACAATGCGTCCCGAAGCGCAAGAAACTTCACACACAGAGGGGAGTGGCGCCAACGAAGCACCGCACTCAGCAATTTCCTCTAAGCTAGATTCGGTCCTAACAGCGGTGGAGAAAATAGGGGCTGAACTAGACCAGACTCGGACCTCCCTAGTGTCTAAAATAGACAGGGTCACATCGGACTTCACATTGTTACGAGCCGACCACCACAAACTGGCAGACAAGGTCCAAGCAAGCGAACAGGCACTCTCGGAGCTGAGACCAACCACGAATAACCGTACGGCAGCCTTGCAAGATCTACTGTATCGAGTGCACATGCTAGAAGATAAAGTAGAAGATGCGGAAGGGCGATCGGGCCGAAATAACATACGAGTAGTGGGTCTCCCAGAAGGGGAAGAAGGACACAATCCAGCAGAATATGTGTAGCGGTGGATAAGAGAGTTGCTCCCAACGGAGGTACTGTCTCAGCAATTCGTGGTCGAATGAGCGCACCGAGTGCCAGCCCGTAAACCGCCCCCGGGCTCCAGGCCGTGACTGTTCCTCTTTAAAATACTCAACTACAGAAATAGGGCCACAATCCTCAGAGAGACATGTAAACTCAAGGCTATCATGATTCAAAACAACCAAGTCATGCTATTCCCGGACTACATGGCGCAGGTGCAGAGACGGCGAGGGACCTATAATGCAGTGAAACGTCAACTTAGGGAACTGGATATCCGCTACTCGTTGATATTCCCAGCTCAACTACGGGAGGCCACAAAAGACACCACCTGCTTTTTCGATGCGCCCTCTGGTGTCTGGGACTGGTTGGAAGAATCAGTCCTAATGACAGGACCCAGGCCACACAACGACAACATGTGACCACAACTAGGCAGGAGAAATCGTCGCCGCGGCAGAGGAAGAGGCCCTGACCGCAAGGCGCCATCAGCAGTAGCCCCAGACCTTGAGCAGAGACTGCAAGAACGACAAGAAGCAATACATGTGGGAGCGGCAATTGGAGCACTATCTCAAACTTCTGATCCAGATACGTGCCCTGCCCGCTCATCCAGCGTAGGTGGACCGACGCCTGCAAGATCCTATTACCTGGAATGTCTGCATCCATCATGCGTCATGCCGCAGACAGCAGACGATATATTATATGAACATCCAACAGTAATTTGATTGGGAACTGTTAATATGCAGAGTATAATCATAAAATTGGCATGTCCCACTTAACTGCGATAAAAAACAACGCACAAATAGAATGTAAAAGGGCTGAATCGTATTCAACCAAACACACCATCCACATTACACCTGACACAACTAAGAAACCAGTCATGCACGCCCTTAGGTCAATAGATTGGAAGGAGTTCCTAAGCAACCTGACAGAACATCGAGGGGAAGGCCACAACGCACAAGTTCCCGCAGCGCGCACCCACACATAGTTGCAAATAGGCAGAGTTGTTGCCCAGGTTGGGCGCCCCAGTTTGGACGCAAGACAATTGAGAGTTCCCCCTCATACAATTATGCACAATACAGTTAAAGCTGCCGTTATAATATTAGTTTGGACACCTCAGAGAGCTTTCGACGAATCCCAACCCCCCGCCAGCCACCAGCCTTTACACAAAACAGAGAAAACACTGCTGATACATGACACAATCTAATATAATCATGTGGAATGTAAGGGGAATGCACACACCAACACGGCGATACTCTATATTCTCCTATCTGCAGCGTAGACCCACAAGCATAGCCCTATTGCAGGAAACACATCTGACCCAAGTGGAAATAGAGCGGCTGCACAGAAGGTGGAGGGGGCAAGTGTTTGGCACTAACTACTCTTCCCAGGCACGCGGAGTCCTTATATGGATAAAAGCAGGGGTTCCATACGTGACAGAGGAACCATTATCAGACCCAGAGGGCAGATATGTATTTGTACGGGGTAGACTAAATGGCCAAATGCTGCTCATAGGTTCTATCTATGCACCTAACATAGACCAACCCTCCTTTCTAGACAAGTTGACGGGGGTATTAGCTAGATGGAGTGGCATACCGTATGTATTTGTACGGGGTAGACTAAATGGCCAAATGCTGCTCATAGGTTCTATCTATGCACCTAACATAGACCAACCCTCCTTTCTAGACAAGTTGACGGGGGTATTAGCTAGATGGAGTGGCATACCGTGGCTAATAGGGGGAGACTTTAACTCAGTACTTAACGTAGATCTTGATAGATCATTCCCGCACCTGACGAGAACCACAGCAGTATCCAAAGCACAAGCCTTGATGGAATGGTTGGACCACTCGTCGCTGACTGACATCTGGCGCTCCCTCAACCCCAACAAAAAAATGTATTTGTTCTACTCGGCTGTACACAGGCAACGTGTTAGACTAGACCGTATGGTGGGATCACATGTCCTTTCCCCGCTCATTAAGAAGATAGAATATTTAGGGCGCACACACTCAGACCATAACCCACAACAATTATAACTCACCTGGGATATAGGTCCTCCCCCAATTCCCACATGGCGACTTCAACCAGCAGCGTTAGAGGATCAGGCATTCTGATCCTCCCTGGGGACCGCAATTTTGGAGTACTTTGAGGCAAATAAAGGTACTGTAGGCGACACGCTGCTGGAATGGGATGCTTTCAAGGTGACCACGAGAGGTCACTGCTTGGGAGCCACCTGGAATATACGGAAGCAACTGACTAACTCGCTTAACAACATAGAAAGGCAGTTGCTGTGACCCGAAACAAGTGTGGTGACAAACGCGGGAGACACACAGAACCTAGAGGAACTGCGAGCAGAGCACGCGGACCTTTTAGAAAAGGCTGTGCTGCCACAACTATGCGGGGCATTCTGCGCGTACACACTCCACTGCAGACAAAGCAGGCCGACTGCTAGCATGGCTTATACGCCAGGAACAAACTCGCCAACCGATAAGCGCATTGCTAAATGAAACAGGAAACATAATATACATGCAGCATGAAATACACGCGGCTATAACATACCACTACGCTGCACTCTACCAGTCCATGGGACGATGTAACAAACAGAACCTAACTGCCTTTCTAGACACAATACGCCTACCAGAGGCAACACCCGAGCACAGGGAGATGCTAAATGACCCCCTTACACCTGAGGAGATCCGAGCTGCCAGAGCAGCACTGGCCACTGGGAAGACGCCAGGGCCTGACGGTTTCCCAGCGGAATATTACGCAGCATGCTCGACATCACTAACCCCACGCCTACACACGCTCTGTACTACAGCTCTGAGAGAACGGAAACTCCCCCCTCTATGCTTGAGTCAAACTTGGTATCATTGCTCAAACCGGATAAATATCCCTTAGATATGGGCTCCTATAGGCCGCTAGCTCTACTAAACGTAGACTATAAAATACTGGTGAACTGCAAATGGCTCCGATACACCGGACACTGATCCCTCTCCCCCAATCCCGCTACACGTTTTAGTGCACGGAACACGCTAGACGCCCCACGCCACATACCACACCGCAGCCTGTGCCGCCTCTGTTTAATTGTTGTTATTAGTTTTTCTCTTTTCCCTTTTCCTTAACGCCGCCCTGGCCATAGGAGCACTCACGCATTCTAACACGTAGTACATCTGACACAGTGGGCTAACAAACACACCAAGGGATGCTTGGGGGCTGATACCCCCGTTGGGGTGCGACCACGCTTCTCGATCCCTCACTCCTGATTGCACCTTCCTGGGGCCCCTGAACATCGAACTTACATGTTCCTGACTATACTACATAATCACATGCCTCACATACCTAGAAGGCCCTTCTGCAGCTTGTTTAGCCTGCGTGCAATGATTGACTTTACGCGGCCGGCCCGAAGTGGTTGTAGACGACTTGCTGTGTATTCCCATGCTGATTACCCTGATGGCTCTGTCAGTCTCTACGCTGCCGGCCCGGCCAGGGTTGTAGGCGCCACGCTGTGTTCACTATTGATTGCCTTTAATAAAGGTTTTTGAAAATTAAAAAATTAAAAAATACTGGCGAAAGTCTTAGCAGAGCGACTTGCTCAGGTGGTCCCATCTCTGGTCCACAGTGATCAGAATGGCTTTGTTTCCTCCTGAAGTACATCGTTAAACATACAACGCCTCTTCAGAATTGTACCGACTCTACCCCTCAATGGCCACAAGCAGGCTGCTTGACATTAGACCTAGAGAAAGCATTCGACTCTCTTGAATGGGAGTTTTTATTTGCAGCGTTAGAAAGGTACAACCTAGGTCCTCTGTTCTTCCAAATGGTTCGACTACTACATACAGAACCGACAGTCCGGGTACGAGTAAGCCCCTAATATATCGGAAAAGATACTGGTGCAAAGGGGAACTAGGCAAGGATACTCCTCTTTTCATTGGCCATAGAGCCACTAGCGGAGACAATCCACGTTAAACTAGGGGAAGGCATTCCACTGAGAGATGGCACACACACAGTGTCGTTATACGCAGACGATTTATTGGTCTATGTCAGAGACACTAGAAAAGTCCCTCATCAACTAGCACACATCCTAAAAGATTTCGCCACCCTTTCAGGACTGAAAGTTAATGCTGCTAAGTCCTGCCTCTACCCTTTCCAACAAGCAAATCAAGACCGGAATAATCCTCAATGGGGTACGAGTACAGTGGAGGGCAGATACTTTCCGATACATAGGCATAAGAATATACAGGCAACCCACAGACCTATTTGATGGCAATCTAGGTAGAGAATTCAGTGCTATCCGCTCCCAGATGTCATTTTGGAGCACGCTCCCACTAGAAGTGACAGGCAGAGTAGCTCTTGTTAAAATGGTGGCTCTCCCACGATTCCTTTATTACTTTGTGAATCTGCCGACCTACATCCCCCACCTATTTCCGATCGTTGGAGAAACTAATCAGGGACTTTATATGGGGCAACGCCCGACACCGAGTAGCAGCCAAAAAATTATATCTGCCCACAGACCAGGGAGGCCTCTCAGTTCCAAATTTTGAGCAATACTAGCTGGCCGCACAACTGCAGTGGGTCGCTAGATGATTAGCTGACCGACAGCGCGATGACACTGCGACAACGAGCCCACCCTAAACACTGTCACAGCTGATCCCGATCTTTCACCCTAACGCGAGCACCAGACAGCCGAGACCACTGCTAATCAAAGTGGCATATAGATGCTTTCCCTTAAGCTTATACCTAACCTGACATGTTACACCATATGCACCATCGTTACCCTTAGAAGAAGCACCCAGGGGTCAAAAGACAGTTACCAAAACTGAATTACGAAATTGGCATGAGGCAGGTATTCAATTCATGGGAGATTTATACCGAGACGGCACACTAATCCCATACACTGCATTGATGGAAGAAGACAAGTTGCCGCCAGGACAACTCCTGCTACACTGAGCACTGACAACTGCCCTTGCATCTAGATGGGGCGACCTAGCAAGGGAGCCTCAAACCCACCTCACTGTGCAATATATGCACGTTATGGGGCAGGGCAGACATCTCACGCGGTGGTTCGCAGCCTCACTGAGGCAGCACACCACAACCAATTTAACACCACTTCGAAATCATTGGGAACAGGACATGGATCGCCCACTCGCAGATATAGAATGGGCCTCAGTGCTAGAAAATCCGGTGCGCATCCCCAGAAATGCACGATTCCGCCAAATTCAGTATTACATTACACAGAGGGCATATCTTACGCCTGCCAAAATGAACCAATACTTCAATCGCACAGATGCCGCTTACCCACGCTGCTCTCTCACAGATGCAGGCCTAATACACATGCTCTGGGGATGCCCCCGTCTACACACGTACTGGAAGGAAGTAGCAGACATACTGGCTACATGCATGGAACGCATAATCCCATTTGAAAGGCACACTTACGTCCTACATTTATATCAGAGAAGCCGGAACAACAAAGTAACTTCCAGATTCCTGGACCTAGGCATGATAGTGGCTAAGAGGCTAATTACTAGGACCCCCCCCCAGACACTAGCATGGTGGCACTCTATGCTTGCATGATCAAAAGCAGAAAGCATAGCGCTCCACAGAGAGGACACCATAGGTATACGTAGAACCCCAATAGCTGCAAACTAGGATGCGATGTTGACCGAGTTATCGCAAATGCACAGCGCTACCAGAGAGGGTTCATACACGCTTGATACGGCAGATTAGGAACAACAAGACAAACCCTGGTATGGCAGGCGGAGCAGAAGCAGTGGGTAACAAACATATTCACAACCCAGTCAAACGTAATAAATAAGCAGATATTAAGATGACCTTTGCACGTACAAATATACGAGGTGAATTAGGCCGGGGTTTGGGAGGAAGGCTCTGAACCTGTTACATAACACCTGTTATGATTTATGTTGTCCCTATTACGTTATTTCCCGCCTCCCTAAGTAATGTGATACAACACTGCAACCAACCATAGCACTGGCAAGTGCTGATTACTAGGATAACAGGATATATACAAGGCCATGACAATGCATGAATATCTCTCATGAACAGTTACCATGTACCAATGTCTGTCACACTGAAGAGCATAAGCGATACCTGTTCATCTTTCCAATGCTAATCACCTGTTGTTGTCCGATCTGTTGCATAGACAAAACTCAATCTATACTATGCTATGTATGTTTGAATTATTGTTTTGTTGGAATAATGGAAAAATCAATAATAAATAGATTTAAAAATAAATAAATCAGGAGGGTGTGTTAAGCATTTATTGTATTCACTCAATCAAGACTGATGGCACACACTCAGAGACAGAATCCAGACCAATTAGGTAAGTATAAAAAGGTATACCTATATTTTATTTATAGAACAAAGCAGAACTTGGCACAGGTAGGTAAAATATGCTTTCAAATGCAAGACTTACACAGGAATACAATTGTGGATAAAATTGAAATCGTTACAGGTTTGTATTTGCTTTCAAAATAGTTCAGAATACATAGAAATTACTTTTGATTACTTTTAGATTACTTTTCAGTTACTTTGACTACTTGGGGTGATATACCTAGATATCACATAATGGTCTTACAAATGACAGGTAAGGACGACAGATTTGGGTTTAAAGCAAAGTTACTTTGTTTCAATACAAAAGTCAGTTCAACACAACATTTTTGGGACAAAAATCATAAGATTTGCTTCTATGGGAGAAAAGAAGGTTATCGGTTTGCAGGTATGTAAACGACCTGCAAGAATAGCTTTTGGGTGTTAGAACTAAGGTTTCCCAAGGTTCAAGTAGGCATTCAAATTGCACCACCGGCAGCACTAGAGCGGCCGTGTGCAGAGTGCAGGTGCCCAATGTTAGCCAATGGGGCTAGGGGGCCTTCGTTCAGGGGCTGCTTGAGAGCAGACCACTCGGTTGTGGGAGCAAAGCTCCTGGGGTTAAGATCAGCACTGCAAGGGGCCAACAATCAGCACATGAGCTGCACCACCAGTGGCATGAAGGTGGCTGGATGCAGAGTGCCAAGAAGATGTCGGGAGCCCTGTGATTTTCAATGGAGATCTCCAGTTCGAAAAAAAAGTTGCAGGCTTGAACAAGGAGGTTTCCTGAAGGCGATTACCGGCAGGAGAGGTAAGTTGGGTTCTTGGGGGATGCCTGGAAACCGTCGGTGGAGCCACCCAAGGCGTGGGGCATTGGGTTCAGGGGTGTCTTTAGGTGCTGGATCTTCTTACCAACTCCAGTCGCGATCGGGGGGACCCCTCAGGTTGAGGCTACAGGCGTCGGTCTGAAGCTCGAGGTAGGTCAAAGATCACCAGATCCCAGGTCAGGATCGCTGAGCAGACTTCCTCATGGTGTTGGGCCACTCGAATTCGGGCCGTGGGCGTCGGGTGCAGAGTGGTGTAGAACCGCAGAACCGCCTGGATCCGGGTTCTGTGATGGAGTCTTTGGTTAAGCAAATCCGGTGCTTACTGGAGACAGACTCTTTGATACGAAGGCAGGGCAGGTCCTTCGGGTTCTGGGGGGCTGCTGGCTGCTCGACATGCCGGGGTTTCGCTTTGGGAAGGTCGGAGTTGGGACAGGCCGGTAGGGCTGGAGCCAAAGCAGTTGGTGTCCTGTTCTTCCTGGGTCAGCACGGCTCTTCGGTCCTTCTTTTTTCTTCCTCGAAACTGAGGAGGCAAGGTTCGAGGTTGCCCTAAATACTACATTTAGGGGCGTGTACAGGGGTGTGCAGATCAGGACCAATAGGTCCCTTCCTTGGGGTGAGTACACCCATAATGCCACCCTCCAGTGGGAGGGGGGCATGCGCCTGTCTCTAATTGGCTGTGCCCTCTAAATTTCAAGATGGAGGGGACTGAGATGTGTGCTTCACCTTGCCTCCCCCACCTGAGGGGTGGGGTTGGCAAAGGTGGGCACACCTCTCTTCCTCACTTGGTTTTCCCACCGATTCTCCCGCCCAAAGTGGGGGTCAGAACCGGTGGGAGCCAGTTGCTGATGGCAGCAAAAGGCAGGGTCAGCTACCAAAGGTGGCAGGCCTTTGAAGCTTCCCCTTTTGTGGACCCAGCCCATCCTGGGGGAGCAGGCATGACACCACTGCCCAGGATGGGCTTTGTTTCTGGACCCAGAGAGCGGAGGCCCTCTACCCAGGGGTCCAGAAACCTATCTGGTGGTGGCAAATGGCGGGAAGCCATCAGGAACCACACCAGGGCTGGTCGTTTTTCAGGGGGCATCTCTAAGATGCCCTCTGAGTCTATTTTGCATTAAAACCCACACTGGCATCAGTGTGGGTTTAATGTGCTGAGAAGTTTGCTACCGAACTTCCCAGGTTCAGTAATGCCATAATGGAGCTGTGGAGTTCAAAGTGACCAACTCCCAGACCATATACTCTTTACTGCACTTACAATGTCTAAGAATGGACTTAGACACTGTAGGGGTACCGTGCTCATACAACTGCACTCTCGCCTGTGGTCTAATGCACCTTGCTAGAGGGGTGGCTTACCTAGGCCACAGGAAGTGGATTGCAGGCATGGCACACAGGGATGTATGCCATGTCGACTCTTCACTTTACTCTGCACCAAAACACGCAGCCTGCAATGGCAGAGTGTGAGTGTTAATTTGCAGGGTCTCTAAGGGTGGCACAATAGGTGCTGCAGCCCTTAGAGGCCTTCCCTGGTCACAGTGCCCTTAGTACCAATGGTACCTCTTACAAGGGCCATACCTGAAGCCAGAGATGTGTCAATTGTGGGTACAAAGGTACAGTTTTGGGGGAAGAACACAGGCCCTGGGAACCTGATTGGCAGGGACCCAGGGCACATGAAGTCAAAGTGCATCAAGTGTCAGGCAAAAAGTGTGCGGTACCCATGCAAAAAGGGGCACTTTCCTTCAGCCGCACGGTGACACCTACCAGCGTGCAGCGGTAGTACTCAAGCTTTTCTGGATCCAGACCGACTCCTGGGGAAATATTCAAAAGGTGAGGAATCTGTGGTAAAAGTCTCTATCAGAAAGACACTATATTAGAGGAAGTACCCAATCGCAACAGAAGGGGGTCAGTTCTTGGCACAAAGGCCTGCCCCCTCTCCATGATTCCACCCCCTGGTGCCTTGTAAATGGGATTACAGCACCAACCCTGCCACAGACCCGCCTCTTTAAGCTACATTTCCTCTCACACCAAAAATATGTAGAGCATCTGACAGGGACTTCTGACACTAGTGTAAAGGAAAACTTACCTGAACAACCAGAATGGTGAAAATGAAATGGAGATTCTATAGACAATAGTCCCCCATCTCTAGCTGCTCCTTGGTGGTGAGAGGCATAAGACTCCTACTGCGCTGTCCCTTCTGTACCTCTATTCACCCTAGCCCCCCTTCTCCAGCAGCTCCCTGGCAGTGAGAGGCATAGGATTTCTACTGCGCCGGCCCTTCTGTACCTCTACAGACCTAGCCTCCCTTCTCCAGCTGCTCCTTGGCGGTGAGATGCATAAGACTGCTACTGTGCCGTCTCTTCTGTACCTCATACAGACCCTAGCCCCCGTTCTCCACCTGCTCCCTGGTAGTGAGAGGCATAAGATTTCTCCTCCACTGGTCCTTCTGTAGCCTCTACAGACCTTAGCCCCCCTTCTCTAGCTGCTCCTTGGCGGTGAGAGGCATAAGTTTCCTACTGCACCAGCCCTTCTGTAGCCTCTACAGACCCTAGCCTCCCTTCTCCAGCTGCTCCTTGGCGGGGAGAGGCATAAGATTCCTACTGTGCCGGCCCGTCTGTACTTCATACAGAGCCTAGCCCCCCCTTCTCCAGCGGCTCCCTGGCAGTGAGAGGCATAGGATTCCTACTGCGCCGGCCCTTCTGTACCTCTACAGACCCTAGCCCCCTTCTCCATCTGCTCCTTAGCGGTGAGAGACATAAGATTCCTACTGCGCCTGCCTCTTTAGACCATCACCCCCTCTTCTCCAGCAGTTCCTCGGCGGTGAGAGGCATAAGATTTCTATTGCGCTGTCCCTTCTGTACTTCATACAGGGCCTAGCCTCCCCTTCTCCAGCGGCTCCCTGGCAGTGAGAGGCATAGGATTCCTACTGCACCGGCCCTTCTGTACCTCTACAGACCCTAGCCCCCTTCTCCATCTGCTCCTTAGCGGTGAGAGACATAAGATTCCTACTGCGCCGGCCTCTTTAGACCATCACCCCCCTTCTCCAGCAGTTCCTCAGTGGTGAGAGGCATAAGATTCCTATTGCGCTGTCCCTTCTGTACCTCTACAGACCCTGGCCTCCCTTCTGTAACCTCTACAGACCCTACTCTCTTCTCCAGCTGCTCCTTGGCAGGGAGAAGCATAAGATTCCTACTGCGCCGGCCCTTCTGTACCTCATACAGACCCTAGCCCCCTTTCTCCAGCTGGTCCTTGACAGGTAGAGGCATAAGATTCTTACTGCGCCGTCCCTTCTGTAGCTTCTACTGACCCTTGTTCCCCCTTCTGTAGCCTCTATAGACCTTTGCCCCCGTTTTCCATCTGCTCCTTGGCGGTGAGAGGCATAAGATTCCTAATGTGTCTGCCCTTCTGTAGCCTCTACAGACCCTAGCCCTTCTTCTCCTGCTGCTCCTCGGTGGTGAGAGGCATAAGATTCCTACTGTGCCAGCCCTTCTGTAGCCTCTACTGACCCTCAGCCCCCTTTATCCAGCTGGTACTTGGCAGTTAGAGGCATAAGATTCCTACTGCGCCATCCCTTCTGTACCTCCACAGACCCTAGCCCCCCTTCTCCAGCTGGTTCTTTGCAGTGAGAGGCATAAGATTCCTAATACGCTGGCCCTTTTGTACCTCTACAGACCCTAGCCCGCTCTTCCCCAGCTGCTCCTTGGCAGTGAGAGGCATAAGATTCCTACTGCGGTGGCCCTTCTGTTGCCTCTACAGACCTTTGTCCCCCTTTTCCAGCTACCCATTGTCGGTGAGAGGCATAAGGTTCCTACTGCTCCAGCCCTTCTGTAACTCTACAGACCTTAGCCCCCATCTCCAGTTGCTCCTTGACAGTGAGAGGCGTAAGATTCCTACTGCGCTGGCCCTTCTGTACCTCTACAGACCCTAGCCCCCCTTCTGTAGCCTCTAAAGACCTGACTCCGTTCTCCAGCTGCTCCTTGGCAGTTAGAGGCATAGGATTCCTACTGTGCCGTCCCTTCTGCACCTCTACAGACGGTAGCCCCCTCTTCTCGAGCTGGTCCTCGGCAGTGAGAGGTCTAAGGTTCCTACTGCACTGGCCATTCTATAGCCTCTACAGACCCTAGCCCCCCTTCTCCAGATGCTCCTTGGTGGTGAGAGGCATAAGATTCATACTGTGCCATCCCTTCTGTAGCCTCTACTGACCCTCGGACCCCCTTCTCCATCTGCTTCTTGGCGGTGAGAGGCATAAGGTTCCTACTGCGCTGGCCCTTCTGTAGCCTCTATCGACAATAGTCCCCCCATCTCCAGCTGCTCCTTGGTGGTGAGAGGCATAAGACTCCTACTGCGCCGTCCTGTCTGTACTTCTACAGACTCTAGCATCCCTTCTCCAGCTGCTCTTCAGCAGTGAGAGGCATAAGATTCCTACTCCTCCGGCCCTTCTGTACCTCTATAGACCCTAGCCCCCCTTCTCCAGTGGCTCCCTGGCAGTGAGAGGCATAAGATTCCTACTGCGCTGTCCCTTCTGTACCTCATAAAGACCCTAGCCCCTGGTCTCCAGCTGCTCCCTGGTAGTGAGAGGCATAAGATTCCTACTGCACGGCCCTTCTCTACCTCTACAGACACTAGGCCCCCCTTCTCCAGCTTCTCCTTGGCAGAGAGAGGCATAAGTTTCCTACTGTGCCAGCCCTTCTGTAGCCTCTACAGACCCTAGCCCCCCTTCTCCATCTGCACCTTGGCAGTGAGAGTCATAAGATTCCTACTGCACCGGCCCTTCTGTACCTCTACAGACCCTCGTCCCCCTTCTCCATCTGCTCCTTGGCGGTGAGAGGCATAAGGTTCCTACTGCGCTGGCCCTTCTGTACCTCTACAGACCGTCGTCCTTCTCTATCTGTTCCTTGGCGGTGAGAGTCATAAGATTCCTACTGCACCGGCCCTTGTGTAGCCTCTATCGACCCTCGTCCCCCTTCTCCAGCTGCTCCTTGGCGGTGAGAGGCATAAGATTCTTACTGCGCCGGCCCTTCTGTAGCCTCTATAGATCCTCATCCCCCTTCTGCAGCTGCTCCTTGGCGGTGAGAGGCATAAGATTCTTATTGCGCTGCCCCTTCTGTACCTCTACAGACCCTAGCCTCCCTTCTGTTGCCTCAACAGACCCTAATCCCTTCTCCAGCTGCGCCTTGGTGGGGAGAGGCATAAGATTCCTACACCGCCGGCCATTCTGTACCTCATACAGACCCTAGCCCCCCTTCTCCAGCTGGTACTTGGCAGGTAGAGACTTAAGATTCTTACTGCGCCCTCCCTTCTGTAGCCTCTACAGACACTAGTGCCCCTTCTGTAGCCTATACAGACCTTTGCCCCCATTTTCCAGCTTCTCCTTGACGGTGAGAGGCATAAGATTCCTGTTGTGCCAGCCCTTCTGTAGCATCTACAGACCCTAGCCCCTCTTCTCCAGCTGCTCCTCGGCAGTGAGAGTCATAAGATTCCTACTGCGCCGGCCCTTCTGTAGCCTCTAAAGACCCTCGTCTCCCTTCTCCAGCTGCACCTTGGCGGTGAGAGGCATAAGATTCTTATTGAGCTGCCCCTTCTGTACCTCTACAGACCCTTGTGCCCCTTCTGTAGGCTCTACAGACCTTTGCCCCCGTTTTCCAGCTGCTCCTTGGCGGTGAGAGGCATAAGATTCCTGTTGTGCCAGCCCTTCTGTAGCATCTACAGACCCTAGCCCCTCTTCTCCAGCTGCTCCCTGGCAGTGCGAGGCATAAGATTCCTACTGCGCCGTCCCTTCTGTACCTCCACGGACCCTAGCCCCCTTCTGTAGCTGGTCATTGGCAGTGAGAGGAGTAAGATTCCTACTGCGCTGGCCCTTTTGTACCTCTACAGACCCTAGCTCCATTCTCCAGATGCTCCTTGGTGGTGAGAGGCATACGATTCATACTGTGCCAGCCCTTCTGTACCTCTACAGACACTAGCCCCCCTTATCCAGATGCTCCTTGGTGGTGAGAGACATAAGATTCATACTGTGCCAGCCCTTCTGTAGCTTCTACTGACCCTCGCCCATCTGCTCCTTGGCGGTGAGAGGCATAAGGTTCCTACTGTGCTGGCCCTTCTGTAGCCTCTATATACAATAGTCCCCCATCTCCAGCTGGTTATTGGCAGTGAGAGGAGTAAGATTCCTACTGCACTGGCCCTTCTGTACCTCTACAGACCCTAGCCACCCCTTCTCCATCTGCTCCTTGGCGGAGAGCGGCATAAGGCTCCTACTGCGATGGCCCTTTTGTAGCCTCTATAGACAATAGTCCCCCTTCTCCAGCTGCTCTTTGGTGTTGAGAGGCATAAGACTTCTACTGTGCCGTCCCTTCTGTACCTCTACAGTCTCTAGCCCCCTTCTCCAGCTGCTCCTCAGCAGTGAGAGGCATAAGATTCCTATCCGCCAGCCCTTCTGTACCTCTATAGACCATAGCCCCCCTTCTCCAGCTGCTTCCTGGCAGTGAGAGGCATAAGATCCTACTGCGCCGTCCCTTCTGTAGCCTCTATAGACAATAGTCCCCTCATCTCCAGCTGCTCCTTGGTGGTGAGAGGCATAAGACTCCTACTGTGCTGTCCCGTCTGTACCTCAACAGTCTCTAGCCCCCCTTCTACAGCTGCTTCTAAGCAGTGAGAGGCATAAGATTCCTACTCCACCAGCCCTTCTGTACCTCTATAGACCGTAGTCCCCCTTCTCCAGCTGCTCCCTGGCAGTGAGAGGCATAAGATTCCTACTGCGCCGGCCCTTCTGTACCTCTACAGACCCTAGTATCCCTTCTCCAGCTGCTCCCTGGCAGTGAGAGGCATAAGATTCCTACTCCACCAGCCCTTCTGTACCTCCATAGACCGTAGCCCCCCTTCTCCAGCTACTCCCTGGCAGTGAGAGACATAAGAGTCCTACTGCGCTGGCCATTCTGTAAGTCTACAGACCCTATACCCCCTTTTCCATCTGCTCCTTGGTGGTGAGAGTCATAAGATTCCTACTGCACCGGCCCTTCTGTAACCTCTACAGACCCTCGTCCCCCTTCTCCAGCTGCTCCTTGGCGGTGAGAGGCATAAGATTCCTATTGCGCTGCCCCTTCTGTACCTCTACAGACCCCAGCCTCCCTTCTATAGCCTCAACAGACCCTACGCCCTTCTACAGCTGCTCCTTGGGGGGGAGAGGCATAAGACTACTACTGCGCTGGCCCTTCTGTAGCCTCTACAGACCTTAGGCCCCCTTCTCCAGCTGGTCTTTGGCAGTGAGAGGCATAAGATTCCTACTGCGCTGGCCATTCTGTGACTCTACAGACCCTAGCCCCCCTTCTCCATCTGCTCCTTGGTGATGAGAGGCATAAGATTCCTACTGCACCAGCCCTTCTGTACCTCATACAGACCCTAGCCCCCCTTCTCCAGCTGGTCCTTGGCAGGTAAGGTCGTGTAGTTCCTAGGAATCCCCAGGACCTGCGCGTTTTGGATGACCTAAACTGAGGGCTTGGTGCCCAAACCGCTTCTGGACACCCCCACAGGATATGTCAGCCGTTAGACCAGCTAACTCTACAGTGCCACTACCACCCCCCTGTATCTTACAGTGGTGTAGGTAGTTTCTGGCAACCACTGAACATGACAACCCCGATTTCTCAGGGATCGTGGAAAACAGTACAGTACTTTTCGCTCAGTCACTCGTGCTTACTTATTCTCAGAAAATACACAGGATGGCGGTTAGGACGTTTTTAATAAGTATTTATTGGTCCAGCGTCAATCTTGTGTTAAACATATTTAGTGCGACAATCAGGAGACAGAAGCATATGAAAGAAATCGCAAGTATCAATATAGTAAACAGTAGATACATTTCTACCATAGTGCTAAGAAGATGAACCTGTACAGTTCAGATAAGACAGTAGCACTTGCATACTCGTATAATGCGCTTCCTACATAATTTGCCTAAATGTACTTAGTCTAGATATGTAGGTGTTGCCTGTATACGTGTATAGCTATATATATATGTGTAGCCAAGAAACCCCTAGGGATGCACCAACCCCCTCACCTGATGGTAGAAAATGAAGGACCCCGTCTCTGCTTCGAGGATGACACCCCGCAAGGGATGTCAGACCACTGCGTGTCGAAGATTCAGCATGCAGGACCCTGTGTCAGCGTGGAAAGAATTCTCCTCTGATAATTGCAGGGGGAAATAAGGGTCTTATATACTAGAGTGGTCACTCCAGTGTTTCTTCTAGAATCAATATGTTTTTAAAACTATCATAATCGTTTTAAAAGCAATCATAAATGTTTTTCTAAACAAATGCGATCATGCGCAGCGGGCTGTTGGCCAAGGATGGAAAAAGTGGTGACCCTTAAACAGAATAATTATGCAGTGCCTGTGGACATGTTTATGTGCGTCAGGTACAGGGATTATGATAAACTACGAAGAGCCTGGTGTCGAAGAGACAGGGGCAAACTACTAGATGAAAGGTCACCTATTCTGAACCATTATTGTCGTGTGGATGGGAAAATGTATGTAAAAGGAGGCATACATGACAGGACTATCCTAAAGGACATGACATCCACTCCTCATCAAAAGGTCAACACGGTCAGCTAGATAATAATAAAGCTAAGGCCATTATAAAACATAAAAATCATTTATAATTAAAATACTAAAAGCACTTTAAAGCCTGTAAAAAATGTTCATAAAAGAAAAGCCATTTTCCCTAAAAACGTTCAAAAGGTCCTCTAAACTTGTATATGTGGTTATTATTACACTGAGCACCTTGAAAGCCACTATGCTCAGTCAGAGCAGAGAAGTAGAAAAATAAAACAAAGTCAGTTTCGACCTTCAATTTGGTAAATGTTAAAAAAATTGCCGAAGAGTTCCCAGCACAGGGAAGGTCAGATTTTTTATGAATCCTGTGCTGAAGCTTCAACATCTCAGAACATTGCATCCGCAGGTGGCAACCCCTCCAGCACTTCCAATATAATGTTGAGTGTGCAAAGATGGTCATCTCTGGTTCCCACAGCATCAGCGGGGGAAGAATTAGATGCCTGAACTCCTGGAACCGATGCCTGTACCTCTGGGGCAGAGTGGACTTCCCTTCCAACAGGAGCGGAAGCATCCCTTGGAGGCTCCAAAAATGCGGTCATCAACATGGGACTACACTGTGGACAACTGTACACGTGGGCCTGCAAGGGCTCCAGGAGCACGTCTATGTCTGGTGGCGCAACCAATGGAATTGTCAGACACAGATCCAACACGCATCTGAATCCACAGAAGAGGCAGCGGAACACAGGCAGGACACATTCTAGACAGACTGGTCTAAAAGACAGGAACCAATGCTCACTCAGCTCTCGAAGCCGAGACGTAGTCAGGTAGAACACCATATGCTCACGACAATGTCGTTCCATCAGTTTTCTCGCCATGTCTTGAGGGATTGAGAGGTACATTGCGAATCAATAGGATTAAAATCAGGATGCTCACCACGGATAGAAGGACCAGAGGAAGCCCTCCAAAAACGCTTCCAAGTACGGAGTGTATGAAAGCTGAAATTACTCCGAAGATGGTCTGAAAGGTGGTTAGCAGACCTGATCCAATACGCTTAAATAAGTGTACGATCCCCCTCGTATCAGACATGTTAAATATACAATGAATCATTTCTCCGAAATGGAGCGGGAAGTTCGTACGGACCAGAGCCTGTATCTCTGCCGAAGACCTTGCAACCTGGAGATCAAAAGTCTCTCAAGCTGAAGTTAAGGCCACATTTTGTTGAAACAACATGGCTTTCGGTCTGCTCAGCGAATCAAACCTTATACTGGAAACATTCAATGAAGGTCACAGTGGTGCCTCCCTATCTAAGCGTCCTGGGGGAAACAATACTTGCTTACAACAAATAACTCTGGAGTTTACTCTGACTAGATATGCGATGCCTGGCACCATACCGCAACAGCCTTGATCATTCAGCATTAAATAACTCCCATTCGGGAGTAACTCAAAAACTGGATGAATCACGGCAGCTGGGGAGCCTTTCAAGTAGCAAGATAAGTTCGCTATTGAAGCATTACAAGCTCTGTGAAGCAAGGCCTCTTTGCACACCAAAGACCCACTTAAAGCCCTCTCACAGTCTGTACCACTTAAGAAAACTTCAGTGTCCTTGTTTCTACATCTATATCTGTACGGCAACTCCCAAGTTTCCCGTATGTACCCTTCACCCAACGCTTCATACCTGCCTACCAGGAGGTATTTAAGGCAGTATTGGAACTGGAATGTCATGATTGGCAGTGTAATATAACCATGAATTAACCATTCCGTAGATGGTGACTCTGCTACTGTAAAAGGTAACTTCTCTAATTTTTTAATGAGCAGCATGGTGTACTTTGCATCTCTGCATGCCATGGTCATTTGTCTGTCGGTCAGATTATAAGCCAAAAACAGATTTGTGACGTTAATGTACCGCCATGGCACGTGGCCAGAACGCAATGATTGTAACGTCCAGCTTAAAACCACAATGGAGCGCAATTGGGATTGCCCATGCTGTAGAATAGACAAATCTTGTTCCGTTATGTCAATTGCTGAGGACACAATGTTGCCCAGTGAATAAATACGTGACGAAAGTGTGGTTATTCCATTGTCTACCACAGCTAAGGCCTTTTCTAGGTTAATTCTATCATTCTCACGTAATCTCTCAGGTGCTTCCTGTTGGGAGACTTTCTACAGTTCATTGTAGATGGCATATAATACCTAGCAAGAAATCCCTAAGATCCATGTTATCTGACAGAAGGGACAAGCGTTGTTTCACCTCTAATAGTGTTGAGGTTTTTAGCCATTCTAGGCATAACTTCCCAACACTATAAGAAGTCACTACCCCTGGGAAAGCTGTATGTACATAGCGTGGGTCAGGCCTATGGATACTAAACCCTCCGGTGGTACCCCTGAATCTTGATTGACACCTATTTGTGTCGATCGGCCAAACCAACCATCCCTTCCAATTGGGAGCTGATGAATTGTATGTACCATTATGTATCATTGTACCCAGTACCTCCTCACTTATCAGTGTATCACTCGATATACCTTCAACAGGTGTGGGCGAGGGGATACGTGGTGTTTTGAAGTCTTTTATTTTTGCAAACCTGTAGCAGATAGTCTGTTGCACTGTTCTATTCAGGAAGATTATCTGTAATGGTATGAGGCGAGCTCTAAATGAAGCCTCAGATCCCTGAACTTGCCATTCTTTTGTCCCCCAGATGGATTTTATGTCTATTGTGTCCCTCCAATAGTCGAAACCTTGTATAGACAGTTGGGAGATAAAAGGTACTGAATATATAAGCTTGGTGTTTGTCAGCATTATTTTTTTTGCAGTTGCATTCGTTTGCGCAAGCTTATAATAGTATGACGCTAAGTCTGATGTATTGAATCCTGTAAAGTATGCAAATTTCTGTGCGAATGTGGCAGAACTACCTTTCGGTGGTGTCGGGCAATGTTCCCATTGATGGTAAGTGTTAACAGTGCGCGGGACACTTGCTTTATGCAAAAAGTGATGACCATAATGTTGGTAACAATACATACTGTCGAAGTAAGGTGTATCTTCATACAATTCCCTGTAAGAAAAGGCAGCAAATTGTTCTAAATCTGAGAGCATAGAATTTACAGTTTCAATGTACCAATCATCTGAGAGTGTACTGGGGGTGATTAAATCATTCAATGAAATTTTAAATACATGAGGAATTTTCAAATGTTCAGTAGGACCAAATACATCATATGAAACCCTATTCCAAACTATACCATCAGGTACTGGAACTCCTGTAATGTTCACTAGGGACAGGTCTCTCTGTTCACGGTGTGATGACGTATTTGGTTTCAGGACCAAGTTCACAGATTGTACTGCAGAACGGTGTGGGAGATAATGTCCATTTAGTAGCAGGAAAAAGACAGTTACGATACCAATCCAAATAACAGGAACAGGATCCCTAATGCAAACCAAAGATGCAACCAAGGGGACACCAAGTAAGTCTTTTTCAGCCAGAGATAGAATTGTTGAAATTGTTCTTTTTTGGAAATGGGTGGCATTTGCTCAGGTTCACTTGGATCTGAAGAAAAATCATCAAAGTTGATGAAGTAGCCAGACACAGTTCGATCTATCTTCGGGAGCTCCGCAGTGTTTGTAGAACTGGCAGGTGCTTCTTGTGAAGGCACATTGATGTAGATGTCATTATTGGCCCAAATTGCAATTTGTGTTCCAGTTGTATTGGGATGTTGTTCAATTTCAACTGGTCCAATTCGTACTCCGTTATTTGATACTCCTGCATCTTGCGTAGTGGAGTCTTGAGATCTGCGGCTACTCAGGATTCTACGCAGCCTACTGTTGAGAATTGGCCACATAGTGTGGTTTGATCAGATCAAAGGAGACAAATCTTTGTTCTTTCTTACTGGCAATGGGCGGAAGAAGTACTGTTCTTGTTGCTTGAACCGCCAGAACAGGTACAGGTGTTCTGTAAGATGGCCCAAATCCTTCTTGTCCACGATCTTTTCTCTGACCAGGTCCCCAATCTTTGGGACCCAGACAGGCCTTGCCGGAACCGGTTTCACTTCCCCAGTGGCAGTGGGTTTTACTTGGACGTTGCTTTGTAATGCCCGGAATTCATTGAGTTCCTGTAAAACAGCCAAACAATCATTCAATTCAAATGGTTTTACATCCGCCACTGTGCTGGCACAATCAAGGTCAGGTACCCACATTCTTGTCCCAAACAGGATCTCATAGGGGGTATGTCCTCCCAAAGATTTTCTTGGCATGTTGTTTAGTGCCCTCTGGACCCCATATAGGTGATTGACCCAACTACCACCCGCACCTAATACCCTAGCTGTTAAGGATTGCTTTAGGTCCCAGTTTTTCCTCTCCACCACCGAATTTCCCTCGGGATGGTAGGGGGAGGAGTACCTCAAGGCCACGCCCATGCTTCCCATGGCTTCCTTGTAAGCCCGTGAGCTAAACACAGGGCCATGGTTGAAATGTAACATGCCAATTGTGTATGTCCCGATGAAGACTCATAAATACTTTATAAGAGTTCGGGCGTCAACCGAGCGCTGAGGCCAAACCCATAGAAATCTAGAGCATGAATCCACTGCCACCAAGATGTACTTGTAGGACTCATCTGAATTTAAGGGACCACAGTGGTCCAAATAGACACATGCGAGAGGTCTGTCTGAAATGAGTAGTGGTGTTTGCGGTGGCCGTGCTACGGTGGAACCTTTCATCTGCTGGCAGATGTTGCACTTCAGGACATAACCCTTTGTTTGTTTAGACAAACCTTGCCACTAGAATCGCCACTAGAATCGCCGCTTCAGTAATAAAATTGTAGCAGTGATTCCTGCGTGTGGTGAGCTCAGACACTCGTGTGCAATTAGAATTAAACCTAATCTGCGATCCATGTTTGGTATAACTCTATCCCCCACTCCTGGAATTTGAGCATACAGTGTATTTTGCGCATCTAATTTATAGTAGTATTTGAGTGGAAAGCCTTTGGCATGGCAGAGGTGTTTCCCGAGGCGTTAACAGCTATCAGTATGTCTCCGTCTATCCTCGTACTAGAGCGAGTGATTGCAGCAATGGCAGCAGTTCGCACTGTCGCTGGCGGCTTCATCAGCCGGTGAATTCCCTTCAACGTGTACGCCAACACGCTGATGACTCAAGGTGTGAATAACTTGAGCCCGTGGCAGGCATTCCTTCAGCTTTGCCACTAGTTCCCATAATAATTTATGTTTAATTGTGCAACCCTTGCAATCTCTAAACCCATTCTGGCCCCAGTAATGAAGATATTCATTGCAAGACTGTACACAGTAGAACGAATCGCACACTATCAGTGTGGGGAATTACCGATCCGTATATTGTAGTGCTAGTATCAGGGCTTTCAGTTCTGCCAGCTGCGCTGTACAATCTCCTAGAAATTGTGTAGTTGTATTGCTGGGATGGAACTTACCGTCCCGCATACGTCCCATCACTATAGCACATGCTGCGCTATACTGTTGTTTACTTCCAATGGCAGGCTGAGCAGACCCATCAGTATAAATGATGTACTCATATTTCTCTAGAGGCAAGAATTCATTCGGGAGAGGGTATTCTTGTTCTTGGGTATTCTTGTTCGTACTGCAGGAACGCTTGTGTTTTCAGTGTAGGATCGTATTTGTAATCTACGTCTGTTGCAGTGAGAGAATTAGCCCATTGTATCCACCGTGGATGCAGTGCTTTTGCATTTGGAATGCTCGCTTTAGTAACAGCTTCTAAAGTTGGTACCGGGGTTACAACGATTATGCAATTCCCCTGTGCTAGTGCTCTTTCTCTCGCTACAGCAGTCTGTACTGCTGTCAGTATTTTTTCTGTAGCCGCAAATCACATTTCAGCATTTGTGTATAAATGTGATTTGTATGCAATTGGGACTGTCTCACCTTCATTGAAAGTGATGTATGTATATCATGATAAACCCGGGACCACCCAGATCGCCAAGTTGGTAGAATTCACATGCGTGTGCAAATGTTTTGATGCTATCATGTCAGCCGGAACGGAACGGAGAATATCTGTATGTTCCTGTGTCCATTGATGTGCCGTGAAATCAGGTCTGATTAAGTCGTAGAAAGGTTTTACTCTTTCTGCATAATCTAGAATGTATGTTCTGCCAAAATTTAGAAATCCTAAAATGGATTGCAAACCCTTCAGTCTTCGGAGGTTGGAGCAGTGTGCACTTTTCTAAAAAGTTGGCTGCCAGGCTCTTGCTTTCACTTGATATCTCATATCCCAAAATAGGACATTGAGATGTGCAATTTTTGATTTCTTGAAATTAAATTTGTAGCCCAAATTGGTGAAACCCACGATTATGTTGTTCACCCTGCACAAGTGTTCAAGTAATTCTTGCGCACAATGGTATTCATTAATGCGGCACTATGTGCGTTTCGAACTGCAAATGTTCGTGTGCATGTGTTTAAATGTCGGTAATCTAAAACTAGACGATATGAGTCGTCAGGTTTCATTACGGGAAACAAAGGATTGTTCATTGGGGAGGTGCAAGTCTCAATCACACCATGGTATTCAAGTTGGTCTAAGATTTCTTTGACCTGTCTTTTTGCATCATACTTAATAGGGTACTGTCTTTGTGGGTTTAGAGTAGATTTTAATGGGATTTTGTGTCGAGTAGACTCCACGTCCCACCCTACATGGTTACGGTATAATGTCGGAGCTAGCGCCCACTCCTGCGCGTATTAATGTTTTAAAGATTCTGGAACGCGGTCAGAGAAAGCAGGCAAAATGATGCTTTCCCCTTTTGGGCAATCCATTACCAAATTCTAGCGGCCAATCTTTTTCTGCTAACAGGATGTCGTATCCAAATGTTAAGTTCTCCCAAAGGAGACCTATAACTTTTCTTGAGATGTCCCCCTCTATTTGGAGTATAATTTCGTATAGTCGATGTGGGACACTAACTCTTGTATCAAGTGTTTCCACCGTGATATGTTCATTCAATACCGCTGTCACCAGATAATCCTTCAGGTTCTGGCGAGCTAGTGTTACTTCTGCCGCGCTGTCTAGCATCGTCTGAGCCCATTCCCCGTTCAGAAACGGAGTCCTCAGTAACCTGGGCATGTATAATCTTTGAGCTAGCTACTTTCTTCTTTTTGAATTGAGACTTTGCTTTAGGTTGTCCTTCCTGTTTGATAATGTAATCTGAATTACGATGTGTTTCCCTTTTTGTCTTTGGTCGATCTTCTGTCTTTTGTTCTGATCGCCCTTCCCTCTCCGAGTTTTTTGATGAACCCTGAAAGGAACGAAAGGAACGTGTATCAGTGTCCTGATACCTGTCAGGTTTCTTAATGTTATCATGATTCCTAAGGTTATACCTCTTTTCGGAGGACTCCTGTTGGGGAGACCCACCTCTTGATTGTGAATTATTTTCTGTATTGTTATTTTTCGATTGTTTGTTATCCCATTTCTTTTTAGAAGAAGAGGGTGCTTGCTTCGAGCTGTCCTTGTGGGCACTACCTGCCATTTGTGGTTTTCCCTGGTTTGGCTCTCAAACTATCTCTACCTAATGTGGCATAGGGTTCTGGGAGAATTTCTGGTAACTCTCGCTCCTTATTTATAGGAGCTATTTCCCTTAGGCGGTGGTGTATAGCCACTGCTGCTGCCTCCCCTTTTATGTTGCTTAGCATGATTGCAGAGACTTGGGCAAAATTACCCATCAGTTTCATCTCCAAGTCCAGGGCAGGTCCTACCCGTACTCATTCTGTATCTGTTTCAATACCTCTGGAATGACTGCTATGGAAGGGGTACCGTGTATTCTGATGTATACGGCAGCAAAGATTGTTCCCCAACTGGTACAGTCCTCAATCGAGGGAACCATCCCCATTGGCAAGCAAATGGTTAGTATTCTATGTTTCTCCTGCGGACCCGTATGGGGATATACTGCTTCCAGCTGTGCTATTTTTTGTGCTATCCAGAATGGAATTTGCACACGTTTGGAGGGTATTGTCCCTATTACTGATTTTAGTGTCTGTGGGCTAATTGTAGGTGTGGTCTGACGTGGACCGACTGGAGCATTTCTCGCAGGTTGGACGGTTAATGTTCGCATAACGAACTGGACAATGTGTCTGTATAGCCAGACTATGTCCTTGTATATTGTACGGACTTCATCCACTGGTAGTATATCTATCTCAGAATGTGGAGTGTATGTCACGAAGACCGGCCAGGTCGCTCCTTCTTTGCTGAGTGGACAAAGTCTTAAGACAGATGTGTGTGGGAGGGCGCCTTTAAACCAGTTTCTGTGTTGCTGGTAAGTTAATGGGACTTCAATGTCTTCGTATGGAATGTATTCTTCCGGTGGTTCAACAACAATGTATGTGTGGAGCAATTCAGTCTGTGGGTCTGCAGGCGGGAACTGAACCCAAGAATAGAATACCTCTGATCCGAACACCTCGTGTGCCTCAATCACGAAGGTAACACAGTCACCTGTTGCGGGTACGCCGTGTTCTAACAATTTTATAGTTACTGCATGTCTTCAGTTCTCTATAATGTTTAGAGCATTTGCAAATTCGTCTTCCCCTAAATCGCCACTGCTACTCGCAGGGTCAGTCAATTTTAAAGGAGAAGAGAAGAAAGAGAGAAAAATGTTAAGTGCTAGGGTTTTGCACAATGTGGGAACGTTTTATCCTACAAGCTTGTTTAAACCTTCAGCCAATACACAGGGTATATCTGCTCAGCAGAGGCGGATCTCCCTTCCCACGTCAGACGTCTCTAAAAAGTGTGAGTAGGGCTTTCTGAGAAAGCACGACTGAACTACTTAGATTTTAACTGTTCATATAAGAACCAAGCACCACATTGGCCGCCATGTCATGTAGTTCCTAGGAATCCCCAGGACCTGTGTGTTTTGGATGACCAAAACTGAGGGCTTGGTATCCAAGCCGCTTCTGGACACCCCCACAGGATGTAAGCCATTAGACCAGCTAGCTCCACAGTACCACTACCACCCCCCTGTACCTTACAGTGGTGTAGGTAGTTTCTGGCAACCACTGAACATGACAAACCTGATTCCTCAGGGATCGTGGAAAGCAGTACATTACTTTTCTCTCAGTCACTCGTGCTTACTTGTTCTCAGAAATACACAGGATGGCGGTTAGGACGTTTTCAATTAGTATTTATTGGTCCAGCGTTAATCTTATACGTCAACATATTTGCTGCGACAATCAGGAGACAGAAGCATATGAAAGAAATCGCAACTATCAATATAGTAAACAGTAGATACATTTCTACCATAGTGCTAAATAGATGAACCTATACAGTTCAGATAAGACAGTAGCACTTGCATACTCGTATAATGCGCTCCCTACGTAATTTGCCTAAATGTACTTAGCCTAGATATGTAGGTGTAGCCTGTATACCTGTATATATGTGTGTAGCCAAGAAACCCCAAGGGAAGCATCAACCCCCTCACCTGATGGTAGAGAATGAAGGACCCCGTCTCTGCTCCGAGGATGACACCCCGCAAGGGATGTCAGACCGCTGTGTGTCAAAGATTCAGCATGCAGGAACCCGTTTCACCGTGGAAGGAATTCTCCTCTGTTTTGCAGGGGGAAATTAGGGTCTTATATACTAGAGTGGTCACTCCAGGGTTTCTTCGAGAATCAATATGTTTTGAAAACAATCATAAATGTTTTTCCAAACAAATGCGATCATGCACAGAGGGCTTTTGGCCAAGGATGAAAAAAGTGGTGACCCTTATACAGAATAATTATGCGGTGCCTGTGTACATGTTTATGTGCATCAGGTACATGGATTATGATCAACTACTAAGAGCCTGGTGTCGAAGAGACAGGGGAAAACTACTAGGTAAAAGGTCACCTATTCTGAACCGTTATTGTCGTGTGGATGGGACAATGTATGTAAAAGAAGGGCATACATGACAGGACTATCCTAAAGGACATGACAGTAGAGGCATAAGATTCTTACAGCGCTGTCCCTTCTGTAGCCTCTACAGACACTAGTGCCCCTTCTGTAGCCTCTACAGACCTTTGCCCCCGTTTTCCAGCTGCTCCTTGGCGGTGAGAGGAATAAGGTTCCTACTGCGCCAGCCCTTCTGTACCTCTACAGACACTAGCCCCTCTTCTCCAGCTGCTCCTCGGCAGGGAGAGGCATAAGATTCCTACTGTGTCTGCCCTTCTGTAGCCTCTACTGACCATCGCCCCTTTTATCCAGCTGGTCCTTGGCAGTGAGAGGCAAAAGATTCCTACTGCGCTGGCCCTTCTGTAACTCTACAGACCAAAGCCCCCCCATGTCCAGCTGCTACTTGGCGGTGAGAGGCATAAGATTCATACTGTGCCAGCCCTTCTGTAGCCTCTACTGACCCTCGGCCCCCTTCTCTAGCTGCTTCTTGGTGGTGAGAGGCATAAGACTCCTACTCAGCCAGCCCTTCTGTACCTCTATACACCCTAGCCCCCGTTCTCCAGCTGCTCCCTGGCAGTGAGAGGCATACAATTCCTACTGCGACCCCCTTCTGTACCTCTACTGACCCTAGCCTCTCTTCTCCAGCTGCTCCTTGGCAGTGAGAAGCATAAGACTCCTTCTGCGCCGCCCTTCTGTACCTCATACAGACCCTAGCCCCCATTCTCCAGCTGCTCCCTGGTAGTGAGAGGCATAAGATTTCTTCTGCACTGATCTTTCTGTAGCCTCTACAGACCTTAGCCCCCCTTCTCCAGCTGCTCATTGGCGGTGAGAGGCATAAGTTTCCTACTGTGCCGGCCCTTCTGTAGTCTCTACAGACCCTAGCTCCCATCTCCAGCTGCTCCTTTGCAGCGAGAGACATAAGATTCCTACTGCGCTGGCCATTCTGTACATCTACAGACCCTAGCCCCCCCCTTTCCATCTGCTCCTTGACGGTGAGAGTCATAAGACTCCTACTGTGCCGTCCCTTGTGTAGCCTCAATAGGCCCTACTCCCCCATGTCCAGCTGCTCCTTAGTCGTGAGAGGCATAAGACTCCTACTGCGCCGTCCCTTTTGTACCTCTACAGACTCTAGCATTCCTTCTCCAGCTGCTCCTCAGCAGTGAGAGGCATAAGATTCCTACTCCGCCGGCCCTTCTGTACCTCTATAGACCCTAGCTCCACTTCTCTAGCTTCTCCTTGAAGGTGAGAGGCATACGATTCCTACTGTGCCGACCCTTCTGTACCTCATAAAGACCCTAGCCCCTGTTCTCCAGCTGCTCCCTGGTAGTGAGAGGCCTAAGGTTCCTACTGCACTGGCCATTCAGTAGCATCTACAGACCCTAGCCCCCTTCTGTAGCCTCTGTAGACCCTAGTCCAACTTTTGTAGCCTGTAAAGACACTAGGCCCCCTTCTCCAGCCGATCCTTGGTGGTGAGAGACATAAGATTCCTGCTGCCGTCCCTTCTGTACCTTTACAGACCCTAGCCCCCTGCTGTACCTCTACAGACCCTAGCTTCCCTTCTCCAGCTGATCCTTGGCAGTGAGAGGCAGAAGATTCCTACTGCGCCGTCCCTTCTGTACCTATAAAGACTATAGCCCCCCTTATCCAGCTGATCTGTGGCAGTGAGGAATAAGACTCCTACTGCGCTGGCCCTTCTGTACCTCTACAGACCCCAGACCCCTTTCTCCAGCTGCTCTTTGGCGGTGAGAGGCATAAGATTCCTACTACGCTGGCCATTCTGTACCTCTACAGACCCTAGCCCCCTTCTGTAGCTCGTACAGACCCTAGCACCCTTCTTCAGCTGACCTTGGTGGTGAGAAGTATAATATTTCTATTTCGCAGGCCCCTCTGTACCTCTACAGAGCCAAGCCTGCCTTCTGTAGCCTCTACAGACCCTAGCCTGCCTTCTCCAGCTGCTCGTTGGCGGTGAGAGGCATAAGATTCCCTACTGCGCCAGCCATTTTGTACCTCTACAGATCCTATCCCCATTCTGTAGCCTCTACTGAGCCTAGCACCCTTCTGTATCCTCTACTGAGCCTAGCCCCCTTTTGTAGCCTCAACAGACGCTATCTCCCTTCTGTACATCTACAGACCCTAGTCCGACTTCTGTACATCTACAGACGCTAGCTCCCTTCTGTAGCCTCTACAGATCCTAGCCCCTCTTCTGTAGCCTCTACAGACCCTAGCCCCCATTCTTCAGCTGCTCCTTGGTGGTTAGAGACATAAGATTCCTATTGCTGTCCCTTCTGTACCTCTACAGACCCTAGCCCCCTTCTGTAACTCTACAGACCCTAGCCCCCTTCTGTATCCTCTACTGATCCTAGGCCAGTTCTGTAGCCTCTATAGACCCTAGCCACCCTTTTGTAGCCTCTACAGACACTACCCCCCTTCTGTAGCCTCTACAGACCCTAGCCCCTCTTCTGTAGCCTCTACAGACCCTAGCCCCCCTTCTCCAGCTGCTCCCTGGCAGAGAGAGGCATAAGATTCCTACTGCCCCGTGTGAGAAAGTGCCCTCTTTCTGCATGGTTGCCCCCACTTTTTGCTGAATTGCTGATGTGCTTTGACTGAGTGTGCCCTGGGCTCCTGCTAATCAGGTACCCAGGGCCTATGTTCTTTCCCTAAAACTGCATTGAAGCCTAAACCCAATTGGCATCTCTGGCCACAGGTCAGCCACTGGTAAATGGTACCACAGGTACCCAGGACACTGTGACCATAGAAGGCCTCTAAGGGCTGCCGCACTTATTGTGCCACCCTTAGAGGTCCTGTACCCTTACACACACACACTGCCTTTGCAGGCTGCGTGTTTTGGTGCAGAAAAAGGGAAGAGTCGACATGGCACACATCTCTGTGTGCCATGCCTACAACCCACTGCCCTGGCATAGATCAGTCACCCCT